>MU827317.1:98022-835522 GCA_029204205.1 Desmophyllum pertusum
TTTTTCTTAAACCTTTGGCAGGTTTTTGGGGAGGCGGGGGTGGGAAAACAAACCCCAAAAAAAGTGTGGACCCAAACCTCCATCGGGGTTTTCCTTTTTCCCCAAATTTTATTTTCCCAAAAAAAAAAAAAATTTAAAGGGGGGGGAAACTTTCCCCCAAAGGGTTTCTTGTAACTTTAATTGGGTTTTAAACTAAAAAGCAAAAAAAAGGTGTGAACAGTAGGGTGCCAAAAAATAGTTTTTTGGGGGGAGGTAATGTACCAATGACGATGGGGGGTTGTTTGTTGTTTTTTACGTTTCGTTCGGTGTGGTCCTGTTAGGTAGGGGGACGGTACGGTTGTTTTTTGTGTCGGTTGTGGTGTTCACGATTTTGTTAAAAAAAAAAGGTTGTTTGTGGGTTTTTTTTTGTTTGTTTTGTGGCACGTTTTTTTGCCAGGGGCCCTAGGGGGAAAAACTAAAAACGGGGAGATTCGTGGGGGGGTTCTTTCTTGGGGGGGGACTGGACAACAATGTCGGGGGCTGGTTGTGTTGGTTGTTGTTCCGTGTTTTTTTCCGGTTTTTTGTTTTAATGGGGTGGGGGGGGAAACAAAGGGGGTCCCGTTAGTTTATTTTTCTTCTCTTTTTTTTTCCGTTTTTTTCGTTTTTTTTTTTCCTAAACAGAAATTTCAAAGAATGTGTTTTTTTTTTTTCCCCAAACAAAAAAAAAATTTTTTTTTTGTTTTTCCCTTGGGTTTTTAATTTTTAAAAAAATTTTTGGGGGAACTGGTCCGGGGGAGGTTTTTTTTTTTAAACTTTTTGTTTTTCTTCTTTTTTGAGGGGGGAATTTTTTTTTTTTTCCGAAATTTTTTCCCCATTTTTTTTTGGGCGCGGGCGGGGGGGTTTCTTTTGTTTTCCTTGATTTTTTGTTTAAATTTTTTTTTTTCCAATTTTCCCCTTTCAAAAAAAGGGGGGGGGGGGGGGGGGGGGGCCTGTGTAAAAATAAAACTTTTTTGTCCCCAAAAGGTATCTGGGGGGTTTTTCTTCATTTTGGGGGCAGCGGGGTTTTTTTTTGGGGGAACGTAAACCCAGGTCACGGGGGGGGGGGCCATGGGTTAAAAAAAAAAAAAAAAATTCAACGGTTATGTTTGGTTAAATTTCCCGGGTGGGGGGGGGGGATTCCCATCCACAAATTGGAAAATCTCAAAAAAATTGATGCCCGTGTTTTTTATTTGGGTGGGGGTTTTTGGTTTTTTGAGGGTTTTGGTTTTTAGGGGACAAAAAAACCTGGGGCGAAAAATGGGCGGGGGGGGGGAGGGGGGGAAAAACTTTTTTCTTTTGGTTTTTTGTTTCTTTCTTCGTTTTGGAAAAAAACTTCTTTTTAAAACTCCCCAAACTGGGGCTGAAGGGGTTTTCTGTTTATTTTTGTTTTTTTATTTTTTTTTTTTTTTTCTTTGTTTGCGTGGGGGTTGTGTTTTGCCCGCTGGAAAATTTTTTTTCGTTCTTTTGTTGTTCACCTGGATTTTTTTTTTTGTTTTTTTTTTCCTTTTTTGTTGAATTTACCGCTGTTGGATTGGGGGGATAGGTTTTTTTTTACCCTTTTTGGGGGGGGGGGGGGGGGGCGGGGGGGGGGTGAAATTTGGTGTCTTTTTTTGTTTTCCTAACGGGGGTGGAAAACCAAAAAACCCCCCCACCCACCAACTGTGTGTTGGGATTTTTTTTTTGGTTTTTTTTTTTTAATTTTTTTTTTTCTTTTTTCGGTTCTGGCTTGGGGCCTTTGGGATAAAAACAAATAAACAAACGGTTCCATGGTTTTTGGGGGGGGGGGGAAAGGGAAATGCCAAAAAAAAAGGGAAGGTTGGCTTTTCCCCCCAACTTTCTTTCCCCCCCCAAAAAACGGGGGGTGGGGGGGGGGGGGGGGGACTTTTGGGTTTTTTTTTTGGGAACCCGGGTTTGTTTTAAGGGGAAGGGGGGGGGGGACTCCGGGGCCATTTTTGGGGGGGAATTTTTGGCGGGGGAACAGGGGGGGGGACAGGGGGGGGGGGAAAAAACAAAAAAATAAAAAAAAAAAACTTTTTTCGTCCACTAAATGTTTTTTTTCCTCGGGTTTACCCTCGGGGCGGGAATTCGCTCGTTTTCCAAACTGGGGGAACAAAAAACTTTTTTCCTTTTTACGGGGGGGGGGGGGGGGGGGGAACCGTCAGAAAGGGGACAAACCCAGGGGGGGGTGGGGGGGGGGGGGGAAGAAAAAAACTGGGGAAAATGTTTTTTGGAGGGTGGGGGGGGGGGGGGGGTGTCCCCAACAGGTAGTTTAATTCAAG
The DNA here is from genome assembly GCA_029204205.1 of Desmophyllum pertusum. Taxonomy (NCBI): domain Eukaryota; kingdom Metazoa; phylum Cnidaria; class Anthozoa; order Scleractinia; family Caryophylliidae; genus Desmophyllum; species Desmophyllum pertusum. The sequence goes on from MU827317.1 coordinate 100,320, forward strand.
GGGGGGGAAAGGCTTCCCCCCCCCCAACTTGGTTTACAAAAAAATCTTTGTTGTAAAATCGTGTTTAAACAAAAAATTAAAAAAAACTTTTACAAAAAAAAAAAGGAATTTTTTAAAAAAAACAAAGGGTTTGGGGGTGGGGGGGTGGGGGTTGGGGGGGGGGGGGGGGGGGGGGGGGGGGGGGGACCTTTTTTTTTTTTTAATTTATTTTTTTATAATTGGGGGGGGTGGGGGGGGTAGGGGTTTTTTTTTTTTTTCTAAAACCCCCCAAAGCGGGTTGGGGGGGGGAATTGGGGTTTTTTCTTGTTTTTTTTTAAAACAAAAAAATTTTCCTTTGGGTCGGGGGGGGGGGGGGGGGGGTGGGGAACATTGTTCAAAAAAAAAACCCATCTTTTGCAACACAACCACCGTGTTTTTTTTGTAGGGGAAAGGGGGGGGGACCCAAAATAGGGAAAAGCGGGGGAAAACATAAAAAAAACAATTTTAAAAAACAACAACATTGTGTTTTTTTTGACAATAGTAAAAGGGTTAAAAAAAAAAGCGGGGGGGAAAAATTGTTAATTACTTTTAAGAAATGTTTTTTTTCTTGACAATTTACCAATACGGGAAAAAAAAAATTGGGACCTTTGTTTGGCCAAGGGGGGGGGGGGGAAAAAAAAAAAAAAAAAAGGGGTTGGGTGGGGGGGGGGGGGGGGGGGGGGGGGTTTTTTTTTTAAAAAATTCCCCCGTTGGGGGAATGTAAGGAGGGGGGGACAAAAAAAAAACAAATGTTTTTTGTTTCACAAAGGGGCTTGGGGGGGGGGAAAAAAAAAAAAAATAAACCTAAAAAAAAACGGGTGGGGGAAAAGGGGTGTTTTGGGCCCCCCCATTTTTTCGGGTTGGCCCAAGGAAAAAAAAAATGGGGGGGGGGGGGGGGGTGGGGGGGGGGGGGGGGGGGGGGGGGGGTGGGGGGGGGGGGGGGGTGGGGGGGGAAATGGAACACACCCCCCCCAAAAAAGGGGGGGCAAAAAAAACAAAAAAAGGGGGGTTTTTTTAACCCATACCACATTTTTGAAATAAAAACAGGGGGGGGTGAAGAGGGGGGGGCTAAAAAAAAAAAAAAAAAATACCATTATTTTGGGCCTTTCCACAAAAAAACAAAAAAAGTTAACCAAAAAGCTTTTTTGGTTTACCAGTGGTTACCAAAAAAAGGGGGACCGGGGGGAAGGGGAAAAAAAAAACAAAGGGGGACCCATGGTTTTCACGTTTTTTGGGGGGCGGGAATAAAACGCAAAAAAAAATTAAAAAAACTTTTATCTTTTATTTTTGGTTGTTATTTTTTTAAATAAAACAATAAAAAAAATTTTGTAACTTTTTGGTTTGGGCTTTTTTTTTTTTTTTTAAAACAGGGGGTTTTTTGTTAAAAAAATAACAAAACCCCCAAAACTGGGGGGGAAAAAAAACAATGGGGGGGGGGGGGGATAAAAAAAAAAAAAAAACACTTGTTTGGGGGGGTGGAACATGGGGGGAATTTTTGGAAAAACCAAAAACAAACGGGGTGTTTAAAATTTCCTTTTTTTTTTTTTTCTTCCACATTGTGGGGGGGGGGGGGGAAACAAACTACAACTAAATGGGGAAAAAAAAAAAAAAATTTTTTGTAATTGTTTTTTCCCTCGTAAAAACATATTTTTTGTTCAAAGGGAAAAAGGGAAAAAATTGTTAAAAAAGGGTTGAGCTATTAAAAAACACAACGTTTTTATTTTTTTTTTTTTCTTTAAACGGTTGGAGGTTGGGGACATTTTTTCCCCCAGGGACGAGGAGTTTTTTTTTGGGAACAAAGCTTTGGGTGTCCCCGGGGGGGGGCGGTGAAAAAAAAAAAATTTTCTTGTTTTTTGGCGGGGGTATTTTTTAAAACCTTTTATATGGGGGGGTGGGGGGGGGGGGGGGGGGGGGGGGGGGGGGGGGGTGGGGGGGGTGGGGGGGGGGGGGTGGGGGGGGGACTAAAAAAATTTTTTTTAATTTTTAAATTTTTTTTTTCCTTAGGCGCGGGGATGCTTTTTTTTTTTTTTAAAAGAAAGGGGGGAAAAAAAGCTTAAAAAAAAGAGGGGGGGGGGAAAATTTTTTTTTTTAGGGTTTTTCCCCGGGGACGTGGGAAAACAAAAAATTTTTTTTAATTATAAAACTTTCCCACCAGGGGGATGTATTTTTCTTTTTTGGTTTACCCTTTTTTTTTTTTTTTGTTGGTTTTTCGACAAAGCGGGGGCCCCCACCAAAAAAGGGCGGCAAAAGACCCAAAAAGTGGGGGGGGTTCGAGGTGCAAATCAGGTAGGGGGGTGTTGCTCGAGGGAAAAAAACAAAAAAAAAAAAACAAAAAAACCTGGGGGGAGGGGGTGTTCGAGGGAAAAAAAAAAAAAGGGGAAAAAAAAACAAACACTGTTGTTTTTTTCTGTGGGGGGGGATTACAAAACCCCCCCCCCCCCCCCCCGGCTTGATGGGGGGGGGGGGAAAAACCCAAACCCCCTTTTTTCGCCCGGGCGGGGGCGTGTTGTTGTCCGGGGCAGGACTTTTTTTTGTTTTTGGGTTGGGGGCCTTGTTTTTTTTTTTAAAGGTTTTTTTTTAAAAATTTTTTTTTTTAAAACAAAAAAGGTTTTTAAAATTTTTTGCTTTTTTTTGTCGTGAAAAGGGGAGGAAGGGGTGGGTGTTTTTTTTTATGTGGAAGTAAAAAAAAATTAGGGGACCTTTTTTTTTTTAAATTGCCATTTGGGGGGGAAAAAAAAAAAACAAAAAAAAAAACGGGTTTTTTTTTTCGGAGGGGGAAAGGGGGGGGGGGGGCGCTTTTTTATTTGGTCGGGGGGGTACTTTTTTTTTCCAAACTTTTTTTGTTGGGGGGGGGGGCGGGGGGGGGGAGTTTTCCCTTTGAAAAAAATTCCCCCCCCCAACCAAAAAAGCCAAACCAGGGTACAGGGGAGGTGGGGAGGGGGGGGGTTCCAAAAAATTTTTTTTTGGGGAAATTTTTTCAGTGTAAAAAAAAAAAAAAAAAATTTTTTGGAAAATTCCCCCCGGCCCCACACCCCACTTGGTTTTTTCTTTTTTTCCTTTTTGGGGGGGGAAATAGGTTACAAACGGGGGGTCCCGGGCCGTTTATTGGCGGGGTTTTAACGTTTAAAAAATTTTATTTTTATTGGGGGGGGGGCCCCCCGCAGGGGGGGCCAAAAAAAAAACAAAAAATTTTTTAAAACCTTGGGTGGGGGGCTGCGGGGGAAGGGGCATTTTTTTGGCCCCGAAGGTTTTATTTTTTTTCGTTACCCTTTAAAAAAAAAAACTGGATTTTCCTTTTTTTCCTTGCTCGGGGGGGCACTTTTTTTTTTTCGGGTGGGGGCCAACCCATTTTAAATGTTTTCGGGAAAAAAAAAAGGCTTTTTTTTTTGCTTTTTTTTTTTTCCCGGGGAAAAGGAATTTTTTAAATTTTTGGGCGCCCCCGCGGGGGGAAAAAAAAAGGCCCCCAAGTGTGGTGGTTGTTTTGGTGGGGGCGGCTTTTTACGGGGGGGGGGGGGGGTGGAATCTAAAAACCCCAATGAAAACCATTTGGGAGGGGGGATTTTTTTTTTTTTCAGGGCGGGGGAAATCGAAAAAAGGATCATTTTTTGTAGGGGGGCAAAATTTTTAGGGGGAAACAAAAACCCCATTAAAAAAAAAACGGGTTGGGGAAAAAAAAAAAATTGGAATTGCCCAGGGGGGATTTTTTTTTTTTTTTATTGACAAAACAACAAAAAAAAGGGGGATTTGTTTAAGGGTTTTTTGTTTTTTTTAACAAAAACAAAAAAAAGGTAAAAAAGGGGGGGACCGGGTTTTTTAACAACAAAAAAAGCGGGGAGTTTTTTGTACGGGGGATTCCCAAAAAAAATTGAAAAAAAAAACACGCTTTTCCTGGGGGAAAAAACCCCCTTACCCCGGTTTGACTCCAAAAGGCCCGGGGGGGGGGGGGGGGGGACTTTTTTTAAAACACGTTTCTGAAGTCCCAAAAAACTTTTCCAAAACGGGGGTGTCCATTTTTTCCGGAATTTTATTTTTTGTTCACCGGGGTAAAATCCGCAAATTCCGTTTTTGTCCCTTGGGGGGCCCTGTTGAACCCCAACGGAAAACAAAAAATTGTTTCGGAAAAAAAAAAGATAAAATAAAAAAAAAACCACCACCGGGGTCTAACAAAAAGGGGGGGGGAACCCCCCCCAACGGGAAAGGGGTGTTTTATTGGGGGGGAAAAAAAAAAAAAAAAATTTGAAAACAAAAAAAAAAGGGGGGCCACACAAAGGTTTAATTTTTTTAAAACATTGAAAAGGTCATGCCCGAACAAGGGCCCGGAGCGGGAAATAAAAAAGGGGTTTTACCCAAAATTTTTTTGGGATTTTGGGTGGTCTGTGTCCAAAAAGGCAGGTTTTAAAAACCCAATTTTACTTGGTTTTCTGGGGGTTTTCCAAAACGGCATTTTTTGGCAAAAACAAATTTTGGGCAAGGGGGGGGTGGGGTCTTAATTTTTTGGTGGGGGCCCCAGCCTTTTGGAATGGAAAAAACAAACTCTTTTTTTAATTTTAAGGGTGCGGCTATGAAACTAAATGTTAAAGGGGTATTTTGGGGGGGGGGGGGGAAATTCTAAATTTTTTTCCATTTTCGGTTAAATTAATTTTTTTCTGGGGGGAAAAAAAAAAAGGGAAAGGGAAAAAAAAACTGGGAAGGAAAAGGTTGGGAAAGGGGGGCTGGCCGGGTTGTGAAAAGTCTTGGGCCCCCCCCCCCCCGGGTGAATTTAAAAAAATGGGGCCTGTTTTTCCCGGGGAAAAATTGGAAAAAATTTATTTTTTACATTTTTCCCCCACAACCCCCCCCCCCCACGGTTTTTTTCTTTTTTTTTGTTTTAAGCCCTTTGTTTTTTGTGGGGGACACCAAAAAGTGGTTAAAACAAAAAAAAATAATTTTTTTGGACCATCGGGGGAGGGCCCGTGGACAAAACCAGTCAAAGAAAAAAAAAAAAAAAAAAAAACCGGGGGAAGTGTTTTTGATTGAATTTTTTAAAAATAAATTTTTGGGGACACAAAACAAAAAAAACAGGGAAAACTGATAAAATAAAAAAAAAAAAAACCAATTTTTTTTTTAACTTGGAACAATTCCAGGGATTAAAAAAAAAAAAAAAATAAAAAAACCATTTCGGGGAAAAAAAAAAACTGAAAAAGGGGGCGGGGGGGGGACCATTTCCAAAAAAAAAAAAAAAAAAACCAAAAAATTGTTAAAATTAAAAGGCGTGGGCGGGTTGGGAAAAACGGGCGCTTGCGTTTCTTTTGTCTTTTTTTTTATTGGGGGGCAAATTCCATACGTTTTAAACAGGGGTTTACCAGATACAAACTTTAACCACTTTTTTTTGTTTTTTTTTTTTTGGGGAAAACCCAAAAAAGAGAAAAAAAAGGGCGTAAGAAACAAACCCCCAGACCCAGTTTGTTGGGGAAAAAAAAAAAAGTTTTGGGGGCAAGGGGTTTGGTTTTGTAGGTTTTTTTTGGGTTTCAAACAGGGGGGGGGGAACAAAAATTCGGGGGTTTGTTTATTTTCAAAAACTTTATGAGGGTTGTGAAAAAAACATTTTGCCTGTTTTTCGGGGGGTTTTTCCCTTTCCAAAAAAAAGGGGTTGGGGGAACCCCCCGGGGGGGTTTTTTTTTTTCTTTATCCAAAAGGTCCCTGTTCCCCAAAAAAAAAAAACGCTGTGGGGGGGGGAAAAAAACAAGGAATAAACAAAACACCGGGGGGCAAAAAAAATTTCGATTTTTTTTTTTTTTTTTAAACCAAAGACAACCCCCAAAAAAAAAAAAAACAAACAGGGGGGGGAGATTTTTTTTTTTAAGAAAAAAACCTTTTGGGTCCATTTTTTTTTTTTCTTGGGGTTTTTTTTTTCAAAGTTTATTTTGGGGGGGAAAAAAAAAAAGGGCCAACAAAAATTTTCAACGGCATTAAAAAATTTTTTTTAAAAAGGATTTTGGTTTTCAAAACCAGGAAAAAAATTGTTTCCCCTTTTTAAAAAAACCATTACCATTTTTTCGCATTTTAATTTCCCTTTGGCCATTTTTTGTTTTTTAAATGCCCCCCCAAGATTTTTAGGGCTTTGGGGGTTTTCGGGGGGGGGAAGGGGGAAAAAAAAAAAGGGGGTTTGGGTTCGGGGACAAAAAAACAAAAAAAAAAAAAAAAGGCGGGACAAAACCGGCGGGCGTGGGAAAAACCACAAAAATTTCCGGGGGGAATTAAAAGGGTTTAAAAAATTTTTTTTTCCCTTTGAAAGGGGGAAATTAATTGGGAGGGGGGGGGGATTTTTTCCAAAATGGGGGGGGAAAAATTTTTTTTACCATTTAAAAAAGGGTTCAAAACACCAAAATTTATTTTAAAAAAAAAATTTTACAAATTCACAAAAAAAAAAAACCCGGGCTGGATGGGGGGGGGTCAACCCTTTTTTTTTTAACCATTTTTTTTCGTCTTTTTTTTCTTTTTTTTTCTTTTTAAGGGGCCCCACTCGGCCCAAAAAATTAACCCGGGTCCCCCCCATGGGGGGGGCGGGGGTTATTTTCTGTTCTTTTTTTTTTTTGGCCCAATTTTTCTTTTTTTCCTCAGGGGAAATTTTTTTTTTTTTGCATTTTTGAAACAAACCCCGCTTGGGAAGTTTTCCCAAGGGAAAAAAAAACCGTGGAACACCTTTTTAAAAAAAAAAAAAAATTTTTTACCCCACCAAATTTTAACTTTTCGGGGGGGGGGAATTGGGGTTTCGGCGTGGGCGGCTTTTTTTCCCGGTGGGACAAAAAAAAAAACCTTTTCTCGGAAAAAAACAAAAAAAAAACCCAAGCTTTGGTTATTTTGTTTTGTTTTTTTAACAAAGTTTTTTTTCAAAAAAAAAAAAAAAACCCCTTCTCCTTTTTTGGCCGGGGGGGGGGGAGGGGGGGGGACCCCACAACCCCTGTTTTTTCTTTTCTTTTTAATTTGTTAAAACCCCGAAAAAAAAAACACACACCCCATTCCCCTCTTTGGGTGGGGGGGGGAACGAAACCTCTTGTTTTCTTTTTAATTTAACCAGGGGGGTGGGGAACCCAAGGTGTTCCCACCTTTGGTTCCCGGGGGGGGGCCCCAAAAAAAAAAATGGACCTATTTATATTACTTATTCTTATAAAAAAAGGGGGAACTCTAAAAAAAAACCCTCTTTTTTTATTTATTTGTACGGAAAATTGTTTTTGTTTATTTTTTTTTTCCCTTCCTTCTTTTTATTTTTATATTTTTTTGACGGGGAAAACAACAAACGGGGAAAACCAAAAAACTAAAATTTTTGTTTTTTAATTCGGGGGCCCCCAGAGGAAAAAAAGGGGGTGCAAATTTTCATTTTTTTACAAAAATTTTTAACTTGGCCTTTAATTTTTTTAAATTTTTTTTTTGACCCCCCCAACTCCAAGTCAGTGATTTTTTGTTTGTAAAAAAACAAACACAAGGTTTTTCCCCTTTTTTTAATTTCCCCAACAAATTTTTGTTTTTTTTTTTTTTGCTACCAAAAAATTTTTCCTGGTTTTTTGTTGGGGTTTTTGTACAAGATATCAAAAAAAAAGTTGGTCCCCATTTGCCCCCATTGTTTACAATTAAAAACAAAAAAAAAAAAGTTGTTTGTTGAAGCATTTGTTTTTTTTTTCAAATTCAAAGGGGTTTATTTTTTTTCGGGGGGAACATTGCTTATTAATTTGGGTCTTCCACATTTTTATTTCATCGAAGATTTTCTTTATCCGGTCAAGTGGGGAGGGGTCGGCCAAATTTTTTTTCAAGTGAACGGGGTCCAATAGTTTTTTCATTTGACCCTCCTTTACTTTTTCTTTTTTTAAAAAAATGACTCGGGGGGGGGGGGGGGGGGGGGGGGGGGGGTGGGGGGGGGAACAAACCCCCCATTTCCGCTTAAATTTGAAACAGGGGGGGGAAAACCCAAACCTTTTTCCATGTTCTTGTTAAAATTTACCCGGGGGGGGGGGACCACCCCTTTTGCTCCCCCAAACAATCTCTTGTTTCGTGGGGTGGTTTTTTTTTTTTCCGTATATTTAGAAAGGGGAAAGGTTCAAAACTGGGGGGTGGGGGGGGGGTGGGCGGGGGGCCGGGCCTTCCTAAAAATTTGGGGGGGGGGGGAACAAAAAAAAAACTTAGGAAATGATTTTTTGCGAAAAAAAAAACAATCCGGGGAAACCCCCCCATGGTTGTCGATTTGTTTTTTTTGCCTTTCTGTGTTGGGCGGGGAAGTGGGCTTTGCTAAAGGGGGGGGGTGTGGGGGGAACGGGGGGGGGGGACACCAACTTTTGGAAACTGGATTTTATAAGGATTTTTAGGCCCAAAAAAAATTTGTTTGGGTAATTTGTTCGGTTTTTTTTTTTTTCCCCTTTGTTGGCAAAAAAAAACATTCCCCCAAACAAAAAACCACTTTGGAATTTTTTTACAAAAAAAAATTTTTTTTCCTTGGTTGGGGGAAAAAATAAAATAAAACAAAAAACAAAGCAGGGCGAAAAAAAAAACCCTTTTCATTGGCCCGTTGTTTTTTTGGCTGGGACGTTTTTTTTTTTTTTTTTTTGCTTTTTGTAGGGTTTGGTTTTTTTTTTAAAAAAAAATTTTTGGGCTTTTTTGTTTTTCGTTGAAAATACAACAGGGAATTGTTAAAAACAAAAAAAGGTATTTCGTAATTTTTTTTTTTTCTTCATTAAAAAAAAATACAAAAAATTTTAGGGGGTTTTTTTTTTTTACTTGGGGGGGGGGCCTTTTAAAAAAAACCCAAACCAAAACCCTTTCTTTTTTTTTATCCTGGGGGAAAAAAAAAAAAAACAAAATTTTTCCCCTTCACCGTGATGGGGGGGTTAATGGGGTTATTTTTTGGTGGGGAAAAAAAACATTTTTTTTTTCCCCACCAAACCAAAAATTTTTTTTTCAGGGGGGGGGGGGGGGGGGGGGGGGGCGGGGGGGGGTTTTTTGTTTTTACCTTATTTTTTCCCCCCCCCCAAAAAAAACTTTCTTTACTTTTTGTTAAGGGGTTGTGGGGGGGAATTTGGGGGGGGGAATTTTTAAGCCATGGGTCGGGTAAACCGGGGGACGGCATGGGGATTAACGGTTCCGGGATGGGGGGGGGGGGGGGGGGGGGGAACCAGGTTTTTGTAAAAAAAAAACTAAATTGGGGGGGGGGGGGGGGGGGAACCTATTTAAAAAAAACTTTTATTCTTTGTTAAAAAAAAAAAATCTTCACAAAAAAAAACTTTATGACTTTTCATTCACCTGTTTTTTTTCATTGGGCGCCAGGGGGCTTTTTCGTGGGGGGTTTTACAAAAAATTGGGGACAAAAAAAAAAAAAAAAAAAACTATTCAATCCGGGGGGGGGGGGGGGGGTGGGGGAAATTAATCATGGGGGGGGGGGGGGAGTAAATTTTGTTTGAAAACCAAAAAAACCCAACCAAAAAAAAAAAAAACCATGTTTTTCAAAAAAGGTGAAAATGATTAGGGTCGGATCGTGCTGTTGTATTTTGACTTTAGTTTGGTTGGTTTTATTTCCAAAAAAAAACGGGGAAAGGGGCGCGAAAAAAAGTGGCCTTTTTTTTTCACACCACAAATAAATTTGTTTCCCGGTGGGGGGGTGGGAAAAAAAACCAAATTTTCGGTGGGGGATTATTTTTTGAGTTGTTTTTTTTCACAATTTGTTTTGGCCCGTTTTTGGGGGGGGACACCCAAGGGGGTGGCGCGGGGGGTGAAACAAGACTTTTTTCCAACCTGCGGGCTTTTTTTTTCGGGGGGGGGGGGCTTGGGTGGGGGACGGGGGGGGGGGGGTGGGGGGGGGGGGGGTGTTCTTTTTTTTAGTTACCCCCAACAAAAACCCTTCTGTTTTTGCTGGGGCCCCTTTTTTTTGGGGGACTTTTTTTTATTTTTGGGAGTTTGTGTTTCACTTCACCGTTTGTTTTGGTTGTTAACCCCAGGTTTTTCCCCCTTTCCTTTTTCCCAAAACACTTTTCGGTTTTTTTGCCCTTCCCAAGTTTACGGGTAAAAAAGGGGAGTTTTACATGCCGGGGAGGGAGTGGCTACCCCCCTTTTTCGGCCGGGGGGCATTTTTTTTTTTTCTTTTGTTGCGGGCCTTGGCCTTCGCGGGTGGGGCATTTTTTTTCTATTTTTTACTTCTTGGGGGGGAACCTGGTCACAACTCTGCGTTTTTGAGTTTGTTTGTTTTTTTTACCGGGGGAACAGGCCTTTCTGTTTTTTGATTTGTTTTTTTTTAGGGGGGGGGCGGGGAAAAACCCCCCCAAACACATTTTGTTTTTTCCGGGGGGGGGGGGGGTGGGGGGGGACCAGGGGGAAAAAAAAACGGGGGGGGCGGGGGGTGAAAAATTTTTTTTTTTGTTTTAAAAAAACAAAAATTAATTTTTTTTTTTCGGGTTGGTGGTTTTTGTTTTTAGGGGGAGAAATGAGCCCCCACCTTTAAAGTTTTGGGGGAAGAATTTTTTAAGGGTTTCTTTTTTCAAAAACATAAAAAGTTGCCTTCGGGGGGGAAAAACCCCCTTTTTTTTTTGGGAAAAAAAAAATGTTCAAGGTTTTGTGAGGGGTTTTCTGGTTGTTTTATAAATTTTTATCGGGGGGGGAAAACCATTTTTTTTTTTCCCGGGGTCGTTTTCCCCCAAAAAAAAAATTTTTTTGTTTTTTTTTATTTTTTGGTTAAAAAATTTTGGCCAAATTTCCCCTTTTCGGTTTTTTTTTTTGTTTTCCCACTTGCCCCACAAAAAATTTGTTGGTTCTGTTTTTTTTAAAATTTTTTCCAGGTTCCCACTTTTTTTTTCTCCTTTTAGTTTTTTCTTTTTTTTACCCCCCCCTTCCCCCCGGGGGTGCCTTTTTTTTTTCCCACCCCCCCAAGGGGGGGGTGCTTTTTGGGGGGGGGGGGATTTTTATTTGGAAATAAAAAACCCCCTTGGAAGGGGAAAAAAACTAAAAAAAACGCAGGGTTGGATTTGGAGGTGGGAAAAATGGGGGGCCACCCAACCCCCCCAGGGGGGGGGGCAGATTTTTTTTAAAAAATTTGGGGGATTTCTTTTTTTTTTCCAAAAATTTGAAAATAAAATTTAAAAAATCCGAAATTTTTTTTTTTACTGGGGGGCAAACTGCAATTTAACACCAAAAACAAACTAAAATTTTTTTTTTTTTTTTTTTTAAAATAATTGAAACCAAAAAAAAAAAGCTTTGAGGTTTTTTTTTTTTTTTTTTTTCAAAATTTTTTGCCCCACTAAAAAAAAAAAAAAAAAAATTTTAGGTTGTGGTTTCTTTTTGTTTTGTAATTTTTATTTTTTTTTTTTCCCCACTTGGTGGGGGGGGGGGGACTTTTTGCTAAAAAAAAAAACTTGGGGGGAAGTTTTTGGGAAAAAAGGACACCCTCTTTTGGTATCCCCCTTTCGTGCCAATCCCGGGAAAAAAAAAAACATTATTAAAACCTCAAAAACAAACACGGCCCCCAAAAAAAAAAAAAACTTTCCCCCAAGGGGGATGGTCACCTCTTTTGGGGGGGGGGGGGGGGGGGGGAAAAATTTTTTTTTGGGTGGGTTTTAATTTTTTTTTTTTTTTTTTTGTTAAAAAAAAAATTGAATTTATTTTAAAATTTTTTTTAACCATATTAAAAAATGTCTTTTCATTTGGTCCTTTTTTTTTTATTTTGTCGGGCACATATTTTCCAAAATTTTTTATTTAAAAAAAAAACCAATTTTTTTTTTTTTCCGCTTATTTTTAAAAAAAAAAACCAACAAAAATTTTTTATTATTTTGTAAACATTGTAAAAAAAAAAAAGGGGGGGCTTAAAAAAAAAAAAATTTATTTTAAAATTTTTTTTTTTTATTTAAAAAAAAAAAAACAAAAAAAATTAAAATTTATTACAAACCGGCTTTTTGTTTTCGACTTTTTATTTTTTTAGTTTTCTTGTATTTTTTTTCTTTTCCAGGGTTTTGTTTTAAAAAAAAAAAAAAAAAAAAACAAACAATATTAAATTCAAGGGTTTAAAAAACAGGGGGGAGGTATTTATTTTTTAAAAAAAAATGTTTGATTATTTTTTTTTGTTTTTAGGGGCCCGCCCTTTTAATCCCATGGGGGCCTTCTTTTTTTCTTTGGCCAAGCCAACCCACAAAAAAAAAAAAAAAAAAAAAAACATTTTTTTTCCAATTTTTTTTTTTTTTTTTTTTTTTAAACAAAGGGGTGAGTGGGGAAACAGCTAAAAAAATTTTTTATTGTGACACCCCGGTTTTCTTTTTTTTATGTCCCCGGACTTTTTTTTTCTTATTTTCTATGGGTTAATGGGGGGGGGGGGGGGGGGGGGGGTGGGGGGGAAAAAATTTTGTCTATGTTTCTGGGAAGTTTTTCCCCCCCACCCCCAAATGTGCTTGGAGGGGGGGAAAAAAGGGGGCGGGGGGGGGGGGGAAGGGGGGGGAACCCTTTGGGGGAAAAAAAAAGGGGGAAAAAAAAAAAAAAAAAACGGGGGGGGTTCCGGAACCAGGGGAAAGGCCTTTTTTGGCCAACAACCAGTTTTTTTTCTTTCCCCGAAAAGGTCCCCCCCCCCCAGTTTGTTTCTTTTTAAACCAAACCCTTGTTTTTTATTTTTTTTTTTTTACAAATGTCAAACTTAGAAAAAGGGAAAAAAAAAAAAAACAGGGAAGGGGTCCTGGGCAAAAAACTTTTTCCACTTTTTGCCCCACAAGTTTTGGGGGGGGGGCAAAAAAAAAAAACCAAAAAAAAAAAAAAAAAAAAAAACTACACACATGTACTTTTTTGTGCCCTTTTTTTTTTGGCCCCCCCCACCTTCAAAAAAAAAACCACCCCCCACTCTTCTTTTGTTCAGTTTTCCATTTTCCCACAACCACAAAAAATTTTTTTTAATTTCGCGACTGATCACACTTTTTTTTTTTTTTTTTTTGTTTAACTTGGATGGTCCTGACTTTTTAAGGGGGGGAGGGGGGGAAATATAAAAATTTCTGTTGTGGGGGGGGGGAACTCGGGTTGTTTTTTTCCTGCAAAAAAACCAAGAAAAAAAACAAACTGGTTTGGGATTTAACCCCTTCTTTTCTTTTGGGCAAGGGGGCCCAGGATTTTTTACAAAACCCTCTTTGAGGACCAAATATTGTTCGGCCAATTTCAAAGTTTTGGCTTAACAGAAAAAAAAAAACCCCCCCCCCCCACCAGTTTTTTTTTTTTACTGGTTTTTTTTTTCATGCCTGCGGGAGGGCCTCAGTTGATTGGAACCGGCAACCCCTTTTTTCAGTCCAATTTTTTAACTTGTGAAGGACATCCCAAGATGGCCCAATTGCTGCGGAACTGGGAGGGGGGGGGGACAAAAAAAGGCACTTTAGGGGGGGGGGGGGGGGGGGGGGGGGGGGGGGGGGACTTTTTTGTTTTTTTTGGGGGGGGGAAAAAAAACAAACCTCTCAAGAATGAATGCATGGACCTGACTTTGAGGAACACTAACCAAGAGCTACTTAAACAGTGGGTAAAGGATGAGGTCAGCATTAAGGAAAGGTTAGATGAAATCGAGGAAATGTTGCGTGACTTGAAAGAAACAATCGCCAGTTCTGAAAGGACAATAGGGATTGAAGGTAAGTATTTTATTTGCTGCGGTTCGAAGAATAGCGGCAAATCGCTGTTTTCACGGTTCACCGACATTTTTGAAAGTTACTATGGTGACGAGATGGCGATAACAAGGGCGGGATTTTATTGAGGCTGACACCCGGGGGGGGGGGGGGGGTTACTCCCTTATATAAGCTATATAGGTATGTGCCGCCTCAAAGGGTATGGTTTTTGAGGCCGTTTTGGTCTGAAAACCGGGTATATATTTTGACCATTTTGGTCTGAAATAGGGTATTTCTGCGCCTACCGGTCTGAAAAAAGGTATAGATTTTTGCCATTTTGGCTTTAAAGGGGGAATTTTAAGAGTCAGGTCTGAAATAGGGTAGGGAAAATCACATATTTTGGTCTGAAATAGGGTAAGGGTTTCAACAAGCGTGCCGCACACCCCCCCACCCAAATTTTTTGGGAGTACCCCCCGGGGGCTGACATCGCTGCTATGCGTTTTTTCCTTTGCTTAAAATTCTACTTTCAGTTTTATTTTTAGCTTTCCAGGTAGTAGTATAAGCATTACGATCATTTTCATCGATTACGTATTTTATTAGAATATGACTGAGTAGGTTTGTCTCCAGAACAGTAGCTTGTAGTTTCTGTTTTGCAATCCTTTTCCCGGGATTGTTAGAGTGCCTGCTCTGCATTCGAGAGGGATCAGTTTCCTCCAAAAAATGGTTTTTTTACCTTGGCGGGCAGCAGGCCCGGGGGGGGGGTACTCCCTTATATAAGCTATAATAGGTATGTGCCGCCCAAAGGGTATAGTTTTGAAGGCCGTTTTGGTCTGAAAACGGGTATATATTTTGAACATTTTGGGTCTGAATAGGGTATTTTTTGCCTACTGGTTTGAAATTAGGGTATAGATTTTTTGCCATTTTGGCTTTAAAAGGGGAAATTTTAAGGGTCAGGTCTGAAATAGGGTAGGGAAAATCACATATTTTGGTCTTAAAATAGTGTAAACGGTTTCAACAAGCGTGCCGCACACCCCCACCCAATTTTTTTGAGAGTACCCCCCCCCCCGGGGGCAGCAGGCAAGGAATTGTCAACTAGAAAGATGTATTTGTTGGTTTTCTCACAATAAAACGGTGTGTCGCTTGTAAACAGTGCAGCAGTTAGTTCCCTATTTACCAGTGTAAAAGTTGTGTGAGCTGTTTTTTGGAGTTGTTGACCCTAGGTAATAGGCCTAAGAAAACATATAAAATTATCCCTATTCTACCTGGGCTATTATGGCGTTCGTTGGCTTTGGAGGGGGGAGGGGGAGGGCAGAAAAACACCTCGTCAAAACATGATTGCCAAGGAAACATCAAATCACGCGCCCAAACATGGACAAACAAAAATATCCCCGATAATTTTAAGAAAAGTCGCGAAGTTTGGTCATTATCTAAGTAGGATAAGTTGAAATCAGGCACGGGTACTTTCTGTCCTCCCCCCTCCCTCCCCGGCAGAAAAAAAGTAATGCTGGTTTCCGTTTTCTTTTCAGCTGTAAATGACTACACATGCTCGTTGAAAGCATCAGTTAAAAGCCAAACGGAGTTCCAGACGAAGTCAATGGGCACTCCCACCATTTCCAGCATGAAAACCGATGAGATATTCACTAATATCTCGTGCAACATGGAAGAAAGCCGTTGACGGCCTTGATATGGGAAGAAAGGAACGCCTTAGTCATTTACGGTCAAGTGAGTGGAACTCGAGTCGAGCACTGTCAAGAAATATTCACTCCTGCCCATGGTAACGAA
Organism: Desmophyllum pertusum; assembly: GCA_029204205.1. Classification (NCBI taxonomy): domain Eukaryota; kingdom Metazoa; phylum Cnidaria; class Anthozoa; order Scleractinia; family Caryophylliidae; genus Desmophyllum; species Desmophyllum pertusum. The sequence goes on from MU827317.1 coordinate 115,691, forward strand.
AATCCAAAATCTATTCTTCTCACTGGGAAGGCAGGGATCGGAAAACCCGTTTTGTCAAAGCTGATTCGAGATTGGGCTGACGACAAATTATTCAGGCACAAAACAAATGCACAAATCCCTAATTTTAAGTTTGCATACTTGCTGACCTCCGTCAGTTGAATTTACTTGGAGATTGAGCGTGTACTTTGCGAGAAATTCTTAAACTGTTCTTCAGTATTGGATGACCACTCAAATATTGATGACTCTTTATTTGACTACATTATAAATCATTCTGAGGAAGTTTTGATTGTCATTGACGGGTATGACGAATATTCGCAACAAGATTGTATCGCTCGTGATTTGGATGAACAGTATCGAAACAACGCTCAAGAGAAAATGCCAGTAGCCGCACTGTGTGCCAAGCTAATTAAAAGAAAAATCTTGAGAGGTTCAGTTGTTATGATAACGTCAAGACCCGATGAAAACTGATAAAATTAAGGGAATTCGCTTTGATCGACATGTTGAAATTACGGGATTTTCGAACAACAGGTGAAAGAATACATTGAAAAGTATTTCAAAGAAAACGAAAACATGAAGAACACTGTACTTGATCACATCACGAAGAATGAAGATCTTATCAGCTTTGCCCATATTCCTGTACTCTGTTGTTTGATGTGCCAGCTACCTTGAGTATATGCTGAAGGAATCAAAGAGCACTGATGCTCTCCCCGTAAGAACTAGTGATCTTTATTTTGAAGTTGTCAACGGATTTGTGCTGGATCATAATAAAAAGGAAATTCCTTCCGAAGATACGCTGGATAAATTATCAAAGTTCGCAGCTCAGTTACTTTTGGAGAAAAAGTTTCTTTTTGTTGAAGAAGACATGAAAGAATTTAGTTACAAGAAGTTGAAAGCATGAGAGCAAGCGGTCTTCTGCATTGTGGTCCTCCTTTCCGGAAAATCTTTTTCTCAAACGACGAAACATTTTTGTTTTACCCATTTGACAGTACAGGAGTACTTAGCGGCTCGTTGGTTTGTGAAGAGAAGAGAAATTCCCTCCCGCGACCAGGTATCTTCAATGGTTTTGCAGTTTCATGGCTGGTATTTTATCGAAGGAAAAAAGACAACGAATTTATGGAACAATTACTTGCAGAAATTTCATCTTCAGACAATAATTGTAATTATTATAAAGACTTCCTTCTAAGAGCAAAGTGTCTTACAGAGTATCAAGACAAAGAATTTGCTAAAAATGTCATAAAGAATCCTTACCATCAATTCACTGACGGCAATAGAGGAATAAAATTTCGGCATTTAACTGATGTGGACTATATTGTGGTTTCATTTTTTGTTAGATGTCATCCGTACATTGAATGAAGAAGATCAAGCTGCTACAAAACATGAAACCTCTGAACAGCCATTTATTGTTGAAAGGTTGGAAATTGAGTTGCCAAAACTAACACAGTCTGGAATAATACGTATCTGTCAATCATTAGATAAAGAGTTTTGTCCCGTTACTGAGCTGGAGCTGGGTTATTCTCATTTCACTGACGAACATGCTAAATGCATTGAAGGATTATTGTCAAATAAATTAACAAACTGAGCCTGATAAAGAATATTTTACCGATGCCGTTGTTGTCACCCTATGTCAAGCACTACAAAACATCAACCTGCAAAAGTAACCGCACTAAATCTGGGTGGTAATCAGATCACCGATGCCGGTATTGTCACCCTATGTCAAGCATTACAAAAATCACCTGCAAAGTAACCTTGCTAAATCTGGGTGCTAATCATATCACTGATGCCGGTGTTGTGACCCTATGTCAAACATTACAAACATCAACCTGCAAAGTAACCGCACTAAATCTGGGTAGTAATCAGATCACCGATGCCGGTGTTGTCACCCTATGGCAAGCATTACAAACATCAACCTGCAAAGTAACTGCAATAAATCTGAGTGATAATCAGATCACCGACGCCGGTATTGTAACCCTATGTCAAGCATTAAAAACATCAACCTGCAGAGTAACCAAACTAATTCTGAATGATAATGTCCATAATCAGATCACCGATGCCGGTGTATTCAGCCTATCTCAAGCATTACAAACATCGACCTGCAAAGTAACCAGACTAGATCTGAGTCGTAGTCAGATCACCGATGCGGTGTTGTCAGCCTGTGTCAAGCAGTACAAAGATCAACCTGCAAAGTAACCTCACTAGAAACTGAGTTCTAATCAGATCACCGATGCTGGTGTTTTTCAGCCTGTGTTCAAGCATTGCAATCATCAACCTGCAAAGTAACCAAACTATATCTTGAATTTTAATCAGATCACCGATGCCGGTGTTTTCAGCCTGTGTCAAGCATTACAAAACATCAACCTGCAAAAGTAATCACACTAAATCTGATTAGTAATCAGATCACCGATGCCGGTGTTTTTAGCCTATGTCAAGCATTACAAACATCAACCTGCAAAGTAACCACACTATTTCTAAGTACTACACATACCACTGATGCCGGCAAGAATTGTCTTGGAAATCTGCGAAAAAAACCACATCTTAATTTGGTCATTTTCTGAGAGCAATAGTGATAAAGAGAAATTCGAAGTAGACAATACTGAAAATTGTATAAACGAAACAAACGCTCACAAGTTCGTGTTAATATACGGATTTGTGATAGATTATTTGTAGTTTAAAACTACAGTTAAAAACCCGCGTGTAAGAACCTACAATTTTCTAAGTTTGGCAAAATAGGTTCTTGTATTTGGGGGCATTATACAGCATTTATTCATAACTGTATTGCTTCAAGCCTCATGCAAAACTCACTAAACAATCTATATAAACAAATATCTCTTCAACAAGAGCTGTATAATAAAAATAGAAAATAATTAGATAATTATAGCAAAAATAAAAGGATATAAAATGGCAAATTTCTGCCAGCAGTTCTTAAACCACTAGGTTCTTACACGGGGTTTTTACTGTATTTTATTTTTGTCTATGTTTGGCGATGTTGTTTGACGATTTGCAAAAAAAATTTACTAACTATCTTAACCCTATTCATCTGGGCTTTTTTTTCGTTCGTGAGCCTGAAAACGGAGAGGCAGAAAGTGCCCCCTCCCTCCCCCCCCCCCCCTATGTATCTCAACAAGTATTGACGCTATGCAGGACTGAAAATGAAACTTATATGGCGTGTAAAGCATCCAAATGTTTATTTTTAGTGACAGTCCACGTGACGTCGTCATATTACGCCATACATTTAAAAAATTCGCCATCTTGGAATCCTTAATCTTGGATTTCTAAATTGTTCAGAAATGTCAGAAAAATGGAAGGATTTGGAAGGACTTCATCGCAAATGCGAAACTTTCATGAAAACTGAATATTAACCTAAAAACACCAAATTTGGGTAAAAACGATCTGTATCTCGAAAAGTATTCATGCAATAAAAATGAAACTTATGTGGTGTACAAAGCATCAAAACATGTTTATTTTAGTGACAATCACAAATCAAGTATATCATTTCACGCCAAAATAACGTCATACCGTACAATTCCGAAGTAACGGCCCCCGTTACTTTCGGATTTAGCAGGCCAAAGGGGCCATTACTTCGGATGGTTAAAAAACGTTTCAGCACACTTCAGAAAACAATTCAGCAGCCGTTTTAACAAAGAGGACGCGTAACATGTTTTTACGCGTCCAGTTATTTCATTGTAAGTTCATGCAAATAGAGAACAGTTATTTGGAATTAATTTGGTGTAGTATTAGATACAAACGTTTTTCGCGTTCTAGTTGTTTCATTGCATGTTCTAAAGTAGGAGACGATTGTTTGTATTTTCTGTTGAGAGACAATTTTTCTTCTATTACGTTATTCAATTCACTGCCAAGTTGTATTTGTATTTTTTGCCATAATTATACTGCATTACTTGAAACGTTACATTAAATACGATTTTATTGTTTTTGAGTGGCAACATTTTCGAAGGGGCTGCTACTTTCGGGGTTTAATAGAAGGGTAAAAAAATAACGTTACTTTCGCGGGAGGCGTTACTTTCGGGGCGCCGTTACTTTCAGAATTCTACGGTACTATCCGCCATCTTGGATTTCTAAATTGTTCAGAAATGTAAAAAAATCACCAAATTTAATTTAATGGAGCAAAATGCGAACAATGTAAAGAAACTCTTCGTGCCATAGAAACATCAAGTCACGTGGTCAAAAAATTGAACCACCAACATATTCCCTGATAATTTTTAGGAAAGTCATAGTTTGGCTATGATTGCTAGAATGCTCTTTAAGTACGATAAATTAGAAAATCAGCGCGGGTACTTTCTGCTCCCCCCCCCCCCCCCCCCCCCCCCCCCCCCCAGGCAGAATAGGGTCTTAACAGTAGATTTCATTACTGATATTCTACTGAGTATTTATTTTTCGTCTCAACAAAATATCCTCCGTAGCAGGCGCTGGAGTAATATAGAGCGCGAGGGAGGAAACGCGCGAATTGGAGGGCACACGCGAGGAAGGAAACACGCGAGGCGAGAAAAAGAGCTCCTCGCGCGTTTCTTCCCTCGTACGCGCTCCTCCAACTTGTGCTGTATGTTACTTCAGCGGCTGATACGCAGGCTGCAAGAAAAAGACAATTTATTTGTCTTTGTAAATAAAGATTTACTTCGATATATTGACTAATTGCATAACGCTTTATTTATCTCTCTTTTGTGGTGTGGGAAAAAGCAGTTTGCCAATCATTTACTTCCAGGGGTGGAGTAGGGAGGAAAACAAACAAGGAATCAGTTGTAACAAAGACAATAAATTTCTCATAAATCGGCATTCGTCCATGACCAGTACAAAATGGAACGTGGAGAATGTTACAGTAAATTCTTCTCTGCAGTTATTTCTTCGAATAATCACCCACTCTCTAATAAGGGCCCCGCTCCTTCGAATAAGAACCGGCATACCCTTCCGGGTAAAATAGGTTACTGCCAGGAGGCCATTACCCGGAGAGAGCGGCTATGTACTATATTAGATCATAGTTAATAGAGGGAAATTGTTATGAAGCCGGCAAACTTCAAAGGAGCAAACAAGAGGCCAAGATTTATGTTGGAAGGTCCATGACCGTGCACAACTTTTGTTTTGCGCTCATACACTATGCATGAATTACGTAACCGAAACGTTTCTATTGGTTAGTTGCTCACGTAACCACCTATTGTATTTCGTCAGGTTTTGTGCACGGTCAACCCCAAAATAGCGAACAAAAACATGACAAAACTTTGCCGGGCTTCATAACCATTCTCTCTTTTAACTATGATTAGACGTCAACCTTTTCCCATATCTTTTTATTTTTCGAAATACGTTTCCCATGCCACGAAAACACTGTTTCCGCTGAGGTCCCAGTGGCGGATCCAGGGGAGGGTTGGGGGGTCCGGATCCCGCTATCAGACCTGAGGGTTTTTTTTTGCTTTCATCATTATCCATACCAAAACCATCTTCAGAATCCACCAAAATGCACTCTTCAGAGCCTGAAATCTCAAACTTTTTCTGGGAGGCCCCCCAAACACCTCCAATTGGAATGGAGCGCCTCCCCTCCCATGCCTACCCCGAACACGGCTACCGTGTGGCAGCACGCCTTTTAGTAACAACTACTGCCGTCTAATTCCAAAAATTCTCCTTCTACTTCACATTTTCGGGAAAACCCTGGGAACCCCCTATCAAAAATTCCTGGATCCGCCCCTGTTTTTAGTCTACATTTTTCAACCACCAAATAGAAAACCTTTTTCACAAGCAATCAGAAAGGAGCTCAGTTTGGAATCCGTGATTGGAACGTATGTTTCACATACAAAAATAGCCCAAAAGTAGCCCTGAAAATAACCCGAAAAATGTCCCAAAAATAGCCCTAAAAGTAGCCAAAAAATAGCCTTAAAAATATGTCCACTTACATTAAAACAGTTAGAGCGGTTTTCAATTGACTGTCGAAAGTAATCCCTGAATTGTTTTGGCTTTGCTTTATTACGCTCTGTGATTGGTTTAAAAACTCCCGCCACCTATTCAACCAATCAAATGCAAAACCAATCACGATTTGGCCACGTGCGCTTTCCCGCGCTTGGCGCCGGTTATAGTATTTGCTTCGAGTTCTCATTGGTTCGTTCTGTTGTTTACGTACGTTTGTTGTGATTGGCAATTTTAATTGCTTTGGTTTTACGACACTCAATTGAAAACCGCTTTCCACTTCAACGGCCTTCTGCGCCTTCTTGCGCGGAGATAATTAAGTTAAGGTTTCAACTTCAAGTTGATAACCAACTAAGTATTTTACTTGCCCGCCGACGCAGCACAACTTTGTTCATTTCAGTTTGAATTTCAAAGAATCGCCTAAAAAGGCGCCTTCGTATCATTAAAGCCATTTAAAAGACATTCCCGTTTCCCGCACATAAGCATTAGTGAGATTTGATTGGTTGATAAGCCTCTACATGACACCATCCAGTCGAACAATAGGTGGGTATTGCACAGGCTTGCTGTAATCGCAATGTGCGGTGCTGTTCACGCAGTCAATCAGGCTTGGTTCTTTATTCAGGCACAGCTCCACATAGCTTAACATCTGCTCGGAGGACTGAAGGGCAGAAAAAAGGAACACAGTTATACAAGTACTCGAGAGGTCTCCTTCACAGCCGTTACTTGAGTCGTCACGCAACGGGAGAGGTGTTGCGTGACGACCCAATAGAGATTAGTCCACAAGTGACCTGGGCAAAAAAACATGGAAATCCTTTTATCTTTTACCTACTCGCTAAGATAACATGGCGACTCCCTGTTACTCGCGTATGAGGTGGGGAGTGGGGGGGGGGGGGGGGGGTGGGGGGAGGGCAGAATACACCCTGGAGAATCTCCATGGTGTAGACGACTGATGAATACTGGGATCGACAACAACGGCCGCAATTTCTCTCGTTGGGAGACTACTGGGAACGAGCCAGAAAGCATGGTTCACCTGCCGAAATGCTTAGGGTGTTTTTCACAATCCCTCATGTGATTCTCATTCTGAGATTTTTGCTGGTCGCAAGCAAATATTTCCGCGACAGAAAAGCAAGAATCTCCGAAGCTTGCATTCTCGAATTATTTTTGGAAATACCATGCTTCGAGAAAACCTAGCCGAACTACAGCTGAACCTCTCTACAATGGTTAGCTGGCCATTGTGGGGAGGTTTCAATGAGAAAGGTGTTTGGCCGTTGTGGAGAGGTGGCCGTTAAGCCTGGTTTCTATATGATCGCAACGATCGCAACGATCGCAAGAGTAGTTTCCATATGATCGCTGCGATCGTTGCGATCATATGGAAACCAGGCTTAAGTGGAGGTTCCACTGTATTCTGTTACGATGGGACTCAATTTCACAGATCATTATTTTCTACTTGCTTACCACAAGCATTCCTCTTTCCCTTCACGGATCGTCGAGCGAGCGAGTGATGAAAAACGCGAAGAGAGAACAGCCGCACGGTAAAAGTCGCGCGAGAGCAAAATGACGTGCGCGGCCATTTTTCTTTCGCGCGTATACGCTAACGATCATTAGTAAAAATCTACTAGTATACTAACGCAAATGAGACAATCTGATTGGCTGAGCTACTTGTATACTATCAGCCATTAGTGTGCAGTGGCTGGAGGTGTCTACAAAATTGCGGTTTCTTCTTGTTTCTCCGAAGTTTTGGGAAGAAGATTTAGAGTTAATATAAGACAATTGTTATGATTTTTACTAAAACAATTAGATTATTCGCTCTCAATTTCTAAGATGTGATAGTTGAATCATAGAAATCTCGAGCTCATAATCTAATTGTTAATTAGTAACAATCTACTAGTATACTAATGCAAATGAGACAATCTGATTGGCTGAGCTACTCGTACACTATCAGCCATTAGTGTGCAGTGGCTGGAGGTCGTCTACAAAATTGCGGTTTCTTTTTCGTTTCTATGAAGTTTCGGTGGATGATTTAGAGACCCTTTAGAGTTAATACTAGACAATTGTTATGATTTTTACTAAAACAATTAAATTATTCGCTCTCAATTTCTATGATGTGATAGTTGAATCATAGAAATCTCGAGCTCATAATCTAATTGTTAAATAGTTCACATGCGAGGGGAGCGAAGAGAGAGAGAGAGTGGGGAGAGTGAATATCCTTACCTTGACAGGTAGGCAATATACTGTGGGATGAACGCGGTAAGAGTCGAGAAGGGCGTTTTCAATATCCTTCACCTGCATAAAATGGAAAAATATCATATTTAGTGGAATTTGTGGAATTATAAACAACCTCCGAATGGACAATTCCCAGTATATTATCCAAGACTGGAAGAGCTTGCAAAAAATAATAATATAATACCTTTGCCTGTAAAAACTGGTAGCTGTTTATACAGCGCGTTTATCTGATGACTGTCGTAAACACCCATATTTAATGGAAATGATTCAATCAGAGCTCGTAGTAAAAACCTCGGCAAAACGGAGGCAAGCGCGGGAAAATTCGAGAACCGGTTGTCTTAATCAATCGGGGGAAACAAGTACCAGTTGAAATCTCGCCTCCGCGACGAGACTGAGCCCGCGGTTTTCGTCCCCGAAGTTGCTAAGCAACATGACGTATTCTTATTTCGCTATGCTGGCGCGATTGCTTTCGGAGTACTCGTGAGTGCTCGCGCTAGTTTTTGATTGGATAATAAACAATCGGAAACTCTTCGAGTGCCTTTAATAACGAAGATATGCCAAAAACAGCACTTGTTCCCTTATACCGGGTTTTTGAACCAATAACAGAGTAAAGTTTACTTTCGACAGTCAATCGAAGACTGAGAGGTTTTCATTCCTCTCAAATTCTATTAAGAAATATAAGAAGGAAAACCTCTGGGACCACCTGGGTATTCAAAGTGTTCTAAAAAATATAGCAATTAAATTCGTCAGGGCGGAGAAAGTGTTTGGCGCGCAAATCACGAACGCACGTGCGGCGCTCTGGAGATTTCCCACACCCTTATAACAGGATGCTTTCTTTAGAGTAAACAGAAATGGGTTGACGTCTAACAGGTAAAACGCAAGGCCCGTTAAGTTGCCCTTACCTGGTAAGTCTTTTCGTTGGATGGTACAATTCCTTTCTGTTCTAGTACACTGGAGAAACACACAGACACAAAAAAGTCATGGATAATAATTTATTAAATAGTAAGAACTGAATGTTAACCGTACTACGAGCCTGCGTGGCTGCTGCGTGGCTGGCCCGCAGATTACCGTATTACTTAACGCCCGGATCCACGCTGCAACATTGCGCGCAACATTTTCACACGATCTGGCCAGTCACCCGGCAAAATTTCGCGGCAAGCAGAGTTCTTATTTTTAAAATTACGTACGCAAAACGGCGACGTGATCGTAGTCGAATCAAGTAGCCAAAAATAAATAAACCGCAGCTGTTTAGTACTTTTGCTCTCAGAGGAAACAGATCATCGTGTTGGGTTAGAGGGCTCGATGGTCAGAAGGCAGGAAATGACTGATATAGTTGTACTGTGCAGCGCCATTACGCGTAATGTTGCAGATAGTGGACACAGGGTAGAGACATATACGAAGAAATGCAGACATTGCGTTCTGTAACACTGCGCGCAATGCTGCACCGTGTATCCGGGCCTTCAAATTTAAGAAGTAGGATGGATAAATAAACGTGATAAACTGTTTCTGAAAACGAGATCCACTTTAAAAACAGTTGTTTGAAAAGAAAATACACACTCTGACTTATTGAAAGTTAAAAATAACGTGATAAAAACGTAATATGTTCCAATTCTCTCCATTTCGATTCCATCCAGAACTGAAACAGTAAATAAGTAAACTAAATTCAGGTTTGGAGTAAGGTAAAAATGTACAGTCTGTGCACATTCGGGCTAAAGTAACCCACACCACCAGAGCTTATCCCGGTTTCCATAGCATGAAGTACATAGGAGTATTGCTACACCCAGATGGAATGCTAGTCCATCGCAGGTTAAGCCCCTAACATTTTGTCAGCAGATTGCCCTGGGTGGAGAGAGACACTGTGAGAGTAAAGTGTCTTGCCCAAGAACACAAACACAATGACCCCTTGAGGGGTTCTTTCCATCCGGCGTCTACAATGCGGGTCATAAGTGTTGGGACACTTACTGCGATGCTAGTGAAAATGTCTACCCTCCCCCTCCCCCCCAAGCAATGTTGAGTTTTGACCATTACACACACGTTATACAAAGAATGTTTACGTATATTTTTCAACACTGTTTTTGGGGGAGGGGGTGAATGGATGCTCCAATATCAATTACTGTAGTAGTAAATTATTATTCTGTGATTTCTCAGACTTTTTCACAAGTGTCTCAAACTACTTATGACCTGCATTGTAGCCTTTAAAACACATTAATTTTGGACGACAAAGCCATTTTATGACAGGAAAAAAAAAAGAAAGCCGTGCCCTAAAGTAACACTTTCCAATCTACTGAACAGTTTGTGATTCTTATTTTTCAAATAAAAATAGCACCATAATCATGAATTTCTTACCTAAATATGTCATACTTGATGTTAAATGACAGAGTGACCTCAAAGTACTTGTGTTCTGAGTCCAAGTACGGAAGAACAGTGGAACATGTGCCATGCTTCTCCCATTCATGTTTCCTTTGTAAGAAGCAAATCAAATAGAATATGCACTTTAAAGGAAGTTAGATGGGTGTGGCTGCTGTTAATAAAAATGCGCACACATGCTATAGCTGACGTCACTGAAGGTTTTCTAAATGAAAAAGTAGCGATGGACAGATGGATGGACTGACCGACGGATGGATGGGCTGACAGAATAACTGACTGACTGACTAATGATTGACTGACTGGACTGACTGATTTATTGACTGACTGACTGACTGACTGACTGACTGATTTATTGACTGGTCAAACTGACTGATTTTGACTGACTGACTGACTGACTAGATGACCAATTGACTGATGGACGGACAGCCGACTGACTGACGGACGGACAGACTGACTGACTTATTGACTTGTCAACTGACTGATTTATTGACTGACTGACTGATTTATTGACTGACTGACTAACTGACTGACTGACTGACTGATTAGCTGACCAATTGATTGATTGATTGATTGACCAACTGACTCACTGATTGATTGATTGATTGATTGATTGATTGATTGATTGATTGACCGACTGACCGACCGACTGACTATCTGACTGACTGATTGATTGACTGACTGATGACTGACTAACTGACGACTGACTAACTGACTTAACCGACTGACTGACCGACCGACCGAACAACCAATTGATTAAGAAGTACTGAATAAAGATTGAGTTTCATATCTAGGATCACACAACATTTTTTTTTTACAACTAAATTTTGAATATAACTAAAATCCCATCAATCGTGTTTCTGAATTTAAGTACTTATTCATACCAAAATCCAGCTTCATCATGATGAGACTCAAAAGATGGCCATTGAAGCTCAAGTTTCGGTTTCAAATCCTGAAAATCAACATTAATTTTTATGGTGAGAAACATTTTATTTAAATAAATTTAAGTGATAATTACAAAATGCAGCAAAATCAGCTCAAACTTTAAGAAAAAATGTACCTTATTCTCACTAATTTTTGTGCAAACTTGTGCAAGGCAAGGCTCGTTTTTTCGACATCACGAAAACCGCAAAAATTAATCCTTGGGAAAATATGTGAGAATAAGGTACATAATTATTATGTCAGATTGCCAGTTAAAACTGAGAAGATATGGCATTTTAAATACAGTTTTGCTCAGATTACCTCTATGTCTCCCTCATTGAAGGGCCATGAGTTATTACAGAACACTGGTTTATGTTCTTCACCAACGGTAGGCCTGAAAAAAAAAAAAACAATCATCTGCATTTGACAGTGATCACTGATCTGCCAGCATTCAGTCAAAAACACAATCTACGACCATAGATCTGATAACCAGAGTTTGATGAATTAGGTCTTTAATGTCACAAGTCATGACAAGAACTCAATGATGATATTGTCAACTTGATGATGTGAAGATGATAATAATGATGATGTTTACGTCATCAGTATGGAATTTCTGGGTATAAATCACAGACGCTCTCCCTCATGAAATGCCCCATGCAGTTGGGAACCCAGGGAGAAAGGGGGGTACTCCCCTATATAGGTATGTGCTGCCCCAAAGTGTATGGTTTTTTAGCCCTTTGGGTCTGAAAACGGGTATAGAATTTGAACATTTTGGTCTCAAATTAGGTATGTTTTGCCTGCTTGTCTAATATAGGGTATTAGATTTTCGCCCTTTTGGCTTGAAAAGGGACTGGTCTGAAAACAGGGTTTAAGGGTTTAAAGAAGCGGGCAACACCCCCCCTCCCAACCACAAATTTCAAGAAGTATGGCCCCCACGGGAGCAATAAGAGGCAGCTGTATTCACGCTATCACTTCTCAAGCAATTCAAGGTCAATTACAATCTAAGAGTAAATGGATAGACTTGACTACTTGCAGTCTCATAGGCTGAGATCAGGCTCCGAGAGAAATCGCCGAGTGCGGACTGGAGCAAGCGAGCGAGCCGTGCGTGGACTTGCTCGCCCCAGTCCGCGCTCGGCGATTTCTCTCGGAGCCTGACCTCAGGCTAGCAGTCTCACTAACAAATCAGAAGTTATTTGTACCATAGTCCATGGATTGTCCACTTTGTAATTCCTGGTGGTACACATGTTTTGTTCATCACATCATACTACCAAAAATGCAAGAGATTCATTATAAATCAATTATTTTGACGTCATTAAAATATTATTAATAAGAAACTGACAGAAACAAGAGAAGTTGGATTTTATTTTCAAGAAATGTGTGGTTCCAGAAAATATCCATACCTCCCCCTCACGGGAGGTTTTTGGTTTGACTTGAGCCCACCCCCCTTGAAATAATTCCAGTTTAACTTTATACTTTCCTTTAGCTTTTGAGACCACCTCCCCCTCAGAATTTCCAATGACCTTCCCTGGGGTATGCAGTGGGTATGGATATTTTCTGGAACTGCATTCTAATCAATCAAAAGCTCACTCACAGCTTGACATTGTGTTTGAGGCCACCACTGAGTAAAAACAAACAGGTTGAAGTCATCATCGGCATCATATTCTGGGCTGTTGTTGATTATAAAGGTAAAGGTACGATGTTTAAAACTGTTCCAATCCTAGCAGGGCCATAGATAGGGGGGGGGGGGGGGGAATTGCCCCCACAAGATAATTCGAGAATTTTACACCACTGTTTTCTAGGGACCACTTTTTTCTAGGGACCACTTTTTTCTAGGGACCACTTTTTTCTAGGGACCACTTTTCCCACTTACCACTCTTTCTCTCTCTATCCAACCACCCCACCCACCTCCTTGCGTGGTCTTTCCTTATATTTCTCTCTTTTCTGTCCCTTCCTTTCAGTAAATATACATAATCCTGAGACAGAAGCGAAAATTCGAATTTTTTTTTATTTGCTCAAAAAGACCCTTTTGATGAACTATTTTTATATTTCGAGAAAAATAGGAAAGTTTGAAATGCGACCCGATCGTGCCAGAATGCTGATGAAAATTATGCAAAATAGTGCATTTTCAATGCGCCAGTTCACAACAACGGAAAGTTGCCCTGGATTAATCTTTGGATGATTGGTTATCCATCCTTAAATCATCCTTTCGAACCACAATTCATCTTGAAATATAATTTATATTCTTTGACGGTTTTTTACCCGTTTAAAAAATGCATCGATCGCAATTTAAATTACACACCAAATTGTGTCTAACTTCCGAACACCACAACTCCAAGGGTATACATGTCTATTCGCAAAACATGGGTTTTTTAGAAAGCTTTATCCTACATATTTATCATATCCAAAGATTTAGTTGTAGGTCGATCATATCCTAAATGCACAGATCAGTGCGTCCAGTTTCGTGCATCCAGTTTGTGCGTCCAGTTCGTGCGTCCAGTTTTGTGCATCCAGTTTCGTGCGTCCAGTTTTTGTGCGTCCAGTTTTCGTTCGTCCAGTTTTCGTTCGTCCAGTTTTCGTGCGTCCAGTTTTTGTGCATCCAGTTTTCGTGCGTCCACTTTTCGTGCGTTTAGTTTTCGTGCGTCCAGTTTCCATGTGTCCAGTTTCCATGCATCCAGTTTCATGCGTGAAATGGCTCCTTTCCACCAACCACCCCACCCACCCCCTAAGGTAGACTGTTCTTATATTTCTTTCTTTCCTCCTCTTTCTTCATTGTGGTACAACATAGCACAACCCTGCATTCTTAGAAATCTTGCTGGTTATCACCCTCGCATACCAAAAATAATTAATCCCAGCTTCACGAGGACCAGCAAAGCATTAACTGCTTTGAGAAACTGATCCGAAGTAGATCGATCATATCCTAAATGCACAGATCATCAATCGAACACACTTTGGAACACACAAGCAATGTGTTAATGCCTGTACTTACTGATGCAATAAATTAGTCAGCCTTCGGAAAACAGCGAAAAAAATAACAACTATATTTCATGTTTATATTTGCCTGTACTGAGTTTGTTGAACAGTCAACATAGTCATTGTGCTAATTATATAAACAATCCACTAAAAAACTGAATGTGTAGTGGTGCTTGTTTTGTATAGTACACTGTCAAATATATGGAACTATTTCGAAAATATAATTGAAGTGTTATATTGGTCACTATACCGGCCATGTTATTGCCATTTTTTCAGAGTCAAATGCACTTTCCTAATCTGGTGATTACTGCTAGTTTAACTTTAATTTATTGTGTGACTGATTTTATGGCAAAGTTAGAACTGAAAAAGCGGGTTTCCCGGCCGGGTGACTGCTGATCGGTAAGTTTATCACAAAAAGCAGCGAAAGCCAATCGCCTCTGAGTATAAACACTCCGACAAATTTACCAGAAAATTAAAAAAAAAAATAGATCTCTTACAATGCTTCCATAATTTAAATTTCTTTACTTTTTCCAAAAACTAAATGCCCCCTAAAAACTTTATTTGCCGTCGGGCAAGTGAAGGATAGAATCCACTAGCCCAACAAAAAAATCCACTAGCCATGGGCTATCGGACAGGACTTTCTTTGCACGCTGCTGAGTATGGCACCATTATATTTTTTCATGTTCATATTTTTTTATATTTTAATTTATTTGTATTATTTTTTATATTTTTGATGTTCTGGTGGGTGTTCCAGGACTGGTTTTCCAGACACCCTGTGATTTATGTCTGGGAAGTCAAGTGCCAGTTTTGGTATCCTGCGTGCAGACTTCTCCTATTTCCTTGCCTCCATGTGAAGCAAGGAACCTACAGTTTTGGCAAATCTTCGTGGAAGCACTCAAAGAGTTTCTGAATCTTTTTATCCAATCAGAAACTAGCGCGAGCACTCAAGGGAAACTCCGAAAATGAATAATGCCAGCAAATATGTCATGTTGCTTAGCAACTTCGGGGACGAACACCATCTTGGAGGCAGGATTTCACCATCGTCTGGTACTTGTTGGCCAATGATTTATGTTGGGCCAGACAAAAATAAAATATTTCTACTTCTTGTACGTTGACTTAGGTAACTTCTATAAGTGGCTAAAAATCCTAGTTTTCTTCCTAATGTTTTCTATTAAGTTATATATTAAATTATTCACTATTTTCAAGTTTTCTTGTTAGGTATTTTAGTTCGGCATTTTAGTACGAAAGCGACTAGATTAAACCAGATTAAACTATACTAGAACCCTCTAAAAAGCTGTGTAGCTTTTATTTTTTTTAAACTCATTTCATTGTACAATATTACCTTGTCCTTATAATTAACAGCTAGATGAGTTGCAAAATGACAGAAAAAGTAACAAATACCTGAAAAGTCTGAAGGAGGCGACGTTCAGACATAGCAAAGCTAGGATCAAAGGCAGGAACATCATTTCTACAAAAGATCGATCGAAAAATTCGTTAATTCCATAACATTGCCGCTGAAACGTACGCAAGAAAATATGTAAACACAATTAATTGAAAATTACTTACCTTGGAACAACGTAATTCAAGCGAAATTAAGAAGAGATAGAATACTTCCTTACGACAGTTCGATACTTGACTCCCAAGCTCTCACGTGAGCCATGCAAGGAAATATTTCGTCGCCAAAACCACAGGAAAACATCAAACCTTTGTGTTTACGCGCTGACAAGTTATGTGTAAATTTATACCACGTGTTCACTAGCACGCGCGAGCCTGGGCACTAGACTATGCCGTTGCTTGTTGATTTCAAGTCGTTCGGATTCTTTTGGTAAAACAGAGTTTGTTTTTAGCGTTATAAAATCATGGCGAAAGGCTTCGATTTCACGGAAGATGAGATCAGAAGAAAGCTGCAAGAACTTGGCTATTCACATATACCCGGTGATAAGCTAAAACTGTTTCAAAGAGGTTTGTTGTAGTTGTAGAAAGTTCAAACAACATGGACGCTTTGATCCATGATTTGTGAACGATCGATGATCTTTATAATCATTTTAGCTTTGTTATAAACTTGATTTTCTCTTCAGATTTCAAACATAAGCAATGTATTATGGTTTGGAAAGTTTTGATTATTTTGCGTTAGCTGGTACATGCATTTATATGCACGACCAGACCAGACCATAAGAATGAGCTTTTTTATACTGTGTAAATATTTTAAAATAATTAAGCTTATTTGTCTCTTTCTGAAGACCTTAGACAACTTGTTGAAACGGAGAGAACCGATTCCAGGGAAAGATTACCATCATCTGTCAGTGACAGCTACTATACTGACAGTTATTTGGAAGGAAGTAAAGATGAAACCTCTTCATCTTCAAATGGTATGAAAATAGTAATTTTATAAGCTTGCTTATCACTCAATCACTTGTTCCCAATTAGAATCTGATCACTGTTGGCAACAGTACTGTGATCACATTCTAATTTCTCCCGAAAATATCAATACAAAGTCAGAAATGGAGATCACGAGAAAAGAAAGAAGTACTGATCAGATCACCAAGGGGCAATAAAATAATATATTTGATAAATGCAGACTGACTCCCCCGAAAGCTGTCTCCTCAAAATGCCTGGCTTCATTTAAGATAGTAGAGGGAGTGTAAAGCTAATGAGAGAGTGGAAGTAGTCTTACAAGTGCGAGGGAGTAGAAGTGGGTGAGGGAGGTGACTCTTTTGAGATCTACATGTATTCTCTCTCACCCATTTCCACTTGCTTGCGCTTTCACCTTTTCACTCAAAAGGCTACTTTTTACTGCTTGTAAGCTTGGTAGAAATACGAGCAGGGAAGATTGAGATGGATTATGAACGTACCTACACTGTAGCATTCATCGTGTTTAAATAAAGGTTATGTATGTATGTATGTAGCCTCCTCGCAAACTTTCGTATGGCTCGTCACGCAATCTCTGAGGAGAGATTGCGTGACAAGCCAAAAGAAAGTCTGCGAGGAGGCTAGAACATGCAAAGCTGCTGTGAGAGATGCTCCTTTCTGGAGCAGTTAATCTTGAAATCAGTGACAAGTTATTCAGAAATAATTTCCAAGTTTCTCCCAACAGAAGTTTTAATGAATTTCCTATTTACTCCAAAAGAAATTGGTAGACTGTTAATTGATGCCTTTTTTCAACTCCATTAAGTTTTAGACAGCAGTAAAGAGCAGCACCATGTTCATGAGAGATACAGATCCCCATTAGAGGACTCTGTCTTTCCTAGAGCAAAGTCAGCACCAAGTTTGACAAAGGTATTTATTTCTAAGATCTTCTTCAGTTTAACCAGTGAGTTAACTTGTAACAGCCTTGGGTTGCTCTTAAGCTCCCGACACACTAGGTGATTTTATACGCTCATTTACAGTGAATTTGATCGCCAGTGAATTTTCGTCACTGCGTGGCTGCGGCACACTTGGTGATTTTCCGGCGATTTTTCTGACGATTCGGTCTCGAGGCATTCTTGGAAATCGCAAAAGCTGCTTGGTTGGATAGTTGGAGATTGACGATTTCAATAGCGGGGCTGGGCACACTTGGCGATTTTTCCGGCGATTTTTCTGTTGTTTGGTGCCAAGGCATTCTCGGAAATTGCGAAATCCGCTTGGTTGAATAGTTGGAGATTGACGATTTCAATAGCGCGACCCGGGCGCGCGATTGCTGGCGAATTTTATCGCCAATATCTGACATGCCAGATATCGGCAATTTTGAATCGCAGGTCGCGGCGATCAAAATCCGCTGGCGAAATTCGCCGTCGCAGAAGCGGGCACACTTGGTGATTTTCGCCGATCGCCGCAACAAGCGTATAAAATTGCCTAGTGTGTTGGGGGCTTTAGCTACAAATGTAGATATAAAACATTTAGCATACTCCTGGGTGAAGAGAAGTTCAATTTAATAAAAATGACCCAAGATATTCACTTTAATTTTGTTGCTAAAATTACTAGATGAGTCATCAGGCATTTGGTAAAGAGAATGTGCATTACAATCCAGTGAAGGCTCATGTGAGAGGAGAATCCAGTTCCACTGCCGATAGCTCACCTCAAGAACAGTCCAGACCCAGCAGTAGAAACATCAAGAGAAAAGTGTTTGAGAAGAAAGAATGGTGAATCAGAGTGTTTGACGAGTCATTTACCAGCACTGATTCTGGTATGTTTGGATTTATAATACAGTCAATGTACAGACACCATCTTAGAGAGGTGTCCGGCTTATTATATACATGTACATGTAGAGTTTTGATACACTAAAATAACTGAAAAATGGTGCGCAGCCGACCAAACACCAGGTTATCCGTTTGATTAGAGGACTGTCCGTTTAAGAGAGAGTTTAACTTATTGTAAAGTAAAATATTAAGCCCAGTTTCTCAATGCCGCCAATGTAACAGCAACATCAGTACTGCCTGAGACAATGCTCCAGCTCAAAAACCGACAAGGTCAGCTAACTGGACCTGACCTGACAAATTAATAGTCAACTAAACTTCAGATGATTTAATTTTAAAACTTATCTGGAAACCCTGCTTGGATAATCTCTAACATGTTTTTCCAGAGACTAAATTAATCTTAATTTTTCTGTAAATTCAGTCACAAGATATATCTGAATTAGAGAGGAGAATACGAGACCTTCCCTTGAACACCAGTGAAATTGATGATGCTGATGTCATAAGTGTACAGAGTGAAGGATCTATGGAACCAAATGACTACAGACCATGGGTGAATTCACGCTGACAGAGCATTGCCTTCGTGTAAGTGTCCTGCTTAAACTAGCCTGCAAATGCAAACGGTTTTGTGCCTTTTGTTTCACGCCACCAAAAATTCTGGCATGAAAACAAGAGTTCACACCGCCGAGAATAATGCCATGAAACAAGAGGTGGAAATCCATCTGCGTTCGCAAGGCTAAGCTTAAACAACCATTCTAGTTGTCCCAAAAACCTTCAGACTTCTCAAGACATTATATTATACAGTGCATTTCAGTAATGAGCCAGCTATTTACGTGTATGAATAAGGCGTATTGGTGATCGGAATCTGGATAACAACTATTATACAACAGGGAATGCAAAGAACGCTGGCTGAGACTGTAATTACCCTTTAACTTCCGATCCTCAATTGACGTTTTTGAGATGAAGACATTGCTGTGTTTATTAAAGATTAAAAAATTATTTAATAAAAGTAATTGATTTTCTGATCTCTCTGCAGTTTATCAGGCCATCTACTCGTCATCCTCACACAAGACAAATAAAGAATCTGATCCTGTTTCAAGGTTTGATTTTTAATAATTTATCAATGAATCAAATATAAATTTATTCAATTGAATACTATTCTTGATCTACTGTAGATGATCTTCTCAACAACCTGTCAGGCGCTTATTACATTTTTTCATTTTGAATGCAGGGGGTTGTCTATTAGATATGGGGCACTAATAATTTATTTGTAAGAAGTGTTATTCAATTTTTTCCAACAAGTAATAGAGAACAAAACTTCAACTTTCCCAAAGTTAAATGAATGATTGTATAATTTTCTGATTTGCAGATATCACCAGTTTAAATATGAGTGGCAAGCAACAAAAGCGCCAGGAGAAAAAAAGCCACAAAAATCTGCGCTGTGGATTGTCAGGGTAATGATTTAAACAGTTACATTGTATGCCCCTTCTCTCCCTTACTCATATACGTCATTTGATTGGAACTCTCCGAAAAAACACTCGCTGGCAAACTGTTGTCCACATCGTACCCATTTTCTAATGTCATGTACAGTTGATTACCTGTTGTAAGCAAAGGCAACTGAGCACTCAACAAGGTGTATGGTATCGGTATGCCTAGCGTACATGTAATCTGTCAAACACTTTTAGGTTTACATATATTTAGTCAGAGCACATCTAATTTTTGGTCGTATTTTCTCAGGGAAAGATGCTACAGTGTGATGTATTTGAGGTGAGTCAATCGATTTATTGTCTAATTTCTCCTGACAACATCAGTACTTTGCCAAGCCAACAAGTGAGGAGAATAAAGAAAACAATCAACTGCCCAGTTGTTCAAAGGATGGATAAATGGCATATTTTTACTAGACCCGATTTTAAGCTTTTTAACCTTAGTCCTATACATAATAATTATTGTAAATATTCTAGTTTTAAATTACTCATATTCATAGCATATCTTTTATTTTATTCACATAGTTTAATTTTGTAAGGCGCATTTTGATCATATAATTTACATGTTAATTTGCGCCATATAAATAATAAATATTATTATTATTATCCACCAGATAAATCACTATCCAGTGGATTTTTGTTATCACTTATACACTGGATAGTGATTTAACCAGTGGATAGCTACCGTTATCCACCCTTTGAACGACTGGTACATGTACCTGGGGGACACTGTCTTGATCTACTATTTCATTTGTGTTTTGCAATCAGTTCATAAGAAATTTCAGTTGCACCTTGCAAAATTTGTTATGTGCTTTTCAGGTTTTACACATATAGGTCATTTTATTTTTGATTGTTATTCCTTCTCTCAGAAACCACAACGCAACTTTGCTCCTAACAAGTACGTAGTACCAACAGAAAAGAAGAGGCAAGCATTGCGGTGGGAAGTCCGATCAAGTTTAGCAAGAGTGTGATCAGCCATAATATTGGATTTATTAAAATAAATAATTAAAACACTGTCGAACACACTTTCTGGTTACTGAAATGAATAATTTATGCACTCAATCACTTAGATTAGGTTAATTACAAGCACATACTTGATGTATGCATATTTTAATATTGGAATAAATTATTTCGCTTCAATGTTTTTGACTTGTTGATCTACAAGGGCCCAAAGGATCGTTTCGGTTGAACATTTTTTATCTCTCCGAAAACAACACTACAGGCATTAATTTTCCCATATTAGACATATAACAATAACGAACCCCGATATTCTTCGGTGCAGCCAAAGTTACAGCGAAATGTGTGGAACAGAACCCCGATATAATGAACCCTGGTATGTGGGGAAATTAATGCCTGTTGTTTTCGGAGAGATAAAAATGTCGTTTTGGGTACGAGAAAAGTTTAGCTAGGATTCTGGATTGGCAACAGTAGCTCATAAGATTTCGTCCCATAAAAATTTCTGACACAAAGACTAAATGATATGGGATGGGAAACAGAGAAATTAAATTAAAAATTAAATTTCTTTCGTTTGGTGCCCCTGGTTCTCTAAAGAGCCTGTATCATAAAACACGAGCCCAACGCGCGAGTATGGCTGCAGAAAAAGATCGTTTACGAGCCATTTTGACTCTCGCTTTCGTGTACGTAATGTACTGTACGTGTACCAGCCAAGCCACCCTCGTCAGTGCAAATTGGGGTTTGCTCATGATCAGAGAGAGAAAGAAAACCCTCGTGCTTTCATCAGAGGGTATCAACAAAACCACTGCTCATTTAGAGAGAAATCTGCACATAATCATTGCTTTCACAAGATCGCCGAGCTCGGTGTAAACTGGGGCTTGCTCAGAGAGAGGGAGAGAGAAAAAACCGCACTTTGCTCAAAGGGTATCAAGAAAGCATTGTGCTCATTTAGCAAGAATCTCCACATGATCATTGCCTTTACAACTTATTTCCAAGAATTTAAAACAACAGTCTTGTCTAAAATTTTATTTTACAATCAAACTGCGATATTATTACAGAGCAAACACTGGTCCTAGTCAAATTTGTTTATAATCATTCTGTCATCTTCACAGAGGTATTCCTCCAGTAACTGGACAGCTTCTAGGGTTAATATGACATGTCCCCTTCGATGTAATATTGTATAGACATCAGGACTGGCAAAGGGAGATAAAAAGTAAAACATTAGTACAGTCGAGGCCACCTCTCTACAACGGCCAGGATTTTTCGTCCCAACCGTACACCGATTACATACACTTTAACTCTATAAATTGAAACCTCCCTACAACGGCAGTTATCTCGGCTTCAAGGTGGCCGTTGTAGAGGTTCAATGTACCTTATTATACGTTATAAGACCTTTCTCCAAAATTGCCGCCGCAAATTCAAAATGATTAAAATTACACTGAGCGGAAAATCAATACCAGCCACTGAAAGACCACCTCTTGTTTTAGTAATGGTTCGAAGTTTCGTTAGGTTAGGTTCTACATGAGTTGAGAAAACGGAAGTTGAAAACTGGAAAAATTTAGAGACGTTTGTCTACGCCTAAATTTTCCAGTTTTCTCGACTCAGGTAGAACCTAACCTAACGAAACTTCGTACGATTACAAGAGGTGGTCTTTTAGGTGCTGGGTATTGATTTTCAGCTCAGCTTAATATGAATTTGCGGCGGCCATTTTGGAGAAAGGTCTATTTTAGCGATATCAACGCGTAAAAAACGATGCCGCGAAAATTCATATCCGCAAAAAATAAGCATCACTTTGAAAAGCCAAAAGATCATATTTACATCAATGGAAAACCGAAAAAATAATGTGTCCAGTTTCATACCTAGTGTACTCTGAAGCTATAAAATGAATTATATATATCAATGATGTTACCCATGCAGGGGCTTTTGATCTCAACTTGAAAAAGATCTGCCCTGGCTTGTGTCTTGGAAAGATCGCTACCTAAAAACTAATTACGGGTTTGCTCTCCCTTCCACAATTCACTTTGATATCTTCCTCTTGATGTTCCTAGGCGCATTCGTACTGAGTCACTCATAATTTTAGCGCCGTATTGAGCAAAAAAAGCAGCAAAATCCCCGTGATAGTGCCCCTTTAAAAAAAAAACTAAATCTAAGTTAATTTTCTTCAGACGCGCCATATTCTCACATCTTTAGTTGGTCCAAACCCAGCAGATTCACTGGTGCCCAGCGTAAATCAACACCTTCATAAACTCAATTGCTTGTTTTTCCTAGTTTTCGAAACTTGCTTTTTCTCGTTTGGAATATTTGATCTGGTACGATGAAATCACGAAAAAAACAAATTGACTTGGGTTCTCGCAAAATTGCACAAATTTTAGTGTCACAAAAATTGTTCCCCTTATAAATGACCGATAGGGCCAATCCAGTAGTTTTGAGGAGCCCGGTTTCTGCATCATGAAATGACTTGGAGTATTGGCTACATCCCAAGGGTAGTATGTCTATCGCTGGTTACTCCCCAGATTTATCAGTTGTCATTTACTCCTGGGTGGAGAAGTGTCTTCCTTCCCAATGAACACAACACGAACGACCCACCCGGCCAGCACTGCGTAGTCCTGCCGTAGCAGCTGGAGAAGAGCGCAAGTTATCCTCCTGTTCTTGTCTTCATGCGTCCTCTTTCCTCTCGTAACGCACCTTTCCAACTTGCACTCTACATTACTCCAGCGTCTGATACGCAGGCTAAACGCTCGAAGCCGGACTGCTCGAACCAGAGTCCAACGCCGCTAACCACGCTTTTAGCTCTAATTGTCATCATGCTATTTTAGAGTAGTAGAGGATTCTCCCACATAATTTCCAAACATTTCTTTCAATGTTGGTTCAGAGAATTTTGGTGATACATCGGTGACTACAGTCGAAACCTGCCGCTAACGGGACACCTCCCGTAGGCGGACACTCTCTACGTAAGTCGACTACTGTTTTCTGGACCCGGTGGAGGAGTGTCCGCTTACCGGAGGTGTGACTGTACTTGACTTTTAGTAAAGAGCACATCCACTCTTTCATCTCGCAGCTGGAGCTTCTTGTAGTATTTCATTTGGTGTCACTTACAGTGAAAGCAGGAGTATAAACGCAGAGACGAGTAGTTAATTTAAAATGTTGGCAAATCGTTATTTAGACTTTCTTAAAAGTCCTTTTTCGTTTTCCCATACTGTATGTTGGTTTTGTCATTGGAAGGCCCCCTCCTTAGTAAAACTCAACAAAGGGAACGAAGGGGACGTCTGTTCAGGCGTTCGGATATTGGGGGAGCGCGACTCGAACGGCGAAGAGGAAAAAAAGTCGAGATGATTTGTAGGCTCGATTTCTCAGCCGCTGTTCGGGAAAATGAGCCCACGCTCCCGGACTTGAGATAGCGGCGGAAATCGAGCCTAAGATGATTGGGGAGAGGGCGCGTCGCCCGCGTTCTTCGCGCTTCTTTTCGCGTCGCTCCCCCATCCATCCGAAACGCCTGGAACAGGCTAACGAAGGAGGGGGTACTCCCTTATCTGGCTTTACGAGGACGTGCGGCCGCGATAGGGTATGTTTTTCAGTAATTTTTTTTGTCTTGAACGCGGCCCGATTTTATAACTTTTTGTCTTAAACGGGGTATCTTTACATTTAATTTATAGAAACCTAACTACAAGCCAAATATTTACGCATTTGTTGGCACAATTAACGTAAACAGGGTAGGAAAATCGGAGATTTGTGTCTTAAACAGGGTCAGGGTTTGAGCGGCCCGGCTGCACCTCCCGACCCGACCCGAGCATCTGCATCCTCGTTCCCAGGGTCTCTCTTCTTCCCGCCAAAAGCGTGGCGGGAAGAAGAGAGACCCTGGAAGCATCTGTCGAGTACCCCCACCCCTCCCGGGACGAAGGTTGACTTGTGGAAATTTAATAACTCAGTGAAAGGGAAAACAACTTACGAATCAACAAGGACTGCGTCAGTCCAGCCTCTCTTCTCCAGGAGTGGAATTAAATCCTGCAATTGAGATCAGTACAATGTAAGTCTTCATTCATCATCTAACTAACAGAAATTAATTTCTACACTCCAAATTGATTGACATTTCCATGATCAACCAGGGTCACTAGAAACCTACCCGATCATTCTCAATGTCTTTGAATGAATCAACAATGTGCAAGTCACCCTGTTGAAAAGAAAGAAAATTATTTTTTTCATGTTTTATTAAGACAGTTTAGCTTGTAATGCAACCTCGTTCCCAGGGCTTTTTCCTTCAAAGGGGGCAGGCGCCCGCCCCCTTTGAAGGAAAAAGCCCTGGGAACGAGGTTGCTTGTAATGATGCACACAGCATAACAGCAGGTGGTGACGACCTGCGATGCATGCTGGTAATTGTTCTGTTTCAGCTCATTACCCTAACATCATAGGTCCGCAATGCGTGCAAAGACGCTAGATAATTTATCTAACATCATAGATCCGCAATGGCGTGCAAAAACGCTAGATAATTTATCTATAGCACTGTAGGTCCGCAATGCGTGCGAAGACACTAGATTAGCAGTTATTTCATAATATTGCTACAACTACAGAAAGCGCACTTCACCTGAGCATATCTGACTGAGAGAGCTGTTTCGCAGACCCATTCTCCTGACTTTTTTTGGCAGCGAGTACTTGTAGCTCCTTGGTACGGGCCATGCACCCTACCACCTAAAAAAATTCACACCCCTTTGATCAACACTACAATTCTCCTGTCTGTCAACATTTACTTAGAATTCCCAGTTGGGAGAAATTGGTTTTTAATCAAGATGTTTATCCTGAGATCATGTTCATGAAGAAGCCTACAACCCAATTGCAAGACAAAGGTAGTTGTGAAGGTTGGATAATATACCATATTATTATTATAAATGATTTTACAGTGAGTTTAAACTTAACTCTGTTTGAGAGGCCCCCTCCTCCCCCCAAATATCAATGTTGGAGTCTTGCAATACAATCGTGTGAGAGCAAATAGGCATCTTGAGGCAGAGAACTAGTAGATTTTTACATTTTCCTGTTGAGGGCATGCCCTAGGCACGAAGTTGCACTCTCGCGGCATGAAGTTGTACTCTCGCTGCAGCTACTACAGGCCCCCTGCTTCTGAATTTCCTGGATTTGCCTCTGGTCTAGGCTTGATTACCAGCTGCTGTTTCGGTGAAAAATTAGCCCATGCTCCTCCCCTGAAGGCTCTCTTCTCAGGGAGCAACAAAGACAGGCCTCAAGAGAGCGTTGGAAATTGAGCCTACACCCTGATGTCTTACCTTTTCTCCACTGCGGGGGCCCTTATGCTGCCATGCCGAGCTCTTCCAGTTCCCTTCTGTCTCCAAGGCTTTCTTCCACCACCTCTTCTTTCACTACGGTTTCTTGACTTTTGCAGTACCCTGTGAATAATTAATGTTAACCCTTTCAATCCCAAAGAGTGTCAAAGCTCAAAATTGAAAAAAAAATTTATTTAGCAAGATATGAATGCACTGCTCCTCTAGATATGATGCTAGTCCATCGCAGGTAACACACAGCATTTTGCCGGTACTCATAATGTACTCCTGGATGGAGAAGGGCTATGTGAGAGTAAAGTGTCCTTGCCCAAGGACACAACACAATTACCTTGGCTGGCACTGGAACCCAGCCCGCTTGATCAAGAGTCCAGCATGCTATTAAATAAACCATTAGACCACAGTGCCTCCGGTGAGGTCACAGATAGCAATAAAATTAATTCCAGTACTAAAATTAAGCTTGAATTATGATTTTTCCATATCTTGTGAAATGAAATTCGAGATTAATAATTTAAATTATTAACATTATCAAAATCAATTTTTTGATAGTATTAATGTTAATACTGACAGCTAAGCAACTTACTGATCTCTTTTTTGCCCCTTTGCCAAACACACAACTCTATGTAAGATATCAATCCTGAAATGAATAATAAAACAAATCAATTTCATTTCTTTATACAGTCGAAACCTCTCATAAGCGACCACAACAAAATGTTCAAGCCTAGGTGATTGGCTTATATATGGGACTGAGATGGTCGTTTTATGAGAGTTCAAACCACATGGGGTCGAGTCATAGCCTGCAGTAGATTCAGTAGTAAATACATCTGTAAACCCAGAAGTTTTGAAGAGATTTCAGTGCGTTCAGTGCAAACTTTTTACAATACTGACAGTGTCATGGTGAACCAACAGGTTGAACTGGGACAGGTGACCCGGGACAGGTGACCAGGACAGGTGGCCTGGGACAGGTTGCCCGGGACAGTGTGACCATGGTGGTGGTCCCCTGGTCACGTGGTGACATGCATTTATCTCATTTCCTTGCAGGATTGGGGCATCCACAGGAAACTGTGGACGCCTAGACACCCTTCTGGCTAAAAGCTTGATGGTGATACTGTTATTAATAATTTTAAATAAATTTATATTTTATATAAGGTATTCCTTAATTAATTTGTGTGAAAAAATAACCAAGAATACTCGAGCAACAGTACAGCTGTGACCCCTTACCTTGGATTTGCTCCAAAAACAATTCATTTAACTCTAGCAAATCCCAAAAGGATTTTCCCCAGTGAATGATGTCACCCAGGCCAGAATTCCAGAATTGTGATTTTCATAATCTCTTAGAGAGACAAAGTTACAAACACTTGGACCGAACACACCTATACCTAGGGAGATATTGAAGAGAGCATTAAAATTATAATAATTTGTTATTATGTGAGGTGCAACATTTGGCATCTTTGGCCTAATGGTGAGTGCGCTGGACTCCAGATCAAGATGGTTGGGTTCAGGCCTTGACAGGGGTCATTGCATTGCTGCCGTGGGTATATGAAAGGGTTACTTTTTCTGTCAAAAAACGGTATATAAAAATAAAAAGGGTACGGGTTTGGACGTCGGGGCGGAGCCTCCCCGTATAAAACTTTGGTTGAGTACCCCCCCCCCCCCCCCCCGCCGGCGAGTCAAGAGGTACCTTCCTTTTCTGAGGTGTGTGTGTCTAGGGGAAGGGGGAAGGAGAGAGGAAACAACCTGTCAACTTTGACTGATCACGATCCAGCAATCCCTGGTTGTGCAAGCAGGAGTACAGGAGACAATCACGAAATTGGATTATCATTACATTAAAATAATGTATTAAACAATACTGGGCCACTATTTCACTTACCATAACAAGGCTTGTTTCTATCTCCAGAGGTTTAGGCCTTGGGAGGGAGGAGCAAGAGCAACTGGACGATGATACCAGCGAGGAGTTAATGGTACCTGGAATAAATAAACAATAATTTATTTTCAAGTAGTAAACGGCTATATGGAGCCTAGTGGCTCAACAAGTGGCGGCACTCACCTAGAGAATAAAGCAGACCCTGTAGGAGTATTACTACTCTCCCTGGATGGGACGGCTAGCTCTAGTCCATCACAAGTAACCCCCCCTCAGGATTTTGTCAGGTTCCAGTGTGTCAGAAGTCCTAGGCTCGACTCCTATTGGGAGAAATCAGAAATTCTCCTAGGCAATACTCTTAGCAATATGTGGGATGTTTGTCACATTTGAACCTAATTATATGGCCTAAGCTTCCATGAGTCTCCTGTAGTTCAGTGGTAGAGCGTCCGACAGGTGTGTGGAAGGTCATAGGTTCGACTCCCTGTTGGGGGAACTCAGAATTTTTTTTTTCTGAGTAGCTTGTGTCATTGACTGATAAACAACTTCTCATATTTCTACCAAGCTTAAAAATAATACCATCATTTCTTTCCAAGAGGCCATGTATTTATAGCTTGGCCTCCTTTAATGCACCTATGCCCAAGGAGGGGTGGGGGGGAGGTCAGGCATACATGTATGTGGGGCATTTGACCTCTATTGCCATCCCCATCCTCAAGAATTTGACTTAGAGTCAAGGCCTGAGGGTGGGGGATGAAGTCGTTTGATTTTTTGCGAGGAGAACTGAGACCAAAATTATCTTATGTTGCTCATGGTGGGCATCTTGGATAAAACTGGTGGAGACGGCGTGGGTATTGTGTGGATTCTATAGTGGGGAATTTGAACTGGTTTGAACCATTTTTCAGGTGGGTATTTTGATAAAAAATTATTCTGAAAAGTTAATGCCCCAAATATGACACCACCTGCCAGCCCCCCTCCCCCCACCCTCTCCTCCCTCGGGCTTAAGATTGATGTGCATGATATCATCAAGTCAAGAGATCTAGTCTAGCTGAAGGAGATGAAATGCCAGTATAATTCATCTCCAGTTTGGTCAGTGGTTGGTAAACCGAGCAGAGAATCTCAGCTTTGCCGCTATTTCTTCAAATGTGATTCGAAAAACTGACCTGACAGGATGGTAATATTCCAGCAAGACGAGGCTTGATCAAGGAGCGAAATCCACAAGCGAATGACACCGCAGTAAACGGCTAGCTAACGCCATTACGGCCAACACCTCGCAAACAAAATCCTTGCCAAAAAATATTCGTGTTCAAGGCAGCATTTAGCAAGAAAAAGAAGAAATCTTGCTCATACTCTGATCCACACGTCCGCCATGATGGATTTGCCCATGTGGTCTGAGACACTATAATGGAAATACTTGAAGTACTTATTGCTTGCGAGGGAATCCGCTGTACAAAAACAATGTCATAACAAACATGGCGGACTTTTGGCCGACTTTTGGCGGACTTTGTGTTTCTTTCACGGTAAAACTGTCCGCAGGGGAAGACAGGTTTGAACATGATACCTCAAGCTATCCTTCAGGAGAAGTGATTGGGTGTTGTAGATTCGTTATTTCTCCGCGACGATGCGATCGAAGGGGTTAGCACTTTTCCGAGGATGGACTCAAACTGACTCAAGTTTTCCGTAGTTGAACTCGTGAGGATGCAAAAACAACCATCGATTAGTGTGACCCAGGAAGAAATTTCTGATATTCAACATGATCCTGTTATACAAAAGTTGTTTGAGGATGCTATAGAAGTTCTGCGTCTTGCTGGAGCGGATGATCATGAAAAAGCTACTGTCACTGGTAAAAACAACCATCTCTCATGGCTCAAGCTCGTGATCGATTTGTTAATTCTCCTTACCATGTGCCATACATTTATTTAAATTTTAGTTTTGAGAATTTGTTGGTTCATCAGCACAATGCCCAATAATTTATTTACTTTTATATACACATCCTCTCTCTACTTGACATTTTCGTTAAATTTTCCGCATCATGAGATGGAAGGGCAGATTCCGACACCGCTCTGTTTTTAACTGTCGGTACCCTTGAAGATTGCATCCGAGGGGCCCAAAATTTTGTTGGCTTCTTTGAAAAAAATATTCTAACAGCCCCTATGCCAGAAGCTACCCTCCCATAGGGGGTGGAGGGGAGTTCGACCTATGTGAACAGACCGCATCTCTCTAGGTACACTCAATTCTTCCCCGGACAAATTCCATACTAATGAAGTAGCTCTGCAGGGATCAGTGTATTGTCTAGAATTTGTTTCTTGTGTAAGAAGAAAATACAAAACCAAGCAACATCCAATCAGAGACACTACACTGATGTCAGAAGAACTGCGTTATAAGTATTGAATATTTCAGGTCGACATCTCAGACATCGTGAGGGTAAGAATTGAACGAGTGAAGAGAGACGTCTGTTTACTCAGGCTAGTGTTTTTGTAATCATCCTGGTAAGAGATGGACTAGTATCCCACCCAGGGGGAGTAGCAATACTACTAACTAGTCGGCTTACTGCTACGGAAACCGGGACAAGCTCTGGCAGTGTGGCCAAGTTTGGCCCAATTGTGGCTTTACATACCCTTTAATTTTACCTGGTACGAGAATCAGATTGATCTAATTATTGTTTCATTTTGTCGCTTTCAAATTAGTCAAGTATCCAAGCTCAGACAAAAGTAATCAAGGCGCTCAGCAAGGATTAAGATGGGAAAAGAAACAACTTCAGCAAAACAATACAAAACAAGCAAAGAAACCAGCAACAATAACAAAATCAAAGAGAAAAAAACTGGAAAGAATTAAGGCTCCAGTGACTGTCTTTAGAAAAACAGAGCAAGTGGAAGGTAAGTACCTTAAAATTCAAATAATAAGCCCTCCACCCACCCACCCACCACCCACGCCCTAAAAAGCTCCCCCTAAAGCACAGACAACCCTCCAATAATTACCCCTTCCCCTCCAAATATAAGCTCAAGGGGTTATACACATACATTTGTAGATTTACCTCTTAACCTTAACCCTTCAAGCCCTAGTACCAGTAGTTCATAATTGGTCAATATTTGGACATCAATTTATTTATTTGCTACAGCTGTATTTAGACACTAAAATGGTCTTGAAAAGACCTTCTCATTGAAAGGTTAAACCACTCCTTATGGGGTACACACTATGTTGGTGTGTAGTCAAGAACAGGTTAGCCATACGATCGCAGGACATGCATTTGTATTAAAAGATGCAACTGCATGCTATCAATAAATTAAGAAATAATCAGGGACAGGGAGGGAGGGGGTTGGAGCCCTGCAGTTTTTGCTTTGGAGCCTGGAGACCAAGAAGAATGTTGCTTTAATATCATTCCTTGGAGCCCTGGAGTCCTATTACTACACTGTAACAGTCCAGTTATGCAAATAAATGAAGCTCTGATTCCATTTCACATTCCATTCTTTTTAGTTCCGTCAGAAGAAGAGCAGCAGACTACAGTTGCAGAGGATGTTGAGTTATGTCGAGCAGATGCCTTCCCAAGAAATGTTCCAACCTCCCGCTCTTCCTTTTGTCTCATTTCCAATGGATGAAACTAATGTAAAGTACCATAATCTTGCTGGCCATTCAAAAACATACAACACGTATTCTGCTTTAAATACAGCGTATGATATTGATTTTATTAATCCTTTTAAAATTCCCAAGAGTGATCGACATCATATTTCACCTTACATTGTCATTTTTACCAGCCACTGTTCGCAAAAATGAGCCAAGTTACACTCCTCCTACAGTAGGCTCGATTTCCACCGCTTTCTCGAGTCCGGTCTTCGTTCCTCCCAAGAAGAGATGGCTGGACGCGTGAGCGGCCAACCGGTGGAAATTAACAATACCTAGCTCACGCATACAGCCGTACCTTTGGGGGAAGAGTGTGGACTCATTTTCCCAAACAGCGGCTGGTAATCAAGCCTACTCCTACAGTAGTCCAAGATTAAAGCCTGTAGTTAATAATAATTTTATTATGTAAAAATATTTTTTTTCTGACTACATCTTTGCAAATTTATTGACTGATTTGAATGGTTATGAATGACAATGATCTGCCTTTGCCTTGCTTTTCTCTCTCCATTCTTGTTTTGATTTTATAAAACAGGAGCATGACACAGCTAGCAAGGACAAACAAAACTCCACTGAACGCATCCAAGACTACACTTACTTATCAAGTGAAAAAGATGTTGCTTTGTGGAAGATGTTGGCTGCCTCACCGACTAATCGTAATGTTTTTGTTGGAGGCTTGGACCATGGTGTGAGATCAGAAATGTTACACGCTGCATTTGAAGCCTTCAGTTTGAAAGAAGAAGACCAAGCCCAGATAAAGGTAGCCCTTGCGTGTTCTTGCTCACAGTAGCAAGCTGAATACCATATTTCATATTGTTGTACTAAATTGTTCAGAGAGTTTTAATCACAATCACAGTACATTTTGATGACTTACATGTATTACACAATATTCTTATTTGCATCTAGAAAATCTCATCCAAATAATTAAGTCCAACTCTTTTAAAGCTGTAAACATCCTTGAAATAATAAAACCTGTAGGCCTGAGGATCCCCTTACACTTTAGATTTGTATCATTTGTAGTGTTTGTATTGACTTGTAAGCTTACGATTCTGACTCCATCATTGCTAGTGTATAGTAAGCCACCATTTTACCACAAGGGATGGGACTTAGAGGTAATATTCCTTTTGCTATTTAACTAGAAAATCTGTTCTGTTGTTGATCTGCTTACAGGCTCATGTAGTGATGGATGTTGCTAGAAATCAGTCAAAAGGCTACGGATTTGTAAAATTTCCCTGTAGAAGATCAGCTGAGCTGGCCATGATATGGTAAGCTTTTATTGAAGTCTTAATATCAAGTACAACGTGAACCCTCCCCTCCCTGCTCAGGAGTGAACCCCTCCTTTCCCTGCTCAGGAGTAAAAAAGGATACAAGCAGGGTAGGCATAGATAAGATAATTAAGTCTTGCTCAAATTGAGCCAAGTGGCCCACACAGCTCCCAGGGGGGAGGGGGGGGGGGGGGGGGTGGAGGACTCCCATATAAAGGTGATGGGGGTGGTAGATGGTGAAGCAAAAAATATGACAGGAACTTGTGTTTTAAGATTGGTACCTATTGGCAGTGAAAATTAATTTGAACCACACCCACAAAACAAGAATCTTGTACCTTTTACGGGTTCCTTTCAAAAAAGGGTTTGACTGTGTATATATGTATTTGCATGGGTTCTATTAATAGCACAAAGTTATTCATTTGGTTGGGGACAGAAAGGTCATGTGTCACTTGAATGCATTGCTAATGTAGCTGTTTTTCCTTTCAACAGTATGCAGGAGTTTGAAATATATGGTCGCGCTATGCAGTTGGGTTGGGGGCAAGAAAACAGAGAAGAAAGGCTGTTGGATACTGAAGACTCCAGAGAATGCACTATAGATCAACAACAGCATAGGAAGGTCAGGTTCTTACAGAGTGAATGTGATGAACATATAATTTCTCTTTACAATATCACAATTATAAACTAGATATATACTTAAGTGATCAGCCGGTCTGTCTGACTCCCTGTCTGCCTGCTCTGTCTGTTGGCCTGTCTCTTGGTCTGTCTCACTCTGTCTGTCTGTCTCTCTGGCAGTCTTTCGGTCTGTCTGACTCACTGCCTGCCTACCTGCTCTGTCTATTGGTCTCTCTCTGTCTGTCTGTCTAATAAATCATGAAAATTGTTTTTTATTTTTATGCTGTATGGCAGATATTTTTAAAACTATTCAATGGCGATCAATGAGCCGCTAAACTAGTCACAGCTAAATTTAACCAATCAAATTGTTCAAATCTTATCTTATTAGTTTTCATGTGAGCTGGCCATCTCTTTTCCCTAGGAGTCTTCTACGAAGATGTCGGCAAAAACAAAAGGAGACATTGTTTCTGACACAGTGTACTCTGATGCAGGGGATCATGTACCAAAGTAAGCTATGGTTTTCTTTGATCAAATCTACTTTCTCCTCGAAGCATCAATACAAACTCAAGGTCGTGAATAGGAGAATTTGCACATCAAGGCTGAAAGTCTTGTATGCTGAGCTCCATTTTGTATTCTTTCCTCTAGCCAGAATAAACAGACTTCTCTCTTTGCGCGCTCCCCCCGCTCTCCCATCTGATTGGTTGTTGCTTGGCTACAAAAATTCACCAATCAGAGAGACTACACGGATTTCTGTAGAGCTATGTCATCAGTATGGAATTTTTCAGGTCGAATCTCGGACATCTCTCGAGCGGGGAAAGAAGTGAACGGGGTAAAGAAGAGTCTGAGAGACGTCTATTTAACCAGGTTATTTACTTTTTAATAACATTTATTTGTTACAGGCCATCATTAAAGAGATGCGCTTCAGGGTGGGACCAGGAAGCACCAAACAAGTATCAAAAAAAATGAGGAAGATCCTAGCACAGAAAGCAAAGAAGGCTTTCACAGTTCCTTGACAGACGTTCTTCAACCCAACTCACTGCATACCGAGCAACGAGAAAGGAAAGACGCCAATTTAGGGCTGGAAGATCGCTCAAAATCTGATCAGCATTTGACCAAAAAGGAAGATAAAACAAGGCAAGCAGAGAAAAAAATATTTCTTATAGTTGTAAATTGAAGCAAAAAAGACATGAACTGCAATCCTGCGGTTTGCGCAAGAGACCAGCGTGAGAGATAGAGAAGTCCGCACTTCACACAGTACCTCTCCACGCAGGAGTATAAATGGGCAACCTGACAAAATGCTGGGTGAGGGGGGGGGGGGGGGGGGGGGGGGGGGGGGGGGGGGGGGGGGGGGGGGGAGGTAACCTGCGATGGACTAGCATCCTATACATACCGGGCAAGTTGTAATACTTCTAGTAGACCTAATAGTTCCATGCTACAGAAACTGGGATAAGCTTTTGCCCGAGTGAGGACATTATTACCTTGGTTCTTTACTCTTGTTAAATACTGTTTTCATTCAAGTTCTGAATGTGTTACCACATTAGGCTCGATTTCCGCCGCTATCTCGAGTCCGGTCTTGTTCCTCCCCGAGAAGAACGGCTGGACGCGTGAGCGAACAGCCGTGTCTGTGACGTAATCAAAACAAGTAATTTATGTAACGCTACTCCGGCTCGTGACATTCATTTATTTTCTATTATCTCTTATATTTTCGAAAGAAAAGGATCTGATCAGAAATATTCCGCGAAGGATGTTGATTTCTCGCCTTTATTGTGAAGCTATATGACTGAAAACCCGGGATGAAAAATATTACAAGATGTAACATGACCAGTGCGTGACAAGAGACAATGTTTTGATGCAATTTCGCCAGAGACGTCGCGTTCTGGCACCACACGATTTTACATCAAATCCCAGATAAAATTCATCACACAAGTTTACCGACTGTTTTATGAATTGTATAGTACATGTCGAATGTCCAAATGGATCTCATTAGTTGCCTTGCATTGTGCGGTTGTAGTGGCTTCGCTCCCCGGCTTAGCGCGAACTTTCCGTGATGTATTTCCTTGGTGCGGATGAAAAATCCATCCTGTCGGTTGAATTACAAAGACATCATGCCCATTAATTTACATTAACGATTCCTATTGCATATATCTTCGAGAGTTTCAAGGCTAAATGTCTCTTGAAGACGATCGAACGCCGGCCCAAACAACTGCTTTGCATCCGTGAAAGATAATTTATGCCTGCTCGATTCGTGCAGGCACGTTTCTCATTGGTGGAAATGAACAATGCCAAGCTCACGACTCCAGCCGTGCCTTCGGAGGATGAGCGTGGGCTCATTTTCCCGAACAGCGGCTGGTAATCGAGCCTAAGGATGAGCGTGGGCTCATTTTCCCGAACAGCGGCTGGTAATCGAGCCTATTACCACATTAGCTCTAATTTGATTGTTTTTCCTTATATATTGTTGAAACTGTCAACTGTAGCAGTGATCAGAATCCCAGAAGAGCTATTCAGTGGCTTACGCATGACCAGAAAGTCGCATTGGTAAGAATCGCAGCAGTTTTGTATATAAACCTAAAACTATAGAGTACTAAAGTCATGACGTCACAAAAATTAAATTTGCGAAATTATGAATTTGATCAGCTATTCAGGAGAAGCATGCCAAAAAACGTTCACTTGCCAAAAATTAGCTCTCCATTGCAATTTGCGGCTGAGATGTGGGCACGAATTGCGGTCGTTTCGCCAACGAGTGGTTTCGCCAACGTCCAGTTCGCTAACGTCTAAAGCCAGTTCGCTAACATCTTAGGTTAGTTCGCCAACGTACTATGTCAGTTCGCTAACGTCTTTTTTCTTCGTACACAAGTTACACTACACTACTGTGTTGATAAAACAAATAAAATGTAATGTTCACTCGCACGCCGCGCTTGCCTTATAAAAGAACTGACCTAATTAAACATGACACAAACTTGATTCCCTTTATTCTGGTGTTACACTACTGTGGCCGATTTGACTTCTGGGACACAATATGGCGATATTACTTCAAGTGAGGCTTGATAACAATAATTTTAAAATTTGTGACGTCACACTTTACCACTCTATTCAGTGATTACTTTCGACACTCAATTGAAGCTACAAGTTCCAAGTTGTTCCAAGGTCAAAACAACGTTTTGGATATTTCAGTGGCTCATCGAAAGTTTCGTATTTCTGCAGGTAAAGTCCGTTTGTTCAAATCTCCGCAGTTGTGGAGTACGAGGACATCTTGGAGTATTTGGCGTACATTATGAGGCGGATAACAGTCGGGTGTATGTAGTATGTGCTAAACACGTGACACAAACACAACTTCTCGATGAATTCAAAGTGTTTGGAACTGCTGAAGTTAAACTGAATAACGATGTGAACGGATTTTCTAAGGTAAATTATAAATGTTCAAATAATATCAGTCATTCAGTCTCTCACTTGTCATTCATTCCTTCCTCCTTCCTTCCTTCCCCAAATTAATACATTTCTTCATTTTTTCGTAACTTTCTTAATTCGTTATTTCTTTCTTTCATTTCCTTCATTCTTTCCTTCCTAAATCCTTTCTTCTATCGTTCACTCACTCATTCGTTCATTCATTAATTCCTTCATTTCTTCCCTTCTTCCTATAAACTTTCTAAATTCCTTTCTTCCTTCATTCACGGTGCATTCACTCATTCGTTCGTTCATTCGTTCATTCATTCATTTCTCCATCAGTGCATTCACTCATTCGTTCGTTCATTCATTCATTCGTTCGTTCATTCATTCATTCGTTCGTTCGTTCATTCGTTCATTCATTCGTTCGTTCATTCATTCGTTTCTCCATCAGTGCATTCACTAATTCGTTTATTCATTCGTTCTCTTGTTAGGGTTGTGCCTTTGTTCAGTACACCGACAGTACATGCGCAGAAAGAGCAATAAAACAACTCCATGGAAAGGTGAGAAAACGAAAGCCTTTTCTTGCATGGGAGGCGGCGCAATCTAGATGTACAAAGGGGAGAAAATTGATATAAATTGCCCGAAATTTCGATTCTTCAAGTGGTCCCCACTTTTAGCGGTAGGGATATCTTTATTTCAATTTCAGCAAAGCCTCTTTCTCTTTCGGCGCGATTCGCGAGGGGAAATAAACGTCTTTATTGGATTAAAAGAAAGCGTAGGGGTTTACGCGTTATAGCCAATCTGGACAGTGGGCTTCCACGTTCTATCCGAA
Organism: Desmophyllum pertusum; assembly: GCA_029204205.1. Classification (NCBI taxonomy): domain Eukaryota; kingdom Metazoa; phylum Cnidaria; class Anthozoa; order Scleractinia; family Caryophylliidae; genus Desmophyllum; species Desmophyllum pertusum. The sequence goes on from MU827317.1 coordinate 153,522, forward strand.
AAAGTGCTTGTAGCGCGCGCAGGCTATTTACGCGTATCGCGCGCGGTGGAGCTCTTGCCTCCGCGTGTAACGCTTCGCTTTCTCAATTGATCTCAATTCGCGCGCTACGTTAGTTTTCCCTGATAAACATTTATTTAGAACTTCATAAACACACCGACTCTCTTTATTGTCACTGAAAAGACCCGTAAGGGCAGTGTCAATTAAAGTATTGTATTGTCATGTCACGCAATGCTTTCATAACAAAAGAAGGGGCGTGGTACAGGCGGACGAGAAACAAACTGAACCAACAATAAAGCGTTGGTATAAGTTTTGCGCAAGTCACAGGCTAACAAACAACGAACAAACAAGTGATCGCCACTGTTTTTACTCTGCTGTTCATTGCTTTCTCATATGTGGTGGCTCCTAAAGGAGCCGTTGTTGAGTGTGAATATCTCTCGCGCCTCAGATTGCGTTACTGTCAGTGTACTTGCTCACAGCCTTGGTCCCTTCACTGATAGCATGCTTGGACAGTTCGCCGGGTAGCAGCAGCTTAACCGCGGTCTGGATTTCACGAGAAGACAAAGTCGCTTTCTTGCCGTATTGGGCTAGACGCGAAGCTTCTGTGGCGATGCGCTCGAAGATGTCGTTGACGAACGAGTTCATGATGCCCATGGCTTTGCTGGAGATGCCCGTGTCGGGATGAACTTGTTTCAACACTTTGTAGATGTACAAGCCATAACTTTCTCTGCGGCGTTTTCTGCGGACCTTCTGCTTCTTCTTCCCGTCGAGGAAGTCTTTTTCTCGGTCTTCTTCGGCGAGGTTTTCTGTTCTTCATCAGATGAAGGAGGCATCTTGAAATATTGAAAAGTAAAAGCGAACGCAGCATCGCGCGCGCGCCAGTATTTGTACAAATTTCAACCCAGCGTGACGCTAAAACGCGGATCGAAATTCCCGCCTAACGATTGGCCATCTGTGTCTCAGTAGGAGTTTCTCACCAGGGGAAAAGTCCGAAGTAAAACTACAATGTGTACAGTACAAAAACGCATTGGACTGGAGGGTAGTGAAAGCAAAACATATCAGGGGCACCCAACGCATCGTTTCGGTGGAATATCTGTTCGGAAGGCCTATAATCGCCTAGGATATTCGGTTAGGGAAATGTCATCTCGAACTTTCTTACATTGTAATATGGAAAAATTAATGCCTTTTGTTTTCGGAGAGATGAAAATGTCGTTTTGGGTACAAAAATAGGTCAGCTAGGATTTTCGGAAAGGCAAATTCAGCTCATAAATTCGGGTAAAAGATTTCAATCCCTAAAATTTTCTGAAGTTTGAAAGTTCAGCTAACGTATCCGAACAGATACATTTTTCTTAGCGTTTAAAAATAAGCCATTAAACTGCACAAAAAGCACAATTATAACGTAAAAACGACGTTCCGACACCAACAGGAAAATTTTGTCGTTGGGTGCCCCTGACATATGTGAATAAAATGATGAAAATAAGCGAGAGAAAAAAGTGTGAGTTTCAAAGAGCAAAGGCGCGAGTTTCTAACCCAGGGAAGATTCAACCCGAGACTCTGGGAACGAGGTTGGGGAAGATTTATATGTGACGACGTGCTGGATTCGATTGCAGTTGTCACGCTTGCTTATAATAGACCTTGTTGGATATTGTAATTTTTCTTTCTTTACTTTTTTTTTGGTACACGTAAGTGTTGTTGTTGTATGTGCTTCGTAACGTTATTTTGATTAAAAGCGTCAAAGTGAAATGAGCGCAATATGACTGTACACATTACGAGTGTGGGTCCTATTTTTAAGTGAAACGTGAAATGAACTAACGGCCACGCTGCAAAAATTATACTTACCGCCATCTGGGACGAAAATTCCTGGCTGTTGTAGAGAGGTGACCGTGCGCCGATCCATACACTTTACTCTTATTGAAACCTCTCTACAACGACCAGATAATTCTGCAGCAGGGTGGCCGTTGTGGAGAGGTTCAACCGTATTGTTTTTTCCTCGTGAAACGCTGCTAAATAGTCGTGGATTCTGTGAAACGAGAATTGAGTTTTTAAGTTTATCTTGAACCGTTTTTTTTGTCTACCACCACTGTCACTTTTCTTGTGAATATGGTTGTTCAGTTCACTAACACAACTTCTTGTATTTGAATATTAGGTCGTCGGTGGTATGCCTATGAAAGTAATGGTGGCTGAACCCAAGGTTCGCAAAGGATCAAGGGGAAAGAAGACTGTATGACTGTGGTCTTATCAATCTCATACCCAGGCTCAGTTATGCTCGGCATAGCTACCGGAAGCATTGACCAGCTGTACAAAATAAGCCATTTTTGAGTTGCCTTTTGCCTCTGTTTCAAAACGAGTCCTGGTGCACAACCTTTTATATAGAAATGAGTTTTACTTACTTTACTTATTGCAAATCAAACTCATTTCCATAACAAAGGTTGTGCACCAGGACTCGTTTTGAAACAGAGGCAAAAGGCAACTCTGAAATGGCTTATTACTGTTTATATGTGAAGAATATTCTAACACTTTTAGAGACAGAAAGGGCTACACCGCCATTCAATTTTGAAGTTTGAAAGACGTTTATACAATGTCATGTGCATCAATAAATAAAGCGACTAGCTCATAGAGAGTTTATTTTTTGTATATATTTATGTCAGAAGCATTTACTTTATATACTAGTACATGTCAATAAAACAAAATGTACAAAACTTTACGAAACAAATAAAAGAGCTTATTATTTAACACACAAAGATAGAGAGGCATTTCTTCTTAGTTACAGTACGTAAGAACTTTGGTTCTGTCCTCGTGTACCGGTACACAAGAACCAATACAATAACCCAAACAATATACTAAAGCTAAACAATGACTCCTAAACAAAGGAAACACAATGCTAATTCCCTTGTTCACCGGTACACGAGGAGAGAGCCAGAACTTTGAAATCCACTTTCTCATGAAGTCGGATTTTGGCCATAAAAAAAAGAATATTAAATATTTTCATATGTACAGTGTGAAAATGTTGCAGGGTTCCAGATACGTTCCAGGCAAGATTAGCCTGCGAGTAGGCTCACGTTTGCGGTCCATGCAGGAGCGACGAAAGCCACGAGAATCACGCACTAGCCGGCTAGAAAGTGATTTCTGCGGCTTTCACTGCTTGCGTATAGGCCCCAAACATGAGCCTGCTCGCAGGCTAAGGCAAGACGTAAATGAGGGATTGTAATGAGTCAATAGATATGGACCTCGCCAAATCATCAGACGTTTGCCATTAATTTGCCGGGTCAGGTTGCCGACCTTGTCAGGGTTTTGACCTGAGACCCCCCTCTTATCTGGAACACTGTATTGTCAAGAGTAACATGAAATGTGTAACATGAAATGATCGTCATGATCACTGTGGATGCTGAATGGACGAGTTAAAATATCCATGTCTACACTTTGAATGTCGCTTGTTTTTAGCTCTTTCTGATGTCTTATTTAATCCATGTTCTCTTTGCCATACAAAACAACTATACAAAGTGCACCATCGGAGAGAAAAAGCTTTGTTAACTGACAAGACCTGCAACAAAACAAGATGTGTATCAGCATCTTATTTGATTTTTCATCCTAGTAAACAGGAACTTCTACATATATTTTTGCAAAATTGTCAACAACAAACAGCACCACTTGAAGTACTGCTCAATAGCTTTCGTTTGAATGGTCACACACTAGGGTTTCATCCATAGACTCAAAAGTTAGAACCACCTTGTACAGCATAATAAACAGTACCACATGAAAGTACTACTCAATAGCTTTCATTTGAATGGTCACACACTAGGGTTTCATCCACAGACTCAAAGTTAGAACCACCTTGTACAGCATAATAAACAGTACCACATGAAAGTACTGCTCAATAGCTTTCATTTGAATTATGGTCACACACTAGGGTTTCATTCATGGAATCAAAAGGTACAGCAACATTTTATTGTCTCACGGTTTGACTCTGGGAGTGAAAGGGTTAAGGCCGATTTCGATGGTACAATTTTTGGTTGACTGTCGCATGTGACATGCTTACACAAGGTCCTATTTAGACTTGCTGTTGCACAAAGGTCATAAATTACTTCAGATAAAAGACAAAAGAGACCCTTACCCAAGTAGTCATCCATAAGTGAACCAATGGCAAACTGCAAACAGATCAAATAGAACATTATTATTATTTTAATTCTATTTCCAGTCCTAAAAGTCATCAACTATTCTATTTATCAACACCAGCTATGAGGTCAAGGAAAAGTACTGTAGGCCTAGCAATGGCCTGTGCAGCCATCCATAGCTTTTATAATCTATTGTTTCATGTAGCATGATTGAAGCAACTTGGAGTATAACTACTCTCCCTAAATGGGATTAGATTACCACCCAGCAGCAGTTAGTTTGTCAGGTTGCCCTGGCTAACAATTTGCTGGTACCATTTATACTCCTGGGTGGAGAGAGAGGCACTGTGAGAGTAAGTGTCTTGCCCAAAGGTAAGAATACAACCTCTTGATCCAGAATCCAGTGCACTAACCATTTGGCCGCTGCACCTCACACAAGACTTGTACATGTAGGTTATGAGAAAGGAACTGATTGCAAAGGCCAAATAGTCCAGCCTCTTGGGGTGTCTGATAAATTTGTGTTGCCCCTTTAATTTGGTACACACAATAATTATTACAACTCTGTACTTACAATGTCATTAGCATCGACCCTAGTTCCTACTATTCTGAGACGTATTTCATCATCTTGTTGGATCACAATGTCCTATAAATAGAAATATTTACAGTAAGAAAGGTGTGTTATGATGAAGTGTGCACTCACTGAATTTAACGTCAGCTTGCGAGCAGGCTCTCATTATTCGCGTGATGAGCGCAATCGTGATAGAACACGGAGCGCGATCGTGATGTTGCGCGAATAATGAGAGGCTAATTTAATGTCAACTCCCTTATCAATGTTGGCTACCTGACCCAACAAATTAACAGAAAAACTTCTGATAATTTGGTGAGGCCCATATCTATTGACCCATTGTATTTCCTCATTGACGCCTTGCCTTTAAAACTTATCTGGAACCCTGCGGCTAATCAAAAGTTGTTTGAACTTGTTTGTCTTGTTCCACGGAAGCATGTCCCAGATCCCCCCTATTAGGGACTTGTGTCTTCACTGCTCATACTTGCCCCACAGGAGCATGTCCCAGATCCCCCCAGGGACTCGTGTCTTCACTGCTCATACTTGCCCCCCACAGGAACATGCCCCAGATCTCCCTAGGGACTTGTGCCTTTACTTCTCGTACTTACTGCCCACCCCACACCCTTCGTTCACAAAGAGGGGCGAAAAGCATACTTGAAAGCTGAAATAATTTCGCTCTGCCATACCTCATCCTGTGTCTTGTAACATGGTGGATTAGAGTTTGGGTCAAACTCCATGTCAGCTGGGATGGACTAAAAATAATGTAAATAAAAGTTAGACAATACTAACATCTTGTTAGCTTTATTTTGTAAAAAACAAACAATAGAAAACAGCTGTTTCCTGTTTACATAGCCTGATGCAAACACTTGAGAACGTTTAGGAGAATTTGAAAGTATTATTATTCCTCCCACTACTCAGTTCTGTGTTATTGTGTGGTTACAGAAATAATTTATTCATACCCGCCCTACCACAAAATGTTTTTTGGTTTGACCCCCGCCCCCCACCCCAGCCTGGAATTTCCAGTTTAGCTTCATACTTTCCTTTCAAAATATTGGCTATTGAGACCCCCCTCCCCCTCGGAAATTCCATTGACCTTCCTTGGGGTGGGTATGGATATTTTCTGGAACCACACATAGAAGAATGTAAGAGAAAATTGTAAACGGACGGAAAGAGCTACTCACATGTCTTGAAACAAAGCATGACAGAGGACCAATCTCAGTAAACAAGCCAACCTGAGAAAAATGAAGAGCAACACAGTTCACAGTTAGTTTCAAACCAAGGAACTAGAGTAGTCAGATGGACAGAATGAGATGGTTCATCATTGCCGGTACTATGTTGAGCCTGGATGGGATGTCAGTCCATCGCAGGTTACCCCTGACTGTTGTTGGGGCAAAAATAAAATGGCCGTAATAACCAGGTGGCCGTATTAACGGGGTGGCCGTAAGGCGGGGTTCCACTGTATGTGGGGTCCAATGCACAAATCATTACAACAACACAGTGCATAAGAATATATTTAGCATTCATTTGATATTCTACCTTATTCACTTGTGTGACTACAGCATCCAGAACTTCTCCTTTGAAAGGCCTGAAAACAATGGCCTGTGACAAGAAATGCGATCCATATTAGAAGATTAAAGGAATAACATTCTTCCTCTGTCAGAAAAAATAACATCTTCTAAGCCTTCACCTACATAGCCTTCAACAGATTTTTCATGGCTTGTCACGCAATCTCTTCTCCCTTGAACGTGATGAGGAAAGATTTTGTGTTGCGTGACAAACCAGAAAGACATCTGTGAAGGAGTTTATACACTTCCTCGGAACAGAATGAGAAGTTCAGTTCACCTTGTATTTTACAGGATAGACAACGAATCCTCTGCCTGGTTGGATGTGACCAACTCCTATGTTGTCAATCGTGGTTACAGCTATAATGAATCCATATCTGTAAAGTTTAAAGACAATTTCAAATTGAGACATAGGTAAAGCCATTTGGGGCCAAACTGGCCCACATTGCTGGAGCTTATCCTGGTTACCGTAGGATGGAGCCGACTAGGAGTATTGCTATTCCCACTATAGGTGGGATGCTAGTAATAAATAAATAATAAATATTTCCGTCTTCTTGTGAAACAGTGCAGTTTGTTTTTAAGTGTCCCGGGGGTGGGTAATTGCCTCTTTCTTTGTGCCCGGGAGTGGGGAATAGGATGCCAAGTGAAGAAAAAATGTCAAATCCCTGGGGGTGTGCCCGGGAAGAGGGGGATGGTAGGAATGAACCATGCATAAGGCCCGGTTCACACTAGTGATATAACGGTAAGGTGACGCAAAACCAAAAAACACCTTATGTCGATGTTTTATGTTACCAGTGTGAACAACACAACATAATGGCATAAACATAACGACATAAGGAAAACACTAATCCTTTCTTTATGTCGTTATGTCCCTATTGTGAACAGGCCTAACTGAATTAAAGCTTAGCTAGCTTATATAATGTCTGAAGTTTAATAGTGATACTCTATATAGCTATTTTATGGAAGAGAACAGTGCATTTTCCCGTATATATGATTTCTTCAACTCTACTACTTCCTTTACTGAGTAAAGAGAGCGATAACAACGCGACAACTAACGATTTTGAACTTACTTTCCACTACAAGGGCTTATTGTACTTTGCGAAACGAAACGAAACGAATTGAAAAATCTGTACTTTGCGAATTGAAAAATCTGTACTTTGCGAATTGAGAATCTGTACTTTGCGAATTGAAAATCTGTACTTTGCGAATTGAAAATCTGTACTTTGCGAATTGAAAAATCTGTACTTTGCGAATTGAAAATCTGTACTTTGCGAATTGAAAAATGCTATTGCTGGTATATAAAATTAAGTCTATTTACTCTAAGATGGCACTTCTTTTCAATTCTTGGCTTTCACGTGACGTCATCAAAATTCTAAAATCCAGAATCGCAAGGCCCCTGAGTTTTTATCCCTCACTGGCTATTAGACGTCCTAATACATATCTTGTTGAAGGTTTTTAGCTCGATAGCATTCGCCGTCTTTAAGATAGAGCATTTTGAATTTCGGAGTTTCACGCCACACGAGATCAAAGATGGCCGCCAGAAGGCCGTCACGTATACTTAAAAAAATACTTCATCTTGTGATTTTAACAATCTGAACAGTTGAGATTTTGCGAGAAGTGTTTATCTGAATGTTTACTCGTTCATGATGGTGATCTGACCGCTTTTTGTAGCAGAAGTGAATGCCAGATGTGCTCTCTAAATTTGCGTGAAACATTTTGATGGATAACTCGAGTACGGAATACCGTACAGACCTGAGACTTGGACAAGTAGTTTATATAGTAGTTTTCTAAAACCTGTAATATTCTTGATTTTTTTGACTCATAGTTTTGGATTTATTTTTTCCCGGCGTGACAGTGAAAACCACCTATAATCTCTTCAAAATATTTTAATTAACTTCAATTGAAAACAATTAACGATCAATATTATTGTCAAACAAATTTAAGATTTATATATATATATTAATATGCATTTGTAAGCATTTCATAACAAATTTAATCAGAATATACCTAACAGGCCTTAAAACTGGAACTAACTTTAAAGTCTTCTAAAAGCTCTTATTAACAGGCCCTAAAACTGGAACTAACTGTTAAGTCTATTAACAGGCCCTAAAACTGGAACTAACTGTAGTCTTCTAAAAGCTCTTATTATCGAACAATATTATTATTTATTTCCTTTTATATTTCAGGGATTTCTCATTTCGCAAAGTACAGATTCTCAATTCGCAAAGTACAGATTCTCAATTCGCCAAAGTACAGATTTTCAATTCGCAAAGTACAGATTTCTCAATTCGCAAAGTGCAGATTTTTCAATTCGCAAAGTACAGATTCTCAATTCGCAAAGTACAGATTCTCAATTCGCAAAGTACAGATTTTCAATTCGCAAAGTACAGATTTCTCAATTCGCAAAGTGCAGATTCGCAAAGTACAAATTCGCAAAGTACAATAAGCCCACTACAAGTTCCTTCGACTTCAGTGAATAACTTTTGCTTCACTGTTTGCAACAAGTTAGGCCCAAAATAGCGTGGATGAAGCAAGATTTCATGCTCCAACGAGATCTGAAAAGCAAATAGGAATTAGCTGAAGCATTCCACCTTCATTACAGGACACGATCGCTGTTTTCAAAGCAATAATTGAAGAGAAAAACTTACATGGTAAAACATCTTGCTTCAAATGGAACAAGAGCATGGATTGCTTAGTGACCGCGCAATTTGCTGATTATACTTAGCGGCCTGGCAATTTGGTTTACTAAGGAGAATTTCATTGCGATCGCTGATAATTTCAAACATGGACGACCATAATATTTTGTTAGTGAAGATCTTGGGTTTAGTTGAAGGTTTTATTCAAAAGGTGAGGTGTTTTAGCTATTTTTCAGGGAGTACAAAGAGTTTTGAGTAACAGAGATCGGTTTTATCTCTTGCTTTCAGCTGTGTTTACCTGCAGATTCAGTGAACTTGACTTTTAGCAGTGAAAAAACTTCTGAAAACAGCTGAAGTGGATGAGTTAACATTTGTGGGACATCTTTCTCAACTTGTAGAAGACATTAAGTTATTTCAGGTAAGAGTCTACTTTTTATATTATTCAAATCTGCAAAAATATAGTTGTGGTTCATCAATCAATCAATCAATCAATCAATCAATCAATCAATCAATCAATCAATCAATCAATCAATCAATCTCAATAGGCCAATTTTCGATATATTAAAAATTCTAACTTGGCTCCGAGGCTTAGGGGAATAAAACAAAAGAATTCGAAAAGAATCACATCGAGGTTGAGGGATGAATAAATAATTTCTTTTGTTTTATTCCCCTAAGCCTCGGAACCAAGTTAGAATTTTAATATATCGAAATTGGCCTATTAACCAAACTAGTGCGGGGGGGGGGGGGGGGACAGGGAGGTCTGAACTTCCCGCTTCCCGTACCATGTACTCCCAGTTACTGCCCTTTCCAATGCGGTTACCGGCTCTTTGTGGTTTTTCTATATGGAAAAATATTATCCAATGTTGCAATTTTTTTCCCAACACTCTTCAGTCTCCTGCATCCCGTAGACTTCCCCCACCCCTTTCTTTACTCCCGGTTCCTGCCCCTTGCTCCCTCCCACTAAGTTGTGAGTTACTCAGTAAGCTGGCAAGTTGCTTTTTTTAGGACAAATATAGTGCAAAAGTGGAAACGTCAGATACTACTGATCTCACATTGATGAGACCTGCAGCCAAGAAAATGAAATCAGACGATAAAACTGGACGACACAGGTAGATTATTAGTAATAGAGCTGATATTAGTAATAGAGCTGATTCATCCAATATTTTAAGGGGCTACTCATGCAAGCGAAAAGTTTAGTAAAAGTCGTAAAAGGGATGCAGTGTTTAAACTGCAGGTATGTGAAAGGGGTACCATTTTCTATGGAAGGTATATGAAAGGATTACCTTTTCTGTCAAAAATGATATATAAAAGGGTACGGGTTTGAACCTCGGGGCGGAGCTTCCCGGTATAAAGCTTTGTTGAGTACCCCCCCCCCCCCCCCCCCACCCCGGGATATCAGATTACAGGGCACGAACAATAATTCCTACTAAAGTCGCTTGAGCCAATCTCAAGTGGGTGGAAACTGATTGGTTCACAAACGATTTTAGTTGGAATTAATTATTGGAATTAATTATTGTCCGTGTCCTGTAATCTGATTGGTCAATTTTGTTTGAGTGAGCCGGTAATAGTAGTCGCACTGTAAATAACCTGAGTATCAGGCGAATTTTTCCGCACTCTCTTTTACTCTTCGTCTTTACGTGGTCGCGCTGAAACATCCGTAAAGAGAATGTAAGGAGCGCGAAAAATGGTCCTGATCGCAGGTTTACACTGTAAACAAGTAACATGATAAAGGTTTAAGAACTTTTTGCTTTGTAGTTCCTAAAAACAAACAAGGATGGACAGTCTTTAATCCAAGTCAAAGCTGCAAAGGCTGAGGTACAACACAGAATATATTATCAATAATTACAGCAAACCCCGATATAACGAATCCCTTTTGTAACGAAAATCCCCGCTATAACAAATTATATATTCAGCCCACCCGCCAAAGTTACATTAAAATATATGGAACAGAACCCCCGATATAACAAACCCTGTTATAAACGAACACATTTTCCCGGTCCCTTGGCACTTCGTTATATCAAGGTAAAGAATAATAAGTAAATTATTGATTATCGTAGTATTATACTGATTTTAATGTTTTGATATATTATTAAACTACCACCTAATAAATATCAGTTTTTAATAAATTATTGGAAGAGCAATAGAGGAGGAGGGTGACTCGCCCCCAGATGAGAGCCAACACAAATTATCTGATTTGATTCTGTTTTGGTGCAAAATGTATGCACAATAATGCATAATTTAAACTTTTGTGTAAACAGTGACCTCAGACTATTTGGCAATTTTAGACAAGACCATTGCCACAATAATAATTTATTGTGTTTTTTTTTTTTTAATTATTAGTTATATTTATTTATATTATTTTCTTTCCTTAATTATTTAGATTGATAGAAGAATTTCAGCTTTCATTCAACAAAAACGCATAGAGGTGGACTTGCTTAATAAGAGAGAGTTTTGTAATGTCATTGATACAGAAAATAACAACGGTAAGCCTTTGTTTAATTTATGACAGATTTGAACCTTATGTGTGTTATAGTACTAGTTAGAAAAATTTGGTTACGACCTTCATACAAACTAACACCTGTTTTGATTTTTACTTTACTGTCTGCAGAATTTAGATGTGCACGAAACTGATGCGGTGTTTGTGCGCAGACTTGGACAAAAAAGCCACATAAAAGGTTAGAATGACTGTCTAGACTGCTTGACAGCCTTTTTCTCTCGAAATACACAATCGGCCATTTTGGCGGAAAGTGCTAATAAACACCCGACGGACGCTAAGAGAAAGAGAGGGACTGCAAGCAGTCTATTCTTTGTCCTTCCCTCTTACTGGACCCCATGCTAAAAACATTTTATCGACTATGCGAAGTTAACTGCTACAATCATTCAAATACCATAAAAATAATTTTGGCCCTGCCACCTTAGGAATCCTACTTCTTGCCTTCTCTTCTCTCGCCTCCTGCAGATTCCTGCCCCCTTTCCCACTGGATCAGCTAGGGATCAAATTTGCTACTCGTAAATACTTCACTTATCTTTCTCATCTCACCGATTGTTTTGCAACAGTAACCCGGGTTGAAAACACAACACACCACAAGTGAAGCACAAGCATTGGGACCTTGTCGTGGAATAGAAGAACGGTTCCGAAACATGGAAACACACCTCGGATATGGCCCAGGTATTCCAATATCGGAAAGAATTTTGGAGTTCAAAAAATAGTGGGGATAACATATAAATTCGGAACAGATTTTGGGTTGGAGGGTTTTCTGCATTTCAGTCAGGGAACAAGTACCTGTTGATGATGAAATTCCACCTCTGATACCTGTTTTTCGTCCCAAAGTTGCTATGCAACATGATGTATCTGCTGCTGCGATTGCTTTCTGAGTACTCGCATGTGCTCATGCCAGGTTATGATTTGATAAATGATTCGTAAACTCTTCGAGTGCTTCAATGAATATTTGCCAAAAACAGCACCTGTTCCCCCGACTGATTTGGGCTGCGAGCAGAGAAAATACAATTTGCACTTTGGGAAAAGACTCAACTAATGAAATGGGTAGGCATTTACTTGAAGGGGGTGGGGGGACTTATAATGCAGGAGAGGTGTACAGTCAACTCTTGCCTTGCAGACATCCGTTCGGACAAAATCCCACCCTCCCCCAGCGAAAGCTAGAGGTTTGAGTGATCCCTCTATGTGTGGACTCTCTCTATTACGGACTCTAAACTACGTCCCAAGAGTTGACTGTATTATTAGAATTTTCAGTATAGAGTGATTTCACTAAACCTGTGAAACAACATCTAACAGTTAATGCTAAATAGTCAAAACTAAACAAAAGAAAACAATGGAATTAGCGTGTAATAGTATCTATTAGTAAAACTCCACTAGTATACTAATGCAAATGAGACAATCTGATTGGCTGAGCTACCGTACACTATCAGCCATTAGTGTGCAGTGGCTGGAGGTCGTCTACAAAATTGCAGTTTTTCTCGTTTCCGAAGTAACGAAGTTTGAGAGATTTATAGTTAATACTAGACAATTGTTATGATTTTTACTAAAACAATTAGATTATTCGCTCTCAATTTCTATGATGTGATAGTTGATTCGGCCTACGGCATCATCAACTATAACATAATAGAAATCTTGAGCTCGTTAAATAGTATGGCAACTATTTCACGGGTTTAGTGAAATCACTCTAAATTTAGTTCAAAATTGACGCACACTGAAACCCCTAACACATGTCCCTTTAAAAAATGCACAACAAAAAAACTTTAAACGGTTTTAAATTTTATTTACACACTTGACAATTTGGTAAAATAAATTACTTAAAAAAATACATAGATGACACACTGATTTCCATAATTAAACTGCATACAATAATTAATGTCACTTCGACTTATTTAGTATAAAATTGATGGCCAAGTCTGACGATACTAAAGTACTCCTGATCTGTTCACAAAATAATTTAATTAAATGTCTGGCGAACACTGTGGTGGAATTTCTTGATCTGCTCACGGCCAACTCGTCTGGACGTATGTGAGGATACAGTGACATTACTTGCTGCTAGTGTACTTGGTTACAGCCTTGGTTCCTTCACTGACGGCGTGTTTGGCCAGTTCACCGGGCAGAAGCAGCCTGATGGGCGGTTGGATCTCGCGGGAATGATGGTCGATTTCTGTTGTATTGGCCAGACGCGAAGCTTCGGTGGCAATACGCTCGAAGATATCATTTACGAAAGAGTTCATGATGCCCATAGCTTTGCTGGAGATCCCAGTATCGGGATGAACTGCTTCAGGACTTTGTAAATGTAGATAGCATAGCTTTCCTTGCGCTTTCTCGTTCTCTTTTTCTTTCCCTCGGTTGGCCTTCGCTTTATCGGCCTTTTTCTCTCCTTTTTTACCAGCGACTTTTGGTGCCATATTGTAAAAGCTTCAATGAATAGAGTTTATTTGTTGACCTTCCATTTATATGAAATAAACAGTCGGATCAATTAGTATGCGGATCGGGAATCCAGGCCAACCATTGGTTCGCGGGTTAGAATGTTTATGTATGAAGTGATGCGAAGTTATGGAGTGCTTTGTTTGTAAAGGAACCCGCTGTCCCGCCAAAAGAATTGTGTAGCAAATGGAAGATATCGACTTTTTCGACAATGCTACGCACAACTTCCGTGATTTTTATTGTAAATCCTGGAATAGTTTGTGTATTTTAGCTTAATCGGGCTCGAAAGCCCGGACAGTGCTTTTGTGAAATCTTTAGTCGCTGTGATGTGTGGTTAATCCATGGTTGATAAATTTGTGGTCATGTCCCAGATCGATAATTTTTGCCGCAATATCTGATTTCTTCAGATACATTGAACTCCGCCGCCATTTTATTTTGAAAACCCGATAGACGAGTTTTCGATTTAAATTCTGTATTTCAGCCTTTTAGTGGGATATAATATGAGAGAAATGTGGCCAAGTGAAAGCGAACGGAACGGAAATCAAAGGCGGGTCGTGATCGATCGGCCGCGAATAATTTTTTTTGTACTAGTAAAGCGGGCTTTTTGGGGAGAAACTTAAGGGACTTAAAAGCAGATGCCGTATTGTCAGTATCTATAAAGCTTCATGTGTACGATATTATCATATGTTGGTCATGACTTTCGAGAGATGTGGTGGCTCCTAAAGGAGCCGTTATATGTGCTTCTGTTGACAGAAGTCTAGCCGCCAAATCCGTACAGAGTACGTCCTTGGCGCTTGAGAGCGTACACCACATCCATGGCTGTCACAGTCTTTCTCTTGGCGTGCTCGGTGTATGTCACAGCATCACGGATCACATTCTCAAGGAAAACTTTGAGAACACCACGAGTCTCCTCGTAGATCAAGCCAGAGATTCGCTTGACACCGCCACGGCGAGCAGACGACGGATGGCTGGCTTGGTGATACCTTGGATGTTGTCTCTCAAGATCTTTCGGTGACGCTTAGCGCCTCCTTTTCCAAGACCCTTTCCTCCTTTTCCTCGTCCAGACATATTTTCTTTCTTTTCTCGCTAAAACAAAAGCTCTACAAAGAACGTTCCTTCGCTTGAGATATGACTGTGGCAATGAAAGCGGGTGAACTTTATAATGCTGCGCCGGACCTCTCAGGAAACATAAGAATAATTTTGATTGGTTTACTTGAAAACAAAAGTTATGACTCATAATTATTTGCATAATTATTCCACTAATTATGCACACAGTTTCGATCCGTTCTTGCCGTTTGATGTAAAAGCCGTAAATTTTCTGAAAATACTCCACCAAATCCCCATAAATTTATCGAAAATGAAGGACGATTTTTAAAATTATATTTTCTCATCAGATTCCTAGAATTCTCATACTTTTTCTGGAAAAGAATATTGGTTTGACTTTTTGATAAAGTTTTTCCTCGGGTTTCTCTGTACCAGCACCTAGTGGTACTTTATACGCTGACAACGAGAACTTTTATAAATATTTCGCTATTTCCCGCTTCGTTTCCGGAGTAGGAGTAGGGTGTAGTCCAGTTCTGGCCCTCTCTCTGTCACGAGAGCGTAGCGTTGCGTGACAGAGAGAGGGCCAGAACTGGACGAGAGTAGGTCCCGGACTTGTGGGCAAGTCCCGTACCCCATGCGAGGGTAGCGAGCAAATTGTTGAAACCGCGAAAGAACTCGAGCGTTGAGGCGGGGAAGGAGAAAATCGTTCTCTTTTCGCGTTCTTTTGCGTTGAGAAAACAGAAAGGCTGTAACTAGCCTCCCCAGTCTTGAAAAACCCGCGTCAAAACGTGAACGCGGATGGCGCGCGAGAGGAACACGCGGGATGCGCAAACCCACGTTACCTTTCGTTCCGGGAAAAAATCACAACTACATACATACTTTATTTGGTGGCACAGGTTAAATTAAAGGCAGCTTATAAAGCACTTTTATTTATATCACTTTTATTTTCAAACATGACAAAATACTAACTATTTTAAAATTCTCTTTTTGTGGGTCTATTCTTTATCTAGGGAGACCTGTACCGTGTGACGTGTACAGAAGACTCGCTGATCTGGAGGAAAAGATTTTACACCTCGAGGGACTCTCGCCAGAGTACTTCATACAAAACGTGAGTCCTGATAGAACTTTTTACTGAATCAGTATCAACCCTGTAGCTCCAATCTCAGCATCAAAATGTCTCCATTACAGAAAATGTCAACCTCGTCCCAGGGCCCACTTCTTCCCGCCAAGAAGAGAGGACCCTGGAAACGAGGCTGAGAAATGTATGAAAAACAGTAGAACGACGCAATCATGAAATTTCATGAAACAGACTTCGCACCACGTGACTGCAAATTCGCGCTCTGATTGGATAATTGTGTTTCGGTCGGCGGAGCAAAACATTTCAAAAGTGGAAATGCGCTGGACTGGTCTCCTCGAGGTGACTTTCACGCGCGCTCGCGTGCTCTCCCACTCGACTATCCCTGAGAAAAAATGAGGGACTGCTCATAGTCTACTGTTCCCAGAGGGTTTCTTCTTTCTCTTCCCATTCAATTGAATTTGAGCCGCTTTAAGCGCCAAGAGAAGAAAACGTCTGGGCCCGGTTGTTCGAAAGCCGATTAACGCTCATCCTGGATTTTGAATCCCAGGCTCTTGTATAAAGTGTTTTCACTGCTAATGCGTTGTGAAGTTTGAGATTACTCAAAGTCAAAACTGAACGACAAAAAATATAAACAGAAAACCTCTTTTCGCTACAGTAGAAGAATAAATAAAGAAAACCTCTGTTGTAAACTTGATAGGCAGGGCCTCTAGGTAGGTTTGAGCTAACATTTAGCTAACGTTTTTTTCAGGTTCGGAATATGAGACATGGAAGAAGTTCTTCAAGTAGAGACGTGACTGACTCAACTGAGGTCAGTAACCAATTTCTTGTTTAGCATAAGATTTGTACTTTCTATGGCGTGACGACCCAAATGAAATAAAGAGAGATTTAGCAATGACGACCGACAACGCGACCGACAACGCGCGCAGTATTTTATAGCCAGGCTCTCTCTAGAGAGAGATCTAGAGAGAGAAAGGGGCGTCGCCCCTTCCTCTCTCTTCAGGCTTCGGCGGCTCGCTTTCGCTCGCAGTTTTCTTTTCACCCTTACCCACCGCGGAGCCTATCATAGGCTATAGCTGTAAACTAATTGCAACTGCTCTTTATCTTCCTTTATGATGGGGTTACAGTACTTTGCTGTACAAATTACAAATCTTGAATTCGATCTTTCTCTCATTCTGACAGAACCTGACGTTGGATGCGATCGATGAACGGATCAGAACTCTGCGCCACTCGCTGTCCAAAGGATTTGTATAGTAGCACACTGAACTGAAGCAATTGGCGAAAAACTCACAGTGTTCATAATCACTTGCCACTGATCGAGGCGAAATGACCGGCTTCCAGCTAGTACCACATTGGAATACCACCTCGCACTGACTGTACAAACTAAGAAACCCGTGTCCATGAGAAGGGGGGGGGGGGGGGGGGGGGGGTGCAGGCCAGGGTTTACATAAACTTTTAAATTCTCCTAAATTTTCTCTCGTGTTTGCATCAGCCTATGTTTTCTATTTACCTTGAAATATGTTCAAAACAAAACACCATATAGACATAAACGTTTGCTTTTAATACCACACATCTCTGTTGGCACCATCTCAGTGTTTTCTGCCACATTTACAAATGAACAAGCTATTTAATAAATACGTGTCGCTCTCCGTTTAGTTACAGATTTTGCCCGGCGCTATGTACAAATTTTACAAGTCATTCCATTTACCGGGCATGCCTCTTTTTTACATATTTTTGTACCGGACTGGATTAAAATATTTCTCAGTTTACTAGTTTACTTTTACTTCCTTGGCTTAGCTATCCTGTGTCACATCCGTCAATCCGTCATCCCCCCGCCCCCTCCCCCCCTCAAGAAAAATCGGCGAGAGAGGATGCTAAGTTATTCCGGAACACGATTAACGACGCCGAGACACAGACGACTCCCTTCCCGATTTTTTTGAGGGGAGGAGACGGATGTACATAGTCTATGGCTTAGCTCAACCTCGTCCCCAGAGTCTTCTCGGCGTTCAAAATGGCGCCGCGAAGAAGACCCTGGCGAACAGCAGGTCACGTGACCACAAAATTAGCCAATCGCGAGCTCGCCGCCATTTTGAAACAATCAAAATCTCCAATATTTTTGGAGACACGTGACCTGCTGTTCGCCAGGGTCTTCTCCGCGCCCACCCGCCATCTTGAAAGCGGAGGTGGCACTAGGGACGAGGTTGGGCTTAGCTCTTTAGTTTTCTTTAGTCTACGAATGTTGTGAATATAAATGATGTCGTTATTTTTTGTAAATACGTAATGTAATCGAAGGACTCAATCAAGGCAATAAATTATAATTAATTAAATTGTATTTACTTGAAATACTGAAGTCGCCTTCATCAAGTGGAGAATTTTGGCGGGAAAATACTTATGGCGTTCGTCCCAGTTTTCCCGCCCTTTTTGTTCATGCACGCGCGTGCTCACTCCTGACTTGGCCAATGAGTTGAAAAGAAAGTTGTGCACTCTCGATAATTTATTAAACTGGTCTGATATGTTATTTGAGGACTGATATTGCTTCATTTGTAGTCACAACCCTTCTAATTCATCGTCCTCGTCGTCGGAGCCAGTGTCTGATGGCTTCCTTTCTTTTGTAGAGGCATGTTTATACGCTTGCAGACCTTGGATCATAGCCTCGTGCTCTTGTTGGAGTGCAGCGTTGTGCTCTTGAGCCCGCTGCCTCAGTGACGCAATACTGTGTGACCTGAGGTCGTCCCCATTTTCGTTCGAAACTTCCACCTGATTTTGTCCTCCATAACCTTTGCTTTCTTGTGCATGCCGAGTAGCCATGGGGCCGAGTTGGATGTCAGATGAGGGGTAGGGGTAGGGAGTGTCGTACCATTGCTCCATAAAGCCCGTACTCGGCCATAATGAACTGTGGCCCCAGCATTTTTCCTTCTTGCGCCATTTCGCTCGGTCGGTTTTGGAAAACCAAACCTGAAGCCGGGAAGATACAGATATTAAGCCGTGCTCATAAGACAAAATAATGAATATAGTAATAAAGAGAAATAAATTATTTACCTATTCGCCGCTTAACTATGGTTTCTAGCGAGGAGTATTGCTACTCCCCCCCCCCCCCCCCCCCCCCCCCTAGATGGGACGGATAGTCCATCACAGGTTACCCCCTAGCATTTTGTCATGTTGTCTCGGAAATTCGCATTCCCACATACATGGGTCTCTTCCAATGATAATTTGTCGAAATCTATTGTTAATTTTCAGTCCATGCTGAGCTATTGGAAGAGCGCCACCAGATTGGTCAGTTCGAGTAACGTGATGTCGGAGCCTCGATCAGAAGGGAAATAAAAATAACTTTCACAGCATGGCGCGAAACTATTAATAGATTTCAAGAATTATCATGGGCCGTGGAAGTCCTCGATCTCTTGCCGCGCCGGTACCCATTTACCCCTGGGTGGGGCTCTTGGGCAGCGCTCGAACCTGGACCGCTCGATCCAGACTCCAACGCACTAAGAATTAAGCCACGCGCGCCTCACACGTGACGAGCTCGAGTTACTACGACAAATGGGAATCACGCCCTCGTTTTCTCTAAATTCTCCAAACTGATCATCATACAGTTCTTTTAAAGTAAATTGTAAGAATTTGGTTGTACATCAAGACAATAACCCCTAGTTGAACAGGGCTTTTGTTTTGTGACCTCTCAGATTCACAATATAATTGAAAATATATATTTGACAGAGACATAAGATTTTTATTACTCAGTCTTCCATGGCTGGGAATAAAGGGGGTCACTTGCATTAATATAACCTTTTACGATTTATTTCTTCAATCCCAAGGAACTCAAGCATTTTTAATAAGATTGAAGCTTTATTGTGGTCAATTGCTTATAAATTAAAGATTTTCTTCTCCTGGGAGGTGATTTTTCGCGCGCGCTCGCGTGCTCTCACACGCGACTATCCCTGAGAAAAATGAGGGACTGCTCGTAGTCTAAAATTTGCGCCGAGTTTTAGCGGAGATAGCGCTTTTACATCAGTTAGACTCTTGAGATTAGTGTGAAATACATAAAACAACTTGAAATTGAGATGCGTTTTTTTGGAGATGCGTTTTTTTTGGAACAGATCGATCGGGTCGCTTTTAATTTCCATTATTCGCGGTAGCCTAAGATAAGACGAAGGCCGCCCAGCACCGAATTGTAAATAGTGAGCCGATAACCAGCTTCTAAGACGGAAGAGCGCAAGACGATAGCATGGGCAACGACTTGCTCTAAACCAACACCTCCCTTATTCTTGCGAGGATATCTTCATTATTACAATTCTCGTACAAATAGATCGCGATAAGCTTGGTAATCTGTCCCTGGGGCCGGCGGCCCAAACGTTCCAGTAGAGTTATTAATTTCCCGATCCGATAAATTAACTTCCTTTTCCCTAGCAGCTCGTGTCACATTGGATCGAGTCATGTTATTGTTTTCGTTATTTCACGTAATCCAATGTCATTTTATCTTTGAGGAAATCTCTTCGTTTCATTTGTAATGATTTTGGCGGTTTCTAACCCAGGAATTTCGCTTTATTAAAAAGACATCGTTGTTTACACGGCACTTAAATTAATTTCTGCTTTTCGAGGGGTGTGTTAATTTTATATTTAATGACTTCTTAGAAAATTGCGCAGAATTGTTTTCATTTAGTGTACATGGGGTCGTTAAAATGAGCTTACGTAGCTGTTAGAACCTTATTTGTGCGCAAGATTTGTTAGAAAGTTAATCGTAATGACTTTAATTTAGTTTTTATTGCCTGATGAGTGGGTACTGATAGTTATGTTCTCGCTTGTTAGCGCGTGTTATTGTTTAATAGGGGTTCTGATAATTTGGTGTTCTGTATTTTCAACGCGGCCTAAACTAGCAAGCTATAGAGCAATTACTACAGTAAAATGAAGCGTTTGATTTAGGCATGCGAAGTCTTGAAAGCTAGTTTTCTTTTCTTAATTTTACTTCTATGTTGACAAAAGAAAAACTTAGCTACAATTTTTGTTTTGTTTTCGGTATACCTTTGATAAGAGTTTGTCATAAAAATTTGACATCCCCATTTCGTGCTTAGATAAACGCGCCATTTAATGATTAATGATTTTTCTCAGCTCATAATCTAATGAGAATGGTTAACGAAAATCAAAGATAATTCTTTATTGATTATGACTTTATCTTTAAAATTTTTACTCAGTACTCTTTCATGAAAATCCAGCTTATTCAAGTAAAGCTACGAATTAAAGAAAGTATTGATGAAAGCATTACGGTTATCCTGGGTTCATTTCACTGACTGCAGAAAAAGAAAAACTTGGCGAGTGTAAATTTCACAAAATAAAAAAAAGACGAAAAAGTTTTACGCCGGTTAAAGAATTCAATTTTTTTTCTTTTTTCTTTTGACTCGATTTTTTGGAGGAAATGTCCATTATTTGGGGCTGGACAAAGTTTTCCGGGGCAAACACCCAATTCACATCACCGTTGGAAGCCTATAAACACAATTTTCGTAAGCTACATGATTACCACACGGTTAACATGAAAAGGATAACAATTAGAGAACAGTTTATAACAAAAGACCCGGAAAATTCTTTCTTCATGTTTCGTGATCATAATTAATAGCTTTTCTTCCACCCTTGAAAGGCCAAACAGTTTAATTTATCCTGTCGATCTGGCACCAGGACATGCAAAAAGGCAATGAGAGATTCAAACACCTTGTTGTAAATTTTTTTCCGTTTTACACCCCATCACACCCCATCAACATCTGTCGTCATTTATATTTTTTCTGTTTCCAAGTTTATGTCGCGGCATTGGACTGATTAACAAAAGGACAAAAAAATGTCTAATTGTCGTTTACAGAAGTAAATACTTCTTCTTTAGACTAATCAGACAGTTTTTAACATGAAAAACAGTCTAAACTATGTTTTTTTAGCTTTGGTAAAACATACAAAAATACCGTGAGTCAAACCTAGTTACAAATGACCTTAGTTAGAAACAAGACATTTTATTTTATCACAAATATTTTCGGGAAACAATTTCCCCGCCGTATTAAGATCTGTGTTTTGTTTATAAAGTTCAGTAATTTTTCCCCAGTAAGAACTTTTTCAAATTCATTTTTCCTATTAACTTGATTTCGAATTGTTTGTGTGAAATTTTCGACTTTGATTAATTTTTTTTTGGCAACATTTTCGCCGATTGGCGATATTCATAAACTACCCTAAACGACCAGAACAAACTACTTTTGTTCCTCATGCCGTTAATAGCTGAACTATGAGTTTTTAAGTGGATTTTAATCACGTTTTTGGTAAACTTTTTTTTTAAATTCTAGTTAGTATTTTTGTTACCGAAATGTAAAGTCAATATATTCGGTAAAACAATCAACATTTCTTTGTAAAGGATTTGGCATTTCGGCTGTACTCTTGGATGTAAACTAGTTTTATTACTGCATATAGCCTGAAGCAAAATTTCACGAGTTTCTTTCATTTTGCTAGCGCTTATATTAACACTGGTCGCAACATGCGAAGTCGTCGGTAAATTGAAACAAATTTGGAGTAATGTTGCTTTTTATCCTTGAAACTATAAAGTTCTATAGCTCTCTTTTACGTCGGTTTGTGCTTGCAGTTTTAGTTTCAAAATACTCTACTGAATTGTACTGGATTCTCAGAAGCGTTTACAAGTCGTTTCAAACGAGGCATAAATGCACAATGGTGCATAAATGGCTTGAAGTAGGTAAATAATTTGAGTCGGAAAACAGGCAGGTGCATTATTTGGTCAGTAACACAGTCGTAATCATATGGTTTCGTCCCTTTGTGCTCAAATAAGAAAAGACTCAACAATATCCAAAAACGCATAAATGTTGTAGATCGTTTCTGAAACATTTCTGCTTCTTTAAAAAAACCTCAGCCTTAGTTTGCTACAGAATGACTGTGCGGAACGCGTACTATCGTAAACTATTGATTCATAACAACGGGTTTCATTGTGCGGCGACTGACTTTGCATATATTTTTCGCTGAGGCGATTTCGAAACTTCTTTAAGGCCTAATTAAACTTTGCTTTAATGTTTTTTATTAGCGCTGATTAATAAAATGTTATGTTTTTTGATAGGATAGTATGTTCTGTATCTAGTGGAAGATTTGAAACGAAGAAAGGCATTGCCGGGCAACATCAAGGTTTGCGGAGTCAAGCGAGAAGTTGTGAATAAACTGGCGAAGCGGAAGCCATCGTCTTTATTAATTTTGATTATATTCCAATGCCAATTCGTAATAATTTAAGGAAAGTATTGGCTTCCGTCCAGTTCACTAACTTGTAATTCCCACGGAAAAATTTACTGCAACTGAAAAGTGCGAGGAATTTCTTTTAAAAGGAAAAAGAAAAATGGCAGCCATTATTGTCTCGTTCCGGGATTATTTAGTTCTGCTCAAACACAGGTTGGTTCCGCTTAAAAATTTCGCCGATATTTTAATTCAAACTTGCAACACAAGAATCTTTTAACGACGCTGTGGTCGATTCAGGTGCTTGCTTATCACATATATATCTGGTTTCTTTTCTGTTCGTATAAGCAAAGCAGTACTTTTACGGCTTCAAAGCTACACGGCCAGGCTGCCCTCACGTCGGATATAAAGCTAGTTAGTCCGACCGCGCAGTCAAAACAACTCTTCAAATTTTCGCTTAAAAAGCGGCCGGCACCTCGTTCAAATTAGCTTTACAAAAGAGCCTGTGGGCTGACACACAGCAAAATAACAACAAAAAATTATAACATGGTTTAAATGACCTCGGGTTCATTCTAACATAGCGTGGATCTTTCCGGCGAGTGAAAACTGATCAAAACTCAAGTTTTATCCACCGCGAAAACATGGTTTTGTAGCGGTGCTGTTCTGAATAAATACCATCGTTTTCGACATTTTTGAGCATTACTAGTAGCCATAGCATTTATGGGTTTCCTAAAAATCTACGGCGTTTGTTATTAGATAGTCGGATGGTATATTGTGGTAATTTGAAGGGCATCACGAGTAGCGTGGCGAACAATGGTCGCCGCTTCCTTAAGATTGCATCTTCATTGATAGTTGTAACTTCAGCGGGTCAAGGATGAGAAAATTGGCTTGCTTAGAAGAAGAGATATCGCTGAAAGTTTTAGTGATTAGCTGGCAACTCGAAATAACTTCCAGTTGTATTATTTACCCTTTTAGTCAACGGTAATTAAAAAGACGAATAAAAATCAAACGTCCGGCGATCGACAGAACTTTATAAATATAAATGCGGGTTGTGTAAGGATTTCAGTATTAAAACGTCGTTTGGTGTGGACTGACGATTTGCAACTAGTTTCCTTGAAAAAATAAAGTATTTTAAGAAAATGGAAACTTTAAAATGGTATTTCAAGTGCGCCTTTAACATATTTTAAAATTTTGTGGCGAAGGTTTACCCTGTTAACTACATTCTCCAAATGCATTTGATTGCTGAAAATCTTTTCACGAACTCGTTTGGTTTTATCAAATCAATTCAGACCGAATTTCGAAATCTGTTAATTTCTAATTTGTAATGTAAGCTTGGCAATGTTTTCTTTTTTTTTTCCTTCGTTGAAAAGGTGAAAAGCCAATATTCGAATAGTTGAAAACCCCATTTCTCAATCGCTTCGGGGAGTTCCTTAGTGTTGATAAGTTGCTCGTTTCAGGCGCGCGTGGAAGACTGATTCAAATGATATCTTAATGCACAGATCACTCGCTCGCAATGCTAGTGTTGGATTACTAATTCAAACGTTACGACAGCTGAATAGAGCTATTAATCCTGAATGAAACAACCGCGTTAAACCATCTCGGTGGGCGACACAGTTGGAATCGCATCACAAGTAACAATAACTTTGGCTGTTGTCGAAGCGAATTAAGCTGGCTTTCTGCTCGCGTTCTGTTGGTGTAGCGTGAAGCAAATTTGCCCCCTTTTTGCCGGAAAAAATTCCAATTATAGCGGGCTTTTTTTTATTAAATAAAACAAGGAAAAGCGCTGTTTTATCAGGTAAATCAACGCTCTTTCAGTAACTGAGAAAAAATAAAGGATAGAGAAATTATTCGAGAAGAAACCTAACTCGGTAATCATTGTTTGTCGAGGCTTATTGAAATGTGGGCTTTTTTCCGGCACAATTCAAGAGCTCGTTTAAAAGTAATTAGAAGACTACTTGCAAGAAACTGGCTGTCAATTTTTCTTTCATTTAATTCTCGATGTAATGATAACGAAAAACAAAAACTATATCACAAAATGCGAATGCGCGAACGCGTTTTGCAAACGAAAACGTTGCATTGTAAGTTTCAAAATGAAATGCATCCGCATAGGCAAAATGGCTCTTTTAGGAAATGTGATAAATCGTGTTTTCTTAGTGAAATTCTTACATTAGCCTAATACACTTTAACTTGCAAACCGTGACAGATCAAACGATTTCTTCGCAAACCGTAGTCTTGATTAATGTCAACTTTGAGAAAGAAATTGAGACAACTCGGTTCTCGCCCTTGTGTAAGCTTCATTACAATTGTGTATATTTCCTGTTAGCCTTTATTACACCGTATGACATGTTATCTCGGCATATTTCGCCACCATATTCTTGTATAATGTGGTATATTTACGCAATAATAAAACTTTAAGAGCGCTAAATCAACTTGGAGGCTTCACCGAAAAGGCCGTTAAATTATAATTTAGAAAGCAATTAATGACAACTAAATATGTAGAGTTCCAAGCAAATGAAAAAAAATATGGAATCCGCCCCAAAAGCAAGCGACAAAGCGCAAACGGAGAACGGCGTCTAATTAAGTTTTTATTATACCTGGGCGATCTTTTCCTCTTTCAAGTCTAGCTTCCGATGTAATTTTCCGACGAATAAAAGTTTTCTAATTTCCAAACGTACATTTAGGGCTTGTTTTCCGCCGATTTTTTACAATAGCTAATATTCTAACAAATATATTTTTCGCGCCAACTGTCAACCCCTTTTGTTCGCATCGAGCTAAAAAAGAAATTCTCATTTTTTTTAAATTTACTTCAAGTGTGGACTTTAGATATGACTCGAGATTACGACCCTTGTTTGACGTGAGTTTTGATTTCGATTTTATTATTATTATTATATTTCAGGGAAAAAAAGAATTATTGAAAACCTTGCTTGTTGTTCGATTGAAAAACACCTGCTCGTACTAAATCAGGTCGGCGTGTAATTACGGCAATTATAAGGAGTTCATAACTTTAATGAACACTAATGAATGCCAATTGCGACTTATTTTTTTCCTGGAGCTTTTACCATCGGAGCGAACAAAACAAATTGAATGAGTTGGTACTGCGTATTACGCGCCGACATCCATTTGTACCTTAATCAGCGTTCGGCTGTTTTCTTTCTTTTATAGTTTTCGCTTCGTAGCGGTCTCAAAAAGACACACGGGGCGTCAATACAAAAACATATTACTCTTCCTTGCCTAAGCAGATGGCTTCTTCGAACGAAGCAGGGGAAGGTGAAATGGACTAATTAAAAATTTAACATCGAAATAAAGTTTTCTCGATGATATCTCCCCTTGCGCGCGCAGAAATTCAAATGGAGAAAATTAATTTCCATGTAATCCCTTACCTGGATTCGGTCTTCTGGTAACTCGATCTTCACGGAGAGATTTTCTCTGGCATAAACGTCCGGGTAGTGGCTATCTTTGAAAGCCTTTTCCAATTCTTCAAGCTGATAATTCGTGAAAATCGTGCGATGCCTGCGCTTCTTGGCGGCCTTCTTGTTCGTCGCGTGTTTATCGGCGGCCTTCAGGTAAACGCATTTGTCGCTGACTCTGCTTTCCTCTGCTCTGCGATCTGAAGACGAATGAAGCGGTGCTACGTTTAGTCAGACGCTTTTAACGAGTTGTTATTTCTGCGAATTAGCAGGCTCTTACTGGGAGTAAATCTGTCATTTTCATTTAAATATAGAAATTAAACAGAGGTATTATCCAAAAATTCACTATGGCACATCGCGCAAAATTGTACGGTAATAAAATAGACAAATAGCGAGATGAAATACACAAACCCGAGTAAATTTCTTGTGAAATCTACAATTTAGCGCGTGCCAGCTGCCTGTGCTGTCGACTTCAGTTAGAAAGCCATTAAATTGCAATCAAATATTTTGAAGGAAACCCAGACTCATTTTGTTGTAAATTTCGTCGCAAAACTGAGCGATTTGAATAAAAAACCATTGGAGAAGAAGTAAAACTAGAACTGCACGAGAAAGATAACGGTGGGAAATCCTCATTTGCGGTGGTTTAGAGATGCGGTCTTGAAACAGTGCGCCAAGACTTGAAATGAACACCAGTTATTAATTAGGGCATTACAGACCATTACTAGATCATTTGTTCCAATAATAGCACGGGAGGCCGCGAAGAAAACAACAACTAAGAGACTCATCGAAGGAGTGTTTAAAATGTAGTTAAACGAATCCGATTCTCGCATAACGAAGTACAAATTATTGCCCAGCACTAACCTGACATGATGGTCGCGTTCTCGACATCCGAGTTTGGGGTTTCTAAACGCGAGGAAACCGGCGAAAAACACTCCACCAGGGTCGCATGTTGGGGGCTGCTTGTCTTCGGTTTAGAGCTCTTGTCGCCTAGACCGAGAATGTCGTGTATAGCGAACGAGTGAATCGGGGAAGAGCGTTTGACAGGCGGGAACGCCTCAACAGACCGTGGAATCGCGAAACAAAACTGTACTTCTCGACTCATGTTCGCTGCTAAAGCTTCACACTGGCGATTCCGTAAAGCTTGGGTCAGTCTCCACTTCGTGACAGATCTGATATATGCTGCGTCGCTGCCAAATAGATCTGGATAGCTTTAATATTCCTGCAATCACTTTTATCTTCATTTGACCATAATTAGCTATTGTACTCAACAGAGAAATAATGCGAAGGAAATTGAACAATCAATCTACACCTGTCAATCAAACCTCAGGACACCCAAATGACACAGTCTTTATGATGGCTTCCATTATTAGCTATATTATCTATCAAACGACACTCATCTGAATAATAAATTGAAGAAGATTTCCCTTTGACGCTTTTCGAGAGCATATACTACATCCACGTTCCATGCCTTTGTTTTCGCGATAATGCGGCTGAAACTGGTTGGCTCGCTATTCAATGTACAACGTGACGCCTCCAGCAGGCCCACGGCTATTTCTTTGCCACTTAATTAGTGGCTGAAGCTTAGTACTCCTAGGTTTAAAGTAAACATTCAAACATGGACATACACGAGCTTTAACCGAGTCTTTTTGTCCCGTAACTCTTTACAACGGCATGTTTACAAAGCCGAATAAAAGCCTATTTAAAACACGAAATTATGTAGCTTGTTACATTCAATAAAGGGGTGAAAATGCCCGATTAACAGTTCCTTGTTAAGCCTGCTTCGTGAAAGCCTTTCAACTGACATTATCTCAAGCCCTAAGCCACCTGAGTCTCGCAGAGTGTTTAAAAACAAGAGTGTATTATACTCCCTGCTGATATTACCATATTCAAGCCGCGGAATAGTCGCTTATTTCATGACCTGAAGTAGATATTGGACATTCTTTTATCTTTTGTCAAGGAAACCATGTCAGTGGTTCTCGGAAGGAACCCCATGAAATGTCAAAGTATAAGAGACGGTGAGAGGAAATTTGACAAGCTGTCACTCATATCAAAATACAATGAAATGTCCCGCGAGGTGTGAGTGAAAGACGGAGGCTTGCTTTGATGGAAACGAAAAATAAATGAGATACCTTAGTCTCGAGTACAACAGAAATGGCAGTTTATATTTTCTTTGTTTTTTTTTTCAGATCACGTTGTTAAGTTTTCATATTTTTATAGTTTTATTTTTGGCGCGTTATTTTGTTCGATTAAACTTACAACCGAAACTACTTTTAATATAGTTTTTCGCACATTTTACTGGAGAATTGAAACAAAGTTATTCCGTCAGATGTTTCATATATTCAGGAAGAGTTTATTGGTCTGCTTGTCAACATCGGTAGATTTAATCTTAAATCCAAAAATATACATACTGTACTTACTTCAGGATTTTCGTGCCACGAATTTTTTAAATACAGATCCTTTTCAATAGCAATCTGAACTCATGACAAAGTAACTCAATTTAATTCGATAAGAAAATCCGAATATGTTTATGAGTTTATATGCGTTCGCTAACTTGAATAAAGTCCCTTTAACTCAAATAAAAATCTGTGGATTTTGATTAAGAAGATTTTCATCCCATATAGTACCACTGTAAAAATTTTAAAAGGTCTTACAATCGGCAAATTTTTCTCTCGTGTTTTAATGGTTTTTATATTTTTCGCACACACACGCATGCATTAATTTGCTCGCTCGCACAGTTTTTAAATAGAGCCTGGTAAAATTAAACTTAGTGGGCGAACTCGAATATTTTGTGTGTTTCCTTGGCTTGCATAAAAAGATTGTGGTTTGTGACCGTTTGTTACATTACAGACGAGATTATTTCTAGATGAGCACTAATAAATTTATAGGTTTGGATTGCGACAAAACCGGGGTTTAAAAATCTTTTCGACCGACCCATGCATGCACGTAAACATGAAATCCAAAACTGTAAAAATATTGCATGAATCCAACTTTATACCATACAATTTCCCACCACAGTACTTATTAAGGATTTCCGTTAGTGCCGCTGACTTGATCAAGACATTTAGCAATGACAGTTGTAATAGAAGGCTGGCGAAATTAAACACTTTTTTCTTCGTATATTAATCCCGCTGTATGTAAGGTGCGGAAAGTCATATACACTGGATGAAAGAAGCTTCTTATTTCAAATCATCACGTATAATATACCCTGCGGCCGAAAAGAACTGAAAGTATTGAAGGAACAACTCTTAAATTCTAATTATAATTTCATGTTGACAGGGAGCTGTTTGAGGTCGATTTAGCGAACCAAAGGGACCCCACCAAAGACTGTGGGTCCTCTACTTTCACTAATCAATCGATATAAAAAGGTTTTGAAAGGACACTGAAAAGTTTAATAAAATGCTGGCAAGAGAATTCGTTGCGTTGGTACACGCATACTATTCCTCATTAAGACTTACAAAAAGGTACATGATGTATAAATGAAAACAAGAATTATTTTCCTCGCCAAGTCGGTTAACTTTACCAAGTTCACCAGCGTGTATCTCTGCGAGTTTTCAAACTGACTGTGCGGATTATTGATTCGTTTTTTTTTCTGTTTCCTTTCGAAGGAAATCAGTCCTCTCTTGCAGAAAACCATTCAATTTATTTCAGTGGGCAAATTAACTGCCTTTAATTTAAAACTCAAATTTGCCTTCTGGGCGTCAAAATGTGTCCCTCGATCTGAAGTTTCAAGACAGTAACACTTTCATTTAAATAATCCTTGAACAGTTAAAAAATAGTAATAATAATAATAATAATCAGTATATGATAATAAAAAACGAAAAAAACAGAATGAGTCTAAGAAAAAAATGATTTTATAAGGACATCTAATATTGCCTTGACCTTCGAAGCTGGAAAAACTGTTTATGATTTTCACTGCGGAATTAACAATGTTTTTTTGTCTTTCAGGATTCGCTCAAAAGAAAAAGGGCCAAAACTCATTTAGAAAGAATCGAAATAATTAGAAAACTCTCAACAAAAAAGCGGCTAATCGAGCCCTGATGGCGAGAAACTATTAAATATTTGATGAAATTGCTGAAATTGCCAACTCGTTGGCCTTGTGATCTTTTGCGATGTGCCGCGCGCAAATGAAGTGTTTACATCAGTGAACTTTACGAGAAAGCCGACAGGTGAATAATAATGTTGGTCATCTCACTTCCAGTCGAAAATTACAGCTTGCTGTAAATAGTTACGAGCTCGTAACTAATTTTCTAAGCAACTAATCAAAGCACTTCATTATGGAAACGACTGATTGCCTAATGCTAACAGTGGTTCGGCGAATCTTTGAAGCCGAAAACTGATGACTTTCCGCGCGAAAAGAAAAAAAAAAAAAATATATATATATATATCCCTTGATTAACCACCAACAGATTAATTTACCAGCTCAACAGTACTGTGATTACAGTTCATGTAATAACACTTCTTAAGAGTCAATACCCAATATTTCAGTGTTTGAAGTGACCCTTTCCGCTACGCGTTTTTGCGAAAAAGGGCGTAATTGCCTGGCATGTGGCATCGCTCATTGAGCTTGTTAATCGGGTTCTTTAGAAGTGAAGTATTATTGTCATTACAAAAGGACGACTACACTAGAAGAAACTGGCAGCTGCTTTTCAGTGTAATTCATGTATCTTCGCTCGCTTAGTTCAACGAGCCCTCTATCTATTTTCGTCAGTTTTCTAAAAAAAAATTAAAATTCTATCTATAAATTTTGCGAGCCACCTTAAATTTCCGGTTTAACCAGTTTTGAACTTTGTTGGCTTTCTCGCGCGTGGCAGCGTTTCTCGTGCGTCACGGAAAAATCAGAACGCGCAATTGCACGACCGGCAAACTCCATACACAATATAGTAGTGGTGATTGCAAAATGAACCTATTTATTAGATCAACATTATGCTGAAGACTGTAAAAGCGTTGATTAACTTGAATTTAAGTGCGGTTTTCACGCCCAATAGCCTTGATGGGCTTTGATTGAAACAAGCCTTTAATTACGGCTGAAAATAGAAACGAAAGCATTTCAATATCTAAAGGCAAGACCAAAGGGGAGTTACGTGACGGGAACAGTGTCTTATAGAAAGCCGACTCCGTGCACTGAAGTACTAACTTTAAATGGCTCTTTATCGGGTTTGTGACGTGCGTTTTTTTAAGCAGAAAGCTTGATTATGTTTTAATGTTTCAATGCTAAATGAGAAAGAAAACAGCGTCATAAACTCGCTACACTCCTCCCACAAGTCGTTTATCGCTAACTACCCCTACATACTTTAATTTACTCTCATTTTGCTTTTTATACAAAATGTAGCGTTCATTATACCTCGCTATATAATCAGTAGATAAACTCAGACAAAATGGCAGTATTTTCGTCTGGCGCCGTTTCCTCGCCTCCTCGTAAAACTAATAGTTGTCGTTAGCTTGTTATACAAATTACGTGCAGATCATTATAGTTCATTTTGCAATGTAGGAATTGTTCTTGCTTAGCATTTGATTGCACACGTAGAGCAAATTTTAACCTGAATACGACAACATTCAGGGGCACCCAACGAATCTGTTCCTCACTTTATCTGTTCCCCAGCGGAATTCTTGCTGACTGGCAAAATATTTCGGTCTATTTGTTCTCCTGGAAATTTCCACTGAATAATTACTATTTTTTGCGCTGGCTGATTTGAGTAGATCGGAAAGAGACTGGATCGAGAAAAAAACGGACATATACAAAACAATAAACAGCAAAATCATATTAACACAAGCTTCGAATGGTTTTCCATCGATGTTTAATTAATTCCAAGCCCCTTTTGGTTACTTATTATTATTTTAAATTGCTGGCTGGGAAACAGACATTTTATCCAGCTGGCTGGAAATTTCCCTATTTGTGTAATGCTGGGAAAGAGGAACAGATATTTTTTTCCCAGCAACGCAGAAGAACACCTGGAAATGCTTTTATATCACTTATTTTCATTTATCTGGGTAAAATAATGCACTTTACCAAAAAATGTTCGTTGGGTGCCCCTGAACATTTGGAGTCAATCCAACTCGGTTTCTCTCGCACATTTGTGGTGCAGCTAAGTTCATTTTTTACACTTCCAAATAGAGTGGAGCAGTCTTTTTATAAGACCCTTCTCATACACATTTCAATAAATCATATTCACTATCAAGCTTGTTGGTAATTAACTTTGTGTGGTGGTGTGTTAAAAATCCTAAATATACCAGAAAATTACTGATCAAAGATGGCCGCCTTTTGCACTTTATCTCCCAAATCAAGTAGTTACATTTCCAAACGAGAAGATAAACATCTAAGTTCTCTTTACATTACCAATACATTGGTGAGTATGCAGGTGATGAGAATAAAGAAAATCATCTACTAGAGGGGATAGTGCCTCTAAGTGTGCCACCAAATTTGTTTTTGCATCTGCGAAGCTTTGTTGATTGGTTTAAGAGGCTCATGCATCGTCTGTGCTCGTTTGTATTTTCGTTGCTGTGAACTTTCCAAAATAAGCGCCCCACCCCCAACCGAACGACCGAACATGACCCCCCCCCCCCCTCCACAAATCTCGGATGCAAAAAAAACC
Organism: Desmophyllum pertusum; assembly: GCA_029204205.1. Lineage (NCBI taxonomy): Eukaryota > Metazoa > Cnidaria > Anthozoa > Scleractinia > Caryophylliidae > Desmophyllum > Desmophyllum pertusum. Next base: position 186,622 of record MU827317.1, read on the forward strand.
CTCCCGTAATAGCCCCCAGTGTGGTCCCAATCGCCAATCTCGTGGCCGCCATCCTTTTGGTTAGCACTAAGAATCGGGACGATTTAACTAACAAGCACTGGGTACGAGATTAGTCTTAAAAATTGGCATCGTCGTTCCCAGAGCTCCTCGTTTTTTTCTTTGCGTCGGAAACGAGTAGCCCTGGTCGCAAGGAAAAAATCGAATTTTTCATTGACTGATAAAAAACGAATGCGCAATACTAATTAATGAATGGATGTCCGGAATTTTCGGACATCCGGTAACGGCTGAGACCAGAGCCTCCGTTTCGCCAACCACGTGACCAAACGAAACAGAGGATCTGGGAACGAAAATGAAAAATTGGTCCCTCCTCGAATATTAAGCGCATGCGCATCGTCTTATCAGCCCAATCGTCAGCCCAATCTCGTACCCAGAGATTGAGGAACGTCGATCACGAACTGTACTTGCACCTTGTTGTGACGTCATGTTGTGACGTCAGGATACTATCAAAGCTGAGCGCCTCTACTGTTTGTATTGTATGTTGTTCCGTTGCAGCATGTTCAGAGTCTTTTGATGCTCATTTGAATGACTGTAGAGCTTGTGGCGACATCCGCGCCACAGACGGACGCAAACAACAACAAGAGCTTGTTTTGTTATTCACATTCTTATGTTTAGAGAGTTTTACGATGCGATATTCTTAATTTTAGGGCTGTTTACATGGAGGGAGGGTGACCCGGGGTACCCGGGTCACCCTCCTAGCCGGGCTACCCTGGGAGGGCCAACTTTTCATACATTTCTTTACAAAGCACACTGAAGTGTTTACATGCAGAAAAGATAGCCCGCCTACCCGGGTCACCCTGTCTGCTTGCCAGGGTCACCGGCTAGGCGGGCTATCTTTTCTGCATGTAAACGGTCAACCCGGGTCACCCTCCTAGGCGGGCTATCTCTGTTGACTTGAAAACCCGCTAAAATGGCGGAACAAGCGATAAAAACAGCAAACTCGCCGCTATAGCCTTTCTTCTTGCTGCCCTGTTTGTTAGGTAGTGCTTAATAAATCGTACCGTTGCAATAAAAAAGTCCGCCAAAACATGAGCCCGCCAAAACAAGAGCCCGCCAAAAAAGATAGCTCGCCTATATGATAGCCCGCCCTAATAGCCCGCCCATGTAAAGGCGGGCTATGTTTTAGCCCGGCTAGGAGGGTGACCCGGGTACCCGGGTACCCGGGTCACCCTCCCTCCATGTAAACAGTTAAGCACCACAAATTTTGACAACCAAGAGAGGATGATCAAAGAGAAGGATTACCCGTGTCCCATGATATTTTTTTGAAATTTATTTATAGGGTTAAAAATTGCTTGACTCAACCTCGTTCCCAGGGTCTCTCATCTTCCCGCCCCCTGGAGCGAGAGAAGAGAGACCCTGGTCTGGTCACGTACATCCCAGATTCTGGGACGTAGCAAATAAAAGATTAGTGGGAGGGGCAGATGAGTGTGAAATTTGTCTCCACTTTGCCTAGGGGTGAGCGGAAAGTGTTGTAAATCAAAATAACCGCATGTGGACGAGCTTTCGTGGTGAACATTTTGGCCGTTCCGAGACGCCAAAAAGACGATTAAAGAATTTTGAAGCCTTCAAGACCGCGATCAAGGAAAGCCAGGGTTCTTAGATGTATCGAAATATCGCCATCTGCATGTACAACGCACATTTGATCAAGATCCGCGAAGACGAAGGAGTTAATGTTTCGAATCCAGGACATGAAAGGGATAAAGAAAATCTTTATAACTTTTATTTATTCGGCGGTGATGTTTTGCTTGATTCTTTTTTCTGGTTATTTGACGGTCTCATGTATTTCGTCGCTACCGGCGGCGTTGCGAAAATGATAAAAGGTGACAAAAATAATGATCACCGACCAGAGCAAGTCTCCGCGATCGGTATGAATCCTCAAGAAAATTCAACCCAACTCCAGGTAAATTACGTACTTTTGCTTGTTTCTGTTTGTTTTTATTGCACTCGCCTCACCTTTACCCTTAGGATATATAAGCAGGAAACTCGACATGCATTTTACATATTTCAGTGTGTGATGTGTACGTGATGGGTTAGATTTTATCAGGACCGCTACCCACATTTTCTGCGCCAGCATTAAACTCGCACCCAGGCCTTCTCGCTTTCCGGAAAATATTTTTTTCTCCTATATACATATATTCTTAACAAGGGAGGCAGCTCCGAGCGCAAAACTTTTGACCAAAATCCGAAAATCGCTTGAATCACAACTTTCCTTTGCTTTCATACAACCAGACAAACCAAATGTGAAGTCGATAGATTGAAGTACAACTTGCCCGATTTTTTTTTCGATTACGTTCGCCAGTCGGAGAATGTGAACGTCTTTTCCAAAGTTTTTCTTGAATTTTTTTTCGCTACATGATCGTACCGTAAGGCTTCCAGTATGCGCCATCACTCGCCATCCTTCCCTCTCCCACACGTGTTTTTTGACGCGACAAATCTTTACAAACCCTCCCCCTGCTCGCAGCAAAAATCAATTCACTGCGCTTGGTGATTACTGTACAGCTCCGCAAATGATCCGGGACCGCAAATGATTCCCGACCGCAAATGATCCCCAAATTGGACCGCAAATGATCCCGAACCGCAAATGATCCCAGAGTGGACCGCAAATGATCCCGCTAAAAATTGAGGAATGGCGTGGACGATGGACCCGATTTTTTTCCCTTTTTAATATCTTTCCCAAGAACTGAAACCGTGCACGCTAGACATTTTTATCTAGTTACCTGGTTACTAATGACGGAAGTGATCGATTTTTTTTCATGCATTGATGCAGATTAATTTTAGTAAAAATATAAAATCATTGAACTAACGTGAGATATCAGTAAAAATAGTTAATTCGAGAAGGTGTTTTTTGGTTTTCGCGGTGAAATTCATCCTCGTCTAGAATTGTTGCAGACTTACACAAGAGTTAACACCGCAACTACTTCACGAAATCGGTAGACTGCAAAACAGTCCGTATTTTCGCGCGAGAGTGTCGGGCTGAACGCGGCCGAAGGATCTGGAACGAGCATGAAATTTACGAGTGGGATTGGGGAGAGACGCTTCTTACGAGGCTCGCGCGTGGATTATCAGGCTCGCGCGTGGATTATCGGCGCTTCGCAATTCTCAATTCGCGCGTCGCGCACAATATCTCGAGAACCATCTTTAATCTCGAAATTTATAGATAAATGAATCTGTACAGCTCCGCAAATGATCCCGGGACCGCAAATGATCCCCGACCGCAAATGATCCCCAAATTGGACCGCAAAGGATCCCGAACCTCAAATGATCCCAGAGTGGACCGCAAATGATCCCGCTAAAAATCGAGGAATGGCGTGGACGGTGGACGGTGGACCCGATTTTTTTTCCATTTGAATATTTAGCGGCGGAAATCGAGCCTAGTTTTCGTGTCACCAAGATTCATTTATCTATAATTTCGAGATTAAAGATGGTTCCGCGCCATGAAACAAGCTAGACATGGAAATTGACACCCGTTACAGCAAACTACTTCACGAAATCGGCAAATAACATTTCTGGTGAATTTTTGTTCAGGCGTTCGGATAGTGGAGGAGGAGGGGGGTGAATAGGTTTGCGGATCGGTGGATTTGGCCAAAAAATTCGTTCGGATTACGGATTCAATGGATAATTTCCACGGATTTGCGGATACTGCAGATGCAATGATTACGGATTGTTGCGATTTTTAGGACCGGATTTTGGATTTTGCTTATTATATTGTTCGGATCGTGGATTTCATCCTTCCTTATCAGTCAGGCTTCTCCGTAGCAAATATGACTTTCTTCACTTCAGAAGACGTAACATTTTTGGAGTAATAAAAAAATAGTAAGAGTGAATTGACTCTGAAGATGACTTCCGCTCAGGTTGTCGAAACGTCAGTTGCCACAACAGCCCTTTTTAGGACTACAATCAGCCAGACGATCATTCTAGAATAAACTACTGATACTCCTGGGTTACAACCATTTACTATCAACAATAAATCGCAAGTCATGTTTGCCTTTTTGAGAAAAAAATTCAGTCCATTTGTACTAATTCATAAAATTTAACTCTAATATTATTTCAAGAATCTAGCCGCAAATTGTATCTATGGTAATGAGTAAAATGAATAAAAATGAGTAAAATGAGTAAAATGAGTAAATGAGTAAAATGAGTAAAAAATGAGTAAAATGAGTAAAATGAGTAAATGAGTAAAATGAGTAAAATGAGTAAAAATGAGTAAAATGAGTAAAAATGAGTAAAATGAGTAAAATGAGTAAATGAGTAAATGAGTAAAAATGAGTAAAATGAGTAAAATGATTAAATTGAGTAAAAATGAGTAAAATGAGTAAAATGAGTAAAAATGAGTAAAAATGAGTAAAATGAGTAAAATGAGTAAAAATGAGTAAAATGAGTAAAAATGAGTAAAAATGAGTAAAATGAGTAAAATGAGTAAAATGAGTAAAATGAGTAAAATGAGTAAAATGAGTAAAATGAATAAAATGAATAAAAAATGAGTAAAATATATATCTAAGTTTGTGATGAGAATATCAAATTAGAAATTTCTAAACAACAAAAATCCACCTCAATTATTGTCAACTTTTTTGGGATAATCTTGTTCTGTTTTATTTTTTTATAGTTAGCGCAAAATAATTGTGACAAACTCATAGCAACTAAAAAACTTCAATTGATCCTCAAATTGCTGGAAAGCGCATTTCCGAGGGCTTAGGTTTTAAACTTTTCCCAGGAGAGCATGCCCACGAAACTCCCGTCTGCGATGGTTGCTGTCCAACTTTCGGCAGTCATTTTCTCGTCCTTTTATAACATCATACACGGCGTTTGAGCCTGAAAGATTCGCGGATTCGGATTTATAGCAAAAATATTTACGGATTGACGTATTTGGCCAAAAATTATAGCGCCCCTCGAAGAGCGACGCGAAAAGACATCCGAACGCCTGGAACAGGCTAGGCTCCTAAAATCACTCTCAATAATGCAAATGTAAGCACGAGAAGGAGCAATTTAGCCATTTTCACACTGCAAGCACATGGGAGAAGCAGCTACCTCGCATGACATTGATAACTGAGGTGACACGCCTTGACGGTTCAGATGACCTTTGATGTCGAGATCGGATGTCAATCACCGTGCGACAGCAACCGCGCTTTCAGTTTTTAAGTTATAATAAGCCCCTATAAGCGGCCACCTTATGGCCGTCCCGATGAGAGTTCTTAGAGTTCTCCTCTTGTTTTTTTTAGGAGCCTGAAAAAAAATTCACAGTTTTCACACTTCATCATGCAGTCATGTTGCCAAAACAGCATGAAATAGAATTCACCGGAAATATTATTTGCCGATTTCGTGAAGTAGTTTGCTGTAACGGGTGTCAATTCCCATGTCTAGCTTGTTTCATGGCGCAGAATTAGATAAATGAATCTTGGTGACGCGCGAAAAACAATATAGCATGCGGTGTTAACTCTTGTGTAAGTCTGCAACAATTCTAGACGAGGAAGAATTTCACCGCGAAAACCAAAAAAACACCTTCTCGAATTAACTATTTTTACTGATATCTCGCGTTAGTTCAATGATTTTATATTTTTACTAAAATTAATCTGCATCAATGCATGAAAAAAAATCGATCACTTCCGTCATTAGTAACCAGGTAACTAGATAAAAATGTCTAGCGTGCACGGTTTCAGTTCTTGGGAAAGATATTCAAAAGGGAAAAAAAATCGGGTCCACCGTCCACGCCATTCCTCAATTTTTAGCGGGATCATTTGCGGTCCACTCTGGGGATCATTTGCGGTCCAATTTGGGATCATTTGCGGTCGGGGATCATTTGCGGTCCCGGGATCATTTCCGGAGCTGTACATTACGCTAAAATGTAGGGCGACATTTTTGTTTTCGATCGATCGGAAGGAAAATCCGATACGCGTAAACTGCTGCGAGCAGGGGGAGGGGTTTGTAAAGAAAATGAGAAATATTGTAGTTTTAAAATTTGAAGTTAAAAATTAGTAGATTGACATTGACAGACAGTTTATAACAACGCAAGAGCACCCGCGTGGGTATCAGCTGTCTGTTAGTGTTCCAAAAATTATTTTCTTTCTTCTATTCCTTCTTTAAACCTCTTAAAAGTTCCTTGAAATTTAGGTGAGGTCCCCCCTTAACCACTACCACCAACATGTCTTCGAGCGAGTGATTCTCACTGCCAAAGTGGTATGGAGAAATTTAGGTGAAGTCCCCCCTTAACCACTACCACCAACATGTCTTCGAGCGAGTGATTCTCACTGCCAAAGTGGTATGGAGAAATTAACGTGAAGTCCCCCTTAACCATTACTACCAACATGTCTTCGAGCGAGTGATTCTCACTGTCAAAGTGGTATGGAACAGGCAGTCTCAGTCCCCTTTCGTCTTGATCACGTTGAGGGGGTATTCCCTGAAGTGATCAACCAGTCTGCATGTTGATTTTGAATGGGGGGGAGGGGGGGTTGCGTTAGAGATGAAAGTTGGGATCGTACGAGCGCCGAAGGCGCGAGCTACTAGGGTGGTCCGGGGGCATGCCCCCCTGGGAAATTTTGAAAGATTAGGTTGTCTGAGACTGCATTTCGTGCGTTTTGAAGGCAGTATGATATGAAACCAGACAGCCAAAAGCGAACGTAAAAACATGAATATTTCTGGAAACTGTTCAGTGTTTAAAAGAAAATACCGATGAAAGAATACTAAAAAAACATATTGCAGACCTTCGATTAAAGACACTTTTAGGCCAAAGGAGTGAATATTCGGCGGTTTCTTGGTGTTGCGGATCACCAAATGACGTCATCTTGGCCAGTTTATCACCAACCCTTTAATACAACATCACCACATAAGTCGAGGCTTCAGAGACGACAAATTCTGTCGGCCGACAAACCGACAGTTTTTTGACTTAGTTATTCGAGGCCTCAGATACGTGAACCGACAAACCGACAACCGACAAATTCTGTCGGCCGACAAACGACAAATTCTGTCGGCCGACAAACCGGACAGTTTTTGACTTAATTATTCGAGGCCTCAGATACGCGAACCCGACAAACCGACAACCGACAAATTCTGTCAGCCGACAAACCGACAGTTTTTGACTTAATTATTCGAGGCCTCAGATACGTGAACCGACAAACCGACAACCGACAAATTCTGTCGGCCGACAAACCGACAAATTTCTGTCGGCCGACAAACCGACAGTTTTTGACTTAATATTCGAGGCCTCAGATACGCGAACCGACAAACGACAACCGACAAATTCTGTCAGCCGACAAACCGACAGTTTTTTGACTTAATTATTCGAGGCCTCAGATACGTGAACCGACAAACCGACAACCGACAAATTCTGTCGGCCGACAAACCGACAAATTCTGTCGGCCGACAAACCGACAAATTCTGTCGGCCGACAAACCGACAGTTTTTGACTTAATTATTCGAGGCCTCAGATACGCGAACCGACAAACCGACAACCGACAAATTCTGTCGGCCGACAAACCGACAAATTCTGTCGGCCGACAAACCGACAGTTTTTGACTTAATTATTCGAGGCCTCAGATACGCGAACCGACAAACCGACAACCGACAAATTCTGTCAGCCGACAAACCGACAGTTTTTGACTTAATTATTCGAGGGCCTCAGATACGTGAACCGACAAACCGACAACCGACAAATTCTGTCGGCCGACAAACCGACAAATTCTGTCGGCCGACAAACCGACAGTTTTGACTTAATTATTCGAGGCCTCAGATACGCGAACCGACAAACCGACAACCGACAAATTCTGTCAGCCGACAAACCGACAGTTTTTGACTTAATTATTCGAGGCCTCAGATACGTGAACCGACAAACGACAACCGACAAAATTCTGTCGGCCGACAAACCGACAAATTCTGTCGGCCGACAACCGACAAATTCTGTCGGCCGACAAACCGACAGTTTTTGACTTAATTATTCGAGGCCTCAGATACGCGAACCGACAAACCGACAACCGACAAATTCTGTCGGCCGACAAACCGACAGTTTTTGACTTAATTATTTCGAGGCCTCAGATACGCGAACCGACAAACCGACAACCGACAAATTCTGTCAGCCGACAAACCGACAGTTTTTGACTTAATTATTCGAGGCCTCAGATACGTGAACCGACAACCGACAACCGACAAATTCTGTCGGCCGACAAACCGACAGTTTTTGACTTAATTATTCGAGGCCTCAGATACGCGAACCCGACAAACCGACAACCGACAAATTCTGTCGGTTTGTCAGTACCGACAACCGACAAATTCTGTCGGTTTGTCAGTACCGACAAACCGACAGTTTTTACTTCATTACCTGAAGCTTCAGATACTTGAACTGACGGAGGAGGGATGACACTGTTCTCACAAAGACACTTTGCGAAGTCCCTATTTGAAGGGGAGAGAGTGTTGTTATGATACGTTAAGGGGGCCCGGCTATTCATAGAGTTATTTTTGTAGAGTTAGGGCGTGGAGTTAGAGTTAAACCAAAATCCTGAATTCAAGATTTTGGAACGCCGAAATCCTGAATTCAAGATTTCAGTTCGTGACCTTAGATGTACTCTGCTTCAAGTGCGTTTCTAACGCGCCGGGCAATAAGCTTATATGTTTAATTATGAGGAGGATTTTCAGTCATAGATAAAAAAGGGTGACAGCGAATGAGGGCTCCATTACGATCAGTGTACCGATCCGATCAGTGTACTTGTGTCCAAGTGGATTTTAGAATTTCGTCTGTCGTTGGCATTTGAGTTTCGGTATTTGGTTTTCGATTTCAGTTTTCGGCAATTTGAGTTTTTCGATCGTGTCGATTTCACTTGTTAAAACGAGGAACTGTGGGACCGCGGAATGTGTGGAACCGCGCGAGCCTATATGTTTTCTTATCTCCCACCCATCACCCCTGAAAAAATAAATGTTGAAGGCAAAGCAAAAACAAACTGTCAAACATCGACTTGCTTGTAAACTGCCCAATGTGGGAAGTTGTGTTATTTATGCTAAATTCGTTTCGTATGAAGGCCTTTCTTCTTGACATGAACACAGACATGTTGGTAAAACGGCGCATGATAGTCGATGATAGTTTAACTCACCTGAACTATCATCAACTATCATGCGCCGCGTGGTCAAACAGGAAAAACTATCATCGACTATCATGGAGAATTTGAACAAGTTCAAAATGAATGATAGTCGATGATAGTTAACAATTATTCGCCGATCCACCACTATTCACCTCCACTGAGGTGAATAATTGTTTTAGTATATACCAAACCAGTGAAATAGCTAGCTCCAAAATTATTGATTTATTTTACCGCGAAAAATCGGAAAAATCCTTTAAAAGTGGAACCCTACGCGCGACCAAGGACAGCGCGGGAAAAGTCACATGACAACATCAGGCGATCAACATGTCTCGTATGTTGGACTTTGACGATTTCAAGGGAAAATTATTATTTTTTCCGTTTTTACTGATGGACCAAAAGCGACAAGTTCTATTTTCTCGTATTTTACAAGTTCTGTCAGTTTCTATTGCCTGAGAAACTGATGTTGAAGCTGCAAGTGCCGTTATAAACTGAACAAGATGGTCAAGATGCTGCCTAATCGAAGACGTTTTCGTAATTCCAGTTCAATTATTTCTCACATGTGACTGCATCCACCGTCTGATGTTACTGCTGTTAATTTACCGGAGGGGAGAAGCAGTAAAGTTTGGAGAAGCCACAGCATTTGGGCAGTTCTTGATCATGATACGGCAACAAGAATATTTTCAAGCGTAGTGAGACCGAGATTAGTCGATCCGAATACAAAACTAAATCGTTGGCAGGTTTGAAATAATTACAGGGACTTCTTGCTTTTTAAAAGACACTGCTGTATTCAGGATTCCAGGTAGGAATTGCAAAGACTATTCACCTCCGAGCTAGCCAATCAGAACACGCGAAAAGCACTATTCACTGGTTTGGTATACATGCGCCGTTTCACCAGGGCTTAAAGCACACAATTGGGGTTGTTTAAAAGGAATTTATAGTGAAAATTAAAATATTTTTAGTTTGAAACCCACTTAGACTGTTCACAACCTCTCTATTTTCTCAGATCGTTGTAGCCGCGAGCGAACTAGAACTGAGCGCGAATCGCGAGCGTGGGGGTAGGGGGCGGGGAAGGAAAACAATTATCGCCAAAGGCTCAAAAATGCACATTTTCAACGGGGCATTGCGTAAAAGTTCCACTTCTTCCATACAATAATACTTATATCCAGACCGACCAAAATGAAGTCAAAGAGCATGGCCGATCGATCGACAATTTTAGCACTTTTTCGAGCATGTCAGTGTTTATTTTAAGAAGAAAGGCCTTCATACGAAACGAATTTAGCATAAATAACACAACTTCCCACCACATTGGCAGTTTACAAGCAAGTCGATGTTTGACAGTTTGTTTGCTTTGCCTTCAACATTTATTTTTTCAGGGGTGATGGGTGGGAGATAAAGAAAACATATAGGCTCCGCGGGTTCCACACATTCCGCGGTCCACAGTTCCTCGTTTTAGTAACAAGTGAAATCGACACGATCGAAAAACTCAAATTGCCGAAAACTGAAATCGAAAACCCAAATACCGAAACTCAAATGCCAACGACAGACGAAATTCTAAAATCCACTTGGACACAGGTACACTGATCGGATCGGTACACTGATCGTAATGGAGCCCTCATTCGCTGTCACCCTTTTTATACTATGACTGAAAATCCTCCTCATAATTTAAACATATAAGCTTATTGCCCGGCGCGTTAGAAACGCACTTGAAGCAGAGTACATCTAAGGTCACGAACTGAAATCTTGAATTCAGGATTTCAGCGTTCCAAAATCTTGAATTCAGGATTTTGGTTTAACTCTAACTCCACGCCCTAACTCTACAAAAATAACTCTATGAATAGCCGGCCCCCTTAACGTATCATAACAACACTCTCTCCCTTCAAATAGGGACTTCGCAAAGTGTCTTTGTGAGAACAGTGTCATCCCTCCTCCGTCAGTTCAAGTATCTGAAGCTTCAGGTAATGAAGTAAAAACTGTCGGTTTGTCGGTACTGACAAACCGACAGAATTTGTCGGTTGTCGGTACTGACAAACCGACAGAATTTGTCGGTTGTCGGTTTGTCGGTTCGCGTATCTGAGGCCTCGAATAATTAAGTCAAAACTGTCGGTTTGTCGGCCGACAGAATTTGTCGGTTTGTCGGCCGACAGAATTTGTCGGTTGTCGGTTCACGTATCTGAGGCCTCGAATAATTAAGTCAAAAACTGTCGGTTTGTCGGCCGACAGAATTTGTCGGTTTGTCGGCCGACAGAATTTGTCGGTTGTCGGTTTGTCGGTTCACGTATCTGAGGCCTCGAATAATTAAGTCAAAAACTGTCGGTTTGTCGGCTGACAGAATTTGTCGGTTGTCGGTTTGTCGGTTCGCGTATCTGAGGCCTCGAATAATTAAGTCAAAAACTGTCGGTTTGTCGCCGACAGAATTTGTCGGTTTGTCGGCCGACAGAATTTGTCAGTTGTCGGTTTGTCGGTTCACGTATCTGAGGCCTCGAATAACTAAGTCAAAAACTGTCGGTTTGTCGGCCGACAGAATTTGTCGTCTCTGAAGCCTCGACTTATGTGGTGATGTTGTATAAAGGGTTGGTGATAAACTGGCCAAGATGACGTCATTTGGTGATCCGCAACACCAAGAAACCGCCGAATATTTAGATGAAGAAAATGACTCGCTTGATGTTGTCTTTGTCGATGAAGACGATATGTAAACACGTTCAAAGCTGCGATTGTTTTGATTCAGACTTCATTTTCAAACTACACCTGTCCAGTTATCGAATTAGAGCACAAGCACTACTATTTCACTTTCTTTTAAACCGTCGGTCCACCTCCACAGCCCGTGGGGGGGCGGACGCACCCATCGCACCCCCCTCCCTACGGGCCTACCACTGTAGAGCATTGACGACACGTGCATGATGCAGTATAAAGCCCCTTCCACACGAGCAAGTTTTCCTTGACAAGTTCTCCTTGCTCGTGTGGATAAACAACAAATTTAATTTGCCAAGTTTTTCCTTGACAAATTTTATTTGCTCGTGTGGACGATAAACACGTCCACACGAACAAGTTTCGCAACTTGGCAATTTTTCCTTGACAAGTGTCCTTGTTCAAAAACTGGCACGCTTGTTTTTGAACAAGGACACTTGTCAAGGAAAAAATTGCCAAATTTACCTTTCCACACGAGCAAGGAACACTTGTCAAGGAAAGCTTGCTCGTGTGGAAGGGGCTTAACAGGTTCTCTGAGGCCGCACGGTTTATTCTGCATGACAACTGACAGATCAAGAGCAAATACAAGGACTAGAACATCTGAAAAAACTACTGTAAATCTGACAGAACAATAACAAGAAAAAACTGGGGAAGTACCAACGAGCATCCATAGGATGAAAAAACCCCGCCGCACTCGTTACGGTAACACAAGGGAAAAACCCCAGCCCTATGGATAGTACTCCCCGACCTGCTGGGCTCGGTCTTACTGAAAGCAAATATTCAAAATTGTCTTTGTCATATCCGTCCATGGAATTCTCACTCGCCCAAGGACATGCCTTTTAAAACGTCTATCGGAAATGCCAACGTTGGCAGCAGCAGTGGCTCCTCTGGCTCTAATTCTTAACTACGAAGACTATTATCCTGGAAACACCAGTAAGCATATATCCTTGAACGCGCACTCTCTGATGTGCGGTAAATCCTCGCTTAGGTGAATATCTAACAGCAATTTATTGTTCCAAGGCCTTCGCAGGACAGGTTTCCTTGTCTGATCGTGCAATTGCATCCACGCCCCATCAAGGAATTGATTTTCGTCCACAGAGATTTGCTTGTGGTGACCAGTCTTCACTGCCATCATGTTTTCTTTGTCCTGCAAACAACGAACAATCTTTGTCCTGCAAACAACGAACAATGACTCTTTACTAACAAGAAGCTCATAGTCTAAAAACAAAGCTGTCAGTTACTGAGCTGTCACACAAGTCACTTTAATTTCTGTGGCGAGTTTGCGCGATTCGCAGCAGTTAAAGCCCTGGTAATTCCCCCATGAATGACATATGTTAATGATGCTTGCCCTGGTAATGTAGCTTGTAGAATCAAGATTTAAGACCGAATCAGCCCAGTTCGATCGAGCGAAATTAACGCAAGCAAAAGCTTATAATTAACTTATATTAACTGGCAAATTCAATACTATGGGTGGTGCACACACTCCTGTTCAAGCTTTAAATGTGAGTAAAATCCATTTTTTCAGGCCCTATTAAAACAATGGAAAAAGTGGAAGGTGTATTTCTATATTATCAACAAATCATACTGTTATTTCTTGATGTGTCAAGTTGCTAAAAATTCCCAATTTGTTAGAATGTTATTTTTAAGAAAAGCATCAAATTTGGAATATTATGTATACACCATGCATTGTTTTACATGTAATACCGTTTTGAATTTATCTCAAGAAATTTCAATAAATGTCACTGTTGCAATTTGTGCCTCTATAATATGATGAATTTGTTAGTGTTATTTACTGGGATGGCCATCTCCCAAACCTTCACTATTAATAATTATTAGCTTTCAACCACAGGAAGCAAAGTAAACAAAGTGGATGGGGGCACACTGGGCTGCACTTGCATATTTAACAATTATTCCATGAAATCGAGTCGTACATTAACTCATAGCCAACGAGGCGTAGCCTCGTTGGCTATGAGTTAATGTACGACTCGATTTCGTGGAATATAATATACTCACCACAGGATATTGCAATTAAAAATAACTGGGGAAAGAGCAGAAGGAAAAAACAGAGGAAAATGGGATATTAATTGTAATAAGTGGGATTCCCAAATAAGGTAGTAATGGTACATTGCCTCATATGCCTTGAGTAGGCAACCAATCAGATTGTCCAAAATCGCAATATCCTGTGGTGAGTATATTAAAATGACAAATGGTTTACTCAAACTAGAATTATACTTCCTTCACACAATTCTCAATGAAAAGAATAATTTATCAAGATAATCATATTCATGAGATTATCAATAATCTAGTTAACTGGGAGATCTTCTGTTGGTCAGCGGGTTATCTATTGATGCATGCGCAGTTTGAGTTGTTTCCGAGAAGAGTTACCATCGTGGCTTGCTTGTGCGATTTACCTCGGCTAGTATTTTGCCTTCTGTTTGCGCCACCCACCCACCTCTTGGTCCTTAGTCAGTATTTTGGGATCTGGTAAGTACTTTTCCTTTTATTCTCCACTGAGACATCAGTGTGACAGGTGCCAGGGGAGGTTGACCCGTGTGAGGTTGCCATGGTTACCTCCTCATTTGCATTTTGCTCATGTTCATTTGTCTTTTGCCCACGTTCCTCACAATCGGCACCTACCCTCCATTTAGGCATTGCTCTTCGACAAGTTAACAGTTGACAATGCCGTTAACCGTACGTGTTCAAACGTCTTGTCAGACGGCATCGAGGACCAGTGGCTTGGGACTTCAGCTTTTTTTTGCAGTTTTGCCCTGTTTCTCCTTGGTGGATAGCACTTTATGAGTTCTAGAGGAACAAAGAATATAAACTTGCTGATTTTAAAAGAGACACTGATTGGCTTCTTATATGTAAGCTATATAGGTATGCGACGCGGGATAGAATATAGTTTTCTTGGCATACAAGGAAACTATTGTCCGTCAATCAAGCAAGTAATTATCGCTGGATAAATAACTGGATTCAATTGCTGGATTGAATAAAGGGAAACAAAAGTGTTTACTGTGCACCCGGCATTGTTTGCTATGCCAAAAATTATAACTGTGCCGTTTTTGTCACACTACACTACTTTACATGCGTATTTCCAAGTCAAAGTATGTTTTCAAACAATGGCGTACTACATGTATCTGAAAAATACACGTGTATGCATGTATCAATAGCAAAAGGTTTGTTACATCTACTCTAAATACATGCGTATGCGTGTAAGCAGGCCTTTCTATTACAAGCATAACTTTTATACACGAGACAAATGCGTGTAAAATGCAATTTACACCTCTTAGGGGCCAATTACATGGCGAATTTCAGCCCGCTTAGAGGGGCTGAGATTTCAGCCCGGCTTCCGAAACAAATCCTCTTGAAATGAAGTTGGCAATTACATGGAGAAGGTTTCAGCTTGGGCTGAACTGGGCTGAAAATTCCAGCCAGGTTTCTCATACTGGGCTGGAATTTTCAGCCCAGTCAAACGGGCTGAAAAAGCCTACGTAATCAAAATGGAATTTCAACCCGGGCTGAAAAGTGAACTTGGAACTGGAACTTGGATTGTGTTTTCGATAAACTGTAGAATACCCAGCAAGTTACAGGTATTTGCATGTCATTGAATAAGAATAGATGGATCCTTTCATTCTTAAACGTGCGTACTACAAACGTGCAACAGATATGGAAAAACGTTGCCGTGTATTTTAAAAATCTCTTCTGTGTTTTCAATGAACCAAGATGGTGGCTGTGAAGGAGAAAAGATTTCAGTGGAATAAAGGCGATAAAATTAAAAATCTTATTCAATGTCATTGAATAAGAATGGATCCTTTTGTTTTTATATACCTCGTTCTACAAACCTTCAGCCGATATTTAATAAGTTACCGGGTATTAAAATCGCTCCTGATTCTCTGATGAATCTTCCCGTGCAATTTCAAATTTGGCACCCAGGCTAAAATTCGTCATGTAATCACGACAAAATTCCAGCCCCCTTGCTGGGCTGAAATTTGCCATGTAATCGGCCCCTTACATACAATTTACGTGCATGTCAGGGCTGCATTACACGTGAAAGGTACTGTACAGTCAATGTTACATTAGGTACATACTGTACTACTGTTGTTATTTTTACCAAATATGGATAAACAAGCTGCTGAGCATCTCCATGTATGATTTGTGCAGTACAAGCAGCATATGGTTAGCTTAGCTTAGTTCCTTCTCCCTGGGTGTGGAATAGGGCTGGAAATGAGCTCCCTCCATCTTGACCTATCCTTTGCCACAACTGTTGACCAGGATGTAAACCCCATCTCCTTTCGCTCTCTGACAGCAGAACTTCTCCATGTCATCCTAGCCAGCCTTCCTCTACATGTCTTTCCATGAGGTGTCCAAGTAAGTGCTAAGCTTGGGTCCCAGTCTGATTCCATCCGCACAACATGGCCAATCCATCTCCAGACGTTTATGATTAATATAAGGGAGCATTAGGGTAAAAATGTAACAGATAAAACGAAAAAAACTGATAGCGGACCATACTGTAGATGTCACAACCCGGAAGAAAAAACAAATAATACATGCCCATTATAACAGGGCCAACACAACTCAACACAAAAACGAACAACCAACTCAACCTGAGAGAGTCCAAAGAACAAACAAAAAATGAATCCCGTCGTCATAACACTAACACAACATGGCAGAAGAGGGAGGGTCACAAGAACGAACAACCAAAGAATGCTTGTCATCACAAGCCTAACACAACCTGGCGGAAGGGAGAGTGTTACAGGAATGAGGATGCTCGTCATCACAAGCCTTACTCAACATGGCAGAAGTCAAAGGGTCACAAGAACGGACAAACAATGGATGCTCGTCGTCACAAGCTTAACTCAACCTGGCGGAAGCGAGAGAGGGTCACAAGAACGGACAAACAATGGATGCTCGTCGTCACAAGCTTAACTCAACCTGGCGGAAGCGAGAGGGTCACAAGAATGGACAAACAATGGATGCTCGTCGTCACAAGCCTAACTCAACCTGGCGGAAGCGAGAGGGTCACAAGAACGGACAAACAATGGATGCTCGTCGTCACAAGCCTGACCCAACCTGGTGGAAGCGAGAGGGTCACAAGAACGGACAAACAATGGATGCTCGTCGTCACAAGCCTAACCCAACCTGGCGGAAGCGAGAGAGGGTCACAAGAACGGACAAACAATGGATGCTCGTCGTCACAAGCCTAACCCAACCTGGCGGAAGCGAGAGGGTCACAAGAACGGACAAACAATGGATGCTCGTCGTCACAAGCCTAACCCAACCTGGCGGAAGCGAGAGGGTCACAAGAACGGACAAACAATGGATGCTCGTCGTCACAAGCCTAACCCAACCTGGCGGAAGCGAGAGGGTCACAAGAACGGACAAACAATGGATGCTCGTCGTCACAAGCCTAACCCAACCTGGCGGAAGCGAGAGGGTCACAAGAACGGACAAACAATGGATGCTCGTCGTCACAAGCCTAACCCAACCTGGCGGAAGCGAGAGGGTCACAAGAACGGACAAACAATGGATGCTCGTCGTCACAAGCCTAACCCAACCTGGCGGAAGCGAGAGGGTCACAAGAACGGACAAACAATGGATGCTCGTCGTCACAAGCCTAACCCAACCTGGCGGAAGCGAGAGGGTCACAAGAACGGACAAACAATGGATGCTCGTCGTCACAAGCCTAACCCAACCTGGCGGAAGCGGAAGCGAGAGGGTCACAAGAACGGACAAACAATGGATGCTCGTCGTCACAAGCCTAACCCAACCTGGCGGAAGCGAGAGGGTCACAAGAACGGACAAACAATGGATGCTCGTCGTCACAAGCCTAACTCAACCTGGCGGAAGCGAGAGGGTCACAAGAACGGACAAACAATGGATGCTCGTCGTCACAAGCCTAACCCAACCTGGCGGAAGCGAGAGGGTCACAAGAACGGACAAACAATGGATGCTCGTCGTCACAAGCCTAACCCAACCTGGCGGAAGCGAGAGGGTCACAAGAACGGACAAACAATGGATGCTCGTCGTCACAAGCCTAACCCAACCTGGCGGAAGCGAGAGGGTCACAAGAACGGACAAACAATGGATGCTCGTCGTCACAAGCCTAACCCAACCTGGCGGAAGCGAGAGGGTCACAAGAACGGACAAACAATGGATGCTCGTCGTCACAAGCCTAACCCAACCTGGCGGAAGCGAGAGGGTCACAAGAACGGACAAACAATGGATGCTCGTCGTCACAAGCCTAACCCAACCTGGCGGAAGCGAGAGGGTCACAAGAACGGACAAACAATGGATGCTCGTCGTCACAAGCCTAACTCAACCTGGTGGAAGCGAGAGGGTCACAAGAACGGACAAACAATGGATGCTCGTCGTCACAAGCCTAACTCAACCTGGCGGAAGCGAGAGGGTCACAAGAACGGACAAACAATGGATGCTCGTCGTCACAAGCCTAACTCAACCTGGCGGAAGAGAGAGGGTCACAATAACGAACAAACAAAGAATGCCCGTCGTCACAAGCCTAACACAACCTGGCGGAAGAGAGAGGGTCACAATAACGAACAAACAAAGAATGCCCGTCGTCACAAGCCTAACACAACCTGGCGGAAGAGAGAGGGTCACAATAACGAACAAACAAAGAATGCCCGTCGTCACAAGCCTAACACAACCTGGCGGAAGAGAGAGGGTCACAATAACGAACAAACAAAGAATGCCCGTCGTCACAAGCCTAACACAACCTAGCGGAAGGGAGAGGGTCACAATAACGAACAAACAAAGAATGCCCGTCGTCACAAGCCTAACACAACCTGGCGGAAGAGAGAGGGTCACAATAACGAACAAACAAAGAATGCCCGTCGTCACAAGCCTAACACAACCTGGCGGAAGAGAGAGGGTCACAATAACGAACAAACAAAGAATGCCCGTCGTCACAAGCCTAACACAACCTGGCGGAAGAGAGAGGGTCACAATAACGAACAAACAAAGAATGCCCGTCGTCACAAGCCTAACACAACCTGGCGGAAGAGAGAGGGTCACAATAACGAACAAACAAAGAATGCCCGTCGTCACAAGCCTAACACAACCTGGCGGAAGAGAGAGGGTCACAATAACGAACAAACAAAGAATGCCCGTCGTCACAAGCCTAACACAACCTGGCGGAAGAGAGAGGGTCACAATAACGAACAAACAAAGAATGCCCGTCGTCACAAGCCTAACACAACCTGGCGGAAGAGAGAGGGTCACAATAACGAACAAACAAAGAATGCCCGTCGTCACAAGCCTAACACAACCTGGCGGAAGAGAGAGGGTCACAATAACGAACAAACAAAGAATGCCCGTCGTCACAAGCCTAACACAACCTAGCGGAAGAGAGAGGGTCACAATAACGAACAAACAAAGAATGCCCGTCGTCACAAGCCTAACACAACCTGGCGGAAGAGAGAGGGTCACAATAACGAACAAACAAAGAATGCCCGTCGTCACAAGCCTAACACAACCTGGCGGAAGAGAGAGGGTCACAATAACGAACAAACAAAGAATGCCCGTCGTCACAAGCCTAACACAACCTGGCGGAAGAGAGAGGGTCACAATAACGAACAAACAAAGAATGCCCGTCGTCACAAGCCTAACACAACCTGGCGGAAGAGAGAGGGTCACAATAACGAACAAACCAAGAATGCCCGTCGTCACAAGCCTAACACAACCTGGCGGAAGAGAGAGGGTCACAATAACGAACAAACAAAGAATGCCCGTCGTCACAAGCCTAACACAACCTGGCGGAAGAGAGAGGGTCACAATAACGAACAAACAAAGAATGCCCGTCGTCACAAGCCTAACACAACCTGGCGGAAGAGAGAGGGTCACAATAACGAACAAACAAAGAATGCCCGTCGTCACAAGCCTAACACAACCTGGCGGAAGAGAGAGGGTCACAATAACGAACAAACAAAGAATGCCCGTCGTCACAAGCCTAACACAACCTGGCGGAAGAGAGAGGGTCACAATAACGAACAAACAAAGAATGCCCGTCGTCACAAGCCTAACACAACCTGGCGGAAGAGAGAGGGTCACAATAACGAACAAACAAAGAATGCCCGTCGTCACAAGCCTAACACAACCTGGCGGAAGAGAGAGGGTCACAATAACGAACAAACAAAGAATGCCCGTCGTCACAAGCCTAACACAACCTGGCGGAAGAGAGAGGGTCACAATAACGAACAAACAAAGAATGCCGTCGTCACAAGCCTAACACAACCTGGCGGAAGAGAGAGGGTCACAATAACGAACAAACAAAGAATGCCCGTCGTCACAAGCCTAACACAACCTGGCGGAAGAGAGAGGGTCACAATAACGAACAAACAAAGAATGCCCGTCGTCACAAGCCTAACACAACCTGGCGGAAGAGAGAGGGTCACAATAACGAACAAACAAAGAATCCCCGTCGTCACAAGCCTAACACAACCTGGCGGAAGAGAGAGGGTCACAATAACGAACAAACGAAGAATGCCCGTCGTCACAAGCCTAACACAACCTGGCGGAAGAGAGAGCAGAGAGCAGCACCAAGAATCGGGACCTCTGGCCGGTTCCAACACCGGAAGTCCGCGAATCTCGGACTTCCCGTCGGTGTTGGAACCGGCCAGAGGTTCCGATTCTGGTTGCTGACCAAAAGGATTGTGGCCTCTGGGGACGAGAATGAACTCAACCTGGTAGTATAATCAGTGATGATTGCTGTCACCTTGAGTAACCCTATAAATAAAGAAATTTAAAATAAATTGTGTTCAACAATAATTACTGCAATTTTTATTCCTTTCAAAAATAATTGATAATCAATGCAAATTTAGGGATATGCAAATGAAAGATATTCACTTAGGCACTATTTTTATTATTTTTTTCAGGGCTCAAGACTAACTTTTAACATACTGGCCAAGTGCCTAGTTACTTGTCAGATTTTACTAGCCAAAATAATTTTTTGCTAGGTAAAGGTATTTGTCTCATGAGTGGTGGTGTGCTTCAGTGGTTGGGTGGTCTCCTCCAGTAGACAATTACAATGCTAATTATATCGCTAGCCCAAAATCCCATACAAGAGCGCGCACGATTATTTGTTAATTTTTCAAACTGTCCAAATTAATCTTTAATTTGGATAGTGTTTAAATTAACGATTAATTTGGACAGTCAATTAAAACCTAATAGCACTACATGCTTGTCCAATTTGAAAATAAAAAATTCCTCGGACTGCCAAATTGGACTCGACCTATGGTCTCGTCCAATTTTGGCAGACCTTGGAATTTTTTTCATCCAATTATTTTCAAATTGGACAGCATGTAGTCCTATTACATATACTAATACAATCATGTATTGTAGATATATTGTACATTGCTTCTTTATCATTACCTTCTCCTTCGGTTTTCTGTTCCCTTTGCATTTTTCCTAAGTAAGTAAGTAAGTAAGTAAGTAAGTAAGTAAGTAGTAAGTAAGTAAGTAAGTAAGTAAGTAAGTAAGTAAGTAAGTAAGTAAGTAAAGTAAGTAAGTAAGTAAGTAAGTAAGTAAGTAAGTAAGTAAGTAAGTAAGTAAGTAAAGTAAGTAAGTAAGTAAGTAAGTAAGTAAGTAAGTAAGTAAGTAAGTAAGTAAGTAAGTAAGTAAGTAAGTAAGTAAGTAAGTAAGTAAGTAAGTAAGTAGTAAGTAAGTAAGTAAGTAAGTAAGTAAGTAAGTAAGTAAGTAAGTAAGTAAGTAAGTAAGTAAGTAAGTAAGTAAGTAAGTAAGAAGTAAGTAAGTAAGTAAGTAAGTAAGTAAGTAAGTAAGTAAGTAAGTAGTAAGTAAGTAAGTAGGTAGGTAGGTAGGTAGTAGGTAAGTAAGTATATTTTATCACATAACGCTAATACATGTAGGAGCTTTACAACTCGTTAAAACATGTATGTGCATCTAGGATACATTTGATTTCTGTTTTGAGTTTTTCAATAGCCAAAATTGCTAGTAGGAAAACAAACCCTGGCTGGTAGCCAAAACTGAATTTTTTACTAGTCTTTGGCTAGTTGGCGACTGTTAGTATCGAGTCCTGATTTTTATCTGACAGGGCTGGTGTGAATGTGTGCATAATAATGAACTGCATTTCATCTGTCTGTTGCAGACTTCTTCAGGGAGTTAGACAAGTTTAAAAGTAATGCCTGTTTTTATAAACCTTAACACGTAATTTTAACACAATTACAAGCCACATATATATTTTTATGTGGTCGGTGTGTTAGTAAACAGACATCTACCTTACTCAGGGGTGTTATTTATTTTAGGGAGCATGGTTTTGTATGCACCTGTTTCTTTAAAGGAGCTACGTCACGGATGGCACATCTTTTCAAGTTCGCCATTCACAATCTGTCTTAATCTTCTCCATCCTCAACCATCCTTGTTCCTGTTTGGTTTCTTATTGCCTCTTTGTTGTTTTTCTACCTTAGTTAACTATTATTTTGAGGCTTTCTTCAATTTGAAGGTGACTTTGCACTTCGCAAAAATGACTTAAAATATTGTGACATAGCTCCTTTAAACACACCCACATGCATCACATCAAATATTTACCTTACTAGTAATACATGACTGGCATGGGTCCTCGCGAAGCTCGGATGGGGATTAATTTATTATTGTTGGGGTCTGAGGGGTGATAACCAGGCTTTAGAGATCGACTGGAGTTCGGTAGTCTCCCGACATGTTCATGTATGACTGACTTTCAGCTGAGTTGCGTGACACCGCTTCATGTCAGATAAGTCCTGAATTTCTGACAAATTTGCACAATTAATTTCATGCAAAGAACTTTCAATGAAAACCTTTTCCTCTTCTTGTTAAGGAAACAGTAAAACTGTATTTTATTTGTTCAACGCTGTGAATAAGCTGCGAATATGTTGACTGCGAGGCATATCAAATCAAATTGAAGGTTTTCTCAGATTTCTAATTGCGATGTACATGTAAATAGATGTACAATGTCAACACTGCTAATAAATTGTAGCGTTCTTGATGAAGCCGAGAGGATTAAATTCGGAATTTCCGTCGAATGATCTGAAACCACCTCACTTTTGTAGCTATTAAAAATCTGTCTTGTCATTTTTACATTCAGCCGCCTGGCAAATTCTCATCTGATTACTCAGAATATCGGCGAATTATTTTTACGCAAGTCGTCAAATAAGCTGTTAACGTCTACAATGAAAACTAAGCCATATGCCAAATTTCTCTCGAAGATGGGGATTACTGCAATAATATATGTTTGGGACGTGAGGGGGATAAGCAGGCTTTAGAGATTGACTGGATTTCATTAGTCTGCCGACATCGAAGTCGAACTGTTACAAGCCATAAATCGAGCCTTTGAAGAAGCTTCTATATACAAGCCATAAACTTTGAGCCTACGCTAGTCCTAATTTAGGTCAGCATACTAACAACAACACAAAGACATCTCTGTGTTAATCTTCAGCCCAGATATGAAGCGGGTCGAAGTAGTCAACTGGTTAGGGTTCCGAGCTCCAAATTAAAAGTTTGATGAAGGAGTGGATGGAGTCGCCGGTTCAAATCCCAAAAGCGTAAACATGAAAAATTAAATAAATAAATATATAAAATAAGTGAATAAAATAATAATACTAAAAAATAAAAATAATAATAAATAAAAATAAAAATAGAAAAAAAACGGATAAGAAAAAATGAGATTAATTTATAATTTAATGCATAAATTAATATTCATAAATTAAAGTTTACAGCCCATCGAGCGAGCGACTGAAAATTTGCATATCTGTTTCCACAGCTAAACTCGTTTCATTGCATTCACTCATAAAAAGGAAAAAAGAACCCCAGGCGGATTCGAACCCTCACCCCCAGTCCCGAAGATCAGATTTAAGTTAGCGCCTTACACCATTAGTCCACCAGCATGCCGTGTGACATCATTTCTGCCACGTTCCTTCATCACAAAGAAATAATTAAATACCGTAAATCCTCGAATAAGTGCCCCGGGCGCTTATTTCAAATTTCAGGCTTTCTCTTGTCAAGTCCATAATTGAACAAGTTGTATTTTTAAAAAATTTTATTTTTGGCAAGAAACCTGTAGTAATTCTGCCTTCTTTTACTTCATACATTCGGTTTGCCAGCATTTATTTTAAGGAGAGGGGGTGGGTTTATATTATGATTTGATAGGGGCACTTATTCGAGGGGGGCGCTTATTCGAGGGGAGGCGCTTATTCAAGGATTTACGGTAAATACATGTAAATATGACCGTTAACTCCAGAGGAGATTTGATCCCAAAAATTATAAACAAAATTATAAACCTCGCTTCGCGAGGAATTATAGGAATTTATTGCTCCATGAAATTAACGCAAATTTAAAAACAATTTTTTGTGAATGTTAATTTCCGCAACATTAAATTATTTAGTTCTGGATCCTGTACAAAATTGCTTGTCAACAGGTTCTAGTTCTGTTTTTTCATGTTTTTCTTATATTCAGTATCAAAATAAAATTTGTTCCTGTTGTCACCACAAACTTTGTTTGTTTGTGTTAATCGCGTTAATTTCCTTTATTCCGAAGTACATGTAATTTTACCTCCAATTTACGTTAATTTAAGTTGGGTTAATTTCAAATACCTTAATTAAGTCTGTGGATGAAACCATGAACAGTTGAGTGAAACTTCAGAGTGAAAACTTTCATGTGCACGCCGGTATTTTCCCGCTTAGTGAATCAGCGACAGAAAATTACTGGAGCGTGAAAATAATTTCCAATGCAGAATTTTACACATGCAACCTTTTTCACCAGTATTGATTTTATTTTAAACAAACTGGAACAAAAACTTTATTTAAGATGGGTTGAAATAACTTTTTCGCACTTTCATAAACCAATTTTTGCCACGACCATTGGACGTTGATTTTGTCAACTAAACAGAAAATGCACTGTTGCATGATTATTGTGTGGTTCCAGAAAATATCCATACCCACCCAAGGAAGGTCATTGGAAATTCCGAGGGGGAGGGGGTCTCAAAAGCCAAACTTTTTAAAGGAAAGTATGAAGCTAAACTGGAAATTCCTGGGGGGAGGGGGGATTCAAACCAAAAAGCCTTCGTGGGGGAGGTATGGATATATTCTGGAACCACACATTATTAAACCCATCTCATTCACTAAAATTTTCTTATAGCGTTTAAAAACTACATTGTAAACAGCGGCTGGTGTTATTTAATCAATGTCAGTCGAAAGGTAAATCCATTTTTGGAATTAAGCGTTCAATGAAAATTGAAAGCGATCGTGACTGAAAAGCAAAATGTCTGTTTGGAGATCTTCAATACGGATTATTATAATTTGAACAAAATACATGTAAGATTTGGCATCTGCTGTTTAGACAATAGATCGTTTTCACCAAAATAACAAGATCGTTTTGCGTGCACCAAAAACGTCAACAAACTCAGAGATTGTAGAGTAGGTGGAAATAAATATATTCCCCAAGTTTTGATTTGGCAGTATTCATTGCAACGAAGTTATTGGGAAAACAATATTCGGAAAATTACAGAACTTAGTATGGGTCCGCCATATTGGTGGACCACTTTGGTCCACCAATATGGCGGCCAAAAAATGTCTGCGAGAATAATAATGATTTTGCTACCGAAGTCATACGTTTTCATTTCTGAATGCTTTAGTTATCATTTTTAACTTATTAGCATATCTGAAAAGTATTTAAAAAGTGCGAAAATATTGGTTTCTGTAACATTTCAGGTCACGTTGAGCCAGGCCGTCTCAAATTTCAAAATGCTTTATCTCCAAAACGAAGCAATCTGCTGGCACAAAAATTTCCCCAGCAACTAACGACACTGATGTATAGAATATACTGAAAGAACAGCTTTGTAGGATCAATAGTTTTGAATTTAGCATTTTGATGACGTCACGTGAAAACGATCTATACTGTTGCTTTACTTTTTAGAGTTTTGCCATTCTATTCAAATAAAATACATTGTACAAATCCTCAAATCTTTCAGCTTTTGTTTGTGAATATGCGATTAATGCAGGGTTCAATATTACTACTGTTACCATCCCCCCCGGGCTACCCCCGGGACAAAGTCAGCCCTTGTGGCCCGGTGGTGGGGAATTTTGCAAGTTAGTCTTGTCCCGGGGGTAGGGGTGGGGATAGTTGAAGTATCTAGTCACGCAAGGAATTATGGGGCGAAATTGGCGAGCGGACTTCTTTGCTGGGAATCCCTTCAATTTGTATGCGACTGGTTGGAGGAAAGCAATTTTTCCAAGTTTATAAAACCTATATTTGAAAAAACCGCAAGAGAGGAGCGTTAAAAGCCAAAGAAACACTCTCCATGTAGCTTTACAGGGCAACTGACTTTTGAACCGGCGGTTTCCACTCTGATTTGATATGGAATGGATGCAGTTCTTTATTTCCTGCATGGAATGTGTATTGGAGACACATACGTCTTGCGAACTGTCTTGCAAGAGTTGACATCTAATGTTATTTTTGTCTGTCATGGTGTCGGGACAAATTTGAGCCCTTTGGAAATCACTCAGACAGATATCCATGCAAACCTGTGGGATATCAGAACAACATTTTGGGAGCCGTCGTGCAGACGGACTATATAGAGGATTTTGTGACACGTCTCAAGGCCACGGATTCAAAAAATGACTTTGAATCCATTTTGGAGACGCACAGTAGCATAAACGAATATCACTGTCTTTTTCTACAATTTCGCTTAAACTGTTGCCATAAGATCGCAAGTCGGAATGTGAATTGATGTGAAATT
This sequence comes from Desmophyllum pertusum, assembly GCA_029204205.1. Classification (NCBI taxonomy): domain Eukaryota; kingdom Metazoa; phylum Cnidaria; class Anthozoa; order Scleractinia; family Caryophylliidae; genus Desmophyllum; species Desmophyllum pertusum. The sequence continues at coordinate 213,163 of MU827317.1, forward strand.
GCTGTCACCACGGAACATATCAGCTCGGTTTGCGTAGCTCTAATTATTAACTTCGCAAAATAGTGCTCGTCGCAACCAACTTCGGCCTTTATTTTCTCGGCTCGTAGCTTGAAAAAGCCCTCATCTCTTGTATTTGTGTTAACCTTTGGGGTTAGAAGTTTTTGGTATGTTTAATTTTTGAGCTAAAGTCAGGTCTACCACCTTAAAAAATATATTTTTATTTGTGGGTTAATTGATTTTAATTTCTAATAAGACAAGATTTGGGAAAACATTTTATAAGGAAGATTAACGATAAAAGCATGACGTTTCGACGACTCCATGTCATCATTTTCAAATGCAAATTTTGGAAGTTTTGCAGGTATTATATATATGACTAAAGTGTGAAAATGTGAATAATACAATGCAGCGAAATTAAGAGTAAATAATACAAGAAAGATTGTTCATAGATTAAAACAAAAAATTATTAATTAACAATTATTAATTAATTAATTAATTAATTATTATTTTCTTTTTTTAATGAGTGAATGCAATGAAACAAGTTTAGCTGTGGAAATATATGCAAAGTTTCACTCGCTCGCTTGGTCGATGGGCTGTAAACTTAATTTATGAATATTAATTTATGCATTAAATTATAAATTAATCTCATTTTTTCTTATCCGTGTTTCCCGCCCCCCCAGTTTTATTTTTTTAGTATTATTACTTGATTGATTTATTTAATTTTTCGTTTTTACACCTTTGGGATTTGAACCGGCAACTCCACTCATCAAACTTTTAATTTCGAGCTCACAACCCTAACCACTCGACCACTTCGACTTCCACTTCATTTCTGGGTTGAAAATTAACGTAGAGATGTCTTTGTGTTGTTGTTAGTACGCTGACCTAAATTAGGACTAGCATAGGCTCAAAGTTTATGGTTTGTATAAAGCTTCTTCAAAATATGACTCTTCGAATGGCTCGATTTATGGCTTGTAAGAGTTCCAAATGGGAGACATAACCTAAGAGAATACTTGACTTCCGAAGAACATTTATTTGAGAATCTTTGAAGCGCTGAACTGATCTTCCGTGTTTGGATCGAGTCCTTTGATCTTCATGTAAGTCACAAACTGCGGACTTCGACTGTAATCACGTAAATTTGTCGAATTATGGTATAAAATTTATGTCACATTGCACCGCATTTGTTTGCGTTCATTGTTTTGCTTAGGACTTTATAAGGACGCTCTTGAGACTGCAGAATTAAGATACATAAGATTTTCGGCGATCACAAACCACATGTCGGTTTGGAACAGTGGACCGGACAACCATGGAACCATGGAGCCACGGAACATAGAGAAATGACTGTTTTTATGCAAATACCATCAGTTTAATTTTTCTGTCCAATACTAAAATTCCTAATTTTTCAGTGTCTTGCACAACATTCATGAGTTGCTCATAAGAGCTTTTGATTTTCTTTTGGGCCACCAGCCTTGACTGCCGGGCACCCTAGCTTATAAGGTTCCCGGCGTAATTAATCGATGAAACCAATAATCGATGAAAATAGAATCAATATTAATTGATCGATTAATATTGATAATCGATGTCAGAAAATTTGTGACCTTTTATCGACTAGTAATCGATGATCCTTAATTACATAGATTAATATCAAATTCATCAGAATTTAATCCACAAAGCGCTTTTTATGGTGTCTGTTGAATGTTAACACAACGTGATTTATTGTTATAACCGTTACAAACAACAAAACAGAACACTAAAAAGATGATGAACACGTCGGTCGTCCATCAGTATCACTTCCCTTCTGCTGCAGCGAGCCCTTGAATCCTTTCGCTTGGGACTTGTTTGCTTGAAAAGTTCCTAACTTACATCAACAGGAACATTACATTTTTTATTCCTCCCCCCAACACACCAGCGACCTTTGGGATCGTCAGATGGCTAAGCCAAATCGAAAATTTAGTAATCCCTATAATATACGCTATTTTACAGTCAATCTATGTCATGCGCGACCAGTGTTTGCAAGATTTGAAACAAACATTGAATTCCTGTTTACCATATTTGGATTCGTCTGTACATTTTCCGAGAATTCAAGGTAATCTCCGACATTCAAATAAAATCTTGTTGATTTCTCTGGAATCTGTTGCACGGTACAAAAAGTTACTTGATAAAAAAATCGCAATGGCGTAATTGAGTAGCGATTCACATTCTGCCCAGGCGAGATGCATTGTTTTACATTATAGCTTTCTCTGTTCGAAATTTACATGGAAATTCTGAACCTCTCATCAAATTTTTGATTTCTGTTTGCCGTTTTGAATTCTTTATTGAAACTGACGCGTAACTTTTGAGACTCAATTCAAATCTTGGAAACACTGGTCGCGCTTGACGTAGATTGACTGTACATCTGATCAAAACTTCAAGTTCAATCTCGCTGGAATTAGACTGGTGACACCATTGTCACCGTCAGCTTGCAGAAAACATACAAAAATTTATGTCGAAAGAATTTGATACAAGTCAATCAAAATCGATAGAAATCGATCTAATTAACGAACATCTTGGTGTGACTATCGATTATTGATTGATTACCGATATTAATCGATAGTAATGAACTAATTTCATCGATTAATATTGATTAATCGATTAGCTTTCCGATAATCGATTTTCATCAATAATTATTAATTACGCCGTGCAAACCGTGCTTGTTTTGTCTCCCAATATACGCACATAATGAGTTAGACCCAACCTCTGCATGTAAATTTTACTGACACTTTCAGATAATTTGCGTGTATTTTTTTACTCGCAGGTAATGCACCAGTCAATGTAAATCCCCGCCCCTCAGGCCGGGGATTACCAGGGCATAGCGAGGACTTTTTCTTGTATTGGACGTATTAAATGGCCACGAGGTGTGAGGTAAATTCGGGTGTTAGCGGTTCCTGCCCCTGAGAGCGGGGCCTTGACCGATACCGAATGGGAGACTGGAAACTAACTTGGAGACTGGAAACTAGCATCTTGGTTTCCAAAATGGCAGAGAACATTGGCTTTCAGGTGAGACTATTCAAATCTCAGTAATCTGTAATTCAAATGAACCATCCCGATTCGGAAACACTCTGAACTTGACATTTAAAACGTTAAAGTGTTTCCTTTTAGTAGATTTTTTTATCAACAAATCATTCCTAAATTTTGCAATAGTAATAATAATAATAATTCCTCAGGCCGAGCGTAACGAGGTTTAAAAATGTGTCCTCCATGAGTCAGCAAGCGGGATCAATTCTCATCTGGACTTTACGGTCATAAATGTTTGTGAAATCGTGGATGGCACAACGTCACATCGCACGCTCGTGGCCTGATGGTGTGAAGCGCTAACTTCCGAGGGCCGATTATTTAAACAAAGTCTAAGTTAGACCTGGTTTAAGGCTAAATCGAGGTTTAGACAAGGCTTCCATAGACCACGGCTAGACTGAGGCTAAATTGCGTATTAGAATGCGTATTAGCCGCATTTCACGGAGGCCACGTCCAAACGTGGTTTAACAAGTCTAGCTATTGTTTTTTCTTAAGCCGCGCTTTAAAAATTCGAGTTTTTGCTTAGTCGGATTTGCGCACTTTTCTATGCTATAATCGCTCTAATGATAACACATGGAAAATAATTCAAAATTTACTTCACAAAACTTGATGGGCTATCTTTCATCCTGAAGTGCAATTATAACAAATAATGTTAGCCAAAAATTATCCCTGGCCCTTGTTTTGTCCTTTCCTTTTTTTGTTGGGTTTAAAATAACATTGACTTTTTTCAAAATACCGAAGTCAATTGAATTTGAGATGGACGGCGTTTGGGCGAGGACACGTCGGCTCACAACTTTAGATTACCACGACTTGTGTCTAAAACTATAATTCGCAGATATTCTGAATGACCAGAAGCAAATTTGCCACTCGCGGTTAAATGCAAACAAAGAAAACATTTTTTAATAAGACTTATGCGTCAGTCAATTCCAGCAGTGCCCATCCCCCCGGGCCATTTACACATGTTGCAATCCCGGGTGGGGCATTAGTGATTTTATCTCGGCCCCATTAGCCCACCCCGGGGAATTTAACAGCCAAGTGGCTTCGGTCTTGCAGTTTTGGACAACTCAAACATGACATCGTTTGCTGACTTTATTGACAAGAACGAAGAGTTTGTTATGTAATGGCTTGTCCAGCAAGGGCTTGAAAAGTGTTTTTGCCCGTTTTATGTCTGTTCACTGGCTATAAAAGACAAATATTTATATTTATCTGTGTCTTGAATCTTTGCATTGATTTTAAACTTGAGAACTGATGAGCCGGCCGGGGGTGGGGCATTTGCCTTCTTTTTTGGCTAGTGACCGTGGGGAATTTGAACGGCTTGCTTGTCCCCACCGTGGGGAATCTGACCAAAATTTTTCAAAAATGTCAAATGCCCGGGGGTTTGCCCGGGGGGGGGGGGGGGGGGGGGGGATGGGCACTGCTGGAATTGACTGACACATTACCTACACGTCGAGTTAGCTCTATGATTTGAAAATTGCTGAAAGCCAGTTTTTCTCCATATAAGAGATAAAATAATGATGGAAAACGTGACAACTTTCCAAAACAAAATTGTGAACAGGAAAGGCGTACACACAGATGTCACTAGAATGAACTCCAGTTGATCTCTAAGGCTTGGTTATCACCCTCACCTCCCAAAAATAATTAAGCCCCATTCCAGCTTCGCGAGGACCTGCGAGTCATGTATTACTAGTAATAAATAATAATCATAATAATAAAATAATGATATGTTTGCCTTTAAAATACAACAGAACGTGGAGTTGTGGAAAACGTTTTTGTCGAGTGTGGCATTATGGACCGAAGTGAAGAGTATGCCGAAAAATTTTCTACTGCCACTGTTAGCAAGTAAAAGTCCTGTGTGAATTTTCTGTGCACAGAAAGGTGTGTTTCAAGGGCGCTTTTGCTCATCAAGAGCGGGGGAATTTCCATGCAATGGGCTATTGCATTAAATATGCGTACCCCCCCTATTGAGGAACAGCGGAATTCTTCAGGGTTTAGGCTGGCAGAAGGAAGGAATTCTTCAGGGTTAAGCTGGCAGAACAAAGGAATTCTTCAGGGGTTAGGCTGGGGGAAGGAAGGAACTATTCTAGGAATTCTTGAGGTGAACTGATTTTTCAAGGAATTCTTGAGGGGTGAACTGCTTTTTAAAGGAATTCTTGAGGGGGTGAACTGCTTTTTCTAGGAATGCTTGAGGGGTGAACTGCTTTTACTAGGAATTCTTGAGGGGTGAACTGATTCTAGGAATTCTTGAGGGGTCTACCTAATAAAAGACAAGTCCTCAACAGGGGGGGGGGGGGGGGTGGGGGTACGGATATTTAATGCAATAGCCCAATGGTGCCCTGCTGGTCGAGGTCTGAAGCCCACTTTGCCAGCTGCCAAAAATTATCCACTAATCCCCAGCCTGGGGCGGGGGGGATTTACATTGACGGGTGCATATAAACGCGCACGTGGCTAATTCTTTACAAGCATGAAACGCTTGAGTATAAATGCTGCAATACCCGTGGTCGGTACTGTAGTTGGTAATGCACTCTGTGCACTCTGCACTAATTGCTAGGGTTTATACAAACGGGCATTACTTGTAAACTTGTCTAACTCCCTGAAGAAGTCTGCAACAGACAGACGAAACGCAAAAAGTACGCTGTTCACGAGACCACGAGTATGTCAATTCGATGTCAGGATAGACTGCAAACATTTTATACAGATATCTAAACAACGGAAATTACCTTTTTCTCTTCGTCGCTTCTTTCCAAGGCTTTCTCTGCTATCTGTGCTTTGATAACGTCGCTTGAACTTGAACCGACCACAAGACACACCACAGTACAAAGATTCCACGAAGGATGCTTTAGCCGGCGGGCCTAGGCACGAGAAACGAAGGGCTCTGGAGTCATTCTCGTCCCCAGAGGCCACGATCCTTTTGGTCAGCACCAAGAATCGAGACCTCTGGCCGGAACCAATTTGTTGAGCATGCGCAGAGTAACCGGAAGTCCGCGAATCGCGGACTACCGTCAAATCTGACAAATCTGATTGGCTGAGAATATAGAACGAGTACTCTGCGCATGTTCAACAAATTGGTTCCGGCCAGAGGTCTCGATTCTTGGTGCTGACCAAAAGGATCGTGGCCTCTGGGGACGAGAATGCTCTGGAGTCAGAGGAAATTTGAATTTTTTGATTGGCTATTTCAAAACAAACACGTTGAACGGAAAGAAAAATAAGGACGGCGAAAATCCACGAGAGTAAATACAAATTTCTTTCGTGGAGGATTTTGAAGAAGAGACAGAGGAAGAAGATTATTACCAAAAGCGGCGTGGAAGATCTACAACTAGGGTGATATGCTCCTAGTACGCTTCACTTGCCAATGGATTACCTTATTATATTTTAAAACTAGTAATACGTGACTCGCATGGGTCCTCGCGAATCTGTGATGGGATTTATTGTTGGGGTGTGAGGGTGATAACCAGGCTTTAGACTGATCGACTGGAGTTCGCTTCAGTCTCCCGACATCTGCCCTTTATACTAAGGGTACGTTCCTTTGGTATGATCCGGATCACTATTTCTGATCCGAGATCACTCGGATCATGGTGCACCAAAGGAACGGGGTTTTTAGTGCGTTGGATCAGTTACCATGACAGCAGACGCGAAATTGCAGTGCGCGTGTCATATAAGTTTAAACATGTACAATAAATGGTGTTAGAAATTACCTAAACTTACGGCAAAGGGCAAGAAGATCGCTACAACAAACAAACACATAAAAGTTCCATCATGGCGGCTCCATCCACGATCGTACGAATGTTCAGGAGAGTTAATATGGCAATTTCGTGGTAAAACCAAAAGTTTTGTACAAGGCATTTCGAATATTTGTACTTCACTGGTATTTCGTCAATTTTCTGATGAATTTCAGTCAATACAGGAAGAAACAGGGCTAAATTACGACTACTTACCACAACAAACACTGAACGAATGCACTCCTCATATGAAGTACCTACCCAGTCAGAGCGAAAACCGCTGTGCACAGTGATTAATTTCGGATCCTTTACCAAAGGAACGCGCCGGATCACTGATCCGATGATCCGTTGTCAGATCACTCAGATCAGTGATCCGATGAATCCGTCGATCCTTGTCCAGGGTGGATTCGATAGATCACTGATCTGAAAATGGATTCGCTCGAAAGGAACGCTACGGATCACTGATCCTGATCCGGATCATACCAAAGGAACGCACCCAAATTTATTTGCTGTTGACTCTTGTTTTCGACGAACGATCGACTGATGACTGGACGCGTTGCGTGACATTGCTTAGATCCGACTACAGATTTGCATCAATTATAAATTAATTCATGTAAAGAACCTTTCCTTTTCTTGTTAAGAAGGAAACATTTGAAAACATATTTCCTTTTTTCAACGCCGTGAATATAAGCGGCGAATATATTTTTTACTGTGAAGTCTGCGAGGCATATGGAATCGAATTGAAGGTGTTCTCAGATGTCAAATTGCAGCGCAAATGTTAACACAATGTGTGTGTAATAAATTTTAGCGCTCTTTTAGTTTCGGAAATTGATGTACTGTTTTCCACGCTTTTTCCGCCGTGGAATGATCTGAAACCACGTCGCTTTTGTAGCTAAAATCTTCTCTTACTCATTTTTGCATTCACCCGCCTGGCAAATCCGCAACATCGCTCGGCGTCTTTGCCAGACGGCGAATTATTTTTAGACTCAAGTCTTCTGAAAACTAAAGCCATATGTTGATCGTACTATGAGAAATTCTTGAGTGGCCGGGTTTTTTGGTCCCAGATACCCCGCACTATTATTATTAAACGTCCAACAAAGTCGATCGATACTGTTTTATAGCGCTTAGACTAAGAGTCAGCGACTCGCAAAATATAAGCTTGGTTTATTAAACTTGAATTAAGCCGATGGTATCTTAATATTTTTCTTTCCTCTTTGTGGAAATGTTCAGACGTAAGTGTAATTTTATAATGATGACGCTTTGACTCCGATACGACATTGACCTTTCGAGACCTTGCTAGCCTGCGTAGCTGGCGGTCTTGGCGCACGAAGTAAATTTTAGCGGCGAAAACGAGCGGAGTCTGGGTCGGGGAGGTCTGAGGTACCGCCTGCAAGAAAGCCTTTCAAAAGCTGTAATTTTACGTGCTCTGAGAGAACGTAAAATTCCCATTGGCTGAGAGCGCCCCATGGGAATAATTTGCCGCTTCGGGTGATTGATATGTCACTCAAAGGAAATACGAACGCGTGAACATCTGCAGTTTTGTTACGGTGTATTGAAGGATGAGCAACAAACGGCTTGCGCCATCTCTTCAAGAGAAAGCATTTTAATACTGGTAGCCTGAGATCAGGCTCATAAAAAAAATCGGTGAGCGAAGCGAGACCGACTGGTTTCGGAAAAAGTTTGATTTTTCAACTGTTCGTGTTGATGACAGAGGCGAGGAGGGAATTGTTACTGACGCGTGCATTATTCCCGGGATTATTGTAATTTCGCCGCTTTCTAGTATTATCCCCTGGAGTATACGATCAAGGATCAAATCCTGGAGGTCAATTCTATCCATGGAATTTCAGCCCGCAATCTTTCTGAGAAATTGCAGTGCTTGGAACAGCAGTGCTTGGAAAATTTAACATTGTATACGCGCTGGTATACACATCCGCAGAAGCGGGCGCGGCGATGGACAAACAATTGTCGAGTCCTTGAGATCGAAAGATTCATCATTTATCGTGAATTTGGCGGCCTGCATCGTCGGCTGAGGTACGTTTGAAGTTTATCACATTGCGAGAACTCGATCTGGACATGACTCGAACTGGTTTGAAAAATCAAAATAAACCCATGTTGACAGATGATATAGCTTTGTCACGTAATATCATCGGGGATCATCGGGGGCGGAAGCGACTTTTGTCACCCTTTCGGACAGGCTCTCCCTCGCTCACGCGCTTCGCGCGCTCGCTCGGTCGCCTCGCGCGCTTCGCGCGCACGACTCGCGCTCGTTCGCATTTCGAGAGCCAGCTACGCAGGCTAAGACCTTGCCTGCCGTGGAGCAGCGCTAGCGCGCTTGAAATTCATCGATTTTCCGTAGCCCGATACAGCAACAACATCTCGGCCACAGTAAATTACCTCTAAACATCGGAGTAACTGCTGCAAACAGCGAACTGAAGATTGCTGTATAAAAACATCGCTTGCCTGTGAACGGTGCAAGTGACAAAAGAAAGCGCGACAAAGATTCGTAATTATAGGAGCCCTCCCTGGGGTTTAAAAACGTCAATTAGACACGTGACCAGACCAGACCAGGGTCTCTCTTCTCTCGCTCCAGGGGGCGGGAAGTGAGAGACCCTGGGAACGAGGTTGTGGTTGACTGTGCTCAAAACGCGCAGAGCATGCTGGGCTAACTCGGCCGGAGTCTGGTGCACAATGTAAATGGTTACCAAGCTGACGTAAAATGATAGTAAGTTCGGCTTGCAGAAAAAAAGTTTACGTTACGTATGCGGAAATTGATGCCCATTTTATAGCCTTTCCTTTGCAGATCTTAGCAACGTTTAACGCCAATCGTTTGACGGATTCGTCGAGAAGATTTCTATGGGAGATAGTCCTGATCTTCGTCTGGGAAACGCTCAAATTGCAGCGGGCGAAATTGATCATGTTGAGTTGCTGTCTTCTCAAACGAGCGCTCTTTATCGCTCGCAAGAATTCACCGACGTTACATTCATCGTGGATGGGTCGAAGTTCTTTGCTCACAGAGTGATTCTAGCAGCCCGAAGCGAGTACTTCAGGGCACTGTTGTTCGGAGGAATGAGAGAAACTAACCCAGACACCCAGATTGACATTCACGATACCACTTCGCCGGCATTTGATGCCCTGCTAAAATATGTTTACTCCGGTAAAATGTTTCTGGGCGATTACAAGGAAGATACGATACTGGAATTGCTGAGCCTCGCGCACAAATACGGCTTTTTAGCTCTGGAAAGTGCACTGCAAGGTTATCTCAAAGCTATTTTGAACATTAGGAATGTATGTGTTGTGTTTGATGCCGCGGTACTGTACCAAATGAACGATTTGTACACGACCTGTTTGAGTTTTCTGGACAGGAATGCCGTAGAGGTTTTATCAACGGAGGGCTTTTCGTGCCTCACGAAATCTGCGTTGATAGAAATTATTGAAAGAGACTCGTTTTGTGCGCCGGAGAATCAGATTTTTAGGGCCGTGGTGGAATGGGTGGAATCTGCTGAAGAGATGAGCGACGTAGACTTCAAGGACATCTTGGATAAAGTTCGGCTACCACTTATTAGTTTGCATGATTTGTTTAACATTGTCCGCCCTTCAGACCTGTTCTCTGCAGATGCCATACTGGATGCGATTCGAATTAAGACGGAGAGCCGAGTCAATGAAATGAACTTTCGAGGGCATTTGGGTAAGTTTAGGGATGAATTTGTCCTATTTTTGTAATATGATTAGATAATAATGAATGTGAAAGTAGCTCAAAAGAAAATTTGCAATCATAGTGGTTATATACGAGCTGGTTTTAGCTTGAATTTTTATACTTTTACCCTGGGTGTCTAATCAGATGTCCGGTAAATTATCAAACTCAATCGAACACCAATTGTTTGATTGGGTTCGGCAGTCGATTAAAATCAAAATCACAAGACAAACTTGTCAATCAAACACAATTGAATGTTCAATTGCCAAACAGTCAGCAATCAAACTCAATCGAACCATAATCAAATGTTCAATTACCTGCTTACAGTGACATCTTTAAATCTTTAATATTTTGGGGGCGTTTATTTATTTATTCTGTGATAATAAAATTAAAAATTTGATAATATTTATTCCTGCGAGTCTGGACAAAATCAAACTGGATTTGGTTTGATATAGCTCGATTGGTTCGATAATCGAACTCACACATTATGCTCGATTACCCAACCCAATCAACACCAATCGTTTGATTGGTTTTCAGTTTGGTTTTGTTCGATTAGATACCCCAAGTTTTATTAGTTACTGTTACTAAATCTACAGGAACAAGTACATGGTTTCCAGACATGACGACAATGACTGAATGAAATCGTGTTTCTAAGACTTGTTACTTAATTATAAGCTGTTCATATCTGCTCTAGTTTCAGAAGAAAACATTGCGACTTCCAGACATGGAGCTGAAGTGATTGAAGGAGAGATGCGCGAGTGCTTGTTAGATGGCGACACCACAAATTTTGACTTGGACCGTGGATTTACAAGACACCTTATGTTAGAAGGAGACAAGGGGATCTGTATTGCTTTGGGCAGACCGAGTATCATCAACAATATTAAGTTGTTGCTTTGGAACAAAGACACAAGATCATATTCATACTATATTGAGGTCTCCATGGACAATGAAGACTGGATCAGGATTATAGATTACACTAACTACTTCTGTAGGTCATGGCAAACACTGTATTTTAAACCAAGGGTTGTCAGGTTAGTGACTAAGATAATTACATTTTAGTCAAATAAATAACTACAGTCGAAGCTCTCTGAGCGGACACTGTCATAAGCAGACAGCTCTACTTACGGCTGCCTTGACAAAACCCTGTTTGAACTCTAGCTCATAATACAAACTCTGTATATAGTTTACATATTCCTATAAGTGGCCAGTTCCAGTTGCAAACACTTTTTCTGCTTCCCGAGGGTGTCTGCTTATGGGAACTTCAACTGTAGGTCTTATTATTTGACTATATAAAGTAAGAGATGTGTTGGCCTAATGGTTGGCGCGTTGGTCTCCGGATCTAGTGGTCCAAGTTCGGGTGCTGGCCAGGATCATTCATTGTGTTGCGTTCTTGGGCACTTTACTCTCCCAGTGTCTCTCCACCCAGGAGTATAAAATAATGGGTACCGACGAACTGTCAGGGCAACCTGCTAGCTGACAAAAATGCTGGGGGAGTAACCTGCAATGGACTAACATCCCATCCAGGGGGAGTAGCGATACTCCAAGTCACTTCATGCTATGGAAACCGCAGTTAAGCACTGGCCTGATAATTAAGCTACTAGGCTTAACCTTTGTGCACATTACTGTACACTTCCATGAACCTTGAGACATTTTGACGACATAATTTCATTTCTTGTGTCACCGCAGGTATGTCCGGGTTTATGGAGTGCACAACACTGTCAACAAGGTGTTTCATCTGGTGCACTTTGAATGTTCCTACTCTAATGCCACATATGAGCTGGGAGAAGATGGTGTCATGGGTAAGGGATGGAAGCAAGCAGTGTTTCATCGGGATATCCAAACACTGAGAAGGGAGTTGAAGATACGACGTGTAGCATAGTATTTTTGATGAAATTTGAATGTTTGGAAATCTGATGAAACACTGTCTCAAGTGTTTGATATATATCTACGACGTGCGTGTAGCAGAGTATTTTTGATGAAATTGAGGTGTTTGGAAATCGGATGAAACACTGTCTTGAGTGTTTGATATATCTTCTCAATCAAACCAAAAACTATGTAGTAAAATCGTAACAATCTATGCTAATCAAGACAAGGTATCCAAACCTCTGTCACAGTATGGTTTCCTTTGTTTTAACTTGATGAATTATTAATGATAATAAAAACCTTAGTTTGAGTAAACAGAGCTATCTCTTAATTTACATACTCAATTATTCCCCTGTGAAAGAGATGTCTGAGATTCAACCTGCCCACAAATTCCATACTGATGATGTAGCTCTACAGGGATCCGTGTAGTGTCTCTGAATGGTTGTTTACTTGCACACAAAAATTCAAACCGAGCAACAACCAATCAGAGACACTACACGTATCTCTGTAGAGCTACGTCATCAGTATGGAATTTTTCGGGTCGAATTTCAGATGTCTCTTGAGTTGGGGAAGAAGTGAGCATACCGTTCAGTTCATTATATTCTGATAAAATGTCCACAAGAATGATGAAGAAATAGGCCATTTCCTAGTTCCCTTTACCTCTGTTTCAAAACGAGTCCAAGTGCAAAACCTTTCATATGAAAATGAGTTTTACTCACAAGTTCATTCAAATGCAAATCAAACTCATTTTCTACACTTCATTAGCTTATATATATTGTGTGCATTTCAGTTTACTTTATAACTGACGATGGATGTTGTACATCCGAAACATGTTTTCTAAATTTAAAAGTGTCGTTGTCTTTCTTAAAATATTTACTTGCTTATTGCTCTTTTGCAATTTTGAAACTCATTTTCAAATGAAAGATTTTCTATTTGAACTCATTTTGAAACAGAGGCAAAAGGCAACTCGGAAATGGCCCATTAGTTACATGTTTTCACTTGATGAATTCGGTAAAAACTTATCTTTGAGTAAAACACACATGTTCAGACAGACAAAACATCCCATAATAGTAATTCAGCAAAGTCCGGGGGTGGTAAAGTCAAATGTCTAGTCTCTCTGGTGGTATTACAGCTCTGCCACTGCAGGTTCGGGCCCAAACACATGTGGAGAGAGATGTCTGTAATTTTGTAATTCTGTAATATTGAATTTATTATATGACTCTTTATTGTAGTTCCCTCAGAAAATGTGGCCCTACCCTCTATGGGAGCAAGTGTAATTGAAGGTGTGAGCCGAAGTCGTAATGCTCTCCTGAACGGAGAGGTTGGAAATTATGACTGGAACATAGGCTACACTTGCCATCAGTTAGGAAGTGGAGCCATTGTGGTGCAGTTACCTCAGCCTTACATTGTTGGCTCATTGAAGTAAGCGACTAATGGTATTAGGGCTGATTTAGTTGGTACCTTACAACCGTCACATGTGTCATAATAATAACCATACTAAATGTCTTACCAGTGGTGGATCCGGACTTGTTTATAAGGTGGGAGCCCAAAAATTTTTCCGGCCCTTCACACCTTAAAGGGTCCCTCTCAACCAGTGTGCATTGCGGTCGTGTGTTATTGTTTTGATTCGGGAAACGCGGCAGCCGCCATTTTGAATCGAGGAATGTGTCAGGACAAAAATGAAAAGTGTAAACGTGTACGGTTCCTTGGTTGCAGAAATTAGCGTGGTTGCAGAAATTAGCGTGGATGCAGTTCCCGAAGGGCACACAGTGTGTATTTTCTCCAGTTTGAATGAATTTTGTCGCATTTATGGGTCATTTAAGCTTGTATTCGAGGTCAGATCGAGTCAGCGAAAAGTTTTTTTCAAGGTCAGGAAATGTCAAGGAGTTTGTTATCTGATCAAGGAAACTCTAAATTTCTTGCGAAGGTCAGGGAAGTTTTGTTTTCTTTAGGTGTGGCAACCATACATGGACTTGTTCTACAGGAAGACACACATATAAATATAAACATCTCTTCGCCAGACTTTGTCGTTTATAATTTATAGTGTATCGGTGCTTTCAGTCCGCAAGAGCAAGCGGTTCATTCAGAAGTCTCTTTCGCCTTGTTTTATCTCAATCAACAGTCAAACTATTGACCCCACCACTCCAGCAAAACAAAAAGCTATTCCTTTATTCGAAAATTTGGAATATTTTCCTTCCAAACGAACTTGTAAATTTTTAGCAAGTTTCCCGATAAAAATACAATATGTTCAAATCTCTTGTAGGCTATTTTTAGAGCAAGAAAATCGAATTTCAGTCAAGCTATTGACAGTATAGAAAAGACAGCTTCCTTTTATCCTAATTGCAGGTGGTCCTAATCCTGAAGACTCACCTGGAAATGGTGTGATTGTGGGGGTGTGCAGACCCATGCAAACATCAGAGGAAGAGCAATGTTGTACAAAACGAGTCATATCTCTATTCAACTGCTCCACAATACCACAAAATCCCGGTTAAAAGCCCTGGGTTATTTTATACAACTTCGTAAGGGGTTTTGGATGGGCTTATATGCTGTGGGGCTTATATCCTTGTTTGGGGGTATAATCGGAATAAAAAAAGTGTTTCAGAATGAGCTGCAACAAGTTGATGCAGCAATAATAATATAATTTTATACCAAGAGGCTCTCTCACTGAGAAGTGATTTTCAGAAAGGTCCTGGGAAAAATAATAATAATTATGTTTTCCATTTGCTGGTCTTTAATAATCCTTCTGCAAGTCTATCAATGTAACACATTTTAAGTGGAAGAAAATGGAGAAAAAAAAAATTATTATAAGCTATAGTTACAAGCTATAGCCCCCCTGCTCATAAAATATATATTTTTTGGTAGCAGGAAAATGGGCCAATTACGGGGGGAGGGCTATAGCTTATAACTGGTGGGGGCTTACCCGCCAGCTGCCGATGGACAATATTTGGGTTTTCGACGTTCGTGGTTTCACAGTGGAAACTGTACTTTGGGACACATCCATTAGCAAAAAATATTAACAGTCATATACTGTCTAGTGTAGTCCGAGTCACATAACCTGTGGCTTTTGCTGTCGCTCAATACGCAAGGATATGTTATAGAGAAAATTATGTTTTTGAGAAGTTCAATTTCTTACACTGATTGTTGTTGTAAAGTTTCAATTGTTGAGGAACCTCAATATCTTTTAGCTTGAATGGTGTAATGATTTATAATGGAAATGAGAAATGTTACTTTTTTGTGGAAAAATGAAAATGGTGTATGAAGATGGTGTACATACAAACTTGTATAACCTGAATCCATATTTTAACACCTGTTCGAAGGGTGGATAACGCTATCCACCGGATAAATCACTATCCAGTGGATAGCATAGTTTATTTTGTTAACACTTATCCACTGGATAGTGATTTATCTGGTGGATAGTGTTATCCACCCTTCGACAACATAACAATAATTATTATTTTGATATGTTACTATAAGCTCTCTTGAATCAACCCTCTATGTCTCAAAAGACATGGACGTCGTGATCCAAGGCTGGTTGGATAACACAGGCCAGAAATATCGAACTTGAAAGTACTCAATGAGAGAAATAAACAAATTACAAGTGTTATCATATAGCTAAAGTTACTCCACTGGGATTGATTGTTTTCTACAATTTCAGTGCATGCACCCAATAGACCAATTTCGATATATTAAAATTCTAACTTGGCTCCGAGGCTTAGGGGAATAAAACAAAAGAAATGATTTATTCATCCCTCAACCTCGATGTGATTTCTTGTCGATTTCTTTTTTTATTCCCCTAAGCCTCGGAGCCAAGTTAGAATTTTAATATATCGAAATTGGTCTATTCTTTCATTGCAAAAGCTGTTGCATACCAATAAAAAGCAACAAAAATATCTTGACATTGGTGATTACATCTTAAATCTGGGTTACATATCCATTTTGCGTGAGTGAACACATTTACTTGTTTATAGTTTATTTATTTATTTACACAATTCGCCAATGGCGGGTAAATAGACAATAGGACATTACGTCCCTTGCTAGGCCTAGTTCATATAAGATATGTGTTTGTCTCACTATAATTTTTGATTTTCTGCAAACTTATCATAATATTTATGACTGGTGTCAACATCTGATCAGGACATGTAAACATATGCACCTTTTTATGTTTCTTCTAAAAACAACCTTTCTGAGGAGTCTTCCATATCCCCATTTATAAAGGAGTCTCCAGTGGAGAGCAAATAAAGGGTTGATATATAGCTGAGAGACTATTGGATAATTGAAATATTGTTCTTGTCACCAACCTCAGTCCATTGCATGCTGTCAAAATATATAATCAATATCTCTGCTTATAGCATGATGTGGGTTTACATTTAAATCCCATTAAAAAATACAGCAACAATATTATTATTTTATTATTTTTTTAGTTATTTTCAATGTCCCATGCACTCACTAATCAATCATTAATATACACGCTTACGCCCTAAGCATGAAGCGAGGCCTAAGGGCGAACTTTAAAAGAGTGGAAACATAGCTGAAGAAACAACATCAAGTGATTTAGAGGTTGTAAAATTAACCCTGGAAGTTGTTATTGAAGACTCCATTGGCCTTTCCATCAAGAATTCAGTTGTGTACATTTCAGCCAAAACTTTGCTTTTATTTTCTATAAATGCTTCAGGAATATTTTAATTTTGCAACCTCTAAATCGCTCAATGTTATTTCTACAGCCATGTTTCCACTCTTTTAAAGTTCGCGGGGAATCTTGTGGCCCTTATGCATCAATCAATTTCAGCTGTTACCATCCCCCCCGGGCCAACCCCGGGGATTCGTATATTTTTTTTCGTGGGACTACAAATTTCCTGCCCCCGGGACACAGGGCCTTACAAATCCCCGGGGTATGTCCGGGGGAGGGGGGTGGTAACAACTGGAATTGATCGATGCATTAGGCCTCGCTTTTTCATACTTAGAGCGTAAGCGTGTATGGATTAGCATTCTTAGAAGGCATAACATACATGTATAAAAGTGAACAATAATGTTTACTGGCACAAGGTAAGCTTATAAAATATTCATTGCCTTGATCCCTTGACCAAGCAGAACACACTGTGATAGGCAACTACAAATGACTCTGGCCATGTTTGAGATTCCTTTATTCAAACGACTGAAAAAATTATTATGAAGCATCTCGCTACCTTCAGTCGACAACAGGGTAAAATTTACATGTACTGAACCTGAACCGTGTTTATAGACTGGAAAATCGATCTCTGACCTAACAAAAAATAGACAGAAATCAACAAATTAAAATAAAAGAACACAAAAGGTCGTGAACGCTTAGAACTAGTCGTAAAACAAACGTTAACACAATATTATCATTATTTTTCAATGAGTTAAATAGTAGTGGGCCTGTTCCTTGTATTTTGGCTACAACAAATAAGCTAGCTTTAATACATACTTACATACATACAATATTTTAAGCTAAATTAATACGATAACTAATTCAGACGAGTTAAAACAAATTATCAACGCTGACTCACTACTTCGAGCAGATCTCTTTGGCGTGTATATTGTGGCTACTGCTGCTATCGTATTCTCCCATCTGGACGACCATTTCCTGTGTAGCAACAGCTCGGCGAACTCGCTGTTTATAGAAAGACCTCATAGTGCAGCATAGTGAGATCCGCGAAACTCAATTCTGCTGTCTACTGCTGATTCCAGAGGTAAAAAGTGTTCTCCTTTAACAATATCGACTTCGCCTTTTCATTTTTAGATGGCCTGTTGCGCTTCGACGGCGAATGCGGCATGTTTTCTACAAGTCCCAAGTCGCTTTGGCGGCCATCTTTTCGCTTATATCAAAAATGGCGGCTCAAGTGATTCACGACCGCAATGCACTCTGGTTGAGAGGGACCCTTTAAATTTAGGTGTGCCTGAAAAATGTTTGGCCCTTCAGTATTTTCGCCCATAAGGTAGGGGGGGGGGGGGGGGGGGGAGGAGTGGTGGGGTCAACAATCAGTTTCAAGAGCTTAAGCTTCAGAGTTGTCAGTTTATATTGATTTGATCTATAGTTTTAGTGTTACAGTTTGCAAGTTGTGGATGTAGTCAGGTGCAATAATTATTTATTTTTTATATCCTGGCAATAAAATAATATTATCATGGTAATTTGTTTGGCCCATGGGAATTCGTTATCATTTCTCATCCCTAACAATATTTTAAGTCTCGGTCGTCTGGTTTTTTTAGACTTCTGCTCTGGGACCTTGATGAGCGGCGATACAGTTTTTACGTTGAGGTGTCATGTGACCAACAGACTTGGGTTCGTGTTGTGGACAAGACAAAGGAAGTTTGCAGGTGAGGGAGAGAAATGACTTCACAAGGAACTCTGAAACCTGTGTTGAGTGCTAACATGATTAGTGGTGGGGGAGGGGGGGGGGGGGGACAGGGGGGTCAGAACTTCCCGCTTCCCGTACATTTTATTCCCAGTTCCCACCCCTTCCTTAGCGGCTCCCGCCTCTTTGTGCTTTTCCTATTGCAAAATATTTTATGCTTTTTGCAAAAATTTGCACCTATTTCTCCCGGTTCTTGCCACCTTGGGTATCCATAGACTTCCCACCCTGTTTACTCCAAGGTTCCTGCTGCCTGTGGCCTCCACTGCCTGATTAGCCCATGTGGGAGGCACATGGTCTAGTGGTCAGTGCATTGAAATCCGGATGGAGAGGATTGGGCTCAAACACTAGCTGGGATCATTGTGTTGTGCTCTTGGGCAAGATACTCACAGTGCCTCTCTCCACCCGGAGTATAAATCGGTATGGGCCAAAGAGGGTAACCTGTGTAGGACTTATCCTGTAGCCGAGCGCTCCATGGGTCCCTTTGTGTGTACTGATCGTTATATTTATAACACCTAAACTACATAACTTCTTTTGCTCAACTGAATAGGTCATGGCAGTACCTCTCTTTTGAGCCCAGACCAGTCGTTTTTGTGCGCATCGTTGGTGTTGAGAACACAGCAAATGAGGTAATGAGCCTTTCATTGATGGTCATGTTTACAAGTCATATGACAATTCAATTGTGTGTGCCTGGAGCTAGGTATTATCTAGCAGCAAGAGAGGGTGATCTAAGAGAAGGATTCCCTGTGCTCCATGAATAATTTTTTGAAATCTATTAATAGTTTCGTGCCATGCTGTGAAAGTTATTTTTCCTTCTAATCGAGGCTCCGATATTGGTACCGCTCTTAAAATAGCTCAGCTATGGACTAAAAAATTAATTAAAAATAGATTTCAAAACATTATCATTGGAAGAGACCCATGTATAGGGGAATGCTTCTCTTAGATAATCCTCTCTTGCTAGCAGACATTATAATAATATTAATATAATAGTAATATAATAATAATATTATTATAATGTTTTACTCTCTCAGGTGTTTCATTGTGTCCATTTCGAGTGTCCAGCCAATCAGAAGGAACCTAGTATCTGCGGCAGCGACAGAACAGACAGCTCTGAGCAGAGTGTTACATCGGATACTACAATCAGCTCCATCATGTGATCACTGATGGCATTCAGTTTATCTAGCTCTTTGCTTAGTTAATTTTCTAGCTCTATGTACGTGTTGCGTGCCTATGATGCTAAATAATATTATAATCCATCGAAATTTTTTCTCGTGCGTGATTGGTCTAAACACGCCACATGACGCGGCCAAAACTGGGGAATATCCGGGTGATATTCCCCAAGTGATATTCCCCAGTTTTGAAAATTTGCGTTTCACGTTCGCAGGTTCAGTTTTCGTCTCAAATAAATTGCTAAATTAAATAAAACTGATTGTTTTGAACAGACTAGAAATATTTTTGAACGCCAACAGAATTATTTTGATGTTTAACAGCTTGGCCGACCGAGATCTTCCACGGCAAACAGAGCGGCCTTGTGAAAAAATATTTGAAGGATAATAACTACAATAGCCTCCATTTGGCTTCAAAAATATGCTCTGATATTTGTCCTTGGACATTATCTGTTCCTCGAAGTTCACAGTTTCCCTCGAGCTTCACTCTCGGAAAACTGTTCGCTTCTCGGAACAGATAATGTCCGCGGACAAATATCCGAGCATATTTCCTCGCCAAATGGAGGCTATTGTTTATATATCATTGTAAACAGTTTCTTAATCACTGTATATTTTGTATAAAACCTTACATGGATTTAATTCTTCAATCTTAAATTCAGGAAAAAAATGTCAGAAAATTTTTTTTTTAGTTTAGATGTGACTTCTCAGTTACAATAATTACTACAGGATCGTTATTCAAGAGATTGCATGCAAGATTCCTGTATGGTATAAACCTCAAAGAGAACTATGTACATAGAAAACCTGTGTAAATTATTAGAGAAAAATGATTACAGTACTATTATTTATTTTGGTTACCAGTACAGAGAGGGGTGGGGCAAGGCAAAAGGTAAACAGGAGCCTTACAATCAGGTCATACACTTGCCTCCTACGCAGACTTTCTTTGGGCTCGTCACGCACCCCTCCCCTCGTGGGGGAGGAGAGATTGCGCGACGAGACCAAAGAAAGTCTGCGTAGGAAGCTAGTCATACACTGACTGAGAGTAAGGCTGGGAACTTGAAAAACTAGAAATATCAAAATGAAATACCAGTATGACTGGTTCTTAATGATAACAAAAACAACCAGTACCAGTACTATATTTACAGTACAGTTGAAGCAACAGTAAGCGGACACCCTCGGGAAGCAGAAAAAGTGTCTGTAATTGGAGCTGGTCGCTTACGGGAATGTGTAAATACAGAGTTTATTTGAACTAGAGTTCAAACAGAGTTTTGTCAAGACGGCTGTAAGTAGAGCTGTCCGCTTCACCCTTTCACTCCCAAGAGTGCTAAGTTCAAAACTGAAGGAAAAGTATTGAATTTCATTTTGCCAAATTGTCAAAAACAAACAGCACCACTTGAAGATACTGGTCAATAGCTTTCATTTGAATGGTCACACACTAGGGTTTTATCCACAGACTTCAAATTTAGAACCACCTTGTACAGCATAATAAACAGTACCACATGAAAGTACTGCTCAATAGCTTTCATTTGAATGGTCACACACTAGGGTTTCATCCACAGACTTAAAAGTTAGAACCACATCTATTGACTCAAGGTTTGACTCTGGGAGTGAAAGGGTTAAGAGAGTGTCTGCCCAGAGAGCTTCGACTGTATTACCATACTTGTGCACTAGAATAGATCATTTCTGAGTCGTCTTTTACCTTGTTTCAAAACGAGTCCTCATGTGAAACCATCGATTCAAATAAAAATGCATTTAATTTGCATGAAAATTAACTTGTAAGTAAAACTCATTTCCATATGAAAGGTTGTGCACCAGGACTCGTTTTGAAACAGAGGCAAAAGGCAACTCAGAAATAGCCTATAAGTTAAATTGACAGACTAGACAAGAGCCGGTAAACAAAGGTGAAAATTACTGAGAATAACTAAATGTATCAGAGTGAATAATGGTGATATAAAGTAACAAGTTAAATTTAAGACGACACGTCTGTATATTGCGCTTTTGTAAATGGAATGCAAGCTCTTGCAATTCAGAATTAGAGTAAGATTTTCTTAATTAAATGCTGCTCCATATGAATTGACGTAAAATAATATTAATAAAAATTGAGACAGCGACAAGAGTAGTAAGCTTATTTATTCAATTGACTTGTAAACTGTAGACTGTAAGCCCTGGCTTAGATTTGTCCAAAAGGCTTTTGGGTGGGCTTATTTTCGTGGGAAGGAGGGAGGGGGAGCTTATTGTTGGAAGAAATTGTGTTTCAAAAATGGAAGGGATTTTTCGTCTGAAATATTTAACTCTCCATACATAACGATATCTTATAATCGGAAGAAGTCATTTTGTCCGCTACACATCCCCAGTCTCGCTCCGCATCAAACATCGCACAAGAGCGCAGTGGTCGTTTCACCGCCCTGGGGCCGAGGCGAGCGAAAAGCGGAGTTGCCAGGCACTAAACATATATAATGAGATGCCTGAAGGACATTTTGTGGGCGATTTAGGAATTACTGGTAGAGTTGTTGGGGGAGGGAGGGGGAGGGGATTCCTGCTACAGGCGTGTTTTCGAACTGTGTAATATGTATACACAGTCTCATCGGTTGTCCATGCACGATATTTTTTTCTGGTTCCTTTGCAATGTCCGATTTTTTTTCCTACAATTTTTTTTTGCCTTGCAGGAATTTTTTGTTGTTTTTGGACCCTTTTTGGACTACCCCTCCTCGCCCCCCTTCACTTTTCTAATGGTGCGTCCCTTATGCTCGTAATTATGCCGTAAAAAAAATTTTCCCCAGTCCCCTCCCCTCACGAAACAAACATAATTTTCATGATAATTTAGCGAGTAAGACAAGGGTGCAAAAATAAAATAAAATTGACACAAAAAAATCCTCCCGCCCCCCATTCGATCCCATGAAACTAGTACAATATTCATAAATAAATTGGGAACAAGTCTACAGTGCTAAATAGTAACAAAAACCGCAATAGCTTCAAGTTTTATAGTTTTTACTCAATGAAACGGACAATAGTAGCTATAAAAATAAAGAATAACGGTTATGTCTCAAAATGACGCTATATCCTATATCCTATCCTATATCGAAGGCTAGATGTGTAAAATAACTCCTGCTCCTTGCGGAACGACACCAAATGACGCTACTCAGAAATGTTTTCACTACAGAACACAATTGCGCAGAAACGCAACAATTGCAGACACGCCGGAGACTAATTCGGAAACCGTGGTTTGCTTATCAACTTGATCGATTGCCTGAAGTTTGTTTATCGATTTGATCAGAGAGTTAACAATTAAAAGAGTTAAAAAAAACGCACATTTTTCAGGAAAGTAGATAGTTGTCTACTGCGCAAGCGCAGAGGGGCTGTTTTGGTGAACGGAGTATGGCATCATTATAGACTGCGAGCAGTCTCTATTTTTCGCTAAATTCCGTGAGGCGAACGCGCGATTTACGAGTGGCGCGCGCCGCGAGTTGCGTATTTTTTCGCTTCCTCTCGCGCGCCCACTCGTAAATCGCGCGTTCGCCTCACGGACTTTAGCGAAAAATAGAGACTGCTCGCAGTCTAGCATCATTATGATGGACTGTGGGAGAGGAATTCCAGAGGGCAGGGACTGAAAAATGCACAGGGAAGCCGTCCAGTCCAAGTGGCTTCCTCCTCTCTCACGGAACATTTACGAAAAGCTTTTGCATTAAAAGGTGGACTGTATCTTTTGATGCGCTGTAAGTTTAGTAAAATGTATAAAGCACAAATGAAACTCATGTGTAAAATGAAGGGGAAAAATGTCCAGTAAAAAGAGTGCATGTAGTATTAAATAAGAACACGAAGAAGAATTTCACCATTAAATTCACTTTCAAATTTAACGTACATGTTAGCTATGTTGTGATAAAAAAAATTGACTTTCAAGTGTTGCCTACTGGATATTTTATAAATTAAAGCTTCTTGACACCAACACTGTACAGCATTCGATATGAATTGCTGTTAAAAAGTGTTAAGGGAAAAGAAAACAATCAGTAAATAAGTACAGGAAATCGTATGAACGCGAGTGCAATTCGTGATTTATGGGCACGAGTGATGTTTTGAAAGTTCTCAAAATTGCACGAGCCTTTAGGCGAGTGCAATTTGAGAACTTTCAAAACATCACTTTAGGCGAGTGCAATTTGAGAACTTTCAAAACATCACGAGTGACCATAAATCACTTCATACGATTTTTTGTTTATAATATTCTCAACAAAATATTGCTGCGGCCATCACGCTACTCTGCACACGAAACGCTTCACTAGTTTCCAAAGTGCTCACATGTTTTATTTGAACGCGCAGGCAAACCAAGCGTGAACTTTTGAAAGAATTACAGTACTATAGTTTAGAAAATATTTAACCATTAACTTGAAAGCTTATTTCAATGCCATTAAGCGGCAAAAACGTCTCTACTTGTCCGGTATCGTTTATCACAATTCCGTATTGCACTCTATAACCTATTTATGCATTCGTCATTGACCAATCAGAAGCTGCATATTTTGTTGAGTATATTATAACAAACGTTATTATACGACATAGCATTTTAGAGTGCAAATACGCACCAAGAAGAGTGCAAATATGAGACCGTATTACACGGGTCTTACAGTCTTAGTCCCCCTGACCACGCGCTACGGAAAATACTGTTGAAAGCCTATGTTTTAGGAAAGATATTATGTCGTATACTGACTCGAAAAAATACCCAGCCGTATTACACAACTTTCCGCTGAATAACCTCTTTGTACATAAGATTTGATTTTAACCATATTCTGATCAAAAATGGTCTTTAAAGTATTAATTAAACCAACGAAGTACATATATATAACTCTGCCAACCAGTCGACATCGATATATCAAACGTCCAACGAGATGGATCCCCAAGAGCAGCTGTTCGTCACTACTATAGCAGATCGCGATGGTTAGAGACCATGAAGGGAAATAATAAAAAATATGATCAGCTAATCAAACATATATCCGTTTTGTTAGCTAGGCTGTGTCATTTCAATGATAAATAATTTTTATTTCGATGTTGAGTTATGTTAATGTCATTAATGGAAACGCGAACAAATTACCTCAGCAGCTGCAAGGAGACTTCCTCTTTGAATTAATGTAAATATTCCGACCACTGCTCATGGCTGCGAATCGTCGATATTAGAAGACCGGGAGTTTATAGGATTAACCGAAATATCTTCTACTGAGGTACATGTAATATATAATAGATCATAATAGTATATGAGGTTCCTGATGGGGGTGCTGGATTCTCAGTTATTAGTTAATATTTTGCGGGTCATTTCTCAGTTACCAGTTAAAATGTTGGTCATTTCTCAGTTATCAGTTAATTTTGACAGATCTCATTCTCAACTTTCAGTTAAATGTTTGGTCATTTCTCAGCTATCAGTTAAAATTTTAGCCATTTGTCAGCTATCAGTTAATTTTGACAGATCTCATTCTCAGCTAGGGGTGGCGAATGGTCTATCAAAAATAGCGAATCTCGGCAAATTTAAGGCAAGTCTCGGAATCTCGGCACTTAAAAAAAGCGTCTCGGAATCTCGGGCTCGCCAGAAATAGGACGGTCTCGGAGTCTCGAATTTTGTATCTCGCAAATGCAGCTTCTTTTATACTCTATTTTCTCAGAGTTTTGGATCATTGCGTCTCGAGCTCGGATTTTTTGAGCGCTAAGTCTCGGGCTCGGATTTTTAAACCAGGGTCGATCTCGGCGTCTCGGCAGTCTCGGATTTTACCATTCGCCACCCTTCAGCTATCAGTTAAAAGTTTGGTCATTTCTCAATTACAAATACAACTTGGCTCGTCCATCTGACTCGGTTCGTATCAGCTAAAATAACCTCTCCGACCTGACCAACAGGGCTCGAATTAAGAGTGAGGCTTGAGGAGCAAAGTTTTCCCCAGCATTCATTTCAGGTGAAGCAAAATCTGAAATGATAGGAGCAAAAGTTTGCCCTGATGTAACCATACTTTACCTGCAACTTGCCTCGCAATTTTGTTGCGCCGTTGCCAGATATTCATACATGTATAAATTGCACGAAACGTTGCTTATTGTAAACATTCTAGACAACATCCTAGACTAACGCATAACAAAAATAGGGCCCCGAATGGCGCCACCTCGTGTTTTTCGTCAACGATGAATGTACATTGACTTCAAGCTGAATAGACCTTATCACGGTTTTGGAAGCCATCATGACGTGTAGGCAACACGCGTCAGAAATTACAGAGTATGGGAATCCGATGGCAAATAATTTTCTTAAAAATTGAATTCTGAACAATTTATCAATTGCAAAGTTAAGATACTAGGCAAAGGATTGTATTAACCAAAATTTGAGGGATGTAGCTGTACTAGAATAGTCTAGAAAGCGCCCAGTCGCGTTTTTAAGGTGGCCCGCGGTTATTTATTGGAGCGGAGGCTCCCTTTTAAAAAACTAATTTTCCGCATGAAAGCGTTAACCGATTTCTGTAATTTTTGGTATACAAAATAAGGAATCTTCACATTTTATAACGCTTTTAATTTTAGGGCAAACGAAATTTAAGATTTAGAGAGACAAGCACTATTAGAAAACCTTGTTTTTTACGAAATCGCGAATATTTTCATAAAACGAAGATAGATTTTTTTCTAATTACGTTCAATAAGTTCCAAGACTTCAATGTTTACTGCGAGCAAGTTTCAACAAAATCGGCTGCATAGAAATTGCTGCACAGTTCACTGCTGAATTTCTGCTTCAAAATAATATGCTCGTGTATTTGCTTCAGCTGTTGCAAGAACGCTTCAATAATGCTAAGATCGCAACTATTATTGGAAAGCTTGATACCACCTAAACCTTTGCTGAATAATCGGAAAAGATCGAAAATTCCCAGTAAAAGCTATAAGCAAACGAAGGACAAGGTGTTTATAGTGCGTAATTTATGAATTTCAAGATATTCAAGTTAGTTCGACTTGTGAAAAAACTACCGATTTGTTTCCGTAATTTTTAAGTATGATAAAATCCAGCATATATACAAACGGCCTCGCGTAGTTTTAGGCGAGTAGCCTCGACGAAGCTCGGCGAATTAAGTCGTCAAGTCAGCTACTTCATGTCCTCCAGTTACCAATGCTTTGAAAAACCCCTCGTCTTCCGTAAATTATTCAAATTTGTTGTGTTGTGGTATTTCTTTTTCACTTGGGAATTACGGATCATCGAAAATTTTCTTGGAATGTCATTGATCGTTCATTATCATTTAAATTTTCGATGATCCGTAAAAATGAAAAAATGAAAATTAAATCCCACAACGCCGCAAATTTGAATAATTTACGGCAGACGAGGGGTTTCCAAAGCATTTGTAAAATGGAAGACATGAAGTAGCTAACTTGGCGACCTAAATTCGCCGAGCTTTGTCGAGGCTACACGTCCAAAACTAGGCGAGGTCGTTTTTATATATGCTGGATTTTATCATACTTGAAAATTACGGAAAACAAATCGGTAGTTTTTTTACAAGTCTAACAAACGGGAATATTTTGAAATTCACAAGTTAAGCACTATAAACATCTTGTCCTTCATTTGCTTATAGCTTTTACTGGAATTTCCGATCTTTTCCGATTCTTCAGCAAAGGTTTAGGTGATATCAAACTTTCTAACAATAGGTGCGATCTTAGCATTATTGAAACGTTCTTGCAACAGCTGAAGCAAATACATGAGCATATTATTTTGAAGTTAAAATTCAGCAGTGAACTGTGCAGCAATTTCTATGCAGCCGATTTTGTGGAAACGTGCTCACAGTAAACATTGAAGTCTTGGAACTTATTGAACGTAATTAGAAAAAAATCTATCTTCGTTTTATGAAAATATTCGCGATTTCGTAAAAAACAAGGTTTTCTAATAGCGATTGTATCTCTAAATCTTAAATTTCGTTTGCCCTAAAATTAAAAGCGTTATAAAATGTGAAGATTCCTTATTTTGTATACCAAAAATTACAGAAATCGGTTGACGCTTTCATGCCGAAAATTAGTTTTAAAAAAAGGAACCTCCGCTTCAATAAATAACCGCGGGCCACCTTAATTTTCCAAACATTTGTCTATAAATTTTTACGCGGCTTTACAGTTCCGGTTCACACAAAAAAATATGTGTTCGATTTCGTTCGATGACCGAACAAAAGTTCGATTGAGTTGGCGATTAAGTTCGATTAAAATTTCGTTCGATTTCGTTCGATGTGATACGCCGGGAATATTTAGGGACTCTGCAAATTATTAAAGTGAGGAAGCGGACGACGGAAAAATTGGCATTGGTAAAAACAAACACCTTATTGTTACTTTTTTGAATTTTATTTTCGAGTGGTAAAAACAATATTTTACGAACGAGCGCAGCGAGTGAGTAAAATATTGTTTTTACCACGAGAAAATAAAATTCATATCTTCAAGCCACCGTGTAATTTTCTTAAATGACAAAAGCACAAACTTTATCGCGAACTCTTGCAGCTCTGTGGTTGGACTTTCCGAATTTCTCTCCTTTCGTCTTCACTTGCAAGGAACTCCTTGAATAATTTTAAGTCATATGAAGTTTTCTTCTTCGTGTTAACATTTTTCTACTCCTCAGTGAACGATCGGAGTTTGGCAGCTTTGCACAAAAAGCCATGCAAAAGCGGGAAATGACGTCATCGATATCCTCACTAGTGAGGATATGGAAAATACGCCACTCGGGTCCCGGATGTAGTTTCGTATGAATTTTACGGGTGGTCTATTTTTCAGTAAAAACACTCGTGTCTATATAATAAATAGAGGTTATTCAGCGGAAAGTTGTGTAATACGGCTGGGTATTTTTACGAGTCAGTTTTTATTTTTTCGAGCCTTTAGGCGAGAAAAAATAAACACTGACGAGTAAAAACGCCCAGCCGTATTACACAACTTTCCGCTGAATAAATTGTTTATTATACGACATAATATATTTCCTAAAATATAGGCTTTCAACAGTGTTTTCCGTAGCGCGCGGTCAGGGGGACTGAGACCCGTGTAATACGGTCTCATATTTGCTCTCGTCTTTGTGCGTATTCGCACTCTAAAATGCCATGTCGCGTAATAAAGTGTAATATTCTACCCTGGGTATTGTTATTCATGACATGATAATCAGATATGGGGAATCGCTCTGGCCTGGGACAAGCAAGAAGAAACGGACAGGATCAAGCCCGACTTTTAATACTGTTTCTGAGGAAAAGAGCGTGGACATGGAAGCTTAATGCAGGACGAGGATAAAGATCATATTATGTTATAATCTTGTAAACTGAAGCGTTTTATAGCAGGGTATTAAATTTTTCGCGATACATTTTTTCCGCGATAATTTTGCAATCGCGAAAATCGCGAAAATAAGTAACAATACTACTTTTGCTTTGAGATGATTTGCATTGTAGCCATCGCCAAATGGATGCGACGTCATGGACTCTCTGGGCTCCTGCTCTACACGGTATGATTCACATAGCCTATAAAAGTACGGCTTTTCCATCGAAATGATCGCGTGAACGATTGCATGACAATGTTTCCAGGGCGTCGATAAAGTCAGGAACACGGAACATTCCGGAACATCCCGGAACATTTCGGAACATCCAGGAACATCCCAGAACATTCCAGAGCATAAAATAAAAAATGAAAAATAAAAATAAATTAATAACTTAATTGATTAGTTTAAATGAAATTAAAACTAAGCAAGAAAGAAAAAGAAAAACAAGAAGAAAAAAATGGTCCAAATCTCCGAATATAAAAATATAATTAGTGGGAAGTTGTGCGGGGGAGGGGGTGATCAAAATACAATTTATGCAACTGACCGCAATGACTGAAGGCTCAATTAAGAACAAAACACAAATAGCAGATATAAACATTATACAACAACGCATGTTGTAAAAAAAATCCCCCTTGACGTTTCGTATGCTACGCAACATACATCTTCAAAAGTGACATATAAAATTGAAATTACAAAGAAATCTATGCAATCGGGAGTCTGGTACCGAGATTAACAACAATGTTCTTAACAATAAGCTAAAAAAAAACACGGAGTTACAAATGAAAACCGTCTGTTTTGAGAAGCTAACTAGTATAGTAACAGCTTCTCGCTACCAATGTTGCCATTCAAAGCCGGTCGCAGATCTTGAATAAACAAAGTCTCCTTTATTCTACAGTGTAGGGCAAAAAAAAAAACTAAAATACCCACCCTGTGTAGGGCAACAGCCTCCATTTTAGGACCCTGTTTAGGGCAAACGACAAAATACACACTCTCTTGTTCTAAAACAAGTGTAGGATACCGACAACAATAGCATTTATCTTGTCTTGAAAATGATGTGATGTTGAGTGATGAGCTGCTAAAGACCGGCAAACTTCTCCGTACAACAATAGCCCGGAACAATACCCTGTTTAGGACAGACTTGCATGAAATTATATACCCTGTTCAGGGCTGGGAGGCCAAAAACCATACCCTGTCCAGCGGCACGTCCCCGTATAGGCCACATAAGGGAGTACCCCCCCGGGGCGTCACCGGACTCCCAAAACGGCTAGACTGTGAACAGTCCCTCTATTTTTTGCGCTTTCCGCCCCCAACGCCCGTCCCCACAGGCATTTTGTTCTCTCCCCAGCTTTCGCTCGCCACGAGAAACCAAGATGGCGGCCCCGCGAACTCTACGATCGACATCTACAACAACACAGGAAAATAGGGGACTATGAACAGTCTACAAAACGGCTGGAAATAGAGCCTACCAAATCTCTCGATCTCCCAAATTATTTTCGAATTTGAATTCTGTGGTATACGACTCCAAGCTATTAACAAGCACAACAACGAAAGAAAACCATCTCAGGGAATTGCTGTCAATCATCCAAAACCAACCAATAGAATCACCAGATATTACTGACCTGTGGTCCACCAAATCCTCTGAATGCCGTGTTTGAAGGGACGTTGGTCTTACACATGTAACCAAGTCCCCGGATGTTCGGGATAAGATAACAGTTTTCCATGTGGAAAAGAGCCCGTTCCATAACCTACAGGAGCCATCAAAGTGGCCATGAGCCACTGAACTCGGAAAATTATGTTAAAGTTAATATTTGAAACACAAGTTGCCTTAATAACGTGATATCATTCTTATCTCTGTATGTGAAACACGCAGAACTCAAATTACGTTTTCAATTGATCAAAATCGTTCGAACATCTAAACAGATCTACAAATGAGAAACATTGCCACTAAAAGACTACTAAAACAAATCACTTGATGGGTAAATCGTGTCACGTCCACGTCAACAACCTCGGCGACGAGCTATTTGCAGGGTTAAAAAACAGCAACCGGCACGCTCAATCCAGCACTTCGGTGAAAGTCAGTACTCAGAACTCACTTGAGCCTGCTGTGATAGTCAAATAACTCAGCGGCTCAATACAAACCGAGTTGATAAATGACTTTTTCCTAAAGATTTTCTGTTGTGTCAACGTGGCGCAGTGGATATAAGCACCGCTTTGAAGTCTGGAGGTCGTGATTTCGACGCCTAGAAGGTTCCTTTTTTTTTTTTCTTTTTTTTTTTTTTGGTGGTTGAGTATTTCGATTTCGAACTCAAAGAAGGTGTTTGTTTATTGAAGGATGAAATAAATAATGAAATGTAAGACGGCTTCTCGCCCTCGATTTATACTGCTGGAACTTAGATTTCTCGAACCCTCGATTTCTCGAAAACCCCGATAACTCGAGCCAAAAGTCGTTTCCTTTGGATTTGTTTCACTGTAATTTTACCCCAGATATTTCGAACTTCCTGATTTCTCAAAACAATTTTCGTTTCGCGTGGAGAGTTCCACTGTATGTCCCACTGTATATTCAACCTCGATTCAGGCTCTCTCTCCTTTTCCTCCCTTGTCGACAAGGGAGGAAAAGGAGGGAGAGCCTGGAATCGAGGTTGCTGTATATTATGCGCAATATATGCGCAAGCGTTATGCACTAGTCAGCGGATTTACAAAATGTTTAACAGGAAGCGAAGGAGCGCCCCCGGGGCTGTGACCAGAGATGATATGATCCGCAATGGCTGATGTGTAATCACATATTATAATTTGTCCAAGCAGAACGAAGAGTGACCAAAATTCACAAAAAATTTAACGGATTACACCGAGAATTGTCGACATTGAAAACAGGAATAAAAAGGAAAAAAGTGTTGGCCCGAAGGATTTATTCTGGTATTCAAATGTTGACATTCTCGGTGTTATCCGTTGAATTTGTTTTGCGAATTTTGGTCATTCGTCGTTTTGCTTGGACTAATTATAGTATGTGATTACTGAAGTATCGAGAAGTGCATGTGAGTGGGTTTTATTGAACGGATAAAGTTGATAAGCCGGCACATGCGCCGAACCGTGAAACACTCCCTTTAAGCTCAGTTCGTTTCAACACAATTATGTTTAAGCTTAATTCTGTAGTCGCGCAAGATTTTCTCGCCGTTAACAAGTGAAACCTTCGGGCTCCGTTCAGCTGTCCGTTCAACTTGTAAAATTAATATAATGTTCAGCTCCATAATTATTTCGGATCTGCTAAACCATCTGCACAATTTTCCAGAATATACGAACCTTTGCTGAGACATTGAGCGAAGATTAATCTGCCAAAGAAAACTTTGTCTTGCATGCTCTCTTTTGATCTCTTTTCATTCAACTTGTTAATGGCTCCGTCAATTCCAAGCCCGACCATCCCCCCCCCCCCCCCACGGGCATTTGTCGGGCATTTTACAACTTTTCCATCCCTAGGGTGGGGCATTTGCTATAACCGGGCAGCCCGGGGGTGGGGCATTTGTCAAAGGCAACGCGATCTTTCGTATTTTAAAAGACGTACACGGTTTGTTGTTTATTTAAAATTTCCTGATTGCCCCCGATAGAAAAATATAAAAACTGAGTTGATATTAAACCTCGTTTGAGTCCCGCACTTTTCAAGTGTACCGTAGCCCCACCCCCACCCCACATGTGCAAACATTTACACCGTTGCTTTCCACGTGCGAACCAAAGACGTCAAAAGATGGCGGAACGAAGCTTCGACTTCAACACCATGTTCCAAAAATCATGATTACAGGTATAAATAAAGAGCTATGTATTTGTGAACAATTATAGTATCCATCATTAATAGTTCTGCTTGGAATTTAGATTTTTAAATTCCTCGATCCTCTCAAAAAAGTTTTTGAACTTGTCAAAAAAATGACAAATGCCCGACAAATGCCCGGGGTGGGGATGAGCGGGCTTGGAATTGACGGAGCCATAACTGAACACCGCGCAGTTTTGCCGCCGTTTTCATACAAATCATGCAGGAGGGAGGGGGCGACTCTATTGTTTTCAATTGCTTCATTAGATTGAACTGAAAAATCACTCAGTCGATTTATAGTTTTACAAAAAGTAATACCGAAGTCTAACCTAAATTTAGTGAAGTATTTAATAAAACAATGATGTCATTATGCTGTGACGCTTTTTGCTTTTTATTTTTTCGCTTTTCTTTGGCCAAAGTTTCTGCCAGTTTGCGTAGCGCGCGCGCATTAAAAATGGTTCAACGTGATTGGCTACTGGTTCGCCGGAAAATGGTCTAAAAATAGCCTAAATGTGAATCTGATGGGCCAAGAGATGACGGATGTGACACAGCCTACCCAATACCAGAGATGAAAACCTCTAGTTATATATAGACCTATAGATGTCCACTAGAGATTAACGATAAGGTATTACGCATCTTTTATTTTTATCCATGCAGGTCACCCTTCAGCCATGTACAAATCAGCTTACATTGCCATAGTAACGGTGCTCTTCATACTCGTCACTTTGAATATCGTGGGAAACTCTATCGTTTGTTTGATCATCAAGAGAAATCGAGATATGAGGTATGCCGAGAGACTGAAAACGTTAATGACGTTACATTCCTTGGAAAATTGCTCCAATGACAAAGGAAAACTTCGATTTAAAGAAATGAATAGTAGCAGGAGCCCATTGATAGTAGTATGTAAGCAGGCTAATAAGCTTGCTCTTTTCTGTTTTTATGATTATATGACAAGGTTCACGTGCGAGGCCTATTCGCAGGTTTCACGTAAATAGCCGTCCACTGACTCGTTCAATAGCAATTTAATCTATAAATTGCTAAGGGTATTGCTAATTCCAATTACGTCATTTTAAGCAAGATATCAAACCAGTGAAACAGCGTTTCATCACATTTCCAAACACCGAGAAGAAAGTAGAAAACAAGACGCGCAGCTGAGTATTTCTTAGGACAATCGAGATGTATGGAAATGTGATGAAACACTGTCTCTCGTGTTTGATGTATCTTCTCAATTGAAACTAAAACTAAGTTGAAAACGGAGAAATAAAATCGTAAAAATCCACACTAATTATAATCAGATATCCAAACCACCGACACGGTTATGATTCCCTTTGTTTTAACTTGATGAATTATTTAGACGATTTCCGCTGGACGTTCGAGAAAAAAGTGCAAAAAATTAAGTTACCAAAAAAATACTCATAGCACGGTAACATTTTGAATACAGTTAAGAAGAAATTATCGATAAATTATCTCCCAAGCTGACCCCGCGAGAGAAGTCATTACATATTTTAATTAAAAAGACGCTTCATGTCAGTTCAAAACAAAATGGCGTGCGTTTTTATTATTTTTTACGAGGTTTGACATTAATTTTCTCGAGAATGCTTGAGAATTTAATTGCGGGGTCACTTGGAGAAGTGAATTAAAGTGACATGTTTCAAATAGAATTCAAAATGTTACCGTACTATGAGTAGTTTTTTAGTATGTAATTAATTTTTGCACTTATTGCTCGAACGTTGAGCGGAATCCGTCTTTATTAGTTTTACAACTGTATTTTTCAAATACTTTTCAATTCCACAGGATTCCCATAAATTATTTGCTTCTGAACCTGGCTGTAGCGGACATCATGTATGCGACGTTTATGACACCAGCCATTATCTCAACCCTAAGTTCAAGTCACCCAGAGGCGATGGCTGGTATAGTCTTATGCAGATTGGCGATAGGTAGAGCCGTCGCATGGGTTGGAGGCGCCTCCTCGATGTTCACTCTGACTGCAATCGCCATTGAACGATATTATGCAGTAATGCATCCCCTTGGTAACAAAGGAAAACTTACCAAGCGTAAACTGAAGGTGTGTCACTGAAACATCTTAGACATAGGGGTGCAATATAAAAGAGAGGCTCCCTAAGTAAGGCAGGCCCAGGGGGGGGGGGGGGGGGGGGGGGGGGAGGGAGCAATCTCTTAAATATAATAGGCCCTTTGCATAATATGGTCACATGACCATGTCAATCATAAAAATAGGTGGTAGCACAAATAGATGGTAGTACAAGCTGGATGACAAGGCTTGCCATCCAGCTATACAAATCCTTTAAATTTTTCAAACTTTCAAACCACTATAAAATATCACGCTTACGTATCAGCGGTCTCAAAATTGGCAACCTTACTAATTTCATCATGCTCTTTCCATTTCTGGCAACCATTTTGTACTAACACCTATTTTAATGATTGACATGGTCATGTGACCGTATTATGCAAAGAGCCTATTGAACCCATGCTCTCACAACTTGCAAAGCAATCATCACAACTTTAGCCAGCGGATTCATCACTTGCGCGTGCGTAGAAGTTGTGTAAACTCAAAACACGGCGGCCGGTGAGGTAATGGAGGTGCGTATATCAATAAATATTGTATTTTTCACTTTGTGAGTTTTTATACCGGATATACTTCTTCCTCCTTCTTCCTTTTGTTAGTATACACCTAAATCAAAAAAGGTTGCTGCCGTCGATTGGTGTTTGGCGTTTGGTGTTTGGTCATTCATTACTCCCGGTGTATTCTGGGGGAAGACTATTGCTTGGCGGCGCTGTGTGTGCGACGGCCGTCTTGGATCGCAGTATGCCTGCACCATACTCCCAAGATCTAAGATGGCGCGTTATACATGTACATGTATAACGCCAAGACGGCCGTCGCACACACAGCGCCGCCAAGCAATAGTCTTCCCCCAGAATACACCGGGAGTAATGAATGACCAAACACCAAACGCCAAACACCAATCGACGACAGCAACCTTTTTTGATTTAGGTGTATCTCTGCACGTTCGTTAGCATTTACATTTCTTTGTCGTCCTATGCAACCTCGTTCCCAGAGTCCTCGTTACCCTTGTCCAGCGGTGGAGCGGCCAACAAGGACTTCTGGGATAAAGCCAGGAAGCGATCGCTTTATCCCAGAGGTCCTTGTTGGCCGCTCCACCGCTGGACAAGGGTAACGAGGACTCTGGGAACGAGATTGCGTCCTATGCAAAAAACAAAAACGCGCGTCCTATACAAACAAAACGCACTTGCGTTTTACATTTACATTTTTTTGCTGTCTTATGCGAAACAAAAACGTCAAATGACCAAATTTACGGTATTATGCATGGAGAATGTGAACACGCGATGGTTAGTTTTCCTTTCTATATTTGGAATTGAACTCTGTCCTAAGAATTCAGAGAGAACTCCGGGTACATTGGACTAATTCAACGTGTTGGAATAAGTAGTTTATAGGAATGTTAAGAAGCCTTATGAAAACACCGCTGGCCAAACAAAATTGGTCACTTTGCAAGTTGTAACAGCATGCTTTCTCGGTCCCAGCAGGCCCCTGTATTTCTACACCCCCCCCCCCCCCCCAAATTAGCGGCAAATGAAATGTGAAGTTCTTCCTTCCGAGCTTTCGAAATTAATTCAAATCCAGCAGTATATAGCGGAGAGCAAAATTAAAATGTAAATTAGCTATGTGGGTGGTGGGAGAAGCCAAGCCACTTTTATAGTGCGCCGCTGCGTTTAAGAGGCTATCTGTGTATGAACCTCATAAACATTTTAGATCATATTGGTGGTTTGCATCAATGTTACAAAAGCTGTTTGTTTGCAATAGTAGATTTTAACTGTGAGCTAAACATTGTGTGGTCTTGATCACTATCAAAACACATTTCAAAACACAAATGATTTGATTTACAATGGGGGCTCCCTAGACGGCCAAAGCGGGTCGAGATTTTTATGTCTGCAAATTCCTGAAAGCTACGAACTTTAATTCAAAACTTTAGTATATATCTTGCTATTAAATTGATCCATTTTTAATAGCTGCCCATCATAATTTATCAAGTTGTCGTAAGTTCAATTAAGATCATGACTTTTCTTCGTGGTGTAAGTCAATATATCATATACGGGAGACAGTGTTTCATCCGATTTCCAAACATCGGAGTAGATCGAGAGTTGAAAATACGATGCATAGCGTAGTATTGATATATTTCTCATTCTAAACAAAGACCACGTTTCCAAACCTCCGTCCTTGTAAAACACTGCAATTTATCAGTAATAAAATTTAGTAATATTTACCCATCTACGAATATAATATGCTTCTCGTAGAACTTAGCCAAAGGGTGGAAGAGTAGAGGTTTTCAGTTCTGCTGACAGTATGGGTGTAAACCCCGCACCCTCGAGACTTATAAATAAATAAATAATTTACACTTTCAGGTGGTCATTGCTGGTTCTTGGATCTTCCCATTAATACTCTGCATTCCGAATTTTCTTATCAAAGACTTTAAGGAGACGAGCAAGCGCTGTATGGATTTCTGGTCTAATGAGTTATTCGAAAAAGCTAATCAAGTGGTATGGGATGTCTTGGTGTTTGTTTCCTTGGCACTGATGGTTGGGTTGTACTCCAGAGTCGTGTACACTTTGTGGTTCAAACGTAATGATCGGCTCACACACCAACAACAGGTGAGTACGAATTAGAAGCCAGCTTTGTACAGTACATGTAGAATTCACCAACCATCAAACCCGCGAGTAGTATATTAATTGATTAAAGCCCCTTCCACACGAGGAAGTTTTCCTTGACAAGTTTTCCTTGACAAATTTTATTTGCTCGTGTGGACGATAAACAATTTTTCTTTGACAATTTTTCTTTGTAACAACAATAATATTGTACAGCGGATTATCATCTTTAATAGGATCCAGGTCGCGAGCAACAAGATAAGGCCGCTGGGCACCAGCGATTCCTTGTCAAGTTTTCCTTGTTGTACGTCCACACGAACAAGTTTCGCAACGCCAGTTTTTGAGCAAGGCTACACTTGTCAAGGACTCTTGCCAAATTTCCCTTTCCACACGAGCAAGGAAACTTGTCAAGGAAAACTTGCTCGTGTGGAAGGGGCTTTACTAGATTAAACAATACGTTTCGCTATAAAAGGGATGGCATCTCCTATAATTCATATCTTTCGATGCGAACTGCAAATTAGTAGTTGAAAGGCGCAGGTTGTTAATGTTTGTCAGCTGTTTACGCTTTAGTTTCCGCCTTCCCCTCCGTAACTCCAAGGGTACATCCAAAACAAAACATTGATTTTTAAATAATTTTGTTGATCCAAATATTGCTAATCTAGCTCAAGCAGACTTTGCATTTTTTCAATGCACAGGGTGTGATGAGGGTGCGAAAGCGTGTCACCTTGATGGTCGTAGCAGTCAGTGTTATTTTTGGAATCTGTTGGGGAACGACCGTAATCATATACACCTTACGGAAATTTAAAATATGCAACATTGGTTCCGTCCCAAAGGCCATTGCTTACATAATGGTCGTGTTCAATTCTGCCGTCAACCCGTTTGTTTATGCTCTGTTGAACCAGCAATTCAGGAACAAGATAAAGGAACTTAAATGCCTGCCGTGTCAGCTGCGCTCCTCTGCACTCCTCTGCAAACAGGGTTCATTCTCTTGAGGATACTCAGGTCATGGAGCTTACCTTCACCAACACCCACTCGACCGATGCACCGACCCACCCGACCCACCCGACCCACACAGCAGGCCCAAGTTCACAGGAGTGAACAACCTCGTTCCCAGGGTCTCTCTTCTTCCCGCCAAAATCATCAGGTCTCTTTTCTGATGCTTTTGGCGGGAAGAAGAGAGACCCTGGGAACGAGGTTGAGGAGTGAAGTGATCATTTTCTTTTAGTTACATGTAGACTTATTTTAGGATAATTCCCACTTGTTAAGTCGATGCTCTTGTTATCTTTAGAGATAAATGAGTAATGGCAGTAAGGCCTTACACTTTCTGGAGTTTGTGGGTATAGATAGGGTGTGGGCGGAAAGTTCCTCCCCCCTGTATATATACTAGAAATATGCGCCTCGCAGAACCTCGCGAATATAGGATCGGGGGGGGGGGGGGGGGGGGGGGGACTCCCATATAAAAGTGACGGTGGTGGTCGCCGGAAATTTTGAAAAGAACCCCTAAAAGGTACCAAAATCTCGTTTTGTGGGTGTGGCTCGAATTCATTTTCACCCCTAAGAGGTACCAAACAACAAAACAAAACTAGTCCCTGTTATATATTTGATTTTAACACCCCTAAGCGGTACCAAACAACGAATTTTAACCCCTAAAAGGTACTGCAATCACCCCCGTCACTTTTATATGGGAGCCCCCCCACCCCCGGGTATAGGATGTGTCACATCACGTAACTAATCTTGCCCACAAAGCACTCGCCTTGTTTTTGTTTTTTTCAGTACGCGCACCAGTTTATATTGTTCCTTAGTTCTCGATCTAGTGCGGTTTAAACATGAACACTAAACATTGTTACACCGCTGTAGATTTACAGGATTTATAACAGTATGGGGGTGCACTCTCCTGACAGCCTGGTTAATGCCCTTGATGGAAACTTCTTGTTAAAAATAA
The DNA here is from genome assembly GCA_029204205.1 of Desmophyllum pertusum. Classification (NCBI taxonomy): domain Eukaryota; kingdom Metazoa; phylum Cnidaria; class Anthozoa; order Scleractinia; family Caryophylliidae; genus Desmophyllum; species Desmophyllum pertusum. The sequence goes on from MU827317.1 coordinate 252,683, forward strand.
AATTGAAATATGAACTGTCATGACAAATAATTGCACTGCCTTTGATAAAAAGTTTAATTTAAAACACGCAACTTATGTGCATTATGTATGTAAATATTGTAATAAAACTATCCTTTGAATGTTTTTTGTATGTAAAAAACGTAGTGTAAATTAGAAATATAATAAGTATAACAATTATAATAGAAGTATACAGTGGAGATGTCATATCTATTGTTTATATCACTGAGACTACAATAACATTTTTATATCACTTATATATATTCTTATTGTATTAATATTAGTATTAGTGTAGTTTTTTTAAGCAGTGTCCCCTAATTAGTATGGTATATTATTACCAGGCTACAAGGTTCTTGACACTTTAATAAAGTTCTCATTCATTCATTCAATAATAGTATCAAGTATATTGTAATAGTATCAGATTATCATTATTGTAACATCATGATTGTAAACATACTGTAACACACAGTATAATTGTGTTATTGTAATGTATTAAATCAGTTGCAAGTGTTGTAAAAGTATAAATTGTAACCCAGGTTTCGCTCTAACATTCGACCGAGGACTACAAAGGGCTACAGTACGGTACGAATGAATTTCGATCTGGATTGAATTTCCATCCGGATTGAATTTTTTGATCTGGATTGGATTTCGATCTGGATTGAATTTTGATCCGGATCAATCCTGTGTCCATCTTGAAACCATTTGAAACCATCTTGGAACCATCTTGTTTATCCTAAGGGAACTTAAATTTTGAAATAAAATAGCTACAGTCGAGCATAATTCAGAGCATAATAGTCCGTTTTTGAGGGTGAATGCTCGATTTTAGGAGCATAATGTGTCAACCCCTACTGCGCGCGAGGGAAGAACTTTTCTCATTTTGGCCACTAAAGAACAATTAGCTAAATGAGAGCCACGGCAAAACATCAAATGAACGCGAAGCGGTTCGAGGTGTGGGAGAAAAGCTAAGTTTTATTTCTTGTTTTTACGTAATTTGCGAGTTAACAGTTGAAATACTACATTACAGTGCACAAACAAATTTATTTGACCCAAAGAACGACATATCTCAATGCAAAATTTGAAAACTCCAAGCGTCGCAGTGTTTTTTTTTCTAGGCAGCCGTACGAAACCATGGGAAACAGATTGATGGAAACGAAATAATTTTTAAAATAACTCTGCCAACCAGACATCAAACGTCCAACGAGATGGATCCCCAAGAGCAGCTGTTCGTCACTACTATAGCAGATCGCGATGGTTAGAGACCATGAAGGGAAATAATAAAAAATATGATCAGCTAATCAAACATATATCCATTTTGTTAGCTAGGCTGTGTCATTTCAATGATAAATAATGTTTATTTCGATGTTGAGTTATGTTAATGGAACGCGAACAAATTACCTCAGCAGCTGCAAGGAGACTTCCTCTTTTAATAAATGTAAATATTCCGAACAGTTATGCTCAAGACCGGGAGTTTATAGGATTAACCGAAATATCTTCTACTGAGGTACATGGTAATATATAATAGATCATAATAGTATATGAGGTTCCTGATGGGGGTGCTGGATTCTCAGTTATTAGTTAATATTTGCGGGTCATTTCTCACGTTACCAGTTTAAAACTTTTAGCCATTATGTCAGCTATCAGTAATTTTGACAGATACTCATTCTCAGCTATCAGTTAAAAGTTGGCGTCATTTCTCAAATACAAATACAACTTGGCTCGTCCATCTGACTCGGTTCGTATCAGCTAAAATAACCTCTCCGACCTGACCAACAGCGCTCGAATTAAGAGTGAGGCTAGAGGAGCAAAGTTGTCCTCAGCATTCATTTCAGGTGAAGCAAAATCTGAAATGGTAGGAGCAAAAGTTTGCCCTGATGTAACCATACTTTACCTGCAACTTGCCTCGCAATTTTGTTGCGCGCCGTTGCCAGATACATGTATAAATTGCACGAAAACGTTGCTTATTGTAAACATTCTAGACAACATCCTAGACTAAACGCATAACAAAAATAGGGCCCGAATGGCGCCACCTCGTGTTTTTCGTCAACGATGAATGTACATTGACTTCAAGCTGAATAGACCTTATCACGGTTTTGGAAGCCACCATGACGCGTAGGCAACACGCGTCAGAAATTACAGAGTATGGGAATCCGATGGCAAATAATTTTCTTAAAATTTGAATTCTGAACAATTTATCAATTGCAAAGTTAAGATACTAGGCAAAGGATTGTATTAACCAAATTTGAGGGATGCAGTCGCGTTTTTAAGGGTGGCCCGCGGTTAATTTATTGGAGCGGAGGCTCCCTTTCAAAAACTAATTTTCCGCATGAAAACGTTACCGATTTCTGTAATTTTTGGCTATACAAAATAAGGAATCTTCACATTTTATAACGCTTTTAATTTTAGGGCAAACGAAATTTAAGATTTAGAGAGACAAGCACTATTAGAAAACCTTGTTTTTTACGAAATCGCGAATATTTTCATAAAACGAAGATAGATTTTTTTCTAATTACGTTCAAATAAGTTCCAAGACTTCAATGTTTACTGCGAACAAGTTTCAACACAATCGGCTGCATAGAAATTGCTGCCACAGTTCACTGCTGAATTTCTGCTTCAAAATAATATGCTCATGTATTTGCTTCAGCTGTTGCAAGAACGCTTCAATAATGCTAAGATCGCAACTATTATTGGAAAGCTTGATACACCTAAACCTTTGCTGAAGAATCGGAAAAGATCGGAAATTCCCAGTAAAAGCTATAAGCAAACGAAGGACAAGGTGTTTATAGTGCGTCATTTATGAATTTCAAGATATTCAAGTTAGTTCGACTTGTGAAAAAACTACCGATTTGTTTTCCGTAATTTTTAAGTATGATAAAATCCAGCATATATACAAACGGCCTCGCGTAGTTTTAGGCGAGTAGCCTCGACGAAGCTCGGCGAATTAAGTCGTCAAGTCAGCTACTTCATGTCCTCCAGTTACCAATGCTTTGAAAAACCCCTCGTACTTCCGTAAAATTATTCAAATTTGTCGTGTTGTGGTATTTCTTTTTCACTTGGAATTACGGATCATCGAAAATTTTCTTGGAATGTCATTGATCGTTCATTATCATTTAAATTTTCGATGATCCGTAAAATTCCTAAGTGAAAATGAAATCCCACAACGCCGCAAATTTGAATAATTTACGGCAGACTAGGGGTTTCCAAAGCATTTGTAAAATGGAAGACATGAAGTAGCTAACTTGGCGACCTAAATTCGCCGAGCTTCGTCGAGGCTACACGTCCAAAACTAGGCGAGGTCGTTTTTATATATGCTGGATTTTATCATACTTGAAAATTACGGAAAACAAATCGGTAGTTTTTTTACAAGTCTAACAAACGGGAATAATTTTGAAATTCACAAGTTAAGCACTATAAACATCTTGTCCTTCATTTGCTTATAGCTTTTACTGGGAATTTCCGATCTTTTCCGATTCTTCAGCAAAGGTTTAGGTGGTATCAAGCTTTCTAACAATAGGTGCGATCTTAGCATTATTGAAACGTTCTTGCAACAGCTGAAGCAAATACATGAGCATATTATTTTGAAGTTTAAAATTCAGCAGTGAACTGTGCAGCAATTTCTATGCAGCCGATTTTGTGGAAACGTGCTCACAGTAAACATTGAAGTCTTGGAACTTATTGAACGTAATTAGAAAAAAAATCTATCTTCGTTTTTATGAAAATATTCGCGATTTCGTAAAAAACAAGGTTTTCTAATAGCGATTGTATCTCTAAAATCTTAAATTTCGTTTGCCCTAAAATTAAAAGCGTTATAAAATGTGAAGATTCCTTATTTGTATACCAAAAATTACAGAAATCGGTTGACGCTTTCATGCCGAAAATTAGTTTTAAAAAAAGGAACCTCCGCTTCAATAAATAACCGCGGGCCACCTTAATTTTCCAAACATTTGTCTATAAATTTTTACGCGGCTTTACAGTTCCGGTTCACACAAAAAAATATGTGTTCGATTTCGTTCGATGACCGAACAAAAGTTCGATTGAGTTGGCGATTAAGTTCGATTAAAATTTCGTTCGATTTCGTTCGATGTGATACGCCGGGAATATTTAGGGACTCTGCAAAATTATTAAAGTGAGGAAGCGGACGACGGAAAAATTGGCATTGGTAAAAAACAAACACCTTATTGTTACTTTTTTGAATTTATTTTCGAGTGGTAAAAACAATATTTTACGAACGAGCGCAGCGAGTGAGTAAAATATTGTTTTTTACCACGAGAAAATAAAATTCATATCTTCAAGTCACCGTAGTAATTTTCTTAAATGACAAAAGCACAAACTTTATCGCGAAACTCTTGCAGCTCTGTGGTTGGACTTTCTGAATTTCTCTCCTTTCGTCTTCACTTGCAAGGAAACTCCTTGAATAATTTTAAGTCATATGAAGTTTTCTTCTTCGTGTTAACATTTTTCTACTCCTCAGTGAACGACCGGAGTTTGGCAGCTTTGCACAAAAAAAGCCATGCAAAAGCGGGAAATGACGTCATCGATATCCTCACTAGTGAGGATATGGAAAATACGCCACTCGGGTCCCGGATGTAGTTTCGTATGAATTTTACGGGTGGTCTATTTTTCAGTAAAAACACTCGTGTCTATATAATAAATAGAGGTTATTCAGCGGAAAGTTGTGTAATACGGCTGGGTATTTTTACGAGTCAGTTTTTATTTTTTCGAGCCTTTAGGCGAGAAAAAATAAACACTGACGAGTAAAAACGCCCAGCCGTATTACACAACTTTCCGCTGAATAAATTGTTTATTATACGACATAATATAATTTCCTAAAATATAGGCTGTCAAACAGTGTTTTCCGTAGCGCGCGGTCAGGGGGACTGAGACCCGTGTAATACGGTCTCATATTTGCTCTCGTCTTTGTGCGTATTCGCACTCTAAAATGCCATGTCGCGTAATAAAGTGTAATATTCTACCCTGGGTATTGTTATTCATGACATGATAATCAGATATGGGGAATCGCTCTGGCCTGGGACAAGCAAGAAGAAACGGACAGGATCAAGCCCGACTTTTAATACTGTTTCTGAGGAAAAGAGCGTGGACATGGAAGCTTAATGCAGGACGAGGATAAAGATCATATTATGTTATAGTCTTGTAAACTGAAGCGTTTTATAGCAGGGTATTAAATTTTTCGCGATACATTTTTTCCGCGATAATTTTGCAATCGCGAAAATCGCGAAAATAAGTAACAATACTACTTTTGCTTTGAGATGATTTGCATTGTAGCCATCGCCAAATGGATGCGACGTCATGGACTCTCTGCTCTCCTGCTCTACACGGTATGATTCACATAGCCTATAAAAGTACGACTTTTCCATCGAAATGATCGCGTGAACGATTGCATGACAATGTTTCCAGGGCGTCGATAAAGTCAGGAACACGGAACATTCCGGAACATCCCGGAACATTTCGGAACATCCAGGAACATCCCAGAACATTCCAGAGCATAAAATAATTAAAACTAAGCAAGAAAGAAAAAGAAAAACAAGAAGAAAAAAATGGTCCAAATCTCCGAATATAAAAATATAATTAGTGGGAAGTTGTGCGGGGGAGGGGGTGATCAAAATACAATTTATGCAACTGACCGCAATGACTGAAGGCTCAATTAAGAACAAAACACAAATAGCAGATACAAACATTATACAACAACGCATGTTGTAAAAAAACTTAACTTTACTTGACGTTTCGTATGCTACGCAACATATATCTTCAAAAGTGACATATAAAATTGAAATTACAAAGAAATCTATGCAATCGGGAGTCTGGTACCGAGATTAACAACAATGTTCTTAACAATAAGCTAAAAAAAAACACGGAGTTACAAATGAAAACCGTCTGTTTTGAGAAGCTAACTAGTATAGTAACAGCTTCTCGCTACCAATGTTGCCATTCAAAGCCGGTCGCAGATCTTGAATAAACAAAGTCTCCTTTATTCTACAGTGTAGGGCAAAAAAAAAAACTAAAATACCCACCCTGTGTAGGGCAACACCCTCCATTTTAGGACCCTGTTTAGGGCAAACGACAAAATACACACTCTCTTGTTCTAAAACAAGTGTAGGATACCGACAACAATAGCATTTATCTTGTCTTGAAAATGATGTGATGTTGAGTGATGAGCTGCTAAAGACCGGCAAACTTCTCCGTGCAACAATAGCCCGGAACAATACCCTGTTTAGGACAGACTTGCATGAAATTATATACTCTGTTCAGGGCTGGGAGGCGAAAAACCATACCCTGTCCAGCGGCACGTCCCCGTATAGGCCACATAAGGGAGTACCCCCCCGGGGCGTCACCGGACTCCCAAAACGGCTAGACTGTGAACAGTCCCTCTATTTTTTGCGCTTTCCGCCCCCAACGCCCGTCCCCACAGGCATTTTGTTCTCTCCCCAGCTTTCGCTCGCCACGAGAAACCAAGATGGCGGCCCCGCGAACTCTACGATCGACATCTACAACAACACAGGAAAATAGGGGACTATGAACAGTCTACAAAACGGCTGGAAATAGAGCCTACCAAATCTCTCGATCTCCCAAATTATTTTCGAATTTGAATTCTGTGGTATACGACTCCAAGCTATTAACAAGCACAACAACGAAAGAAAACCATCTCAGGGAATTGCTGTCAATCATCCAAAACCAACCAATAGAATCACCAGATATTACTGACCTGTGGTCCACCAAATCCTCTGAATGCCGTGTTTGAAGGGACGTTGGTCTTACACATGTAACCAAGTCCCCGGATGTTCGGGATAAGATAACAGTTTTCCATGTGGAAAAGAGCCCGTTCCATAACCTACAGGAGTCATCAAAGTGGCCATGAGCCACTGAACTCGGAAAATTATGTTAAAGTTAATATTTGAAACACAAGTTGCCTTAATAACGTGATATCATTCTTATCTCTGTATGTGAAACACGCAGAACTCAAATTACGTTTTCAATTTATCAAAATCGTTCGAACATCTAAACAGATCTACAAATGAGAAACATTGCCACTAAAAGACTACTAAAACAAATCACTTGATGGGTAAATCGTGTCACGTCCACGTCAACAACCTCGGCGAGGAGCTATTTGCAGGGTTAAAAATCAGCAACCGGCACGCTCAATCCAGCACTTCGGTGAAAGTCAGTACTCAGAACTCACTTGAGCCTGCTGTGATAGTCAAATAACTCAGCGGCTCAATACAAACCGAGTTGATAAATGACTTTTTCCTAAAGATTTTCTGTTGTGTCAACGTGGCGCAGTGGATATAAGCACCGCTTTGAAGTCTGGAGGTCGTGAGTTCGACGCTTAGAAGGTTATAATAATAATAATAAATAATAAAAGCATTTATTTATACACGATAGGATTAAAGCAGCATAGCTGATGTGGTCGTGTCATACTAAAGTTAAAAAATTACAACTAAAAATTTAAAATTACAGTCTAGATCAATCGAAAAGGGTAAAATCGTCTAATATATTAGAATTAATTATGTTAAAGTGCTACTACGATCAAAATTAAGCATTTTCTTTCTCGTTTTTTTTTTAGACAATTTCATTATTTGGGTAATGATAAATACAACACGCTAGAAATCTGACCAGAAAGTACAAACACGGCAGAGAACCAGCCCGCGAAAATCTCGTAAAATCCATCCGCCATTGATCAGTTCGCAAACGTCGCGGCCCGCGATTTTTGCCATTAGCGGTCTGTTCGTGACGTCATCCAATCAAGTTGCCTTCGAGCGAAGTGTTGCAGTCGTATGGAAGAAACACAACAGCACCGATGTTGGTGAACGTATTCCCGTTGTCTTTCGCCGTAAATGACCCAGAATTTAATTGAAATAAGAAGTATGTCGACCTTTTTTCTGAGCTTTACTATGCACTAAAAAAAGAAAAGAGCAGCGCGCTAGTGGAACCACGAGAAGCGACCAAAGGCAAAGATCAAAGATACGAATCTTCGCTCTATTAATTTCAGATGAAGACGACGGAAAACAGGAATTTTTAGAACACTTGGGAACTCCAGGCATATCCAGGGGTATGGTAGAAGTACGTGTAATGTAGGTTTTGCTAAATTCCTCGCCAAATTAGTTGACTGTTGGTTTTTTGGCTCGGAGCACTTTTCATTACGTGATCGATCAAATCAACCAGTCAGTGCATGCATATGGCTGTCGTGTCAACAGCTGAATGTCATGTACCTTCTAACCCTCCCCTTACTTGTCCCTTGTGTGTACAGTTCGCAAGAAAATACATTATACTGATCAGCCAAATCATATGCCTTTGACCAGTACATTAGAAATTCAGACATAAACAACAATATTGTGTTTCAAAGAACAATATTTTTCAGCTCATAAGGGAAATAAAATAATATAAGCTTATGCAACCAAGTAACTTATGACTGTGCAGTAACTTGTAATGAGCACTGGAAAACTAGAAATTATTTACCATGCAGTTTTTAAATGTTGACATAATTTCATGTAAAATCATTCTTGCCCAATGATTTTTTTATGACTTTTGTGTTGGACTTGCAGTACCCTTGCTTCCTCTAGCTGCTCCAGGAGTAGGTGAATTGTTGGGGCATCCTGATAAAAATATATTTCCTCGAATAATAGCCAGGGGTAATTATTATTGTTTTTTTCTCCAAAAGATATCCATGCCCAAATTCACATATTGTGCATATTCCAACCTGAATCTTACAAAAGTGAAAATAAAATAATATTGTTTTACTTGAAAATTGAGTGTTAGTCATCACTACTTTCATAACAATGTGTCATAAAACAATTTTTAGCAACTAAAATACCTGATAGTTATTATCAGGTTAACACTGTTTTTGTGATATCCAAATGTTCTTGTTAAGTGACCCCTATGATTGTGAAGGTAGTGTCCTCAGAAACCCTTAAGGCTCAATCAGTTCTTCACTAACCAAAGTGCTTGGGCCCTAATGGTACCCTAGAATATATACCAGTTTTTCTCCATATCAAATGTACAAGAACCTAATTTCAGACTTCTCGATAGCTCTTGCTGCTGATTAAGCATTGGTTTCCACGTTTTTAGGCTCCACTACCTGGGAAAATGAATCCCCTTCCCCCACCAAATGCATGCTCTTGAAGACAGGAATTGAGAGAAGGGAGCAAATTGAGCCTATGTGTCCTAATGATGCTGAGTAAATTAGAATGACTATAATTGGGGGGGGGGGGGGGGGGGGGGGGCAACTACCTGTATATAAGCCTTGTTTTAATCAAGGGCAATTTTGTATTTACAGGGTTTCTGCATATTTTTGTAAACAAAATTTGAGATATTTTCCATACTTTTTTCCAAACCATGTTTTCATTTTACAGACTCAGCAGATTGAGGTCCAGTTCAGATGCCGTACTTCACATGAGCCATATCGAATTTGAATTTAGGCCGACCCAAATTAATTTAGACCGATTGAATTGATTCAGACGCCGAGCTTAATTCAGCCAAACTTAATTTTTAGGGGGAAATTGCTGTTATATTGAAAATACATTATAATAATTCATGCATTTGTTTCGGCTCATGTGAAGTTTGGCATCTGAATCAAAGTCAGTCCACAGCCGTAATTCCTGGCTGAGCCAGGCGGGAAGAATGGCTGAGCCGATCCGAATTCAATCAGCCGTTCCGAATAATTATAATTTGATACAGACACCGTACTTCACATGAACTTAATTCATCAAATTTGATTCGGCTCATGTGAAGTATGGCGCCTGAACTGGGCCTAACACACGCAATCAAACGCCGAAAACAGGAATTCCAGCTACCTGACAAAGATTTCATTGAATAACAGAACTTGTTGTACACAATGTAGCTTCGACAAATTTCCAGACATAAACTTCATTTTCCAAACTTTTTCCAGGTCTGTAAAGCTAGTCAGCAAATCCATACTTTTCTACATTTCTAGACTGTATGAACCCTGTTAATTTCCAGTACAATAAAGTTTACAATAACATAGCATCAAAGATACAAATTCAATTCAAAAATGGATGATATCAAAACCAAGGAAAATATGCACCTTGAGCTAATTGAACACTGAAGACACAACTAGCTTTAGGCTTTTATTTTATTTAAGTTAAATATAGGAAACAAATTGTTATAAATTTTTGTTTGATCTCCCAGTATTACCTTGCACTAGTTCGTTGGAAGTAGCTATTAAAATCCAAGTATCCACAGGGGCGGATCCAGGATTTCAAAAGGGGGGGTGGATGGCAGACCCGCCATCTTGGAAATTACCACAAGACCCTGGGAACGAGGTTGCCATCAAACCTGAGCATCGACTGAGCACATGGGTTGGTAAGCGCGAACGTTTCCCTGCAAATTTCGCAATAATGAGCCAATCAGAATCTTACTTCGCCTCACTAGTTGTCAAATGGCTTCCTTGCGAACTTTTGCGCGAAAAGTGGCGGCAGACGGACGAAACGTGGCGTAACAACAACCAGACATGAGCGAGAGCTAATTTTTCTTTCTTTATTTATTTTCTATTTCAAATAAAGTGACATTTCGAATTTTTTTTTACTGAAAAAATGGGGGGTGGATATCCACCCTATCCACCCCCCCTGTATCCGCCCCTGATCCAAACAAGCAGCACATGACAACACTCTATACCATGTGTATAATTACAGTTCAGACAAAGTAAACAAGCGAAGCTTTGAAATATTTAGTCCATTCTGAGGAGTTTCATTCAGCTGACAAAAACAACCTCCCGTAGTCCCGTAAGCACATACCCAACAGCCCGGCCCGTAGTTAAACTGCTGATCAATAAGTCATCAGGCGATATCATCCGTAATAAGCTTATCTTCGTCGTCGATTTGAGCAGCGTGATGAGGCTCTTTAAACCAGCACTGAGTAGGAGAGTTGTGCGAAGAAATTCTGGCTTTTGAGACTCCTGCTGCTAGCATAGTCGACACAATACGTTGGATGTATCTTCTTGTGTGAAGAAAAAGCGTTCTACGTTTATAGAAAGCTCTAGAACCTCGTCGATATACAATACAACATGAAATCAGCCTTCGCGCACACAGAAGAAGCCATATTTGTTTCGAATTGGTTGATTGGATGACGTCATTGTCCTCTCGTCCCAATCCTTATTTACGCGCTCGGACATTTTTGAATCCAGCAATGGCGGCAAGTCGAAGTTAGAAAGTAGAGTTAAAATAATCGGACTTCCCGTGAGAATTTTTACTTGATATTTGGCACATTTACTATTTGGTGGTTAAAGTTTCGAAATCCGAAGAGAACAGGAGAAGTGTATTTTTGATCGTAGTAGCACTTTAAGGTTCCTTTTTTTTCTTTTTTTTCCCCTTTACTTTTTTTTTTTTTTTTTTGGTGGTTGAGTATTTCGATTTCGAACTCAAACAAGGTGTTTGTTTATTGAAGGATGAAATAAATAATGAAATGTAAGACGGCTTCTCGCCCTCGATTTATACTGCTGGAACTTAGATTTCTCGAACCCTCGATTTCTCGAAAACCCCGATAACTCGAGCCAAAAGTCGTTTCCTTTGGATTTGTTTCACTGTAATTTTACCCCAGATATTTCGAACTTCCTGATTTCTCAAAACAATTTTCGTTTCGCGTGGAGAGTTCCACTGTATGTCCCACTGTATATTCAACCGACACCGCGGAAAAACGCATCGCGCATGCGTGTGACATCACGATTTTTCACTCGCAAGAAACGAGAAAGAAGTATGCATTCTCGCTAATAAGAGAATTCGAAATCCATCTGCTGCGGTATCTACTGGACGTTTTAGTCAGGAAAGCAGTCAAAGCACAAGACAAAATTATCATTGCAGAACTGGATACGTTTTCTGACGTGATGGAGTCGGTCAAATCTCCCTCTTCTGTCTCAAACATGAAATTACACTATCAGAATGAACTCGACGGGTCTACAAATATTCGATCCGTGAGAATATTTTTTTGCTGGGAGATCTCGCAACGCAATTGAGACGAAACAGCTAAATAATCTTGGTAAACAATGTTTCAAACTGTAAGCTATAAGTTTATGTACTTGTAGATGTATTAAAATATGGTAGCTTATGGATTTTCCTTGCTTGTTTAGCTGGCAATGCAATGGGTTTTATTTGATTTTCATCTTAATATTAAATATTCGAGATTCGTTGGTAGATTTCAGCATGTAGTTCAGTTGATTTATAAACTGTCTTGAGAGAAGCATCAATGATCTGTGTTCTTTTTGCTGGTGCTAGACTATTCAGTATTGTTGTATTTCAGCTCATTAAGTTTTTTTGAAGTAAAACATTTCATCAGGAGCTTGTTATTTTATAACCAATCAGAGGTAAAGTCATACGCGAGTTGTTTATTTTAGGATTTATTTGGAAGAAAACAGTAACCTACTCAGATACTAGTATATTACACATTTGCACTTACATGTATTCTTGATATGGAAGATCTTTCTCTCTTCTTCAATGTATTTAATAACTCCTGTTTTGTCACATTAATCCAAGCAAGTGTATTTCTAAATATTGACTATTGTAAACATTGTTTTCACTCCCCTCCCTCTCTCCTCTGCAGAGGCTTCTGTTGTAATCGTGCGTGGGAAGATTGCTTCTGCAGAGGAGAGAGAGAGAGAGCTCCCCTCCCTTATTTTCCCCTTGGCTACTCTGGTTTAATTTTTTGTTATTATTTTTTTGCCACATTTTGTACCAAAAATCAAAATACTCTAGGCATGCTGGCAGTGGCAGCACTCTGCCCAGATGAAACATTTATTTTCATTTCATTCCAATTTGATTTCGGTTTGGCTTAATTTTAGTTTGATTGAAATTACCTTTTTTCACTTTTCATGTTATTTTGAAAGGTATATTTTTGTGATTACATTCAATTTTACATCATTTTAAAAATAATTTCAGTATAAAAATATGTAAATTTTATTAGCATAGCATCTCCATACTACTCGCCCTAAGTTTTTTATCGATAGTTGACTCAGAGCTTTATCCCTTGCCAACTATCAGTTGATAGAAACCTTGAGCTTGCAGTCTTGTCTACAAGCCCCATCACAATAAGTAACAATATTAAATTGTTAAAACAGTTCACCATTGTTATCCCCCCTTCCAATGTTGGTTGCAAGAAAGCCATGCCACATGAGATAAGTCAAACATTGAGAGGTGATTAGGGTGTTTCAACAAGATATTATATAGTTACATGTAGGTATAAATTCATTACAAAGATTCAAGTGTTGTTTTTTGCTGGTCCTGACTAAGGCAAAGAAGAAAGGACTTTGCTTGAATTTTAGCTTTATATTCTTTTAAGTTGGAACAACGATATAAATGGTGTAATTGTTTGTTTGGGAGGGGAGGGTAGTGGGATTAATGTGAGCATTATTTTGGATACCCTACTCTTCAACTTTTGAAGGTGCTCTTTATTTAACTGAACAGATCAATAAAAAAAATTGCACATTTATAGTAGTTTTGTTCTCTCTACTGTCTCTTAGTGAAAATAACATGAATTAAGCTTGGCTACAAAAACTATGAGTGCAGAAGTTTAGTTATGCAACTATTGTAGTCATTAATTTAGGGATCAATTAATAAAAAGCAACATGAACACCAGTACGACTACAACAGAACTGAATGTGTCAACAATATAGGGGTATATATTTGTATGGATTGTATCAAGTAAACATTGGTATTACTCAACTCTATGAGGAACATTGACAGACCGGCCTAATGAATCAGTGGCTTATTAGTTTGTAAGTTACCATGAAGCAACCATAATTATTATTACACTGATCTGTAGTTTACAGATGTTGAAAGATGAGCATTTGTTATTACCTGGTATTGATGTTTAACAAATCATGAAATGCAAGACAAACTGATGTATTTCATAAAAATTAAAATGACTGTAGTCAGCCAAAATGAAGGCAATTTTTTCCCTGAGAGTGAGGAGATTCTCCTTCATTGATGTTCAGTTATCTTCAATTAAATTGGCTCACTCTGCATTCAAATTGAATTAAATCAGTCATCCCTGAGGAAAACAACATTTCTTTGAACATTCCCAACTACAGATGAATGCTCACTGCTCCCAAATGAAGATCAAGCTTTTATAGTTTTAATAAGGAATTTTTAATTATTCCATGTCATCTAGCAAAGTAAGTACATGTGAACAGGATACTACAAGCAATCGTTTAGAGCAGCAGTAGTGACTTGTATGCAGCAGTACTATTTTATTAAGAAAACATAAAAACATATTCTTGCAACTAGTCTTTATACTATATTGGCAAATTATATACTTGTGATATGAAAGCCCTAGTACAACGAAAAAGAAAGATCAACAGAGTATAAACTCGTATTTTATAGGGAAACATGTTACAATATGACTGCACGTTGGATACACGGTTAATTTTCCTTAAAAATTAGTTAAGTGTTGAGCTAACGTGTTGATTATCCTCTTGCGTGGGAGATCCTGGAAGATCACAGTACCATTCTCAACAGGTAAGCAGTTTCGATGTTTATAGAAAAAATTCAGAGAAGAAAAACTATGACAGTAGAAATGATATACCTGTGGTATCAATTTTAGCCTTATATACGACGATGTCACCTTAAAAATAAGCAAAATGTGGGCCATTTCCTGTGCTATTATTACATGTAAATAATGACGTCAAGCTCTGTCAAAATAATACAATTCGACTGAACCCATGCAGTGTTTTGCAAACTTTCGAGACTCGTAGTACAAAGAAGAAAGATCGGCAAGATATAAACTAGTGTTTAGACCATCATAATAAGATGTACCTTCAGTTTCGATATTACCGTTAGATATGTTACGGATTTCTTAAAAATCAGAAAAATGTTTACGATCCAAACTGCCGTTCCATCGAGTCAGGATGCCGTGCACGTCAGCAGCCCAAACGAGCAGACTTCCGATGCTTGTAGCAAAAACTAGAAGAAAAATTACGAAACTAGAAATTGAGAGTTAACAGAATATAAAATAATGTACCTGTAGTATGAATCTTAACCTTATATTTTCAGGGGTTTCCTTAAACTTTGCCAAAATGTTCACTTTCCAGTCAGTGCCTTATAATCTTGCTAAATTTCTGCACATGCGCAGACGTTTTTCCGCGGTGTCATTCAACCTCGATTCCAGGCTCTCTCTCCTTTTCCTCGAGGAAAAGGAGAGAGAGCCTGGAATCGAGGTTGCTGTATATTATGCGCAATATATGCGCAAGCGTTATGCACTAGTCAGCGGATTTACAAAATGTTTAACAGGAAGCGAAGGAGCGCCCCCGGGGCTGTGACCAGTAGAGATGATATGATCCGCAATGGCTGATGTGTAATCACATATTATAATTTGTCCAAGCAGAACGAAGAGTGACCAAAATTCACAAAAAATTTAACGGATTACACCGAGAATTGTCGACATTGAAAACAGGAATAAATTACCAGAAAAAAGTGTTGGCCCGAAGGATTTATTCTGGTATTCAAATGTTGACATTCTCGGTGTTATCCGTTGAATTTGTTTTGCGAATTTTGGTCATTCGTCGTTTTGCTTGGACTAATTATAGTATGTGATTACTGAAGTATCGAGAAGTGCATGTGAGTGGGTTTTATTGAACGGATAAAGTTGATAAGCCGGCACATGCGCCGAACCGTGAAACACTCCCTTTAAGCTCAGTTCGTTTCAACACAATTATGTTTAAGCTTAATTCTGTAGTCGCGCAAGATTTTCTCGCCGTTAACAAGTGAAACCTTCGGGCTCCGTTCAGCTGTCCGTTCAACTTGTAAAATTAATATAATGTTCAGCTCCATAATTATTTCGGATCTGCTAAACCATCTGCACAATTTTCCAGAATATACGAACCTTTGCTGAGACATTGAGCGAAGATTAATCTGCCAAAGAAAACTTTGTCTTGCATACTCTCTTTTGATCTCTTTTCATTCAACTTGTTAATGGCTCCGTCAATTCCAAGCCCGACCATCCCCCCCCCCCCCCCACGGGCATTTGTCGGGTATTTTACAACTTTTCCATCCCTAGGGTGGGGCATTTGCTATAACCGGGCAGCCCGGGGGTGGGGCATTTGTCAAAGGCAACGCGATCTTTCGTATTTTAAAAGACGTACACGGTTTGTTGTTTATTTAAAATTTCCTGATTGCCCCCGATAGAAAAATATAAAAACTGAGTTGATATTAAACCTCGTTTGAGTCCCGCACTTTTCAAGTGTACCGTAGCCCAACCCCCACCCCACATGTGCAAACATTTACACCGTTGCTTTCCACGTGCGAACCAAAGACGTCAAAGATGGCGGAACGAAGCTTCGACTTCAACACCATGTTCCAAAAATCATGATTACAGGTATAAATAAAGAGCTATGTATTTGTTAACAATTATAGTATCCATCATTAATAGTTCTGCTTGGAATTTAGATTTTTAAATTCCTCGATCCTCTCAAAAAAGTTTTTGAACTTGTCCCGTGGGTCGGGCATTTGCACTGCTCCTGAAGCCCCACCGTGGGGATTTTATGCATGTAAGCTGACCCCACCGTGGGGCATTTTCAACCTTCTGACAAAAAAATGACAAATGCCCGACAAATGCCCGGGGTGGGGATGAGCGGGCTTGGAATTGACGGAGCCATAACTGAACACCGCGCAGTTTTGCCGCCGTTTTCATACAAATCATGCAGGAGGGAGGGGGCGACTCTATTGTTTTCAATTGCTTCATTTAGATTGAACTGAAACATCACTCAGTCGATTTATAGTTTTACAAAAAGTAATACCGAAGTCTAACCTAAATTTAGTGAAGTATTTAATAAAACAATGATGTCATTATGCTGTGACGCTTTTTGCTTTTTATTTTTTCGCTTTTCTTTGGCCAAAGTTTCTGCCAGTTTTGCGTAGCGCGCGCGCATTAAAAATGGTTCAACGTGATTGGCTACTGGTTCGCCGGAAAATGGTCTAAAAATAGCCTAAATGTGAATCTGATGGGCCAAGAGATGACGGATGTGACACAGCCTACCCAATATCAGAGATGAAAACCTCTAGTTATATATAGACCTATAGATGTCCACTAGAGATTAACGATAAGGTATTACGCATCTTTTATTTTTTGTCCATGCAGGTCACCCTTCAGCCATGTACCAATCAGCTTACATTGCCATAGTAACGGTGCTCTTCATACTCGTCACTTTGAATATCGTGGGAAACTCTCTCGTTTGTTTGATCATCAAGAGAAATCGAGATATGAGGTATGCCGAGAGACTGAAAACGTTAATGACGTTACATTCCTTGGAAAATTGCTCCAATGACAAAGGAAAACTTCGATTTAAAGAAATGAATAGTAGCAGGAGCCCATTGATAGTAGTATGTAAGCAGGCTAATAAGCTTGCTCTTTTCTGTTTTTATGATTATATGACAAGGTTCACGTGCGAGGCCTATTCGCAGGTTTCACGTAAATAGCCGTCCACTGACTCGTTCAATAGCAATTTAATCTATAAATTGCTAAGGGTATTGCTAATTCCAATTACGTTATTTTAAGCAAGATATCAAACAAGTGAAACAGCGTTTCATCACATTTCCAAACACCGAGAAGAAAGTGGAAAACAAGACGCGCAGCTGAGTATTTCTTAGGACAATCGAGATGATGAAATGTGATGAAACACTGTCTCTCGTGTTTGATGTATCTTCTCAATTGAAACTAAAACTAAGTTGAAAACGGAGAAATAAAATCGTAAAAATCCACACTAATTATAATCAGATATCAAACCACCATCACGGTTATGATTCCCTTTGTTTTAACTTGATGAATTATTTAGACGATTTCCGCTGGACGTTCGAGAAAAAAGTGCAAAAAATTAAGTTACCAAAAAAATACTCATAGCACGGTAACATTTTGAATACAGTTAAGAAGAAATTATCGATAAATTATCTCCCAAGCTGACCCCGCGAGAGAAGTCATTACATATTTTAATTAAAAAGACGCTTCATGTCAGTTCAAAACAAAATGGCGTGCGTTTTTATTATTTTTTACGAGGTTTGACATTAATTTTCTCGAGAATGCTTGAGAATTTAATTGCGGGGTCACTTGGAGAAGTGAATTAAAGTGACATGTTTCAAATATAATTCAAAATGTTACCGTACTATGAGTAGTTTTTTAGTATGTAATTAATTTTTGCACTTATTGCTCGAACGTTGAGCGGAATCCGTCTTAATTAGTTTTACAACTGTTTTTCAAATACTTTTCAATTCCACAGGATTCCCATAAATTATTTGCTTCTGAACCTGGCTGTAGCGGACATCATGTATGCGACGTTTATGACACCAGCCATTATCTCAACCCTCAGTTCAAGTCACCCAGAGGCGATGGCTGGTATAGTCTTATGCAGATTGGCGACAGGTAGAGCCGTCGCATGGGTTGGAGGCGCCTCCTCGTTGTTCACTCTGACTGCAATCGCCATTGAACGATATTATGCAGTAATGCATCCCCTTAGTAACAAAGGAAAACTTACCAAGCGTAAACTGAAGGTGTGTCACTGAAACATCTTAGACATAGGGGTGCAATATAAAAGAGAGGCTCCCTAAGTAAGGCAGGCCCAGGGGGGGGGGGGGGGGGGAGCAATCTCTTAAATATAATAGGCCCTTTGCATAATACGGTCACATGACCATGTCAATCATAAAAATAGGTGGTAGCACAAATAGATGGTAGTACAAGCTGGATGGCAAGGCTTGCCATCCAGCTATACAAATCCTTTAAATTTTTCAAACTTTCAAACCACTATAAAATATCACGCTTACGTATCAGCGGTCTCAAAATTGGCAACCTTACTAATTTCATCATGCTCTTTCCATTTCTGGCAACTAACACCTATTTTTATGATTGACATGGTCATGTGACCGTATTATGCAAAGAGCCTATTGATCCCATGCTCTCACAACTTGCAAAGCAATCATCACAACTTTAGCCAGCGGATTCATCACTTGCGCGTGCGTAGAAGTTGTGTAAACTCAAAACACGGCGGCCGGTGAGGTAATGGAGGTGCGTATATCAATAAATATTGTATTTTTCACTTTGTGAGTTTTTATACCGGATATACTTCTTCCTCCTTCTTCCTTTTGTTAGTATACACCTCAATCAAAAAAGGTTGCTGCCGTCGATTGGTGTTTGGCGTTTGGTGTTTGGTCATTCATTACTCCCGGTGTATTCTGGGGGAAGACTATTGCTTGGCGGCGCTGTGTGTGCGACGGCCGTCTTGGATCGCAGTATGCCTGCACCATACTCCCAAGATCTAAGATGGCGCGTTATACATGTACATGTATAACGCCAAGACGGCCGTCGCACACACAGCGCCGCCAAGCAATAGTCTTCCCCCAGAATACACCGGGAGTAATGAATGACCAAACACCAAACGCCAAACACCAATCGACGACAGCAACCTTTTTTGATTTAGGTGTATCTCTGCACGTTCGTTAGCATTTACATTTCTTTGTCGTCCTATGCAACCTCGTTCCCAGAGTCCTCGTTACCCTTGTCCAGCGGTGGAGCGGCCAACAAGGACCTCTGGGATAAAGCGATCGCTTCCTGGCTTTATCCCAGAGGTCCTTGTTGGCCGCTCCACCGCTGGACAAGGGTAACGAGGACTCTGGGAACGAGATTGCGTCCTATGCAAAAAACAAAAACGCGCGTCCTATACAAACAAAACGCACTTGCGTTTTACATTTACATTTTTTTGCTGTCTTATGCGAAACAAAAACGTCAAATGACCAAATTTACGGTATTATGCATGGAGAATGTGAACACGCGATGGTTAGTTTTCCTTTCTATATTTGGAATTGAACTCTGTCCTAAGAATTCAGAGAGAATTCCGGGCACATTGGACTAATTCAACGTGTTGGAATAAGTAGTTTATAGGAATGTTAAGAAGCCTTATGAAAAACACCGCTGGCCAAAACAGACCTCATTGGTCAATCAGAGAAAGAATAACTCCAAATTAGCGGCAAATGAAATGTGAAGTTCTTCCTTCCGAGCTTTCGAAATTAATTCAAGTCCAGCAGTATATAGCGGAGAGCAAAATTAAAATGTAAATTAGCTATGTGGATGGTGGGAGAAGCCAAGCCACTTTTATAGTGCGCCGCTGCGTTTAAGAGGCTATCTGTGTATGAACCTCATAAACATTTTAGATCATATTGGTGGTTTGCATCAATGTTACAAAAGCTGTTTGTTTGCAATAGTAGATTTTAACTGTGAGCTAAACATTGTGTGGTCATGATCACTTTCAAAACACATTTCATTTGGGCTCAAAACACAAATGATTTGATTTACAATGGGGGCTCCCTAGACGGCCAAAGCGGGTCGAGATTTTTATGTCTGCAAATTCCTGAAAGCTACGAACTTTAATTCAAAACTTTAGTATATATCTTGCTATTAAATTGATCCATTTTTAATAGCTGCCCATCATAATTTATCCAAGTTGTCGTAAGTTCAATTAAGATCATGACTTTTCTTCGTGGTGTAAGTCAATATATCATATACGGGAGACAGTGTTTCATCCGATTTCCAAACATCGGAGTAGATCGAGAGTTGAAAATACGGTGCATAGCGGAGTATTGATATATTTCTCATTCTAAACAAAGACCACGTTTCCAAACCTCCGTCCTTGTAAAACACTGCAATTTATCAGTAATAAAATTTAGTAATATTTACCCATCTACGAATATAATATGCTTCTCGTAGAACTTAGCCAAAGGGTGGAAGAGTAGAGGTTTTCAGTTCTGCTGACAGTATGGGTGTAAACCCCGCACCCTCGAGACTTATAAATAAATAAATAATTTACACTTTCAGGTGGTCATTGCTGGTTCTTGGATCTTCCCATTAATACTCTGTATTCCGAATTTCCTTATCAAAGACTTTAAGAAGACGAGCAAGCGCTGTATGGATTTCTGGTCTAATGAGTTATTCGAAAAAGCTAATCAAGTGGTATGGGATGTCTTGGTGTTTGTTTCCTTGGCGCTGATGGTTGGGTTGTACTCCAGAGTCGTGTACACTTTGTGGTTCAAACGTAATGATCGGCTCACACACCAACAACAGGTGAGTACGAATTAGAAGCCAGCTTTGTACAGTACATGTAGAATTCACCAACCATCAAACCCGCGAGTAGTATATTAATTGATTAAAGCCCCTTCCACACGAGGAAGTTTTCCTTGACAAGTTTTCCTTGACAAATTTTATTTGCTCGTGTGGACGATAAACAATTTTTCTTTGACAATTTTTCTTTGTAACAACAATAATATTGTACAGCGGATTATCATCTTTAATAGGACCCAGGTCGCGAGCAACAAGATAAGGCCGCTGGACACCAGCGATTCCTTGTCAAGTTTTCCTTGTTGCACGTCCATACGAACAAGTTTCACAACGCCAGTTTTTGAACAAGGCTAGGACACTTGTCAAGGACAAAATTGCCAAATTTCCCTTTCCACACGAGCAAGGAAAACTTGCTCGTGTGGAAGGGGCTTTACTAGATTAAACAATACGTTTTGCTATAAAAGGGATGGCATCTCCTATAATTCATATCTTTCGAAGCGAAATGCAAATTAGTAGTTGAAAGGCGCAGGTTGTTAATGTTTGTCAGCTGTTTACGCTTTAGTTTCCGCCTTCCCCTCCGTAACTCCAAGGGTACATCCAAAACAAAACATTGATTTTTAAATAATTTTGTTGATCGAAATATTGCTAATCTAGCTCAAGCAGACTTTGCATTTTTTCAATGCACAGGGTGTGATGAGGGTGCGAAAGCGTGTCACCTTGATGGTCGTAGCAGTCAGTGTTATTTTTGGAATCTATTGGGGAACGACCGTAATCATATACACCTTACGGAAATTTAAAATATACAACATTGGTTCCGTCCCAAAGGCCATTGCTTACATAATGGTCGTGTTCAATTCTGCCGTCAACCCGTTTGTTTATGCTCTGTTGAACCAGCAATTCAGGAACAAGATAAAGGAACTTAAATGCTGCCGTGTCAGCTGCGCTCCTCTGCACTCCTCTGCAAACAGGGTTCATTCTCTTGAGGATACTCAGGTCATGGAGCTTACCTTCACCAACACCCACTCGACCCATGCACCGACCCACCCGACCCACCCGACCCACACAGCAGGCCCAAGTTCACAGGAGTGAACAACCTCGTTCCCAGGGTCTCTCTTCTTCCCGCCAAAATCATCAGGTCTCTTTTCTGATGCTTTTGGCGGGAAGAAGAGAGGCCCTGGGAACGAGGTTGAGGAGTGAAGTGATCATTTTCTTTTAGTTACATGAAGACTTATTTTAGGATAATTCCCACTTGTTAAGTCGATGCTCTTGTTATCTTTAGAGGTAAATGAGTAATGGCAGTAAGGCCTTACACTTTCTGGAGTTCGTGGGTATAGATAGGGTGTGGGCGGAAAGTTCCTTTCCCCTGTATATATACTAGAAATATGCGCCTCGCAGAACCTCGCGAATATAGGATCGGGGTGGGGGGGGGGGGGGGGGGGGGGGGACTCCCATATAAAAGTGACGGTGGTGGTCGCCGGAAATTTTGAAAAGAACCCCTAAAAGGTACCAAAATCTCGTTTTGTGGGTGTGGCTCGAATTCATTTTCACCCCTAAGAGGTACCAAACAACAAAACAAAACTAGTCCCTGTTATATATTTGATTTTAACACCCCTAAGCGGTACCAAACAACGAATTTTAACCCCTAAAAGGTACTGCAATCACCCCCGTCTCTTTTATATGGGAGCCCCCCCACCACCGGGTATAGGATGTGTCACATCACGTAACTAATCTTGCCACAAAGCACTCGCCTTGTTTTTGTTTTTTTCAGTACGCGCACCAGTTTATATTGTTCCTTAGTTCTCGATCTAGTGCGGTTTAAACATGAACACTAAACATTGTTACACCGCTGTAGATTTACAGGATTTATAACAGTATGGGGGTGCACTCTCCTGACAGCCTGGTTAATGCCCTTGATGGAAACTCTTGTTAAAAATAAAATTGAAATATGAACTGTCATGACAAATAATTGCACTGCCTTTGATAAAAAGTTTAATTTAAAACACGCAACTTATGTGCATTATGTATGTAAATATTGTAATAAACTATCCTTTGAATGTTTTTTGTATGTAAAAACGTAGTGTAAATTAGAAATATAATAAGTATAACAATTATAATAGAAGTATACAGTAGAGATGTAATAATAGTATCAAGTATATTGTAATAGTATCAGATTATCATTATTTTGTAACATCATGATTGTAACATACTGTAACACACAGTATAATTGTGTTATTGTAATGTATTAAATCAGTTGCAAGTGTTGTAAAAGTATAAATTGTACCCAGGTTTCGCTCTAACATTCGACCGAGGACTACAAAGGGCTACAGTACGGTACGAATGAATTTCGATCTGGATTGAATTTCCATTCGGATTGAATTTTTTGATCTGGATTGAGGGTTTTGATCCGAATTGGATTTCGATCTGGATTGAATTTTGATCCGGATCAATCCTGTGTCCATCTTGAAACCATTTGAAACCATCTTGGAACCATCTTGTTTATCCTAAGGCAGTCCCGCTAAGAGCGGTCCGGTCAATTTCGGGTCGGAAAAAAGTTAGCCCTTATATTTTGCGGACGAAAAGGACTTGGTAGGTAAATGTTAAAACCGGGGTATTTTTTTAAATTTCTTGCTTTTATTTTTCGCTACACGCCGAAATGTCTTCGGCCGTCCGAGGTGGGATTTTAGGTCGATCCAGAAGTCGAAATTTGCGTTTTTTCTGAGCCGCGCTGCTTCAACACAGGTAAGTATAGTGAAATATCAACCATACCACAGTATGTAGGTACATTTGACGTGCTTTGCAACAGAATTTCGTAACGATTGGATAAAAATTAGATAAACCAGGGAAAATCAAAGACAACCTACCGCGTCGCTGGTCAAAAGGAACCGAAATTTAACTAAAAGCAAGAGCCGAAATCTAAAAAGTGGCACCTAAACTAGGGCTAAAATGCCCTTTAAAGCAAAGTTGTAACCTTATTCTCACAGATTCTGAAGTTAAACCTGCGGGTATCGTCCTGTGTTGGACGCGAGCGAACGTTTTTTAGAGCTTATGTACAACAATGTTTACAACAAAAGTACAAAGATCACGGCTAGGATGGATGGTGCCCAAACGCAAATAATCGCATAAGAATGGTATTTTAGCAGTCCACAAGTACCTTAAATATTCCGAATACCTCATGTATTTATCCTAAGTGCCCTTTATCTTGGATTTTTATCAATCTAACGGTTGACAGTGGTAAATATATGCCTGATTCCCTTCTTTGTCGATTACCAGTTCAAATTAAATTTCGCACGCGACCACATGTAATCGATTTCAGCCGACAAACTTCACAGTAATAAAATACATTATTTTGAGTATAAAGAGAGAAATACATAAGCACTTATTAAAAGTCACTGGTAGAATATCCTGCTCGCTTTGCAACGGACTTTTTGGTCCAGTCAAGACAAGTAGCTTCAAGTTAATTTAGCAGGTGCCTGATTAGTGAAATGTTAAAATTCCAACGTCAAACTAGCTGGTACTTACCATCTAACCGGACTGCTATGATGATCTTCCACTATAGTTTGCAGATCGGGGTCTTTTACGTATTTAAACAAGTTGCCATTTTCAAAATCAAATTGGCTTCTCTGCCGCTCAGTCCGCCAAGAACGGTGTAGCGAAATAATATGCTAATTAGCATCTTTCTTTTGAGAGATCATATTACAGATGTCACGCAAAGTCGATGGAAACTGCCGACTTTGGTGGCGCGCGATGGTAAAATATTATCGGTTTTCACTGTCACGCCATAAATAAAAAAAAATCAAAACCGTTCAATGAATGAAGTCAAGGAATTGACATGTCATAGATAATGAATTAATAAGGAGTCAGTCCAAGTCTCAGGTCTGTGCGGTATTCCGTACTCGAGATATTTGTCAAATTTATAGAGCTCAGTATGGAAACGCCATGTTGGAGTCCCTCTGAGGGGCTCCAACATGACCGCCGGAAATAGGAAAAAACATCTGGAGTTCACTTTTGCCAGAAAGGAGGTTTGTTTTCTCTCGTGAACTTTCGAATATTTAGAATTAAATTGTTTATAATGCTGAAAATCACCCGAAGAGTCATGTTTTAGATACGGAACAGCTCTGTCACGGCCGTCCTGCTGATGTCACGTACGATGAAATTTAAACCGTTCTATTTTCAAAAGGAAGCATGAGATCGAGCTAAGAAATTATGAAAAGATATATATTTAGGTAATCTTTTCCTTGAATGAAGGTAAAAATTCTGTAGGCCTCGCGGTTTTGAATTTTAGAATTTGATGACGTCACGTGAAAACCAAGAATTGGAGTGTCCAACCATAGGAAATCTATCCCCGGGGTACTCCCATATAAAAGTTACAGTGATGATCGTCGTACCGATTAGGGAGTTATCCTGGTACCTTTTAGAGTATTATAATTCGGGGAAAAAAATAGGAAAGGAACTGGTTTTGTCCTAGAATTTGTACCTCTTATAGGTGCAAATGAATTGGAGCCACACCCACAAAACGAGCTTTTGATATCTTTACGTCTCCAACTTCCAACCGTTTCCGTTTCTCGATGTCAAGCTGGGGATAAACAACAACAGGTTACAGATGGGGACTGACACGCGTAACTATTTCCACCACACGTCACCCCATAGATCACTGTAAACTGGCAATTCCCTCCAGCCAGTTCCAGCCAAATCTGTTCCGACGACGACGATTTCACGGCCAGAGCCTATCGTGGGACCCCACCTCAACCGTTCCACGCGACGAGGCACTAACACCACCACCACGTCTGAGCGGTGCCACAGATAATAGAGTCCCGCTTGGACTGACGTACCATCCCTTCAACACTGGCACAAGGCGTATCATGCTCGACAACTTTAACATCTTGTCCTCCGAAGCCGTGACACGCAGGATTTTCCTCAGTTCTCTCTTGTGTCATATCGTCGAGACAGAAACCTCAGGGATGTTCTCTTGCACTATGCAGACATCGCACACACTGATGCCCGATCGTTTACCTGCCGTCGTCCTCGCTGCCTCCGTGCAAGAACATCACATCTAAAAGGCCCAAGAACGCATATACCATCCGTGACCGCTTTACCAGTCAGTCTGTGAATGTGGTGTACTGCATCACGTGCCACTGCTGTACCTGTTCCTACATCGGTGAGACTGGGAGGCGGCTACGGGAACGCTTCAGTGAGCACCTGCGTAGTATTCGCAACCAGTCTCCTGGCTTTCCCGTAGCTGAGCATTTCAACTCAGCTTCCCACTCACTGGATGGTGATGGTCTGTGGCCTCAAACAGTGCACCGGCAGTAACACCCGCCGCAAGCAGAAGGAAATGACGCTGATATTTGAGCTTGGTACCATCAGGCCAAGCGAACTGAATATTAGTTTCAGTTTTCGTCGACTCTCTGTGTTTCCTATGCGCGCATTCCACATGCACGCGCTTACAAGGGAGTTTTTTTTACTGTATTTCTTGCGCGCGCATTCTACGAAGAAACCACCAAGAAACCGCCGTTTTTTCCTTTTTAACATTTATTTCGTTGGACACCCCATTCCCCCACAAAAAGGGGGTAAAACGAACATACACTAACGCTTATCCGTTAAACGAGTAGGAACAGACGGACAGTAAACGACTTATTTAAGGTGATTCTTTAGTATTGCACGGCGCATCCTTAATGCGCATAATGTCGCGCGTAATTTATAGCGCGCGCACATTAAAAACATGGCGGCTTTTTTTTTGTGGCTATGCTCGCCAGGGAGGTAAACAATCGTTTTCTCGTAAACGAGCTCGATGACCAATATTTTTTATTGCATAATTTTGATGTTCAAATTATCCTCTTTAAGTGAAAAATAAATAAATTTTCGGAAGGAAAAAAAAAAGATCTCGCTAAAAGCGTGCACAAAACCGTTACTCGTGGGTGCAAGTTATGACCTTGCGTGATATCTGTAATATAATCTCTCATAAGAAAGTTGCTAATTAGCATATTATTCACTATTTCTCTTGGCGATCCTTGGCGGATGGATTTGTCTATAAGAAAGGAAACAGTTTGGATTTATATTACCTGCAATTTTTCGTGGCTTTGCCACTCGTATATTTTACCAAGTCGGCAGTTCCCATCGACTTTGCGTGACATCTGTAATATGATCTCTCCTAAGAAAGTTGCTAATTAGCATATTATTTCGCTATACCGTTCTTGGTAGCCTGCGTCGCAGACGGACTTGACCGCCGGTAATGTCCGTCTGCGAATTAGTGCACAAATCCTTGTTCTAGACCCCCAACGACGTAACGAAATACCGGAAGAGCCTTTCGAAATCCCCTTTATTCTGATTGGCTATGGTAAAAGGCGTGACAGGCCTGTTCGAAGTTCGTGACATTTGCCGTTCTCTATTGAATTCGGTCTTCTGACCTACAGTACTTTGCCCTTCAAGAGTGTTTCTAACGGGCAAGATATGTTGTATTATGAGGAGGATTTTGAAGTAGAATAGCTACAGAGCCATCGACTGTGTTCACTCTAGCAAATTTTAAGAGGTCACGTTTGGTCTCCTGGCGGGCAAACAGATATTTATGGCTCCGTCAATTCCAAGCCCGCTCATCCCCCCCCCGGGCATTTGTCGGGCAATTGTCATTTTTTTGTCAGAAGGTTGAAAATGCCCCACGGTGGGGTCAGCTTACATGCACAAATAAAATCCCCACGGTGGGGCTTCAGGAGCAGTGCAAATGCCCGACCCACGGGACAAATTCAAAAACTTTTTTGAGAGGATCGAGGAATTTAAAAATCTAAATTCCAAGCAGAACTATTTTAATGATGGATACTATAATTGTTCACAAATACATAGCTCTTTATTTATACCTGTAATCATGATTTTTGGAACATGGTGTTGAAGTCGAAGCTTCGTTCCGCCATCTTTGACGTCTTTGGTTCGCACGTGGAAAGCAACGGTGTAAATGTTTGCACATGTGGGGTGGGGGTGGGGCTACGGTACACTTGAAAAGTGCGTCACTCAAACGAGGTTTAATATCAACTCAGTTTTTATATTTTTCTATCGGGGGCAATCAGGAAATTTTAAATACACAACAAACCGTGTACGTCTTTTAAAATACGAAAGATCGCGTTGCCTTTGACAAATGCCCCACCCCCGGGCTGCCCGGTTATAGCAAATGCCCCACCCTAGGGATGGAAAAGTTGTAAAATGCCCGACAAATGCCCGGGGGGGGGGGGGGGGGATGGTCGGGCTTGGAATTGACGGAGCCATTACAACGCGTTAGTTTAGACAACAAACACTCGGCAAACCGAACAAGGTAGTTCCCATTTAAAACCTGCTGAATAGTTTCTGGGTCTTCCAAGTCCGTAATAGCATGCAATCGCCAGTATACCCATATTGTTGAAATATATATAAACTTGGTCCTCCATCAGCGATCGTAAAGGTGAAATCACAACAATAACACTCGATCATATATCAGCGACTGCGACAATCGGGAGACACTGAAAGATCAACGACTTTCCAAAACCTGTGGGTAAATTGATAAACACGTTTTTTCCCCTGGAAGAAAGATTTGATCGCTTCTCGTTGTCTCGTTGTTCTGGGAGTAGCTCCGTTAATTCAAAACTGAGCTTTCTCTAACCGCTTCGAAAGCTGCACTCCATTATATCTTCAGTGATTTTTTTAATACTGTACTATTTTTAGGCTCGCTTTCCGCTAGCTTCCGGTCCTAGCTCGCGTGAAATTCCCTTAGCCAATCACAACCAAATCATAGCTAATTGAACAATAGCTTTATGTAAAGGCCAATCACAGACAAGTACTCAGATCCTGGTACGTCGTTGGGGGTCTAGAACAAGGATTTGTGCACTAATTCGCAGACGGACATTACCGGAGGTCAAGTCCGTCTGCGACGCAGGCTAGTTCTTGGCGGACTGAGAGGCAGCAGCAACCAATTTGATTTTGAAAATGGCAACTTGTTTACGTAAAAGACCCCGATCTGCAAACTATAGTGGAAGATCATCATAGCAATCCGGTTAGATGGTAAGTACCAGCTAGTCTGACGTTGGAATTTTAACATTTCAGGCACCTGCTAAATAACTTGAAGCTACTTGTCTTGACTGGACCAAAAAGTCCGTTGCAAAGCGAGCAGGATATTCTACCAGTGACGTTTAATAAGTGCTTATGTACTTCTATCTTTATACTCAAAATAATGTATTTTATTACTGTGAAGCTTGTCGGCTGAAATCGATTACATGTGGTCGCGTGCGAAATTTCATTTGAACTGGTAATCGACAAAGAAGGGAATCAGGCATATATCTACCACGGTCAACCGTTAGATTGATAAAAATCCAAGGTAAAGGGCACTTAGGATAAATACATGAGGTATTCGGAATATTTAAGGTACTTGTGGACTGCTAAAATACCATTCTTATTCGATTATTTGCGTTTTGGGCACCATCCATCCTAGCCGTGACCTTTGTACTTTTGTTGTAAACATTGTTGTACATCTGTCTAAATTTGATAAAACGTACCTCCCGAAATTTCATACAAAACTATAGATTTCATGCAAACAGAGCTTTTAATAGCGGCTAATAAGATGTCAAATAACGTGAAATTACTCTATCGTATGTCTTTTTAGACCAAGCATACTAAATTTACAGCATTGTTATTGAATCGTGAGTTCTACAATTTAATTAAAATGCTTGCAACATGAAATGTGATACCAAGGAAATCAAACCAAAACTGTAATTCGGAGAGCTGACTTGGAGCTTTCTAAAGCGATACATCGCCTCAAATGAACTGGAAAAGAACCTTACACATGGACGAAAAATTAATTCCTAAACATTCAGGATTAAAAGCAACACTGACTCATTTTAAATATGTAGCAGAGAGACTGAGAGAGTGTTCGATACGTCATATGGCAAATGTCAATTTCAAAACACCGGAACCCACGCTATCAAATAGCTTAGCACCGACAAATCACAGAAATATCTACCCACGTGAACAGCTAAAACTCATCAAACGAAAATTTTTTACTCACATGAGCGCTTGAAGTCAACTAGTCCAGTTCTGGCCCCTCTCTGTCACGCAACGCTACGCTCACGTCAAGGGTCCAGGGACAATTGTCTGCGCATGCTCAACGGTTAGTCAGCTTCTTAGCTAATCGCTACTGCGCATGTATTTTTATACTGACAAGATGACGGATGTTTCGATCTCTTCCGGCGCCCTCGGTCAGTGAAAAGTATAGAGAAATGTTTTCTGAATACGATCCTGTATTTGTAGATGCTGTAAGTTCGGCTGTTTCTTCTTGTGTAAAGATGTAGCAGGTACCAGTAACGGACAAAACACTCCAACTACAATCTAGAAGGTTTATTTCACTCGGTGGGAGAGCTCCACCGAAACGTGCTTGCTTTTGTTACAAGAGAACTCGCACACTAAAATAACAGCATTCGTGACTTAATTGAAACATCATATCCGACGAAACAACTAGGCTACAATTAATCACGCGAGAACATACAATTATTATATAAACATGCAATTATAAACGTGCTGACGGAATGCAATAGCCACAGGTAGGGCTTTCCACAAGTTGCTCGAGATTTCCCAAAAAGTTGCTCAAAAGTTGCTAAAAAAAAAAAGTCAAAAAGTTGCTTTTGTAACGAAAGTTGCTCAAAAGTTGCTAAAAAAAAAATATAATAATTTTTTTGTTGCTCTCTTCCTTTATTTGGTCTGATGCAAAAATATGCAAATTGTACAACTGACAAAAGTAAGATTTCTAAGCATTTTTGTGCAATTTTGCGGCGTAACCAGCGTTGCTAAATAACTTTGTCCTCAATTAAAACCAAAAAATGTATGTATGAGTAAAGACTACGCATCAATATTAATATTAATAAATTAATTGTCTACTAAAACATTGTGAAATATGGAAGCAAGGCCAATTTAAGCACTAAAAGCTGCTCCGATTTCTCAGAATTGGTAGAAAACTAGAAATTGCTCAGAATGCAAAAAGTTGCTCGAAACGAAAAAAGTTGCTCGAAATACGAGAAGTTGCCAAAAAGTTGCCGAGCAACTTGTGGAAAGCCCTAGCCACAAGAACCCCTGAGGGAGGGAAACAACAATCCACCTCTCCTCCATCTCGGTCACTGGACTCTGAGGTGCACCCCCCAAATCTAAGAGTCAACATACGAACTTGCGTGACGAAAAACGTGACTGCGTGATGCAATATTTTGGCTGGCTCAAGTTTGAAAAGCTTGAGTCAAGCTCACTGCGTAGAAACTGTAATATCTAACCAAATGCCGTCAACTAAAAGGCAAATAAACATTGATTAAACGCGAAAAATAAATTGTGAATGATTGACATACTGTGGAATTGTGTGAAGAAAAACTGTTATGTTTTTGGGACCGGGTTTTATCCCCGGGTGGGGGGGGGGGGGGGTACTCCCAAAAAAATTGGGTGGGGGTGTGCCGCTGGGCTATAAAAACCCTTACCCTGTACCAGAGCACAAAACGCTAATTTTGCCATCCTGTTCCAGACTAAATGTTGAAAAAGATACCCTGTTCCAGAGGATTTTTAACGATTTTTTTCTAACCCAAAAGGCTAAACTACTAAGTAGCACTGCGAACGTGTAGCTGTAAAGTTTCTTTAATACTCCTACGCGTTTCGTTTCGTCTGAGTAACGTAGACTTCGTCTACCCTATTCCAGAGTATAAATTACCGATCTTCGTGCCAACTTCTGGGAAACTGATACCCTGTTCCAGACCAAAAAATGCCTTTTGGTATACCCTGTTCCAGAGCAAAATGCTCAAAAACCATACCCTGTCCAGCGGCACGTACCTGTATAGCGTATATCAATTCTGTGAGTGACAATATTTTGACGACTGCATCAGAGACATTTTGCAGAAATTGCAAGAAAACGGCGAATCAGAGGAGGAATGTGGAGATGCATAAATCACGGACAGAATTATGACAATTTTTACCCGTTGTATTTTACCAAATTACTGTGTCAATTTTCTTTGTGCAATGGGGTATTAAATTTCGCGTGTTTAATTTTCGCGGCACATTTTTTTCGCGAGTATTTCTTAGTATTACATTGCGCATCCTTACTGCGCATGATTTCACACGTAATCCAGGTTAGCGCGTGGTGGCTTTTTCTTTACGGCTAAGGTCACCAGAGAGATTTAAAATCGTCTTTCTCTCATAAACGAGTACTGTGACCTATCAATTGTTTCTCTTATTTTGAGTCTAGCAATCACCTTCCTTCTATAAAATGAATATAGACTAATTTCTATTGCAGAAGAGAATAAATAATCACCTGAAATGTGAATTTTGCCAGTACTCGTGAAAATATAATTGTGGCCTCGAGAACACGGCATGCTAGGAACAAGTTGAATCAGTGTCGATTAAAAATGCGTGCCTTTATCATAAAACATACATTAATTGTTCCTTGAAGTCGATGCAGTGTATTTATAATTGTTATATTTCACGTTTTGCTTTTTTCCCATTTTTCCGCTCGCACGAAACGTAAAGTGAATGGTTTAAATAAAAACGTTTCTGGAAGCTGATATTGTACGGAATTATGGGGTATATACAAGGTCCTCCTGCTCCTAAACGAATACCAGGACCCCCTTTTTATTTCAAAATTTAAGTTCCCTTAGGATAAACAAGATGGTTCCAAGATGGTTTCAAATGGTTTCAAGATGGACACAGGATTGATCCGGATCAAAATTCAATCCAGATCGAAATCCAATTCGGATCAAAACCCTCAATCCAGATCAAAAAATTCAATCCGGATGGAAATTCAATCCAGATCGAAATTCATTCGTACCGTACTGTAGCCCTTTGTAGTCCTCGGTCGAATGTTAGAGCGAAACCTGGGTACAATTTATACTTTTACAACACTTGCAACTGATTTAATACATTACAATAACACAATTATACTGTGTGTTACAGTATGTTACAATCATGATGTTACAATAATGATAATCTGATACTATTACAATATTTTTTTTTTTTTTTTTTAATTTTATTTGCAACACACAAAAACATTTTACTTACAATCTGATTATTACCCTATTAAAATATATGGTTACTTGCTCTATTTACATTTCATTTGTTACAGTGCTTATAATCCGATTGCTTACACTACTTACAATACAATTATTTACACCACTTACAATACAATTCCTTATACAACTTGCAATACGATTGTTTACACTACTTACAATACAATTACGTGCACTATTTACAATGCAATACTCGCACACTGTTTACCATACAGTTACTTACACTGTTTACTCCTACATGAACATACTTACAAAAACGGATATGACACTACTGAGAAATAAATTATGTTATTGTCTGTATAGGTTAAAGTAATCACACCAAGCTCACTTTACGCTCTACTTTAAGCTGAAAAGTTAATTTGGAAATAAATTCCGCGGTGTCAGCATTCTTTTAATTCAATATACTTGATACTATTATTACATCTCTACTGTATACTTCTATTATAATTGTTATACTTATTATATTTCTAATTTACACTACCGAGTTTCTACATACAAAAAACATTCAAAGGATAGTTTATTACAATATTTACATACATAATGCACATAAGTTGCGTGTTTTAAATTAAACTTTTTATCAAAGGCAGTGCAATTATTTGTCATGACAGTTCATATTTCAATTTTATTTTTAACAAGAGTTTCCATCAAGGGCATTAACCAGGCTGTCAGGAGAGTGCACCCCCGTACTGTTATAAATCCTGTAAAACTACAGCGGTGTAACAATGTTTAGTGTTCATGTTTAAACCGCACTAGATCGAGAACTAAGGAACAATATAAACTGGTGCGCGTACTGAAAAAAACAAAAACAAGGCGAGTGCTTTGTGGCAAGATTAGTTACGTGATGTGACACATCCTATACCCGGGGGTGGGGGGGCTCCCATATAAAAGTGACGGGAGTGATTGCAGTACCTTTTAGGGGCTAAAATTCGTTGTTTGGTACCGCTTAGGGGTGTTAAAATCAAATATATAACAGGGACTAGTTTTGTTTTGTTGTTTGGTACCTCTTAGGGGTGAAAATGAATTCGAGCCACACCCACAAAACGAGATTTTGGTACCTTTTAGGGGTTCTTTTCAAAATTTCCGGCGACCACCACCGTCACTTTTATATGGGAGTCCCCCCCCCCCCCCCCCCCCCGATCCTATATTCGCGAGGTTCTGCGAGGCGCATATTTCTAGTATATATACAGGGGAAAGGAACTTTCCGCCCACACACTATCTATACCCACGAACTCCAGAAAGTGTAAGGCCTCACTGCCATTACTCATTTACCTCTAAAGATAACAAGAGCATCGACTTAACAAGTGGGAATTATCCTAAAATAAGTCTTCATGTAACTAAAAGAAAATGATCACTTCACTCCTCAACCTCGTTCCCAGGGTCTCTCTTCTTCCCGCCAAAAGCATCAGAAAAGAGACCTGATGATTTTGGCGGGAAAAAGAGAGACCCTGGGAACGAGGTTGTTCACTCCTGTGAGCTTGGGCCTGCTGTGTGAGTCGAGTCGGGTGGGTCGGTGCATGGGTCGAGTGGGTGTTGTGAAGGTAAGCTCCATGACCTGAGTATCCTCAAGAGAATGAACCCTGCTTGCAGAGGAGTGCAGAGGAGCGCAGCTAACACGGCAGCATTTAAGTTCCTTTATCTTGTTCCTGAATTGCTGGTTCAGCAAAGCATATACAAACGGGTTGACGGTAGAATTGAACATGACCATTATATAAGCAATGGCCTTTGGCACGGAACCAATGTTGTAGATTTTAAATTTCCGTAAGGTGTATATGATTACGGTCGTTCCCCAACAGATTCCAAAAATAACAGTGACTGCTACGACCATCAATGTGACACGCTTTCGCACCCTCATCACACCCTGTGCATTGAAAAATGCAAAGTCTGCTTGAGATTAGCAATATTTGGATCAACAAAATTATTTAAATATCAACGCTTTTTAGCCTTCTTACCAAGATGACCTATGTTTTGTTTTGGATGTACCCTTGGAGTTACGGAGGGGAAGGCGGAAACTAAAGCGTAAACAGCTGACAAACATTAACAACCTGCGCCTTTCAACTACTAATTTGCAGTTCGCATCGAAAGATATGAATTATAGGAGATGCCATCCCATTTATAGCGAAACGTATTGTTTAATCTAGTAAAGCCCCTTCCACACGAGCAAGTTTTCCTTGACAAGTTTTCCTTGCTCGTGTGGAAAGGGAAATTTGGCAAGAGTCCTTGTTCAAAAACTGGCGTGAGTTGCGAAACTTGTTCGTGTAGACGTACAACAAGGAAAACTTGACAAGGAATCGCTGGTGCCCAGCGGCCTTATCTTGTTGCTCGCGACCTGGGTCCTATGTAAATACAGATAAATGAAGTATATAGTTTAGAGATTTTAGGTTTGTATATACATTTTAAGGTTAATAGCATTTCTGTATTCTGTAATTGACTAAATTAAGTGCACGACCCCACCAGCTCTGCTGATTGATTTATCGTGTTTAAATAAAGTGATTGATTGATTGATTGATTAAAGATGATAATCCGCTGTACAATATTATTGTTGTTACAAAGAAAAATTGTCAAAGAAAAATTGTTTATCGTCCACACGAGCAAATAAAATTTGTCAAGGAAAACTTGTCAAGGAAAACTTCCTCGTGTGGAAGGGGCTTTAATCAATTAATATACTACTCGCGGGTTTGATGGTTGGTGAATTCTACACGTACTGTACAAAGCTGGCTTCTAATTCGTACTCGCCTGTTGTTGGTGTGTGAGCTGATCATTACGTTTGAACCACAAAGTGTACACGACTCTGGAGTACAACCCAACCATCAGTGCCAAGGGAACAAACACCAAGACATCCCATACCACTTGATAAGCTCTTTTCAATAACTCATTAGACCAGAGATCCATACAGCGCTTGCTTGTCTTCTCAACGTCTTTGATAAGAAAACCCGGAATACAGAGTATTAATGGGAAGATCCAAGAACCAGCAATGACCACCTGAAAGTGTAAATTATTTATTTATAAGTCTCGAGGGTGCGGGGTTTACACCCATACTGTCAGCAGAACTGAAAGCCTCTACTCTTCCATCCTTTGCCTAGGTTCTACGAGAAGCATATTATATTCGTAGAGGGGTAAATATTACTAAATTTTATTACTGATAAACTAGAGTGAATCGCAATGATTTATTACATAAATTGCAGTGTTTTACAAGGACGGAGGTTTGGAAACGTGGTCTTGTTTTTGTTTTGACTGAGAAATATATCAATACTCCGCTACGCGTCGTATTTTCAACTCTCTTCTCCGGTGTTTGGAAATCGGATCAAACACTGTCTCCCGTATATGATATATATTACTTCCACCACGGAGAAAAATCGTGATCAGTTAATTGAACACACGGGAAGTTACGACAACTTGATAAATGATGTGCAGCTAAAAAAATGGATCAATTTAATAGCAACTGAGACCAGGAGACATATACTAAAGTTTTGAATTAAAGTTTGTAGCTTTCAGGAATTTGCAGACATAAATATTTCCTCTTTTGGCCGTCTAGGAAACCCCCCATTGTAAATCAAATAACTTTTTGTTTCGAACTCAAATGAAATGTGTTTTTGAAAGTGACGACACAATTAAAGTCTACTATATGATCTAAAATGTTTATGAGGTTCATATACAGATAGCCTCTTAAACACAGCGGCGCACTATAAAAGTGGCTTGAGCTTCTCCTACTTTCCACATGATAGCTAATTTACATCAGTTTAATGTAAACTCTTATTGACCCTTATTATATTTCTTTTTGTTTCGTTTCCTCAGAAACGAAACGGTATTGTGTTCGATTCAATGTGAAACTATTTACACAGCGGGGCTACTATCCAATCAGAATAACGCTCGTAGCTTCCAATGTAGACATGTTCTGGGAAAAGACAAACAAACCTGACAAACTGGCGAACACATGTTGTTCAAATATCGTTAAAATGATCGTCACGGAGCAAAAAGAAATTAAAATGTATTACAAATAGAAATATCTGACGACTGAAATACTTTCTAAGTTCGTTTAAAGCGATGTATTGTGGGAAAATGCAAAGTTATCTGTTTCCGTGTTTAATTGTAATGTAAATATTCTAGCTGTATTTTCAACTTTGTTATTGACTTTATCATGGCTATTTCTAAAACAGAGAATGGCCGAACGGAGAACGAGGGAAAACGGAGAACGAGGAACGAGGAACGGAAAGTTGAGGGAACGCTGTTTAACGGGTTAATTGCTCGGTCCGCACCGAGCTTTATTCCGATGTTTTTCGGGCCTCTCGGCTAGAATCGGTCGTCTTCAACCCAGCCAACGGCCGTACTAGCTATGAGGAGCTATAAACCAACGAACGTTTCTGCAAAGGAAAGTGCCGTGAGCCCTGAGTCCGTGAAACCAGGATCTCGGCAATTTCTCAAACCCAGGTCTCTCCAAATTTTCCCGACATTCTAATCGTTCCGGAAACGAAACACTATTTCTTTATGAAATAGCTCCTGGTTGATATTTTGAAGGGCCGATCAAACGGTCACAACATTTGTCACAACATTCTCACAACATTAGTGGTATTAAACAGAGAGTATTGCGACAGGGTGGAGGTGTGGAGGTGACGTCATAATCCCCCAGAGGCTGACGTCATCGGAAACGATGATATCATAATTTAAAAATAGAATAGTAACATGGGTGGACCTGGTGGGTGATGTCATTTCATCTCCCTTCCCACCCCACCCCCTTTCGGAAGATCACAACATCGGAAGAGGGATGACCTGAAATATAAATATGATATAATTTTTTAGAGTTATCAAACTATTTTTACAAGCTTAAAGAAGGTTGAAATCATGCGTGACTCATTAATAGAGGTGGTAAATACAAAGATTATATGAGCATTTTGCCAGGACAAGGAGAAGTGTCCCCTTAATGGAGGTGTCCCCTTAATAGAGGCCGGTGTCCCCTTAATAGAGGTGTCCCAAAGTAGAGGTTCCACTGTACGCACCTCAATCACCTCACCGACCGTTATGTTTATAGTTTTGCTTCTGGGTTTACACAACTTCTACGCACGCGCAATTGATGAATCCGCTGGCTAAATTTGTGATGATTGCGTTGCAAGCTGTGAGAGCATGGTTTCGATTCGATTTCAGTGGAGAATGTATGGGGAGAAGCTACTCTTCCCCTAACCCCCCCCCCCCCCCCCCCCCCCCCCCTTCCTTCCTCCTGCACCTGCCTTACGTATGTAGCCTCTCTTTTATAGTGCACCCTATGTCTAAGATTTTTCAGTGACACACCTTCAGTTTACGCTTGGTAAGTTTTCCTTTGTTACCAAGGGGATGCATTACTGCATAATATCGTTCAATGGCGATTGCAGTCAGAGTGAACACTGAGGAGGCGCCTCCAACCCATGCGACGGCTGCACCTGTCACCAATCTGCATAAAACTGTACCAGCCACCCCCTCTGGGTGACTTGAATTGAGGGTTGAGATAATGGCTGGTGCCGTAAACGTCGCATACATGATGTCCGCTACAGCCAGATTCAGAAGCAAATAATTTATGGGAATCCTGTGGAATTGAAAAGTATTTGAAAAATAGTACAATTATAATTAGTGTGGATTTTTACGATTTTATTTCTCCGTTTACTCCTTAGTTTTAGTTTCAATTGAGAAGATATATCAAACACGAGAGACAGTGTTTCATCACATTTCCATACATCTCGATTGTCGTAAGAAATACTCCGCGTCGCGTCGTGTTTTCTACTGTCTTCTCGGTGTTTGGAAATGTGATGAAACGATGTTTCACTTGTTTGATATCTTGCTTAAAATGACGTAATTGGAATTGGCAATACCCCTAGCAATTTATAGATTAAATTGCTATTGAACAAGTCAGTGGACGACTTAGCCTGCGAGCAGGCTCTCGTACGCGCGATCGTCATGTGTAATGTTTGTTTACATCTTCCTCCAATTCTATTGGTTGATTATTTCACAAATGAAGCGTAATGAGTTGTCACCAAGTTGACACCTCGCTAGGGGCGGCATTCGAGAAACCGGGCCTTACGTGCAGGCTCTCGTTTCGGCCCACGCCCTCGCGCTCCGCGCTCGAACGTCACGCAATACTAAGGATGACGGTCGCGCTCCGCGCTCATCGCGCGAATGAGAGCCTGCTCGCAGGCTATGGACGACTATTTACGAGAAACCTGCAAATAGGCCTCACACGTGAATTTTGTCACGTAATCATAAAAACAGAAAAGAGCAAGCTTATATTAGCCTGCTTACATACTACTATTCATTTCTTTAAATCGAGGTTTTCCTTTGTCATTGGAGCAATTTTCCAAGGAATGTAACGTCATTAACGTTTTCAGTCTCTCGGCATACCTCATATCTCGATTTCTCTTGATGATCAAACAAACGAGAGAGTTTCCCACGATATCCAAAGTGACGAGTATGAAGAGCACCGTTACTATGGCAATGTAAGCTGATTGGTACATGGCTGAAGGGTGACCTGCATGCAAAAATAAAAGATGCGTAATACCTTATCGTTAATCTCTAGTGGACATCTATAGGTCTATATATAACTACAGGTTTTCATCTCTGGTATTGGGTAGGCTGTGTCACATCCGTCATCTCTTGGCCCATCAGATTCACATTTAGGCTATTTTTAGACCATTTTCCGGCGAACCAGTAGCCAATCACGTTGAACCATTTTTAATGCGCGCGCTACGCAAAGGCAGAAACTTTGGCCAAAGAAAAGCGAAAAAATAAAAAGCAAAAAGCGTCACAGCATAATTACATAATTGTTTTATTAAATACTTCACTAAATTTAGGTTAGACTTCGGTATTACTTTTTGTAAAACTATAAATCGACTGAGTGATTTTTCAGTTCAATCTAATGAAGCATGATTTGTATGAAAACGGCGGCAAAACTGCGCGGTGTTCAGTTAACAAGTTGAATGAAAAGAGATCAAAAGAGAGCAAGACAAAGTTTTCTTTGGCAGATTAATCTTCGCTCAATGTCTCAGCGAAGGTTCGTATATTCTGAATGAATGAAAATGAATGGCTTGTGGTCTTTCTTATTTTAACATGCTCAACCCGTGACGAATAAAATTGATTGTGAAAAGACTGCTGTTCGCTCCATGGCGGATGTTGCGCCATATTGGAAAGTCGACTTCTGTCTTGGATTGAACCGCTTTGCGTACATTGCTATTCCTTGTCTTTAAATTTTCACGTTTATCGTCTATTCAGCTTTACATCTTGATATGTTTTCGGCTGATTCTTCAGAAAAAACGCCTGAAAGATGCCTTGTTGTGCACCACGGATAGTACCATGAAGTTACGCCACGCGAGGGATATCATTTGACTTTCAGACCGGGTAGTGTTTTGGCCGATGGAGAGAAAAGCGCCGGAATATTGTACTCAGTTATTCAAGGACAACCCTCGTACATTATTTTGTTTGGTCTAGCAATACCGTACAGCACCTAATAAAAGTAAATGATGCATTTATAGTGGAATGCGTGTGTGTTGAATGTGCACTCTACCCCTCTTCGACTGACGTTTGTAGTCGAACATGCTGTACCAACCGTCTATAGCCTGAATTTATACGCCGGGGGTGTTTCATTGAGGTGGATTTCTAGATGCATTATCCGAGGTACAGTAATACAAAACACTTCAATTTCGTACTGAATATATGCACAGTGTTTCTGAAATTGTATGCCCAGGGTCTGGTGAAGATATTTGCCACATGCATATCGCTCATCTATCACAGTTTATACGGTCAGTGTTACGTTTAGATCTCTATAAATATTCCAGTATAGTTTTGCTTGCTCCTGGGAGTATATAGTGAAATGATTCGCTACAACTCTGCTTTGAAATTCAGATTTATGTGTTACCTAAAAATATTTGAGGATCAAAGGTCTTAGATATCTGCGCAACAGGATTACATGACTAAAGGGAATCAAGTTGTTTACTTCGTGCCGTTTGTTTGACAATGCATAGAATTCAAACGACAGTTAACGGAATAGTCAAGGGAAACTTCGCGAAATATTCACTGGCTAATATTTTCAAATCAACAAAGAAAAAAGCAACTCACTATTTAACAATTAGATTATTCGCTCTCAATTTCTATGATGTGATAGTTGATGAGGCCGTAGGCCGAATCAACTATCACATCATAGAAATTGAGAGCGAATAATCTAATTGTTTTAGTAAAAATTATAACAATTGTCTTGTATTAACTCTAAATTCTCTTCCAAAACTTCGGAGAAACGAGAAGAAACCGCAATTTTGTAGACGACCTCCAGCCACTGCACACTCAGTAATGGCTGATAGTATACAAGTAGCTCGGCCAATCAGATTGTCTCATTTGCATTAGTATACTAGTAGATTTTTACTAAAAGCTTATATGTTAGTAACATGCAGAAGGAACCGTTTCTAATATTTGAATGCGCTCAGACATAATTTCGCGTTGTTGTGCCGCGCAAACTGAGGCGAATATTTCAACAGGGAACTGAAAGGATAGAACAATAAATATATATCTTTCCAAGTTGTTTTAAATAATTTTATGGATAAAATTCCTAGCTTCACTCTGACCTCCTCTAGCACCTTACGAGATTTATTTCCTTGATCGACTCTGAGATGTTGACAGGTCGGTGTCTAGAACGAAATGACTTGCGGCTCGGCTAGTCCAAGGACGTCCAAGGTTCCTTTTATAGCGCAGGTCCCTGTTTAATAACAATAGGTGACGTAACGAGAAATATCGCTCAGTATTCTTGAAGCTGCAGTTCCTGCAACACATCCTTGGTTACTGAGAGTCTCAAAGTCCGTTTTGCGCCCGGTTTTGTCGTCGATCGTTTCTCGCGACTTCGTCGCTCAAAGAAGTCGACTTGTGGCAAGTCTACTTGGCTACTTGTAATTAGCAGCAACAAGCAACCTCGTTCCCAGGGTCTCTCATCCACCGCCCCCAAAGAGCGCCTCTGGGGTGGGGAGATGAGAGACCCTGGGAACGAGGTTGAGCAACAAGCTGTTTATCGGCTTGTTTATTATTGCTTTGTTCGTTGTCGTAGCATCCATTTCGACTGGAATTTCTAATCCCACTGAACCAGTGGAGATATCTTCGGTACTTAAACTTATCCATGACTTCAGTATTAAATGTTCGGTTATGGTTCTGTTCAATATCATTGCAAATTGTGGCTATGAAAAATTAAATCTGTAGCGCCGATTCTAAGACTATATACTGTTTGTTAATGTGGATCAGCATTTGGAAAATTTTCGCGAAATTTAAGTCCTTTTAAAACGATTGTTACGTTCCCGCGAAAAAAGTAACAATAAGGTGTTTGTATAGGTGTTTTTATAAGCCTGAATATTCCCGGCGTATCACATCGAACGAAATCGAACGAAATTTTAATCGAACTTAATCGCCAACTCAATCGAACTTTTGTTCGGTCATCGAACGAAATCGAACACATATTTTTTTTTGTGAACCGGAACTGTAAAGCCGCGTAAAAATTTATAGACAAATGTATGGAAAATTAAAAACGCGACTGGGCGCTTTCTAGACTATTCTAGTACAGCTACATCCCTCAAATTTGGTTAATACAATCCTTTGCCTAGTATCTTAACTTTGCAATTGATAAATTGTTCAGAATTCAATTTTTAAGAAAATTATTTGCCATCGGATTCCCATACTCTGTAATTTCTGACGCGTGTTGCCTACGCGTCATGATGGCTTCCAAAACCGTGATAAGGTCTATTCAGCTTGAAGTCAATGTACATTCATCATTGACGAAAAACACGAGGTGGCGCCATTCGGGGCCCTATTTTGTTATGCGTTAGTCTAGGATGTTGTCTAGAATGTTTACAATAAGCAACGTTTCGTGCAGTTTATACATGTATGAATATCTGGCAACGGCGCAACAAAATTGCGAGGGCAAACTTTTGCTCCTATCATCTCAGATTTTGCTTCACCTGAAATGAATGCTGGGGACAACTTTAATTCGAGCCCTGTTGGTCAGATCGGAGAGGTTATTTTAGCTGATACGAACCGAGTCAGATGGACGAGCCAAGTTGTAGTTGTATTTGAGAAATGACCAAACTTTTAACTGATAGCTGAGAATGAGATCTGTCAAAATTAACTGATAGCGGACAAATGGCTAAAATTTTAACTGGTAACTGACAAATGACCCGCAAAATATTAACTGAGAATCCAGCACCCCCATCAGGAACCTCATATACTATTATGATCTATTATATATTACATGTACCTCAGTAGAAGATATTTCGGTTAATCCTATAAACTCCCGGTCTTCTAATATCGACGATTCGCAGCCATGAGTAGTGGTCGGAATATTTACATTAATTCAAAGAGGAAGTCTCCTTGCAGCTGCTGAGGTAATTTGTTCGCGTTTCCATTAATGACATAACATAACTCAACATCGAAATAAACATTATTTATCATTGAAATGACACAGCCTAGCTAACAAAACGGATATATGTTTGATTAGCTGATCATTATTTGTTGGTTTTTAAAACCAACGAAGTACAACAATTTTTTGTGTGAAATGTTTTGTAAATGCCAGGGGGGCCGAATACTGCTGAAATTTTTGTTCCGAATCATCCAACAAAATATGACGTCACATCCGGTAAAAAGCGCCTCACAGAGTCGTTTTCGCGAACTATCGAAATCCAGTTTCGAGTAGGCATGATTTCTTCGTTTTTTGAACGTATGGTTTGGTTGCATTTTATACTGTGGATATTAAGAAGTTGCAGAGATATTGCTTCGACTTATTCATCAAAAATGTCGGCAAAAGAGAAAGGTTTAGTGTTGTTTTGAAGGCAAATAACACAACGCGAAGTGACGTGTCATGGCGGATATTTCACGTCTCAAAACAAGTGACGTTCCATCTTTTGCCTCTAGTAGTTCCTGATTCTGTGATAACATCGATTTCTATAGCCCACTCGATTTACAGCAACATGGATGAAACATTGGTGGTCATAGTATGTAGTGTATACTCCGGGAAGGTAATTAACACTCGCCGTAAAGTGTTGGAAACCGATGTCGTTGCTCTTGGCCCGTGTGTGCTTACTTGAAAACACAAGAGAAATCTTATACCGAAGGTTGGTATTTTCTTTTCCTACATCTCCTTGTTGTTTCCAGTAAGACACAATACATGTATATTCCGGCTTTGGGGTCATCAGTCGGTTTTGTTCCGTGAATTAATTTTAATTATCAAAGAAACAACCATTGAATCAGAAATAATTATTCGAATATGCATGTCATGTATAACTTCTAATCTTAGCATCATGAACATTTGTAACTTATTTCTACTGCACAAAGTAGATCCTTAAGTTTAAAAAGTTGAATCATCAAATC
The DNA here is from genome assembly GCA_029204205.1 of Desmophyllum pertusum. Classification (NCBI taxonomy): domain Eukaryota; kingdom Metazoa; phylum Cnidaria; class Anthozoa; order Scleractinia; family Caryophylliidae; genus Desmophyllum; species Desmophyllum pertusum. The sequence goes on from MU827317.1 coordinate 297,118, forward strand.
CCTCAGGGTAGATATATTATGTAATTATGGCAAAACGGTCAGTATAAAATACAGACTGCAGATTGACAGCTGGATATAAATATGTAGATTAGGTATAAAATGCCCAGGGTGCATTTTATAATATAAGGGTTTATGAAATCTGCCATGGGTTTCAAAAGTGTGTGGTGTATTGGCATGCAATCATAGTATTTGCCGTATACTGACGTGTAATCAAGGCAGTGGTTGGAGTAAGCTCACAACAGACTTGGCTTCTAGGCATAGAATTTTGAAAGTTGGCGTTACCCAAGCAGGGGTCTCTATAGCCTGCTCGCAGGATACTTTGGTGTGGCATGCACATGGAATACGCCCGCTGGTAAAATGCAAACTGCAAACTGGGTATAAAATGCCAGATTGACCAATAATTTATTGCAAACCTGTCTCTTTGTCTAATCAAAAATTATGTGACATATTTCAAAATATTTGAACTTACCCAGTGTCGACATGCAATCACCTTTCCGAGTTCATAATGGTACTTTAAAAATGTCAACATTAAAAAGCTATTATATTATTTTGTTCTGAATAAAATAATTTTAACAGTTTACTTTTGTTCCTTTACTAATTTATTATTAGTAGAGGAACAAATTAAAATGTTCTTTTAATCATGCAGAAGCCTGATCATACTTCTTATGATATCAAAATTAAGGGCCAGTTTGTACCAAAGTGAACATTTCATGGCCATAAACATTACGGGTCTAGCCTGCAAGCTACATGTATAGGTAAGCAGGCTCTCTTGTTTTATTAAGTTTTTTACAGGTCTTCCTCCATGATTGTTGATTATGTTGATGTTTTATGTGCATCAGTATAAGCAACTAGTATGCTAAATACTGCTGTTGTAAATACCAGAATGTCAATTTTTAAAGTTGTGTGGATGAGACCATTGCACAGTCAGCTCATTTTGATTGGTAGGACTGCTTACACTTAAAAATGCAAAGCGAAGCAATATTTTGACTTAATTTTATTGTCCAATGTTTTTGGCACTCATTCATCCATTCACAACCATGCCCCTGTAATTTTTGGACGCAGGATTGTGGGGCAATTAGACAATACAATACTTTAATAAATTAGACCAATTTAAATGTGGTCATTGATATAATATAATATCAATAGAAGTTAATAGACTTTTCTTCATAAGCTGTCTTGTCAAGATCCCGAGGGGTGGGGGGGGGGGGGGGGGGGGGGGGGGGGGTTGTACTCCCATATATGGCCTATACTGGGATGTGCCACCCAATAGGGTATGGGTTTTCGACCTAGATTCATAAACAGGGTATGGGCTTTTGACTCAATGCTGTCATAGACAGGGCACATGGGTGCCCTTCAGTTACAAGGAATTATTTTCTCCAAAATTTTCTACAGGCCCGGCTGCCGTCTAACCTTGTGTCAGACAAAAACAATATCAATCATTGATCCAGGCCCGTAGGGAGGGGGGTGCGATGGGTGCGTCCGCACCCCCCACGGGCTGTGGAGGTCCACCTGTAGTGGACCAACGGTTCAAAAGAAAGTGAAATAGTAGTGCTTGCGCTCATTCGATAACAGTGGACAGGTGTAGTTTGAAAATGAAGTCTGAATCAAAACAATCGCAGCTTTGAACATGTTTACATATCATCTTCATCGACAGAGACAACATCAAGCGAGTCAGTTTCTTCATCCAAATATGCACTCCTTTGGCTTAAAAATGTCTTTAATCGAGGGTCTGCAATAATAATGTATTTTTAGTATTCTTTCCCAGAAATATTAATGTTTTTACATTCATTTTTGGCTGCCTGGTTTCATATCATACTGACTTCAAAACGCACGAAATGCAGTCTCGGACAACTAATTATCTTTCAAAATTTTCCCAGGGAGACCCCCTAGTAGCTCACACCTCGTACAATCCCAACTTTGCCACTCTAACGCACCCTCCCCCCATTCAAAATCCTCTCTATGGGCCTGATGTCAACAACAGTAGGGCATGCAGCACTGTAACTCTTTTTCACTGATCTAAATCAAAAACATAATATTATACATTTTAACAAAATATTATAAGTCTGTTTTTAAATAAAATTTTGCAAAACCTATTTCTAAAGGCTGTTGTGAGCTTTATACTCCAACCACTGCCTTGATTACACACCAGTATATATGCCAAAGATCGCATACCAATACACCACATACTTTTGAAACCCATGGCAGATTTCATGTACCCAGCTTATACAAGTAAAATGCACCCTGGGCATTTTATACCTAATCTACATATTTTTATGCCAGCCTGCAATCGACATTCAATCTGCAGCCTGTATTTTATACTAAGGGCCTGTTTACATGGAGGGAGGGTGACCCGGGTACCCGGGTCACCCTCCTAGCCGGGCTAAAACATAGCCGGCCTTTACATGGGCAGGCTATTAGGGCGGGCTATCATATAGGCGAGCTATCTTTTTGGGGTGGGCTCTTGTTTTGGCGGGCTCATATTTTGGCGGACTATTTTTATTGCAACGGCGCAATTTATTTACGTTTAAAAGCACTACATAACAAACATGGCAGCAAGAAGAAAGGCTATAGCGGCGAGTTTGCTGTTTTTATTGCTTGTTCCGCCATTATCACGGTTTCAAGTCAACAGAGATAGCCCGCCTAGGAGGGTGACCCAGATTGACCGTTTACATGCAGAAAAGATAGCCCGCCTAGCCGGGTCACCCTGGCAAGCAGACAGGGTGACCCGGGTAGGCGGGTGACCCTGTCTGTCATGTAAACACTTCAGTGTGCTTTGTAAAGAAATGTATGAAAAGTTGGCCCTCCCAGGGTAGCCCGACTAGGAGGGTGACCCGGGTACCCGGGTCAACCTCCCTCCATGTAAACAGGCCCTAAGAGATTTTATGATTGAAAACTTTTTAAACTTTAATAAGGACCTACTTTGTACAGTAGAAGTAAGTAAAAGTTTTAATTTAGAACACACATGACATTATTCGAATAATTATTTCTGATTCTCTGGATTCAATGGTTGTTTCTTTGATAATTAAAATTAATTCACGGAACAAAACCGACTGATGACCCCGAAGCCGGAATATACATGTATTGTGTCTTACTGGAAACAACAAGGAGATGTAGGAAAAGAAAATACCAACCTTCGGTATAAGATTTCTCTTGTGTTTTCAAGTAAGCACACACGGGCCAAGAGCAACGACATCGGTTTCCAACACTTTACGGCGAGTGTTAATTACCTTCCCGGAGTATACACTACATACTATGACCACCAATGTTTCATCCATGATGTTGTAAATCGAGTGGGCTATAGAAATCGATGTTATCACAGAATCAGGAACTACTAGAGGCAAAAGATGGAACGTCACTTGTTTTGAGACGTGAAATATCCGCCATGACACGTCACTTCGCGTTGTGTTATTTGCCTTCAAAACAACACTAAACCTTTCTCTTTTGCCGAAATTTTTGCTGAATAAGTCGAAGCAATATCTCTGCAACTTCTTAATATCCACAGTATAAAATGCAACCAAACCATACGTTCAAAAACGAAGAAATCATGCCTACTCGAAACTGGATTTCGATAGTTCGCGAAAACGACTCTGTGAGGCGCTTTTTACCGGATGTGACGTCATATTTTGTTGGATGATTCGGAACAAAAAAAGTCCCAGGCGTCGCAGAGTGTTCTCCCCCGCCCCTGTTTGGGAGTTAACAGTTGAAATACTACATTACTGTGCACAAACAAATTTAATTTGATCCAAAGAACGACATATTGTCTCAATGCAAAATTCGAAAACTCCAAGCGTCACAGTGTTTTTTTCCAGGCAGCCGTACGAAACCATGGAAACAGATTGATGGAAACAAAATAATTTTTTAAATAACTCTGCCAACCAGACATCAAACGTCCAACGAGATGGATCCCCAAGAGCAGCTGTTCGTCACTACTATAGCAGATCGCGATGGTTAGAGACCATGAAGGGAAATAATAAAAAATATGATCAGCTAATCAAACATATATCCGTTTTGTTAGCTAGGCTGTGTCATTTCAATGATAAATAATGTTTATTTCGATGTTGAGTTATGTTAATAGAAACGCGAACAAATTACCTCAGCAGCTGCAAGGAGACTTCCTCTTTGAATTAATGTAAATATTCCGACCACTGCTCATGGCTGCGAATCGTCGATATTAGAAGACCGGGAGTTTATAGGATTAACCGAAATATCTTCTACTGAGGTACATGTAATATATAATAGATCATAATAGTATATAAGGTTCCTGATGGCGGTGCTGGATTCTCAGTTATTAGTTAATATTTTGCGGGTCATTTGTCAGTTACCAGTTAAAATTTTAGCCATTTGTCAGCTATCAGTTAATTTTGACAGATCTCATTCTCAGCTAGGGGTGGCGAATGGTCTATCAAAAATAGCGAATCTCGGCAAATTTAAGGCAAGTCTCGGAATCTCGGCACTTAAAAAAAGCGTCTCGGAATCTCGGGCTCGCCAGAAATAGGACGGTCTCGGAGTCTCGAATTTTGTATCTCGCAAATGCAGCTTCTTTTAAACTCTATTTTCTCAGAGTTTTGGATCATTGCGTCTCGAGCTCGGATTTTTTGAGCGCTAAGTCTCGGGCTCGGATTTTTAAACCAGGGTCGATCTCGGCGTCTCGGCAGTCTCGGATTTTACCATTCGCCACCCCTTCAGCTATCAGTTAAAAGTTTGGTCATTTCTCAAATACAATTTTTTTTTTTTTTTTTAATTTTTTTTTTTTTTTTTTAACAAATTTTATTGAGAAGACAATAAGTAACAACAAATATTACAATAATATTACAATAAATACTACAATAAGTTACGCTTACAAATAAATTACAGTAAGAGAGAAAGCAATTATGAAGTTGCAGTTACAAGACTTTACGATTTATGATTACAATAATAATTATTATACAAGTCACAATTTACGTACACTCCTGATGTTCTTTTAAATACTGATATATTTACTGCATAAAATCTTTCCATTTCATATTAAATCGAGTATTTGTGCACTGCCCATTGGCTGTGTCTTTCTGGAAAGAATTCGCTGAGTGGTACCGCGCACTATGTAAGAAACATATTGCGACAGCCTTTACAGAATACGAAATAATACATACGATGTCTTAAAAGGCTCATCTTCGCTTCAAACCCTCAACCACCTTATTCTCAAATACAAATACAACTTGGCTCGTCCATCTGACTCGGTTCGTATCAGCTAAAATAACCTCTCCGACCTGACCAACAGGGCTCGAATTAAGAGTGAGGCTTGAGGAGCAAAGTTGTCCCCAGCATTCATTTCAGGTGAAGCAAAATCTGAAATGATAGGAGCAAAAGTTTGCCCTGATGTAACCATACTTTACCTGCAACTTGCCTCGCAATTTTGTTGCGCCGTTGCCAGATATTCATACATGTATAAACTGCACGAAACGTTGCTTATTGTAAACATTCTAGACAACATCCTAGACTAACGCATAACAAAAATAGGGCCCCGAATGGCGCCACCTCGTGTTTTTCGTCAACGATGAATGTGTAAGGAGAGGAATTCTGGTTATGTTTATTTAATTTTATGTCCGCTTTCGCTATTCTAAAATGTTATCAAAGCCTACGTAGAAATTCCAAGTTGCAGGTTAATGTTCCGATTCATTAACCGTAACTAGTACCTGTTGTTTTGTGCACTTAGCCGTAAACCGTTCTTGTCAGATCATAACTGTAATAAGCGTTGAACTGTAATTTCAACCTGCGTTAGTCTTTTGTTAAACTGTTATCCACCTGCATTGCTTTGAAAGCAATTAATGTTGCAAAAGATGAATTCCGTTATAGCCAATCGAGCTTTCGGAAAAGCATGAGATAACTTTAGCTAAGACTTTTTAATGATGTTTCCTAGAGCCGTAAATACAAGTGCATTGTAATCTGTTCTTCGGTTACACCCCCGGTGGTGGGATGCCGGTTACGGTATCCCGTCCTGGGTTACATTCAGGTTGCATTTGAAAAAGTAAACTCTACTGTTGGACTCAAGTTCTGTGTCTTCTCTGACGTCTCCGAGGATTGTTATCACTGTAATAGATCCCGGCCTCTAGGAGCCTGATAGACTCCGTCGCTGCAAGCGTGGTTCTTCCCCCTGTATTAGTTGTCACAAGGAAAACAGCCAAACAGCACAAAAACCTATTATAACATTGGTCGAGATTCAGTGTAGTTACAGCGTTACTATCCGGAGACGATCAGAAGAGCCAAAACGGACAAGGAATGGAGTGTAACCCCTTGGAGCAACAACAACGCCCAAGTAAGTTAACGAATTCGCCGCTGTTATTCATGAAGAAGACTTTCAGAATAGTACAAAGCTATATGACGAGAACGTCATGTTCCGTAGAGGCTTTACAAGATAACCTTCCAACACAGAAACTGGTGCTGACGTGTCAGATCCTCGCCGTTTATCAGAAAAAGTGCGTTTTCATGTTCATGGCCTCCGCCGAGAGTACTGATCCCGTTTCAGAGAAACGGTGAGAACACCACGGAAATCGTGTGTTTCAAGTGGATACAAAATGCCGACATCAGAAACTAGCTGTAGTATGGAAGATGGAAATAATTTCAAGAAAAATTCGCCGATACAGTCTTTAACAGCAGGTGGTCTACGGGTACCATAAATTAACTCACCCGCAGATGTTTACAAACATTTTCCGCGAAGAGAAATGTTTGAGGAAGATTTTCAAGAGAAGTCAACAGTAAAAAGTGACTCGAGTTCAGAGGAAGCTAGCAGTAGTAGCCGCAGTGACTCTGACGATCAACTTAGCAATAGTGACGAGGAAAGTTTTCCCACAACAGTAAAGAACACCTAAGTGCCGTGAATGCATCACTGACCACAGGTAACATGCAAGCACAAGTGTTAGAAGAATTACAAGTTCAGGTGGCTTCGCGGCTACAGGATCAATTACAGACACAATGAGAAAGACAACGTTTACCTCCAAAGGCACAGCGTTAATGCAAAAGTTAATGCTTTTGAACAAACACCAATTCCAGATACATACAGCTCACCGGCAGAAGGACCATAACTGCGTGTGTTAGAGTTTCCGCCTTCATCCTCTAAGTGACATGAGTAATGATCAACCATATTGGAGACCACGGATCAGTAAGTCTTCATAGGATCAGAGATTTTCCCGCTCAAGCAGCGCTACAATTGGAGATCCACGCTGACCAGCCACATAATGCTTTCAGCCAATACCCCATATACCTGTGTATGAGAGATACCAGGACTTTCCATTTTAGAAGGAAAACCAGCAACAGAACTGACGACTTAGTTGAAGATCGAACAGTTCATTGAAAACTTATCGTGAACGATAGCATCCCTGAACCATGAGAAGATGGGGTGAGAGACATTTTCTCTTGTGTGAACCTAATTTCAATATTGAACATGTTACAGTGATATGTTCCTGACATGTAGGCAGTTTGTCTTTCGCAATTACAAGTGAAGATTTTTTTGTTTCAAATTTGACCTAAACGCAATTTCTGTGACAAATTTTCCAATTATATAGAGGGCCAGAGAGCCCATGTGTTTTCCAGTGAGTCTGATACCCACTGATGAGTTCCGTCGTAACGTGTTTCCCGTTACACAAAGTTAATTGAGGCAAAGAGTGCCCATGTTTAAAGTTTAAGGACCGCAGAGTGAGTCCGCAATTTGGAGTCAAGGATTAGAATGTTTAAGGTCAATTGGAAAATTTAGTCGCAACAAGTAAGTTTGAAAAGAAAGACATTGATTGAGCTCATGATCGTTAGGTTTCACTTGTAAATTCAGGTATTTTTAGGCTATTTTTTTTTCGCTCTTAGTTTTTCATTTTTAATTGCTTGACCCAGGAGGGTTTCAAGCTAAGCTGGGAGGTATGTAAGGAGAGGAATTCTGGTTATGTTATTTAATTTTATGTCCGCTTTCGCTATTCTAAAATGTTATCAAAGCCTACGTAGAAATTCCAAGTTGCAGGTTTAATGTTCCGATTCATTAACCGTAACTAGTACCTGTTGTTTTGTGCACTTAGCCGTAAACCGTTCTTGTCAGATCATAACTGTAATAAGCGTTGAACTGTAATTTCAACCTGCGTTAGTTTTTGTTAAACTGTTATCCACCTGCATTGCTTTGAAAGCAATTAATGTTGCAAAAGATGAATTCCGTTATAGCCAATCGAGCTTTCGGAAAAGCATGAGATAACTTTAGCTAAGACTTTTTAATGATGTTTCCTAGAGCCGTAAATACAAGTGCATTGTAATCTGTTCTTCGGTTTACACCCCGGTGGTTGGGATGCCGGTTACGGTATCCCGTCCTGGGTTACATTCAGGTTGCATTTGAAAAAGTAAACTCTACTGTTGGACTCAAGTTCTGTGTCTTCTCTGACGTCTCCGAGGATTGTTATCACTGTAATAGATCCCGGCCTCTAGGAGCCTGATAGACTCCGTCGCTGCAAGCGTGGTTCTTTCCCCTGTATTAGTTGTCACAAGGAAAACAGCCAAACAGCACAAAAACCTATTATAACAAATGTACATTGACTTCAAGCTGAATAGACCTTATCACGGTTTTGGAAGCCATCTTGACGCGTAGGCAACACGCGTCAGAAATTACAGAGTATGGGAATCCGATGGCAAATAATTTTCTTAAAAATTGAATTCTGAACAATTTATCAATTGCAAAGTTAAGATACTAGGCAAAGGATTGTATTAACCAAATTTGAGGGATGTAGCTGTACTAGAATAGTCTAGAAAGCGCCCAGTCGCGTTTTTAATTTTCCAAACATTTGTCTATAAATTTTTACGCGGCTTTACAGTTCCGGTTCACACAAAAAAAATATGTGTTCGATTTCGTTCGATGACCGAACAAACTGAGTTCGATTGAGTTGGCGATTAAGTTCGATTAAAATTTCGTTCGATTTCGTTCGATGTGATACGCCGGGAATATTTAGGCTTATAAAAACACCTATACAAACACCTTATTGTTACTTTTTTCGCGGGAACGTAACAATCGTTTTAAAAGGACTTAAATTTCGCGAAAATTTTCCAAATGCTGATCCACATTAACAAACAGTATATAGTCTTAGAATCGGCGCTACAGATTTAATTTTTTCATAGCCACAATTTGCAATGATATTAATTGAACAGAACCATAACAAAACATTTAATACTGAAGTCATGGATAAGTTTAAGCACCGAAGATATCTCCACTGGTTCAGTGGGATTAGAAATTCCAGTCGAAATGGATGCTACGACAACGAACAAAGCAATAATAAACAAGCCGATAAAACAGCTTGTTGCTGCTAATTACAAGTAGCCAAGTAGACTTGCCACAAGTCGACTTTCTTTGAGCGACGAAGTCGCGAGATAACGATCGACGACAAAACCGGGCGCGCAAAACGGACTTTGAGACTCTCAGTAACCAAGGATGTGTTGCAGGAACTGCAGCTTCAAGAATAGCGATATTTCTCGTTACGTCACCTATTGTTCAGTATTAAACAGGGACCTGCGCTATAAAAGGAACCTTGGACGTCCTTGGACTAGCCGAGCCGCAAGTCATTTCGTTCTAGACACCGACCTGTCAACATCTCAGAGTCGATCAGGGAAGGAAATCTCGTAAGCTAGAGAGGTCAGAGTGAAGCTAGGAATTTTATCCATAAAATTATTTAAAACAACTTGGAAGATATATATTTATTGTTCTATCGGCTTTCAGTTCCCTGTTGAAATATTCGCCTCAGTTTGCGCGGCACAACAACGCGAAATTATGTCTGAGCGCATTCAAATATTAGAAACGGTTCCTTCTGCATGTTACTAACATATAAGCTTTTAGTAAAAATCTACTAGTATACTAATGCAAATGAGACAATCTGATTGGCCGAGCTACTTGTATACTATCAGCCATTAGTGTGCAGTGGCTGGAGGTCGTCTACAAAATGGCGGTTTCTTTTCGCTTCTACGAAGTTTCCGGTAGATGATTTAGAGTTAATACTAGACAATTGTTATGATTTTTACTAAAAACATTAGATTATTCGCTCTCAATTTCTATGATGTGATAGTTGATGAGGTCGTAATCAACTATCACATCATAGAAATTGAGAGCGAATAATCTAATTGTTAAAATAGTGAGATGCTTTTTTCTTTGTTGATTTGGAAAATATTAGCCAGTGAATATTTCGCGAAGTTTCCCTTGACTATTCCGTAACTGTCGTTTTGAATTCTATGCATTGTCAAACAAACGGCCACGAAGTAAACAACTTGATTTCCCTTTTAGTCATGTAATCCTGTTCCGCAGATATCTAAGACCTTTGATCCTCAAATATTTTTAGTATAACACATAAATCTGAATTTCAAAGCAGAGTTGTAGCGAATCATTTCACTATATACTCCCAGGAGCAAGCAAAACTATACTGGAATATTTATAGAGATCTAAACGTAACACTGACCGTATAAACTGTGATAGATGAGCGATATGCATGTGGCAAATATCTTCACCAGACACTGGGCATACAATTTCAGAAACACTGTGCATATATTCAGTACGAAATTGAAGTGTTTTGTATACTGTACCTCGGATAATGCATCTAGAAATCCACCTCAATGAAACACCCCCGGCGTATAAATTCAGGCTATAGACGGTTGGTACAGCATGTTCGACTACAAACGTCAGTCAAAGAGGGGTAGAGTGGCACATTCAACACACACGCATTCCACTATAAATGCACCATTTACTTTTATTAGGTGCTGTACGGTATTGCTAGACCAAACAAAATAATGTACGAGGGTTGTCCTTGAATAACTGAGTACAATATTCCGGCGCTTTCTCTCCATCGGCCAAAACACTACCCGGTCTGAAAGTCAAATGATATCCCTCGCGTGGCGTAACTTCATGGTACTATCCGTGGTGCACAACAAGGCATCTTTCAGGCGTTTTTTCTGAAGAATCAGCCGAAAACATATCAAGATGTAAAGCTGAATAGACGATAAACGTGAAAATTTAAAGACAAGGAATAGCAATGTACGCAAAGCGGTTCAATCCAAGACAGAAGTCGACTTTCCAATATGGCGCAACATCCGCCATGGAGCGAACAGCAGTCTTTTCACAATCAATTTTATTCGTTTGTTAAACATAAACCACGGGTTGAGCATGTTAAAATAAGAAAGACCACAAGCCATTCATTTTCATTCATTCAGAATATACGAACCTTCGCTGAGACATTGAGCGAAGATTAATCTGCCAAAGAAAACTTTGTCTTGCTCTCTTTTGATCTCTTTTCATTCAACTTGTTAACTGAACACCGCGCAGTTTGCCGCCGTTTTCATTCCTCGCGAAGCGAGGCCGAAGGCCTCGCGTAGCGGGGTTTATAATTCTGTCCCCCAAGAGCTCACGCGAGAGAGCAATTCTCGTGTGGCCTTTACGATCGTAAATGTTTGTGGAGTTGGGGGATGTCATGACGTCACACGGCGCGCTCGTGGCCTAATGGCTTAAGGTGCTAACTTTAAATCTGATCTTCGGGATAGAGGGCGTGAGTTTCAAATCCTAAATGTTTTTTTTTTTTCTTTTTTTTTTTTCGGTTCGAATCCAGGCCGTTCTTTTTTTTAACCCCTTTTCTTTGCATAATAACGTAATCTTTTGTACACGTAAATGTAGAAAACAGGAACGGCTGCTGAAGAATAACAATTTTTACTCCAAGTTTGTTTATCGAACGAATTTATATACGGGTCATTTGTGAAAAAAAAAACCCGCTTTATTAAATCCGTTATCAACAACAGGAAAAGGAAAAGACGACTCAGGAATGTCTCAAAGTACGATCAAACATATGGCTTAGTTTCCATTGTAGACGTGAAGACTTTGTGTCTGAAAATAATTCGCCGAATCCGATATTGCGAAGAAGATTTTACCTACAAAAGCGAGGTGGTTTCAGATCATTCGGACGGAAAAGTGGGGAAAAACAGTACAAGAGCGCTACAATTTATTACGGATGTCGGGAGACGAGCGAACTCCAATCGAAACCAAAAACCCGGTGGCATAGCAAAAACACGGCGTTCGTCCGGCGATTCTCAGTAACCTTGCAGCGATTCTTGGAAACCTTGCAGATCAAATCGCAGCGTGCCGTTACTAGGCAGCAAAAGCTTCGCGAGGACCTGCGACTCACGTATTACTAGTACAAATCATGCTTCATTTAGATTGAACTGAAAAATCACTCAGTCGATTTATAGTTTTACAAAAAGTAATACCGAAGTCTAACCTAAATTTAGTGAAGTATTTAATAAAACAATTATGTAATTATGCTGTGACGCTTTTTGCTTTTTATTTTTTCGCTTTTCTTTGGCCAAAGTTTCTGCCTTTGCGTAGCGCGCGCATTAAAAATGGTTCAACGTGATTGGCTACTGGTTCGCCTGAAAATGGTCTAAAAATAGCCTAAATGTGAATCTGATGGGCCAAGAGATGACGGATGTGACACAGCCTACCCAATACCAGAGATGAAAACCTCTAGTTATATATAGACCTATAGATGTCCACTAGAGATTAACGATAAGGTATTACGCATCTTTTATTTTTGTCCATGCAGGTCACCCTTCAGCCATGTACAAATCAGCTTACATTGCCATAGTAACGGTGCTCTTCATACTCATCACTATGAATATCGTGGGAAACTCTCTCGTTTGTTTGATCATCAAGAGAAACCGAGATATGAGGTATGCCGAGAGACTGAAAACGTTAATGACGTTACATTCCTTGGAAAATTGCTCCAATGACAAAGGAAAACCTCGATTTAAAGAAATGAATAGCAGTATGTAAGCAGGCTAATATAAGCTTGCTCTTTTCTGTTTTTATGATTACGTGACAAAATTCACGTGTGAGGCCTATTTGCAGGTTTCTCGTAAATAGTCGTCCATAGCCTGCGAGCAGGCTCTCATTCGCGCGATGAGCGCGGAGCGCGACCGTCATTCTTAGTATTGCGTGACGTTCGAGCGCGGAGCGGGAGGGCGTGGGCCGAAACGAGAGCCTGCACGAAAGGCCCGGTTTCTCGAATGCCGCCCCTAGCGAGGTGTCAACTTGGTGACAACTCATTACGCTTCATTTGTGAAATAACCAACCAATAGAATTGGAGGAAGATGTAAACAAACATTACACATGACGATCGCGCTCCGCGCTCATCGCGCGTACGAGAGCCTGCTCGCAGGCTAAGTCGTCCACTGACTTGTTCAATAGCAATTTAATCTATAAATTGCTAGAGGTATTGCCAATTCCAATTACGTCATTTTAAGCAAGATATCAAACAAGTGAAACATCGTTTCATCACATTTCCAAACACCGAGAAGACAGTAGAAAACACGACGCGACGCGGAGTATTTCTTAGGACAATCGAGATGTATGGAAATGTGATGAAACACTGTCTCTCGTGTTTGATATATCTTCTCAATTGAAACTAAAACTAAGGAGTAAACGGAGAAATAAAATCGTAAAAATCCACACTAATTGTACTATTTTTCAAATACTTTTTAATTCCACAGGATTCCCATAAATTATTTGCTTCTGAATCTGGCTGTAGCGGACATCATGTATGCGACGTTTACGGCACCAGCCATTATCTCAACCCTCAATTCAAGTCACCCAGAGGGGGTGGCTGGTACAGTTTTATGCAGATTGGTGACAGGTGGAGGCGTCGCATGGGTTGGAGGCGCCTCCTCAGTGTTCACTCTGACTGCAATCGCCATTGAACGATATTATGCAGTAATACATCCCCTTGGTAACCGAAAACTTACCAAGCGTAAACTGAAGGTGTGTCACTGAAAAATCTTAGACATAGGGTGCACTATAAAAGAGAGGCTACATACGTAAGGCAGGTGCAGGAGGAAGGAAGGGGGGGGGGGGGATGGCGGTTAGGGGAAGAGTAGCTTCTCCCCATACATTCTCCGCTGAAATCGAATCGAAACCATGCTCTCACAGCTTGCAACGCAATGATCACAAATTTAGCCAGCGGATTCATCAATTGCGCGTGCGTAGAAGTTGTGGAGTAATAGCAAAGGAAAAGAGATAAGAAAACAAATCAGAAGAAATTTTATTTTTTATTTTTTATTTTTTTAAGTCTTTTTTTTGGCTATGCACTTTGGCCAACGATAAAATTGAACGTTTTTGCCCTAAATCCTTTTCAAAATCTTCCCCTAGTTCTCCAAACGGCATTTTAGCAACGGTTAGCCAAATTTCGGGTGACAGCACCAAGAAAACGGGTTTCGTGACCCAAAAATGCGTTTAAACGAGCTAATTTTGGTATGTTAAGGGTTAATACCACTAATGTTGTGAGAATGTTGTGACAAATGTTGTGACCGTTTGATCGGCCCTTCAAAATATCAAAAAGAAATATAATAAGGGTCAATAAGAGTTTACATTAAACTGATGTAAATTAGCTATCATGTGGAAAGTAGGAGAAACCCAAGCCACTTTTATAGTGCGCCACTGTGTTTAAGAGGCTATCTGTATATGAACCTCATAAACATTTTAGATCATATAGTAGACTTTAATTGCGTCGTCACTTTCAAAACACATTTCATTTGAGTTCGAAACAAAAAGTTATTTGATTTACAATGGGGGGTTCCTTAGACGGCCAAAAGAGGAAATATTTATGTCTGCAAATTCCTGAAAGCTACAAACTTTAATTCAAAACTTTAGTATATGTCTCCTTTTCTCAGTTGCTATTAAATTGATCCATTTTTTTAGCTGCACATCATTTATCAAGTTGTCGTAACTTCCCGTGTGTTCAATTAACTGATCACGATTTTTCTCCGTGGTGGAAGTAATATATATCATATACGGGAGACAGTGTTTGATCCGATTTCCAAACACCGGAGAAGAGAGTTGAAAATACGACGCGTAGCGGAGTATTGATATATTTCTCAGTCAAAACAAAAACAAGACCACGTTTCCAAACCTCCGTCCTTGTAAAACACTGCAATTTATGTAATAAATCATTGCGATTCACTCTAGTTTATCAGTAATAAAATTTAGTAATATTTACCCATCTACGAATATAATATGCTTCTCGTAGAACTTAGCCAAAGGGTGGAAGAGTAGAGGTTTTCAGTTCTGCTGACAGTATGGGTGTAAACCCCGCACCCTCGAGACTTATAAATAAATAATTTACACTTTCAGGTGATCATTGCTGGTTCTTGGATCTTCCCATTAATACTCTGTATTCCGAATTTTCTTATCAAAGACGTTGAGAAGACAAGTAAGCGCTGCATGGATCTCTGGTCTAATGAGTTATTGAAAAGAGCTTATCAAGTGGTATGGGATGTCGTGGTGTTTGTTCCCTTGGCACTGATGGTTGGGTTGTACTCCAGAGTCGTGTACACTTTGTGGTTCAAACGTAATGATCAGCTTACACACCAACAACAGGTGAGTACGAATTAGAAGCCAGCTTTTTACAGTACGTGTAGAATTCACCAACCATCAAACCCGCGAGTAGTATATTAATTGATTAAAGCCCCTTCCACACGAGGAAGTTTTCCTTGACAAGTTTTCCTTGACAAATTTTATTTGCTCGTGTGGACGATAAACAATTTTTATTTGACAATTTTTCTTTGTAACAACGATAATATTGTACAGCGGATTATCATCTTTAATAGGACCCTGGTCGCGAGCAACAAGATAAGGCCGCTGGACACCAGGGATTCCTTGTCAAGTTTTCCTTTATTTATAATTGTTCCACGTCCACACGAACAAGTTTCGCAACTCACGCCAGTTTTTGAACAAGGCCACTTGTCAAGGAAAAATTGCCAAATTTCCCTTTCCACACGAGCAAGGAAAACTTGTCAAGGAAAACTTGCTCGTGTGGAAGGGGCTTTACTAGATTAAACAATACGTTTCGCTATAAAAGGGATGGCATCTCCTATAATTCATATCTTTCGATGCGAACTGCAAATTAGTAGTTGAAAGGCGCAGGTTGTTAATGTTTGTCAGCTGTTTACGCTTTAGTCTCCGCCTTCCCCTCCGTAACTCCAAGGGTACATCCAAAACAAAACATAGGTCATCTTGGTAAGAAGGCTAAAAAGCGTTGATTTTTAAATAATTTTGTTGATCCAAATATTGCTAATCTCAAGCAGACTTTGCATTTTTCAATGCACAGGGTGTGATGAGGGTGCGAAAGCGTGTCACATTGATGGTGGTAGCAGTCACTGTTATTTTTGGAATCTGTTGGGGAACGGCCGTAATCATATACACCTTACGGAAATTTAAAATCTACAACACTGGTTCCGTGCCAAAGGCCATTGCTTATATAATGGTCATGTTCAATTCTACCGTCAACCCGTTTGTATATGCTTTGCTGAACCAGCAATTCAGGAACAAGATAAAGGAACTTAAATGCTGCCGTGTCAGCTGGGCTCCTCTGCACTCCTCTGCAAACAGGCTTGATTCTCTTGAGGATACTCAGGTCATGGAGCTTACCTTCACCAACACCCACTCGACCCATGCACCGACCCACCCGACCCACACAGCAGGCCCAAGTTCACAGGTGTGAACAACCTCGTTACCAGGGTCTCTCTTCTTCCCGCCAAAATCATGAGGTCTTTTTTCTGATGCTTTTGGCGGGAAGAAGAGAGACCCTGGGAACGAGGTTGAGGAGTGAAGTGATCATTACATGTAGACTTATTTTAGGATAATTCCCACTTGTTAAGACGATGCTCTTGTTATCTTTAGAGGTAAATGAGTAATGGCAGTAAGGCCTTACACTTTCTGGAGTTCGTGGGTATAGATAGGGTGTGGGCGGAAAGTTCCTTTCCCCTGTATATATACTAGAAATATGCGCCTCGCAGAACCTCGCGAATATAGGATCGGGGGGGGGGGGGGGGGGACTCCCATATAAAAGTGACGGAGGTGATCGGCGGAAATTTTGAAAAGAACCCCTAAAAGGTACCGAAATCTTGTTTTGGGTGTGGCTCGAATTCATTTTCACCCCTAAGAGGTTCCAATTCTAAGACAAAACTAGTCCCTGTTATATATTTTTTTCCAGCTCAATACCCTAAAAGGTACCGAAATAGCTCTAACGGCAGTCATTTTAGATTTTAACACCCCTAAGCGGTACCAAACAACGAATTTTACCCCCTAAAAGGTTCTGCGATCACCCCCGTCATTTTTATATGGGATTCCCCCCCCCCCCCCCCCCGGGTATAGGATGTGTCACATCACGTAACTAATCTTGCCACAAAGCACTCGCCTTGTGTTTTTTTTGTTTTTTTTTTCAGTACGCGCACCAGTTTATATTGTTCTTTAGTTCTCGATCTAGTGCGGTTTAAACATGAACACTAAACATTGTTACACCGCTGTAGATTTACAGGATTTATAACAGTATGGGGGTGCATTCTCCTGACAACCTGCGTGTATAATTTTCTCTGGCTGATGAAGATCTGTTTTAACACATTTTAACGTGTAAAAATGTAAATAAGCAAAGTCGCGCGATGCGGACAAACTGTTACGTTGTTGACTTCCTCTCGAACAACACGTATTAGACGCCTGCTATCGACAAGCTCACGTGCAAAACAATTTACAATAATCTGATTGACCGCCAACAGTATCCACCACCTATAGCAGAGGGAAGTTCAGTACGGAAGAACCGGACAAAGTGTTTATTCCCTTCCATTTCGCGTGACGAATGAAGTAAAACTATCTGTATTTCAATATAAAATAGTTCACAACATCTTGTATAGTCCTTCATCTCCCAATCAAACCGCTTTTCTTAATTTTTTCCCTTTTTTGTGTGTGATTTTGCTTGTACCTGTCCTTTTAATTCTTTTTCATTTGTTATATTTGTCATGCTTTATCTGATCGTGTGATATTGTCAGTGTTAAACAACGTAAGCTCTCTAGATGAGCAGCTGATGCTCTTAGAGCAAATGTTGAGATTAAATATTGTTTAAATAAAATTCTCAAATCATTAATAATTCATCAAGTTAAAACAAAGGAAATCATAACCGTGTCGGAGGTTTGGAACCCGGTCTTAATTAGCATAGATTTTTACGATTTTATTTCTCCGTTTACTCCTTAGTTTTTGTTTCGATTGAGAAGATATATCAAACACTCGAGACAGTGTTTCATCGGCTATCCAAACACCTCGAATTACTTCAAAAATACTCCGCTGCGCGTCGTATTTTCAACTCCATTCTCGTGTTTGGATATCCTGATGAAACACTGTCTCTCGTGTTTGATATATTACAAAAATGTTATTCAAAATGAAGAAAATACATAACCCCTATTGTCCTTATTGTACCAATGTCGAACAAACGATCTCTCATTTATTTTTCACATGTTCAATAACTGAATCGTTTTGGTCTGAGTTCACTACTTGGTATAATTCGCTGTGTAAAAAAAAAGAAGCCAGTTCTTATAAAATAAGAAATAATTCATGGGATATTAAACGACTGGTAGTCATGTTTAACCCTTAATCACTTGATTTTAATTGGAAAACATTTTCTCTACACAAATGCCCTTGATGCATGGTAAAATATTTTAGTTTGCAGTTTTTGTCACTCTTGTTAACCCTTTCACTCCCAAGAGTGCTAAGTTCAAAACTGAGTAAAAAATCTTGAATTTCATTTTGCCAAATTGTCAAAAAAGAACTTGAAAGTACTGCTCAATAGCTTTCATTTGAATGGTCACACATTCTGGTTTCATCCACAGACTAAAAAGTAACAACCACATTTATTGACTCAATGTTTGACTCTGGGAGTGAAAGGGTTAAAAATAAAATTGAAATAGAAAAAATAAGTAACTGTCATGACAAATAATCGCACTGCCTTTGTTAAAAATTGGTTTAATTTCTTAATTTAAGGTTACCATATACCTTCAAGGACAGAATTGGTCCAAAAACATTTTTCCGCGTAGATATGTAGTTTACATGATGACCTTTCATATAAAGAAAATTCTATGGAAATCCGATCAATATTAACGGAGAAATACAGTGCGAGAGACTTTACCGGAAGTGAGGTGTGAGTGGAGTGTGAATACTCTTCCCGCTGTTTTCTCGAAATCTATTTCAGGCCGATAGAGGCGTCTTTAAAGAGTTACAACTCAAAGGGAATTTGAGCGATTGACTTCAAATTTGGACAGTATCTAGATTAACACATAAACAACAAAAACGTGTCGGGGAATGTTTTATTTCGGAAAACTTTTTCGTTGGGAGCCGTTTCCGCGCGATCACTCCATAATTTTTTCACCCTATTTAGAAAATGCTCTGTATCTTTTCACTGCAATTGAATATGGAGAATCCCCGACACGTTTTTTTAGCGCTTTGGGTCCGGAAACCCGAGAACAAATCAAATTAGCGAATATATAATTCGCGCAGAGTTGTAGCTTTCAAAAGCTGATTCGGACCCTCGTATTTAGACATTGCGAAAATTCGACAATTCATTTTATTACATAATGGTTAGTATATTTAGATAGCCAGCTCTATAAGCTTTAATTTGATATAGGGTTTTAGGTATCTGGAGTTTAATCCGGACGCGCTACATTTTTTAGACTTGAGACACCCCTGAAGGTACACGGTAACCTTAAAACACGCAACTTATGTGCATTATGTATGTAAACATTGTAATAAACTATCCTTTGAATGTAGTTTAAGTACGTTTTTTTGTAAATTAGAAATATAATACAGTGGAACCCCGTTAATACGGACACCTACGGGCCAAAAAAAACTGGCCGTAATAACGGGGTGGCCGTAATACGGGGTTGGTCGAAATTATGGTACAGCGGATATGACATGGAGGTTCATTGTGTGTACAAGTTCAGAGGGATGCCAAAGACACTCAAACTCTTAAATAGACTTATTGACATTGAAAACAGTCTATCTGCGCGAAAGTGTGAATGAGTAAAGTGACTCATGCGTTTGTGTCAATGATTTGCTAAATTTAATCCATCGCGGATTTGAGTGGCCGTAATGCGGGGTAAAATTACAAAGAAAATAGGCGCACAGAGATCGGAAAATCTGGTCGTTGGCCGTATTTCGAGGTGGCCGTATTAAAGGGGCTTTTATACAAGAGAGATTAAGTGCGATTTCGCCGGGCCAAAAAAGGTGGCCGTAATAACGGGTGGCTGTAACGGGGTGGCTGTATTAACGGGGTGGCTGTATTAACGGGGTGGCCGTAAGGCAGGGTTCCACTGTAAGTATAACAATTATAATAGAAGTATACAGTAGAGATGTAATAATAGTATCAAGTATTTAACAATTATTCGCCGAAGGCGAAGTGAATATTGGTGAATATTCCCCGAGACGAAGTCGAGGGGAATATTCACCAATATTCACGAGCCTGAGGCGAATAATTGTTTTATAATATACAAATCCCAGGAAACGGTAGAATTTCTCCGAAGAAAATAGAAAAAACCCGAAATGTTCCGCCATTTTTTGCTCGAGACAAAAAACATTAAACTTCACGGTATTTCCAAATAAGGTAGAGAGGGTATATTGCCTCTGAGACCATGAGCAGGGAACCAATCAAATTGCTTGAAAATGCATTATCCTATGGTTAGTATATTATTAATTGTATTAAAATATAGACATCATGATTATAACATACTGTAACACTGTATAATTGTGTTATTGTAATGTATTATCAGACGAAATCCATTAGAAAATCGAGTAATATTTTTCGCCAGTGGACAAAAATCTTGTACTACGACGCCATACGCTTTCACGCTAAACTAGACATTCATGAGCCATACCTTAACGGTATTTACCAAATAATATAACTCCACAATCCTTAAATTGCTTTCCGCCTTGAGTTTCCTCCCGTGAATGGTAAGGTCATAAGAGGTGGCAGCCATGTGGTAAATACCGTTAAGGTATGGCTCATGAATGTCTAGTTTAAGCGTGAAAGCGTATGGCGTCGTAGTACAAGATTTTTGTCCACTGGCCATAAATATTACTCGATTTTCTAATGGATTTCGTATTAAATTGCAAGTGTTGTAAAAGTATAAATTGTACCCAGGTTTTGCTCTAACATTCGACCGAGGACTGCAATAGTGAAGGAAGGTGATTGCTAGACTCAAAATAAGAGAAAACATTGATAGGTCACGGTACTCGTTTACGAGAAAACGATTATTTATCGATCTCTCTGGCGAGCTTATCCGTAAAGAAAAAGCCACCATTTTCTTAATGTAATCGCTTTTTTTCCAGTCATTTTTTTATGGTGAAAGATTATTATATTATTTAGTTTTGTGTGGAATTTCAACTGAAAATTCTGCGATCTTCCAAAGATATTGCATTTTCTGCTCCAAAATTGTTCCTTCATTATTTTGATTTACTTTCGAGACTTCGCAGTCTATGACAGAGTATACGTTACTACTAAAACTTTTTTGTGTTAGGCATTTCTGGGAAGAGAGAAATTGTGGAAAGTGAGAGAATCTCCAAAAATAGTTAAAGGGGTCGGATACCCCTCAATCCACGCAAAAAAACCGCTTGCAAGGACCTTAAAAACTACAATCCACGCGATAGGGAACTTATGCAACGTACCGATGAGTTTTAATTCTGTAAAAAAATCACAAATAGAGCAATAAACTTAAGCCGTCGTGTGAGTGTAGGTTAGGTCGTTATCTATCAGGGAAATATAAACAGCAGTTGTTTTATTCGTTTCAATGTAAGTTATAAAGAAAAGAGGAAACGTTACCGAAAGTGCCCTACTTTCAATCTCCGGAGAGAGAGAGGGAGAGAGAGGCCAGAACTGGACTAAGCTCAGATAGAGGCCTTTGCATTTGATTAATACTTGGAATTTATTTTGATGGCTGCCCCGTGTTAAGAGGACATCTTCAATAACTGCTTGAACATATTTCAGTAAAGAGAAACAAAGGATGTTTTATTTTTCTGTTGCATCCTCTTTACACGCACATAATTTATTGTATTTACAGGTTTTTCCTTTTGCTTAGTTCATTGTCATGTCAAGGCAGCCGTAAGTAGAGCTGTCCGCTTATGAGAGTGTCCGCTCACAGAACTTAGACTGTAACTATGAATTTCCTGGCAAGTTGTCTTGCGAAACCTTTATTTCTTTTAGCCATGCACAGTTCAAATGCTAACTTTGTTCTCCATCCACTTTTTTGCTGACATTTTTGTTCCATCTTTTCTTTTTCGCTGGCTTAACATCAGGATCCTTGCCTTCCAGGAGCATTTTCTTTCGCTTGTGAATCATTCTCTTCTCCAACACGGCACTCCCTCTGACCTTCAACTCACTCTCTCGTCTTGCCACCATCACTGCTTTCAGCAAAGGCAGCACCTCGTTCTCATCCGTGTCAAACTGAACAAGCTTTGTATTGATAGCGGCTTCAATCTGCTTCACCCGCTCCACGTCATACTGTGTTACCAGTGTTATCGCCATGCCGCCTCGTCCTGCCCTGGCTGTACGTCCCACACGATGTATGTAGTCCTTAGGTGATGCAGGCACATTACTGTTGATGACGAGTTCTACCTGAGGTATGTCTAACCCACGGCTTGCCACATCTGTCGCTACAAGTATCTTGACTATTCCTGACTTGAATGTGGCTAAGCCTGCGAGTCTCTCTCCCTGAGACTTGAGCGAATGTAGCGCCACACAAGGCAACTCACACTTCCATAGCATGTTTGCCAGCGTTTGGCAGTTTTTACAGGTATGTGTAAAGATAATCACCGATTTATTTTCTCCATGCTCCCGTAAGACATGAATGAGATAACAGTCTCTCACACTCGCAGGAGCTAGGATGTACTTCTGGTCTAGTTCAGTGACTGTTGCAATGCTGAAAGTTAAGTAGAGTAGTTCAGTAATTAGGTTTCAATTTCAATAACGCCTTAAAGGGACACTGTCCCGGCGTATTTGCTCAAAACTGTTATAAATGCATGAAATGGTCCCTAAATCTATGAAATAAGAACTTAATAAACTCTAACTAAATGATAAAAAGCAATTTCTTCAAGAAATTCTATACTGCAACAAAAGTTTTGCAAAATTTCAAAGATTTCTGAGCCAAATTTGAAACTTTGAAAAACTGACATCCTGACGTTTTTTCAAAAATCCATATTGCAATCCATTTCCATCCTCGCTGTCGTTTGTCATCCTCACTTCCTAATGGGTTCCTGTCATTTGTCGAGTGCTATTCTACAGAATTGAACCATTATTGTTCAACTTCCTATGATCTAGATATGTTTCTGAGCTTCCCAAAATCATGCTAAAATCAGGACAGTGTCCCTTTAATGCAGTAGCTTTTCTAATGACAGCATGTGGTTATGATGCCACGTGGTGTGCTACACTATTCTTTGTTTTCATCTGACGTCATCAAATTTTAAAATCTAAACTGTTAATCCTACAAAGCTATTCTTTTTATATCTTCTAGACATGGAAATCATTAATCTCTATGCAAAGTTTGGTATCGATCCAGTGATTCCTTTTGGAAATAAAGCTATTTGAAATTTGTGATGTCCCGGATGAACGTGTTTCTGAACTGTCACAAAAACGGATATTTTTATACCATTTTTAAATTTTCAGACGTGATAATAATTTAGAAGTGATGTCTAAACAGATTTGAAGTGAAAGCTAATGATATGACGTATAATCTACTCTACTTCTCGTGCAATTTTATGGCGGCCATATTTGTGTCCCTCTGAAGGACACAAACATGGCGGCGGCATACTAAAAATTAATACTGTAATTTTCTGAAAATTAGTTTGGCAATAACTCGGTTATTAAAAACGCTATGTACAAAGCTATAATTTGGACAAACCGTTTCTTTCTGCCAGTTCTTTTACCTGTTAATTTTCTGATGTTGTTCATGCAAGCAAACAGTTTTTGTAATGTTGATGAAAACCACCCATAGGAAAGGATACTTTCACTATTACTTACTCGGATTTCACTTCATGGTAAAATGGTTCATTACAAGACATCTCTTTCAGTTCCTGTAGCGTGTCTGTGAGAGTGGCACTAAAAAGTAATGTCTGTCTTTCCTTTGGAACATTGTCAAATATAACCTGTAGATCATCACCAAATGACGGATCCAAAAGTCTGTCTGCTTCGTCAAGAACTAAGAACTTAATTCTTTTGAGGTCAACGGTATCTGTGCTCTTGAGGTGGTCGGCCAGTGTACCAGGAGTTGCTATGATGACATGAGGTTTCTCGGCAAGAGTCAAGGCTTGCTTCATCATATCCAGACCACCAATGATGACTGCTTCCTTTAGACCGATGGGTTTGCCAAGGACTCTGAACTGATCACAGATTTGATACGCCAGTTCCCTGCAAGAGGCACAGCAAATATCACTTGTATGAGG
This sequence comes from Desmophyllum pertusum, assembly GCA_029204205.1. Taxonomy (NCBI): domain Eukaryota; kingdom Metazoa; phylum Cnidaria; class Anthozoa; order Scleractinia; family Caryophylliidae; genus Desmophyllum; species Desmophyllum pertusum. Next base: position 321,389 of record MU827317.1, read on the forward strand.
TAAAAAAATGGGAGACGTGCTGGCCTAATGGTCAGCGTGTTGGACTCCGGATCGAGAAGTCCGAGTTGGAGCACTGGCCGGGTTCATTGTGCTGTGTTCTTGGGCAAGACACTTACTCTCACAATGCCTCTCTCAACCCAGGAATATAAATGGGTAACCGGTGACAAAATGCAGGAGTGAGACTGACAATACTCCTCAGGGCTGCAAATAACAGTCGGTCATCAGACAATGACCGACCAAATTTGGTTATGTCCAATGAAATCCAAACTGTGGTCGGACATATGTTCAGGACAATTTTTTTTGCTTCCAACGTAAACAAGTTTTATTACATGTAGTTTACTCTGTGATGACAACGCGTTAAATTAGCAGGTTCGCTTATCAAGCAGTACTGTAATATGATGTCCAACCTCATTTTTGTTTTGTCCAACCAAAATGTTTCTTAGTCGGATACATGGCTTTCAAAAAAAAAAAAATTATTTGTAGCCCTGCTCCTAGTTGGCTTCATGCTACAGAAACCGGATAAGCTCTGGCATGTGGGCCAGTTTGGCCTGAGTACAGCTTAACCTACGAGGTAAAAAGGTTAAGTCTTTTCCATCCTACATGTAAGTATTAGGGGACCCAAACGGCTTATTATTGGACTCTGGTTTGAGAGGTCCAGATTTGAGTGTTGGTTGGGGTCATTATGTTGTGTTCATGGTGATAGATAGATAGATAGATAGATAGATAGATAGATAGATAGATAGATAGATAGATAGATAGATAGATAGATACCTCTATTTAACCAGGGTTTCTCTTTCAGTATTTACAAAGTAAAAAAACAATTAGATAAGTTAGGATAAGAAAATACTTAAAAGAGCTACATTATAATAAAAATATATATATTACGGTTAAAAACTAGACAGCCATGATAATAAAATGCCTTTTTGTACATTCTAGTCTTACAGGCGGCAATCTGAGGTGGTCACTTTGCCTTCTCCTTCTAATTAAATGTCTCTATTGTATTCAAAATAGTCTGTGAAAAATTGTGGTGCCTCTCCGTATAAATGGGTACCAGCAAACTGTTAGGGCAACCTGACAAAATGCTGGGGGTAACCTGTAATGGACTAGCATCCCATCCAGGGGGAGTAGCAATACTCCTAGTTGCTTTCATGCTACAGAAACCAGAATAAGCTCTGGATACGTGGGCCACTTGATTCGCGAACTGATTTTGAACTGTATGTGTGTGTATGCTGACTCAGGACAACAGTTTTTTTTTAAGCCAGGGCAAATAAGAGTTGCCAAGAGTTCAAGCTCTTGCTCTTATTTGACCTGAAAACTCTCATGCTCTCTCGGTGTCTCTCATTGACTCTCATGCCCCGGGGGGGGGTACTCCCTTATGTGGCCTATACAGGCAGGGCGGGAAGTACCGCTGGACAGGGTATGGTTTTTGGCCTCTCTGCCCTGAACAGGGTATATAATTTCATGCGAGTCTGTCCTAAACAGGGTATGGTTGCACGATTGTCGTCGTAAAAATATGGTTTATACAGTATTTAGATATCGGAGACGTTTTGCCGTGTATCAGTCAAACAACGGGATTCGCTAAATTGCAACCTAAACAGGGTCCTAAAATATAGGATGTTGTCCTACACAGGGTAGGTATTTTAGGGGTTTTATTGTTTTTTTTGCCCTAAACAGGGTCAGGTTTTCAAACCCTCAGCAGCACCCCTATACCCAAACATGGGTCAAGTACCCCCCCCCCCCCCCCCCCCCGGGTCTCATGCGCTCTCATATTTGAACCCGCTCAAATTCTGCTTGAGAGTTGTCAATAGTTTTCTCATATTTGAACCTGCTTCGGGCTGGCATTAGTCGAGAGCCATCTCTCGGCAACTCTCGTTCTTGCTTGGCCCAGGCTTTAGTCAGTTTAGCAGGCTGAAGCTATAATGTTAATACTGTTTAGTGTGAGCGGTACAAGCTCTCGTAAGCGGCCACCTATCCCTTATACTGCTAGTGGCCGCTTACGAGAATCATTCCCGTAAGTGGCCAGCTCCAGTTGCGGACACTTCTTTTGCTTCCCGAGGGTGTCCGCTTACGGGAGCTTCGATTGTAAATCAAACTGAAAATCAATCAAATGATTGGTGTTCAATTCGATTGGGTTCGGCAATCAAATATTTAATTTTGTGTGAGTTCGATTATCGAACCAATCGAACTAATGCACCTATCAATGTTTTCCCCGAGAGGGGGAGGGCGGGCGTACACGGGCATTTGACTCGATTTCTCAGCCCATGGGGAGGGGTTTTGATTTATTTGACATCCAGGGAACTCCCCAGGGTCGGGCAATTTGACATTACTGGTTACCAGTCTCCATCTGTTTTAGCAACGTGCCGATCGCGATGATCGCTCGATGTGAGTTCGACCGCGTGGTGAAGTGGCACTTCAATTTTTATGCAGCTTTTTGTGATGCAAATCATACATTGTTGAGCTTTTGTTCACTTTTTTAATCACATGTTTGTTTTATTTGTCTTCTACAATCGTCATTTTTTATCGACAAGTGACAAGAGGTCGAGGATGGCGGACTTGACAGACTCAAAACCACATTTTTCCAATCTCACAGGGGGGATTTGACAAGATTGACCACAACATGGTGCTCCACAGTGGGGGACCGTTATTGACACGAAAAAAATGAAAATGTCAAATGCCCGTGGGTATGCCCGCCTCCCCTGGTCGGAGAAAACATTGATAGGTGCATAATCGCAATCGAACTGTTCAATAATTGTGTTCGATTGACAAGTTTTTCTTGTGAGTTCGATTACAGTATGTTCAATTGCACAGTTATGTTCACATGATGACCTACTATACACTGACTGTCTACATAAACAGGTTTTTACCTGGTGGGAGTGAGAACTACAGCAAATATTCCATAAGGATCTTCGCACAGTTTCTGAAGAATTGGAAGAGCGAATGCGGCAGTCTTTCCGCTTCCAGTTTTCGCACAACCGATGCAATCTCTTCCTCCTAAGATCGGTGGGAATACACTTCTGTTGAATCTCTGTCGCACTCTTTATTCCTACAGCATGGCACTGTTTTACAAGCCAAGTATTTAAACCCAAACTGCCAAACGTGCACGTGTCGTTCTCGTCCGCCATTTTGTTGTTGTGCAATTTGAGCTCGCACAGCCACATGGGAGCTATCGCCTGCGAGCGATCCACGCGGGATGCTCGAGAGACCACGCGCGTAAACTCTCGTCACTTACGCGCGATGCGAGGGGAAAGTCACCACCAATGTATACAATTTTCTTTACCCTGTGGGGACATGCTCATAATCTCTAGCCTAGCTATATAGCAGTCTTGCAACTACCAAACTGTTCGAGTTGCTTGTTAGATAATAGTCAGTTTGAGTAGGAGCTGGTTTGAGGAGATAGGAGCCGGGATTACTGTTGTCGTGAAATGCCTGGTTTCGAGAATTAACCGGACAGCGAACCCTTACCAAAAATTCCGAGGAGTGCCTCGTTCGGGAATCGGGAACCAAAGGACTTTTTTGAGGGGTCAATATTCGGGAAGGCTTTTTATATTATCGGAAGGGATTTTAAGTCAAACTGAATATTTATCTGCATACAAGAATACTGTATGACAAAACTCTCTAAAGATAACGAAATTGGACACAAAACAAGTTCTACGCTCGGTTGATGGACACTACAAGTCTTTGTGCATTTTGTATTTCTACAGTAGCATGTCACATCCGTCATCTCCCCCTCTCTCTTCCAGATTTTTTTGAGGCGAGGAGGCGGATGTACACAGGCTAGTTCTACAGTAGGGGGTTATATTCGTACGAAGATATATATATTTCTTTAGGAGCTAAATCTAAGTAGTAGTTGAAAATCGGTTTTGTGAACCAGGAGCCTGCCCTGTACGTGAAAAACTGGATTTTGCCACAAATCAGAGCTGTCCGAGGGGAAATGAAATTGATGAATTTACTGGAAGCAGATGAAAGGGAGACTAAAGGGTCGGGTGTGTCCGATTTGCTCTGGTCTTGGTAGCCTCTACGTTTGAAGCAGGTTTCAAGCCATTTCCTTTCAAAGAAAACTAAATTTTGCATGATCTTTCTCGGTGTATCTGTTTTCTTAATCGCACAATTATTTATAAATCCGAGATGTAAACAATTACGTCAGAAAATATTTTGCCCTTATAAGGAAAAGGGCTAGATAGGGGTATCATCAACACCAGACCCAATCTGTCGATAATTTATTTCATCACCTCTCTCTCTCTCTCAAAACATGACTTTTACTTTATGTACAGCTTTCCTACAACTACAGTTACGATAATTAAATATTACTCATTTAATCTTGATCGCCTGAAGATAGAAGAATAAAAATTAAAACTATTTGCTGGCCACAGCCGAAAATGAGCACAACCGATTGAGAATAAATATAGTTAAAAAAAAACATATCGCAGATTAGACTAGTCCGGTCTTCGTTTCTCCCCGAGCGTGGGCCTCATTTTCCCGAACAGCGGCTGGTAATCGAGCCTAAGATTAGACGCAATTTCTTCGTTTTTGAGTCCCAATTGTCAACACACTCAACCAAGAGAAGGATTCCCCGTGCCCCATGATATTTTTTTTAAATCTATTAATAGTTTCGCGCCATGCTGTGAAAGTTATTTTAATTTCCTTCTGATCGAGGCTCCGACATCACGTTACTCGAACTGACCAATCAGGTAGCTGAAACTAAAAATAGATTTCAAAAAATTATCGTTGGAGGAGATCCATGCATGGGGGAATGCTTCTCTTAGTTCATGACTATTGACTCAACCTGATCAGTCCCAAACCTCTCCTTATCGATTTCCATACATTCCTTCTAATGTCAGTGATGAGAATTTGGTTGTACATCAAGACAAGACAATTTCTCCTAGATCTTTATTTTCCTCACCTTCTACTTGAGAATTAAAGGGGCACTATCACGGCATCACTTCGAAATGTGAAAAGCCAAAAGACATATTTACACCAATAGAAACTTAAAAGCAATGGTCCAGTTTTGTTAAAAATAAAAGCAGTGCTATTATGAGTTACCCATGCATGAACCTTTGATCTCAACTTGATTTAAGTCTGCCAGACTTTTTCAAGTTATGCCCTTGTGTCTTGAAAAATCGCCTAAAAAACTAATTACAGTTTGCTCTCCCCGGCCTTCAACAATTCACTTGATATCTTCCTCTTGATGTTCTAGGCGCATTTCGTATATGAGCTAAGGTACTTAGTCATAATTTTAGCACCCTTTTCACCAGACAAGCAGAAAAACCCCCGTGATAGTGCCCCTTTAATTGATTTAGATATTGATCACTTGGATTCCAACTGGTTATTTTGTTTGCTTTGAAACCAACCACAAACGATCGACCAAATTAACTCCGCAAAATGATCTTGATCGCGCCAAACGGATTCTCCCGCCCCCACCCCCCCCCCCCCCCCCCCCCCCCTTCTTTCTCAGGTTCAGTTAACTCTGGCTGGACTCAGGGATTTAATGTCACGTTTCTGTCTGCTACAGCTTTAAGGAGCTACGTCACGGATGGCGCATCTTGAGAAATACAGCCTATATTTTTTCAAGTTCGTCGTTAGTAATCCGGCTTAATCTTCTCCATCCTCAACCATCCTTATTCCTGTTCGGTTTATTATTACCTCTTTGGTGTTTTGCTACCTTAGTAAACTATCATTTTGAGGTTTCCTTCGAATTGAAGCCAGTTAATTTTTTTACATCGCAACAAATGACAACAAGACATCCGTGACTTTATAACTCCTTTAGTTTAATTAGGGAGTTAAGCAAACCACGAAGGCAACGGCAACGAGAACGTCGCTAAACAAAGGTTTAATTAGCAGTACAATGACTCTGCACGTGCATTATAGTCTTGGTACATTTCTTAGCCGTCTCTGGTTTTCGGAGAACGTGAACCGCAACGACGAATTTTCAAGTTCTCCGCTTTGGATTTGAACACTTCCATTAGATTTTCAGCTGAGGACAGTTCTGACACCGATAGACAAACTGAATGGAACTAGAGATTCGCGAGATTCTGAAGTCAAATATAAATTCATTTTTTAATGGACGTTGTCCTCGGCCTTGCGGTCGTGACAGCCTCGTTCACAGGATGAGAGACCCTGGGAACGAGGTTGCCGTCATGGTTGCTTAAACTCCCTAATCCTTGGTAGGAATAGATGTAGTTAGATATTACACATAGCTTCAATTTCATATTTAAAAACTCAAACCAGTCAAATGAATCAAAACTAGCTATTAACAAAAATGACATAAAATCTATTAGTTAACTGTCTAGCTCCGCGGGGCATCGACTCGTCAAGATCCCAGCGGGCCTCCCCTGATGCTAACACTCCCCGACCTCCCCCTATCGTGATCGGGTTGTGGCTGTGCAAGCATAGGGGTGCTACGAGAAATCCTCTCCGACGGCGACAGCTTTGCATGATGGGCTAGGTTGTCACGTGACGACGACCGCTGAAGTCGCGTACCGCTGGCGCCCATCTTCTCCATCAGCTTTTGACCGCGGCTGCTCAGCGTTCGCTTGAGGCGGGAAAACGTTTTTTCGCGTTTTCCGTTCTTCTTGTCGTCATTCGGGTCGTCTTTGTCGGGATCTATGGACGTTTTGCTACTGCCGCCGTTCAGGGACGGAGTGGAAGAGGCCACGCTGCTGGCGGTGGAAAAGGAACCTCCAGGGACATCTTCAGCCAGGAGCTGCGCGACTTTGGTCTGGCGAACAACATCAAGGGCCTGGGAGATAAATTAAGGTTGTCGATTCTGTTAGGTACAAACTACTTAAAATCGGACGAAATTTCTAAAGAACTGTTAAAACTGAACAGAAACAAAAAACACTTGAAAGCCAAAAGGAATACGGAATTGGACAAAATTTGGATTGAGTAAAGCGAGACTTGATTAATGTCGGACAGACAACAGGAGTCTGCTGTTGAAATAATCGGTTAGGAGGCTACCCCAATACGAAGATATCTTACAGTAAGTAAGTACGCAAGAACGACAAAGTGTTTATTCCCTTCCATTTCGCGTGACGAAAGAAATAAAACTATCTGTCTTTTAATATAAAATAGTTCACAACATATTGTATACAAACAAAATGTTATTCAAAATGAAGAAAAAACCTAACCTCTTAGCCTATTGTCCTTATTGATTGTACCAATCTTGAGGAAACTGCTATTAACAGATACGCCGAATAAACGTTACACTGTGCTAATTAATTTGCTGGAAAGGAGAAAATTCGGATCAAATTAACTATAGAAGCTTCGTTATAAACGAGTCTGGGTTGTTTGCAAATTGGATATGATGAAAAGAGCGTATTCACATGATGTCACGGCGGCTGTGTTAACTATGGTGTTCCCAAAACAATGAAATTTATCTGTTTTGGCAATTGAGTTCTATTCTTATACGCATTACGGTAGCTACTAGCTAATAGTATACAATCAATCTTCATAACTCACGTTACAAACGTTCTGCCGCGACCTCAGCGCACAATCCTCGAGGGTCTCCGCTGCTTCAAACTTGCCCTGCCTGCGGTACAATGCTCCCAGATTCCTGAGGGTAGTGGTGACAGTAGGACTGTCTACCTTGGCCGCCTTGTGCCAGCCGCCATACTCGCCGTAAGGTGCGTTGTCTTTCCCGCGCTTTCCGTCATCCTCCAACGACGATTCAGTACCAGGCCCAAATTCCCGCTCGTGCGCCCGAGTAAGCACCTGGGAACAAAACACACAAATATAAAAATAAATGAATACGAATTTAAGGTAGTACAACTGGCTAAAATGCTCCGAAAAAGGACCCTTTTGAGAACTGTTTCAAATCCATTTCAAATTCCATAGAAGAAGTTGTTAAGTCATTTTTATCAGAGAAACAGATTCTGAAATCGACATTGTCATTTTCGTAACGGGAATGTGTGAAATTGATTACCTCGCAAGCGGTGTAAAAATCAGTTTTTTCTAATTTTTAGTTTATGTTTTAATTAGTAGTCATAATTTTTGTTTTATAAACAGTTATGAAGAAAATACATGAAATACGAGTTAGCCGCAGTGAAACAGCAAATTCTGTGTTAATTATTAACATGCATTAAAATCAAGGACATGACTCCCTTAATTTTATTCAAATTGAATGTTTTTTTGCGGCTAAATGCAGGAAGATTACTTAACATGTGGACAAAAAACTGTGCCAAATTTCGTCAGCATTGAGTTTTTCCTAGTGGCAATTTGTTAAATTTTATCACATGTAAGTCAAAAAGACGCCGAATTCGACGAATTCAGCCAGTTTTTCATCGCGATTTCTCTACAAATTGATCCGCCATCTTGAGCCTTGTACTTACTAGCCTGATCAACATGAGCACACACAAAAAATAATCTGGAAAGTTGTGCGAGACTCCCGTGAACAAAATACCAGAGCGTATGTCCTTAGCTTCCACCGTTCGATACTTTCGTCTGCAAATCCAAGATGGCGTCTTAAAATGGCGCCCCAGACAACGAAATTCAATCTCCGCTTTCTCCAACACTGCAAACGGTGGACTCTTATCTTTTGGAATTGATCATAATAATGTTTTATCTACCAGCTGGCTGAAAACGAAGGCAACTTTATATTTTATGACTCACCCAATTGTACTACCTTAAGAGGGGATTGTAAATGATTTTTTTGTGAAATGGGAAGAATGTTTAGTAAGGATAAAATAGGAAAATTATAACGACGTCCCCGCTATAACGAACGATATTCTTCAGCCCGGCCAATTAAAGTTACAGTAAAATGTATGGAACAGAACCCCGATATAACGAGCCCCCGTTATAACGAGCCCCCGTTATAACGAACATATTTTCCCGGTTCCTTGGCACTTCGTTATTTCAGGGTTCCACCGTCAGAACCAAATAGGCTAAGCGTAAAATTCTAACCTTTAATCTTTATTAAATCTTTTTTTCCCTATTTATTTCAAATCAATTATCCTCCTTCATAAAAACTATTAAAATCGTCAAAAAATCCTTAAAAAAATCATGACACCTTCCACTACACACGGCCCCTTATAGATTCTGTGAAACGTCAACGGGAGAATGTTAGAATAGTGCAAAAATGAATAAAAAACATAGCATTTTAACTACTGTATAATCCCCCTTTAATAATGTAAACGATACGAAGGAACGAACGAACGAGCGAAGGAACGAGCAAAGGAAGGAAGGAAGGAAGGAAGGAAACGAACGAACGAACGAACGAACGAACGAACGAGCGAAGGAACGAGCGAAGGAAGGAAGGAAGGAACGGACGGACGGACGAACCAACTGACTTTATTTAAGTGTCGGAGTATTTAAAACATACCTGTTTGTACAATGTTTCAGCAGCTTTATATTTTCCTTGTTTTAAATAAGCAGAGGCCTGTCGAAGAAGCAGTGAATTTCAATATGGAGAACAAACAAACGGAACAAAAAAAAATCATTTCAAGTGGGTGGGTGGGGGGGGGGGGGGGGGTGGAAACGTACAGGGAACCAGCCCGAAAGTGAGGCATTATTCATTTCTCACCAGGTTGTTCTTCGTTTTTGCAACGTTAGGATCATCTGGACCAAGCTTGGTTGTGTAAATTTCCAAAGCTCGTTGATAATACTGCTCAACCTGCAAACAACGATCAAAACGGCAACTAATTAAACAAACGTTGCACGCTATTCCTGTAACTGAGGACGACGTTGATTTTACTTCAGAATCTCGCGAATCTCTAGTTCCATTCAGTTTGTCTATCGGTGTCAAAACTATCCTCAGCTGAATATGTAAAGGCAACGTTCAAATCCAAAGAGAAACTTGTGAATTCACCGCTGCGGTTCACGTTTTCTGAAAACCCAGAATTTAGTCACTTCACGTTCTTGTTTTGCAGAGGACGGCCAAGAAATGTACACAATGTACACGTTCACAGAGAGCTGCTTATACTAGTTCAACATACCTCGTCATATTTTCCTTGGTTCTGACACAACAAGGCCAGATTGTTCAGCTGTTTAGCTACATCAGGATGGTCTTTACCCAAAACCTGTAACACAACACACGGGTGTTAAAGGAGCTTCGTCACTAGTGCATTATAATTTTGTCCAGTTCGTCATTCGTAATCCGTCTTAATCTTCATCTTTAACCATCCTTGTTCTTTTTTACTTTCATATTACATCTTTGGTGTTTCTCTACCTTGGTAAACTATTATAGTGATGTGCCCCTCAATTTAAAAGTCATTTTGTATATCGCAAAAAAGTGACTCACAAAAAGTACAATTGCGAGGCTCAATCAAAACGTTTCGGAGTGATAACAGAAATAAATTCGAAGCTCATTCACATGTAATTTGTTGGGCAGAAACGGTAGCAACGAAGCAAAAACATGACTACTTGCGAAGGTTTAATAGCAGTCATTACAGACGGTCAGCAGTTTGACATGCAAACGAGGCGAAAGGGTCAATCTGGTATTGTTTGCCGTTTGACATGCAAACGAGACGAAAGGGTCAATCTGGCATGTATTGGCCCATTAGCCTTATTTGTAGGCTCGATTACCAGCCGCTGTTCGGGAAAACGAGCCAGAACGAAGACCGGACTCGATAGAGCGGCGGAAATCGAGCCTAACTCGTTTGCATACTTTTTAAAAGTAAAATAATATTTGACTGCGGGTTCAACTGTAATAACTGCTATTGGAAACCACTTTATAAAATGATAGGTTCAGCCGGTACAGCCAATGTCAGACTACAAAGTCTTCAATTGACTACGTCGAAAGTAATCACGTGTCTGCTTTGGTTTTGCTTAAGCTCTATAATTGGTTTATAAAAAGAATCGTGGAAAATGCTCTGACCAATCAGAGCAAACGTGCCTTTTTTCAACCAATCAGAAGCAAGGTCAAAAACCAAACGGTAACTTGGCGTCCGTCCGTTTTCCCGCGCTTGGCACCGGTTGCATGCCTTTACTTCGAGCTCTGATTGGCTCATTGCGTTTGTACTGATTAGCGAAACATGAATACTTTAGTTTTTCGACTTTTCTATCCGACGGCGAGGTAAATAAAACTTAGCCGTTGTTCTTACCTTTTCTCGTATTTCCAAGGCTCGTTTACACAGAGGTTCAGCCTCTTTGTACTTCCCTCTCTTGCCGTAAAGAACTGCTAAGTTGTTGAGAGTTGCAGCCACCTAAAAAACAAACGAAGAAAAAAATGGACGAGTTGTTTGCTATTCATTTTAAAGGAGCAATTTTGTCGGCGTGAAACAACAGCAAAAGAGGAAGAAGAGAAAAAAACAGTCCCTTATAACAACCGGTCAGAAAAACTTAGAGTAAAAACACGTTGCTATTCGATATCAAAGGCTTGGATTTGTTTCCGCAAGAGATGATGATCTAAGAGAAGCATTCCTACACACATGGGTCTCTTCTAATGATAAGTTTTTAAAATATATTTTAATTTTCAGTCCATAGCTGAGCTATTTTAAGAGCGCTAGCTGATTGGTCAGTTCAAGTAACGCGATATCGGAGCCTCGATCAGAAGGAAATAAAAATAACTTTCACAGCATGGCGCGAAACTATTAATAGATTTAAAAAAATGTATCATGGGGCACGGGGAATCCTTCTCTTACAGTTCGGGCCATACCCAGTTCTGGAGACCTGATGACGTCATCAGTAATGGCGTCTTGGGTCCTTATGGAAAAACTCCATTCATCCCGCTTTCTAAACACCTAGCGTTTTTGTCCCTTGTGCTTATCCCATAAGACTGTGCGGGAGTATAAAGGGACATCTCAGCAACACGGTGAACTAAAGAAAGATGGCGTCCTTCGCGTTGGGGTGAAGATATTTGCGTTGAAAATCGATCAAACGTGTTAGTTTCGAAGGCCGCGTTACAGTGTTTGTCGTTGGTTAAGTGAAAATTTAAGGTATGTAACAATTTTTTTGGTTCTTAAAAAAAATATTGTGAGAAACTAGAGTAAATTTACTTTATTTTGGTCAAAACAGAAGTCATATGCACGATACTTTTGTTCATATGCACGGCCGTTGAAAATCTGTGATCTGTGTAATTTGGGCGCCATGTAATATGATCAAAGGGTAAGATTACGAGTTTCGACACCATCGACGTGGTCATGAAAAGTCGATCTAAATGAAGATATAAAGTTAGAGAAGTCGAAGGGAATACTATTGGCCATGTACAACATTTCTTAAACAAAGCATTCACCAAGGCAAAGTGAAATATGTTCATGGGTTTAGTGTACTTTAATTAAAAATACAATTAAAAATACGGTCAGTATAAAATGCAGACTGCAGATTGCAGACTGTAGACTGGGTTATAAAATGCAGGCTAGGTATAAAATGCAGACTGCAGATTGCAGACTGGGTATAAAATGCAGACTGATACCAAAACTGTCAATTCGTGTTATTCGCGATTTATTTTCAATTTATAACTTACCTCAGAGTCACACGTTCATCTTCCACGAAAAGTTTCCCTCTTGGCCCATACCGGTGTTCAGTTTATATCAGTCGCAAAATAATTAATCAGATACATTCAGAAATAGACCTATGTCCCTGGTTAGTACAGGCCTTGTGTAATCATCGCCTTGAGTTAGTGACAAAAACATATTGTGAAAATAGGTCAAACCCGGGTCAAATCAACACACCAGCCAGAAAACTGAAAACTGAGTGAAAGGAAAGGAAACGAAAGCAAACAAATCGAGCCAAAGAAAATGAATACTGTAATAGCCTTTCAATGTTGATGACTTTTTTAAATGGGCCAAGAAGAAAAATTTTCGCGGCATTAATCTTGAAAAAAGCGCTTGCGTGACACTGTTGTGAAGGACTACCCAAGGTGCCTTTCAGTTTGTTGACCATGTGCTAGTAATCCATCCTGTTGTCGTTATTTTATAGACTTTTGAACTTATTATGGTAAGCTGTGAAAACGTATTTAATAAAAAATTTACAAGTTAAACATTGAAAATATATCCCATATTTAAAGACAAAGTGACAGTTTTCAACTCAGAAGGCGATTGCATGACTCCGGTAAGTTAAAAATTGAAAATAAATCGCGAATAACACAAATTGACAGTTTTGGTATCAGTCTGCATTTATACCAGTCTGCAATCTGCAGTCTGCATTTTATACCTAGTCTGCATTTTATACCCAGTCTGCAGACTGTCTGCAATGATCTGCAGTCTGCATTTTATACTGACCGATTAAAAATAAATAAATAATGGCAATTTCAGTGAAAATCCACAGAGTGGCTCCTCTCTTCCACTCTTTCCAGATCGAATTGCAACTTTGAAATGTTGGTTTTTGTGGAGGGAGGAAAATCGTAGTATCCGGCAAAAAAACCCTTGGCCAAGATATGATGTCGGGTCTGAGATTCGAACCCGGGTCGCATTGGTGGGAGGCGAGTGCTCTCACCACTGCTGTGCCATCCCTGCTCCCCATAATTCCTTTAACACGGTCATGCTGATTGCATTCATTGGCTTGTCAGACCCACAAGAAACAAAGTCTACAATGTATACTACTATTAATTTCTATCACTAGGAAAGGCTTATGATTTATGTTCCAGTGCAAATGTTCCATGCATTTATTTGTTCCTGGTCTTTAACAACACACTATCATGTTTTTAAATTTTTATTTTCAAATTACAGTCAAGGCTCTCGTAAGCGACCACCTCAGGAATTCGAAAATGTGGTCGTAACTTGAGGTGTAGCACAACAAGTGGTCGCTTAAGAGAGCTTAAAACAAAGGAAAAGACCAGTTGGTACATAAGTTCCCAAAAGTGGTTGTAACTACATGTAGAGCTTGGTCGCTTATGCAAGTGGTTGCAACAAGAGCTTTGACTGTATTTATCATAAATTATGCCACATTTGATTGGGAGGTATTGTGAGTTTTGCGTTGCTTCATGGTTAACCCAATGCTGACAGATTATTATTATTTTTTTAATTTATCAAGTTTATAAATTTGGTGGTATTCACTTATGGTTTAAAATTTTGCCCTGTGACTTTATAACAGATGTATCACTGGTGATGCCAAAGCCAGTTTAATGCCAAATACCTCTGACACCAAAGTGGCAAAAATAGGCAAGCATTTTTTGTATAATTTTCTCTCCAAAATCAAAATAGTACTCACAGCAATCACATGTAGTGCAAAAACATAATTAAAAAATTGAATTACAGCTTTCCCACACTCCAAGCAATTCTGTATGCTAGCTAAAGTTATGCATCTCCAAAGGAATTAATAAACTGACTGCTGTTATCTCTGTGTTGGATACTAGTTTACAGTATCAGTTCGCATACATGTATCAGCCACCCAATTAGCCTGTCGGAGTCTGATCTCAGGCTACCACCCAATGAAATGGAGATGCAAAACAAATTCAGCAAAAATAATAATGGCACCTTTCTCTCTCCTTACTCATACTGATATGAACAAAATTACCTTAATCATGTTTCAGCCACTTATAAAATAATATACTACAACATCTACAACATATTTGAAATCAGTACTGATTAAAACTGTAATATTATTTGTTCCAGGTCCTTCAATCGACAAAGAAACTGCGACAGGAGTAAATAAACAAGCTTTCCCGGCCCTGAGATGCACATATTTAATGTTAAAATTCTTAATCCTATTTGTACTGGTTGGGATACAAGGTCAAGTTGTGTTAAAAATAAATTGAATTTTATTTTAATGGCTATGTTCTGTTACTTTATTTGTGACACCTTGATGTATTGGAGTAGCTTGGTGGCCACTTGAGTTAATGCTGGCTGTCTTAAGCCCCAGCTAAACAATCAATCATTGCTTCTCAAAAAAAAATTGAATGAAAATGTTCTAACTTGAAAATTTAGCTGGTCCATCCAAGGGCCCTTGTTTACACCAGCAAAAAAAAAAATGGTTTACTAGCCAACACAATGATTTACACAAACTTGCCTTTTCTGCTAGTTGGTTAAGGCTTTCATATTTTACTAGCATGACTCGGCTCGCTTCGCTCGTAAATTTTCTTCAGGAGCCTGATCTCAAGCTAATATTTTACCTGAAAAAGGATTACCTGCAGGGCATCGAAATTGGCCAGACAATAATACATGTACATGTATACTGTACAACAGGGAGAGATGTTTTGATTTGCCATGAAAATTAAACATAGCTAAATTATTACAGATTTGATGATAATGCTTGCACACACATTTGCTATTCGAAAATTACACCAATAACCTATGAGATTGGTTTCCAACTGAATAGATATCTAATGCATGGAACTACTTTGAAAAGACTGAGGGCACTTGGCATTCAAATCTGGCAGTAAATTACAGATGAGTGGGACTCTCGAAGTCTGACATGCCCTCTGAGCCTTCAGGTTTATTTACTTCGCTTTTCAAGGAGAACCTACTATAACTGCAAAGCCCAAATCAAGCCAAAAGTACAGTAAGAGCAAGCAGGCCGGTGGCAGGGCGTTCGTTTTTACTCCTGTTTCACTCGGCCGCAAGAGCACCGCGCGAGAGTTTGATCTTCAACAAATTCGCGCGATTCAACCTGCGTGCGTAAAAGCTGATTGAATGTTCGTTGAATTTCTGTAATAACACCAGAAATAAATGGTATCTTCGACTGTTTGAGTGAATTTTAGATCACTCGACGACCGCCGCATTACAACATGGCCGCGAAGAGAAAATACGGTATCCAAGATTTTACTAGTGCCCAGTTTCTCGCGGTCAAATTTGCTTTGTTTTGGTTTTGTCTCAGCCAATCACATCACAGGAAAACAGGTCTCCAGAACTGGGTATGGCCCGAACTGTCTTAGATCATCCTCTCTTGTTTTCAACAACGATCTACAAAGCGGTGACGTCAAAGTATAGCCACACGCAGAGAAAATACACGTGTGGGTGAATAAGCTCTTTGATTGGTTGATACGGATTAGCTTTGAAAATCCGGCTTTGAACAATCAGACCCTACTGTATTTTCGGGATGCAAGAAAATTGAGTAAAACAAGGTGAGGACTTTGAAAATTCAGGGACTGAATTGACAATTTCCATAGTAGCCTAACACTCACCGGCAAGAAACAGTCGACACACAACAAGCGAATGAATTCATCTGCGCCCGAAAAGCTACAATAATTTTAGCAAGAATATTCATGTCTACTATCATATATTTTTCGACCTTCGGAAAATAAAACTGTCATGTTTTAAATGTTATATCTGGTGCTTGAAAAGGGATTGTCATATAAGACATAACGGTTCTCTTTTGGCGCCACGTCCACAAACAAAACTGTCACTTTTACAGCTCAGAGATATAAGGATAAATAAAACTCCCTAAATAATTTACCAGACAAAGTAACCCTTTTATGATTTATTTATTCAATTGTCGCGCGCAGTAGGCTGGAAATAATAGTAGACCGCTATCTTAGTCAATGACATCTTCATAATAATCTTCCAATCACTTTTACAAATATTTATCGCTTAAATTGCCAACATAAACGAAGACTAAATGATTTCAAACGAGATTAGACGTATAAAAAGCACGGCTGGCCGAAAATAAAGTCCAAAAATAGCACAGGAGTTGTCTGAAATACAAAACAATCACTATCCGCGCCAGACCACAACGATAAACAGGTTATTAGCTCCATCAACTTGCAGACCTTTTGACCTCGGAACGGAAAATGACGCCATAAAACCGCTCCATTTATGGAAGTAATATCAACACTCGTCAACAAGGGGTTTTCAGTTTCAGTTGGAACCCCCCAACCAGCGAACAACGTTGTCACGTAATTTTGAAATCTCCAGCGCTTCAGCTAGACTAGAAGAGCTTCCAAATGCCTTACACTAGTTAGAAATACCCCACAATCAAATCGGACGCTTCAGTTAAGGATATGATTTAAAGGAGGGAGAAAAAACGAGCATATGTTATCAGTAAACCCTTCAAAGGTTTCTGTTTGATAGAACAACCAAATAACAAAGCTATGGTCAACAGAGCGAACGAAATCGCTCGATGTGCTTTTGAAATTCAGTTGTTGTTTCGACTATGTTTAACACAGGTAAGCTGAAGGGTAAATGTGATGTTTCAAGTGAGTATCAGCAAGATTCAAAGCAAGAGAGAAGCCTAGAGTCTGTAGAGATCCGGAGAAAGCCGACGAGGTATCTAGCAGTTTTAAAATCAAATACAACATGAACAGCCACTTACCGCCGGATGATCTTCCCCAGTGTTTTTCACGGATCGTCAGTGCATCGTGGAGCAAGTTGGCCGCCTCTTTGTATTTATTCTGGTCTCTGTTAAAACAGGTAAGGTACAGCCAAATATTAGTACAGATTTCAACTTTTGTGTAAAACGATAAAAAAACCTACAATTTTTACTGTGACACGCGTCGCATGGCGAAGCTCGCATGGCGCAGTGAACATGACGTTTTCGTTCAACATCTGTTCTCTGTTTCGAACGAAACGAAAACGTTTGAAAATTTCCCCTTCTCTTAGAAGTAACACGCTAGAAATCAGCTTTTTCCCCCGTAATCACATCGCACATCCGCAAAGTTACAAAAGCAAAATCTCTCATGTGATTTTTATACGAGTTCATTGTTACCGGTAAAGAAATTTGATACAAATGTACTTTAACCATTTATAGTTAAATTTTAAAAGTATAATCATGACACCATCTACCTATATTTATAGGCGCTAGGCAGGCGTAATAATAAAGCTATTATAAAGTAGAGATAACTAATGATAAAACTGCCAAACACATTTTAATTTCAAAGGTTAATCTGCATGTAATATGGTTGACGCAAACAAAAATAATTAAAACACTTCTGTAGTAAGTTTTATAAATCCGTGCTCTATAAAAACTAGCACGCTTTAATTAAAAGTAGTAAATAGCTTAGAGAACACATTACTTAACCATATTCGCTTTGTAGATGATATTAAATAATGAAGTATTGTTCATGGATGTATGAGCACACAACAATAACAACGTTATACATCGGACAATGTCCACATGTGTCCAATAAACACGATAAATTATTCCCTTTTCAAATAGGGAATTAGCATTATAGAAACAGAACACAATTGTCAATACAATCCTATTTATTAAATGACGGACTTCTTGTCTAGAGGTCGGTAGCGAAAAAAAAACACATCATGTTATAGCCACTTTACCATCATCCGCAGAAACTTATATACATCACTGTTTACGTATTTGTTTGTCTGTTTCAAAAATTGCCCACGCTTCAACGAATACAGCAAGTATATTAACATTATTAAAGTGCTTTCCGTTAACATTTATATAATGAAGTTGACAATAAGAAAACACCACACAAAGACCATCAATAAATATATTCAAACTTTCTTTTAATTGAATAACGGTTTTTCCAAAGCTTTCAATTAGTTTCTGCGAACACGACCAAATGTTCGTGTGCTAAAAATTCGTCCACGACGAACTTCAAAATCGCTTTCCTTTTGGCGTAGCTTAGCGTTTTTGCTTTATAGACCGTTAGGAACGGCTGTATTTAATCAGTGTTTGCGTATGAATTTATTTTAAACCTCTTGACCCAAGTTAGAAGACACACAACACTTGAGCGGCGAGACCAGTGACTAGAAGATCGAGACTAGAAACAAGCGACCCAAGGAAGGTAAGCTTGAATCAAGCTTTCACGCAATAGACTATATCTCGAAGTATTTTTTTAACTCTTGAAAATCATCGACATGGACTTCTAGAAAGAGCACCTTGACAGTAATAGATCTGCTAACTTGTATGTCCTTTAATAGTTGAAGACACCGCCGGCAAATGCTCACATGTAAAGACGTTTTGCCGGTATAGCTTGCGAAAACTGCTGAGATTTTTCCTCGCTTGTTTAATACTATTTGACAAAAGAAGAATAATCAGCTGTTTTTGCAAGCTAAATAATGTTTGTACGACGGTAGGCCATTTTATGCATGCCTGGTATGACAAAAATGCTTATTTGCACGACAAATGTTTCGCAATTTACAATGAGCTGTCACGTATCCTGTTTATATGCGACACTCGTATTTGATTTGTCAACAGCACGTTTGATGGGTTGTTTTTTTGTTGGCTTCGTTGTGTATTGTTGGTTTACTTTTCGTTGTTTTTTGTTGGTTTACTTTTAGTTAGTTTCGTCTAACTTAAGATTTCATGAATGAACCTCGATGTCATAATTCCAGCATAATTACTTCTCAGTATAAATTACAAATTCTAACCAATTAAAAAACACGTTTCTCTTGAGCTAAATACCAATAGCATTTCGAAAGAAATAACAATGTCTACAGATGTATACGTTTTAGTTTCATAGTTTATCATTAGATGTACTTTTTCATAATATTCATATTGAGGGTTTTCAAAATACAGTGTTGCGAAATCATGCATATAATTAATTAAAATGCCTAAGCCAGATGTCCACTTCATAAACGATCTATTTTTTTACCTTCAAAAGTGTGTTCAAACATAAAAGTTTATTGTCTACAGCTGAATCTACCCGCTATCTCGAACTCAAACCCATTCCCTTGTTTTTCAGTCATTTACTATCGGCTATGTCTATCTGTTTTCCGCGTTCCCCTTGAGTGTTCGAGATAGCGGGATTCGACTGTATTTGTTGACGTCCAAAACAAAGTATAAATAGGAAATACAGATTAAATAACTGTCTGGATAAATCACAACTTATCAAACGTAAACTACATGTATAGAATTTTTGAAATACTTTGCACCCAGACATACAATAACACGACTTTGACAGGACGGTTCTTTTTCTTCTTTATTCCCTGGGGAATAAGTTCCCTATTCAATTCCAACCTTTAAATGTGACTTTGGAATACTTCT
Source organism: Desmophyllum pertusum (assembly GCA_029204205.1). NCBI lineage: Eukaryota > Metazoa > Cnidaria > Anthozoa > Scleractinia > Caryophylliidae > Desmophyllum > Desmophyllum pertusum. The sequence goes on from MU827317.1 coordinate 341,144, forward strand.
ATAAAATTTAGCTATCAAATATTATATAATTTATAATTTCAGACGTGAATTAGCAAATTTTAATTAGGTTGATTTAAAAAAAGCACCTCAGTTTTTTTTAAACTAAATTTTAATCAGTGCCATATTTGTACAAGGCCAAAGAATATCTCGGAATATTCACAGACAGATGTTTTAAAACTTCTGTCTGTGAATTATACCGAAATATTATATGGCGAGTTTGACTGCATACGAGATAGAATTCACATTAATTTTCACTATTTTAAGGTGTTTTTCTAGTAGTCGACAATTTTTTTGTCTACGATGAATATGAAAACCTAAGAAAACTTCTAGCTGGCAAGTATTTTTCATCGTGTGTTGGAAGGGATTCCTAATTAAACTGGGCTCTCACATACGATAAAAAGATGCTTTCCTTCGTCAAGCTCCAAATTATGATCCATCTTTCCGAAAAGAACAACCAACGGCTCTCAACTGAAAATGTGAGCAGGTTCAACATGAGAGTTTCAGGCCAAACGAGAGCGAGAGTTTGAACTTTCATCCTCGTTTGGTCCGGGCTTTAAACAAACTTTCTGTGTTATTCAAAGGATCCTAATATTTTTCAAACAAATCATGCGTTTTGCTTTTTAAAAAGCAATTCCACAATTACATTATATGCACAAAACAACCACAGATAGAGAACCGTTGTGTTAGTCTAATAGCTTGAGGTAACCAAAAATATTTAAGTGGTAACAAGAATCAGATTCTCATTGTAATATTTTTATAATATTAAAAACCATTTAGCTTATTAATAAACTTGTTTAAAGAAATTCTGTTTAGGTAAACATGATTAAAAAAAATCGATTTTTACATAAATATCGCTTACTCAAGTTTATCGACTTTAAAGATGATTTCCAGCCCGTACTGCGCAGTCTCAGGGTTTGTTTTCATTTTTGTTTTGAATTTGTTGATATGTTACACTTCGGTAATAGCGTACATGAAGTTTTGAGTCCGCCATTACGAGGTCGTTACGTTCACGAATGCTCCGTGAACCGAAACGTCGGTTTGGGATAGCGACGAGGTTCTTCTACTCGTTATTATTGTTTGTCAAGGATATCTGGCGTTAATAATGAAGAAAAAGGTAAGTTTGTCCCGGAATTTTTATTTTGGCTAGTATTTACATTCCTTCATTTGAGACTCAGAAACATTGCAGAGATTGCGCAGTACGGACTGGAAATCATCTTTTAAAGTTTCTATTTTTCTGTCACTGACTTTCAATTTCTTAACCCGGCTTGGTTGAACGTAAACATGTTTTAATAGTTGTTGTTAACGTGGTATTATTTAGAAAATGTCAAAAGCAATTATAGTTCATGCAATATATCAAACACGAGAGACAGTGTTTCATCACATTTCCAAACACCGAGAAGAGAGTTGAAAATATGACGCGCAGCGGAGTATTTTTGTGTCTGGAAATCGGATGAAACATTGTCTCAAGTGTTTGATAATTTATATCTTCTAAAACGAAACTAAAACTAGGGAGTAAACGGCCATTGTGATTACTTTGGTTTTGGTTTTACGACGCTCAGTTGAAAACCAGGGTCGGATGACCGGCTTACACCGTTTTACGGAAATCGGTCAAATTTGCCAAATGACTCAAAATCAAGGGAAATATAATTTTAGAGTGAAAATCTAAAAACGTTTGCCTCCGGACTTCCATAGATTCGACGCTCAGACTCTAGTAAACGGTCAAGTTTTTTACTGGATCCGCGCCTGAAAACCGCTCTAAAATCGTAATCATTTTTTTGTACCTCTTTCACGGGGATGGAAAGAGAGTGGATTATTGAAACGATTAATGAAATCAAATTTGCAATAATGATTCATTAATGCACTCTTGACAGGAAACGCTTGAGCTGTTTTGACTGTAATTCCCAAGAGTGATCATCATCTAATTTCTCCAGTGTCAAGCAGACAGGTGTTGAGAATAAAAAAAATCATCAACTAGGAGTATTGTCTTGATGTAACACCAAATTCTCACAACTGACATTTAAAGAGACCACTGTCCCGCGTATTTGCTCAAAACTGTTATAAATGCACGAAATGGTCCCTAAATCTATCAAATAAGAACTTAGTAAAACTCTAACTAAATGATAAAAAGCAATTTCTTCAAGAATTCCATACTGCAACAAAAGTTTTGCAAAATTTCAAAGATTTCCGAGCCAAATTTGAAACTTTGAAAAACTGACATCCTAACGTTTTTTTCAAAAATCCATATTGCAATCCATTTCCATCCTCGCTGTCGTTTGTCATCCTCACTTCCTAATGGGTTTCCTGTCATTTGTCGAGTGCTATTCTACAGAATCAAACCATTATTGTTCAACTTCCTATGATCTAGATATGTTTCCGAGCTTCCCAAAATCATGTTAAAATCAGGACATGTGTCCCTTTAAGTACTTGTACAGTTGACCCCCACTTACTCGAAGTAAATTCGTTTTCCCTTCAGGTCATTTTCTTATTAATTTTACCCTGGATAACTTGAACTCCCAATAACTTGAATGTTTTTCGATTTCTCTCGAAGGTTCGAGTTATCGGGAGTCAGCTGTAGTTCTAAATAGAAATTTAAAATTTGAACTTAGAATCAGATTTGACAAATAGCTGACAAATGTCTGACAAACACTTAAAAAGCTATCCAGGAAGTTTAGACATAACAACAACTTGAAATAATGACAGGTAAAATTAGCAGTTTCGTATTTAATCTGAAGTCGCCAAAGGTCTTTTGGGAGGTTAAGAATATGAAGTACATTTTCATTTGATTCTGACAGTCTACTATTTTTTTTTCTTTAAACAAATTATTATCCACTGAGTGACTCAATTTTTATCCACTCATTACATAAAAAACTGTGAACATAATAATATTTATGTTTTATACTTTTTAGCCTGATAGCTCTTGTCTTTCTACAAGATGTACTATATCTGAATAAGATTCTTCTTTTAACTTAATCATGTTTCAGATATGGAAGTTTAAAAATACATTATTATTTCGGCCTTGAACACTAGTTTGCTACATTTAGCAATTAAAATAGTTATTTGAGAAAGAAATCCTGTGCAATTTATCTTTTGCTGAATATTGTACTAATTTTAGGCATTATTTTTAGAAGATGCACGCCTAACAAGGAATTCTCTATGTGAACTTTCGCTCATTGCCATGAAATTTTTCCAATATCAGTTATTCAAGTCAAACTCGCTGTGAGTAGCTGATATCTTGACTGCATGACCAATAAACTAATACCATGCTAGATATCTCGCTTTTATAAGGTCGATCACAAAATGCTATTAGAAACCTTTAAATTTTTGAAGAACAGTAACATTAACTTTGACATACCACAATGTTTAAATGTGACAATTATTTTGCAAGAATAACACAACTTTGTTCGGTAAGGGGAGATTGATTTAATTATATAGAGCAGAGCTTTTGTACAGCAACAAAATTTAATTATATTTACTTGCTTTCAACAACGTTAACATAACTCTCTGAACAGCACAACTCTTAGTAATATATTCCATGCCGCGGAGGATACAGCCAGTTTTCCCTGAACACTCCCACTATAATGTTCCATGTCTGTCGCAGCTTTTTTCCTGCTGAACACTCAGCAGCATGGAATAAAATAGTTCTGCAATGCTTTGTCATGGTATGCTGTTGAAATATCACACTCGCAACTTGATATTTGTTCTTAAAGCTTGATGTGTGCATTGAAAAATCAAGCCACTTATGTGGGATATTTTCACAGTAAAACCACTTGTAAGCAATGCAGAAACTAGTATTTATTATATACTTTGCTATTGTTTTTGTAGCTGGATAAAAGTTTTTTCATTTAGACTAACGTTTTCAAATTGTGCACAATCTTTCTATTTCCTTGTGCTGTTTCCTAAACAGGGTTTACTCTCGAGCATGGCAATGCTAGTCTCCTTTGCAGCCATTATTTGGGTCCTCACACAACTCTTCTCCCGCACTAAGGACTGCTTAAACCCCAAACTGCATTCCTTTCCTTTTGTTTTGACCACAACAACTTTGACACCTATTGGCAAAATGTGACAACTATGTACAGATGGTCGAAAAACTGCTAGATCGCTTCAAATCTTGAGTTAGGATGCCTGTTGTAATTATAAACGAAGTAAAAACTATTTTATTTTAATGTCTGGTATGCACCTTTGCCGTTTCTGATGCTAGGGTCATGATAAGACACAACGATTGGTGTAGTCGGCGAATTTTGGTGCGACTGGCACTGGCTCCCGGTCACTGGCTCCCGGTTACGGGAGCGAAGCTGTGATTGGCTAAATCGCTGAAAAGAAAGTGGTTTGGGTTTAGGAAAACAGTTAGTGGGGAGAAGTGTTGAGTGATGACTCAAATAACGGCTGCGAACTAGGAGAATATGACATTGCAGGATTCTATATATGGAAATTAAAAATAGCACATTAAATTTTCACCAAGAAGTTCTTGAAATCACTCAAATACTGCTCAATAAATAATTATTGAACACTTTATAGAGAAATTTGACATTAATTTTATAGGCTTTACAGAAATTGGTCATTAATTTCGAAAGTCACCAATTTATTGTGAAATGCTGGGGTCCCAATAGCCTGCAGAAAAAGTTTAAATACAGTCGAACCTCATACTAACGGCCGCGGCCACCTCTCCACAATGGCCAGGAATTTTCGTCCCAATCATATGTCTATCCATACGTTTCACTCTCATTGAAACCTCCCTACAACGGCCACCTCTCTACAATGGCCAGTTAATTCCGCCCCAGGGTGGCCGTTGTAGAAAGGTTCATCTGTATCTTGTTTTGCTGTTGTAAAAATGCCCCCCGCCCCCTGAATTTTCTGATAGGTTTCCCCTTGGCTTCCAGATATAGAGTAAGAATTAAGAATTCTAAAAGAACTATCTACTGCTATATAATATCTATCTTTGGTACAACAGGCTTGTCCTTGTTAAATTACACTCTAAGCTACCTAAGTTACTTTATTTATGACAATGTTATAAAATTATAGGTTAGCTATAACCTGCATAGCAGGAGAAAACTATCTATTTTAATGCTCAAAAATGGCTTGCAGCCATCTTGAGTTCATGCTTTTTCATTGTTATATTTATTTAATAAAATAATCATCTATTAATTCCTCCACCAAAGATTACAGAAACTGTAATGGCTTGTTTCCAGAACATTCCAAAACATATACTGTCCATTTAAAACAATTCTATTAAAATACCTGTGCTAAAGTAGACCTTTTTCCTGCTGACGTAAACTTATTGGTTATAGTAATAACCTGATGTTGTCAATATACGGAAAATGTCTAAAAAATACTTAATTCCCTTGTGTACTTTCTTCCAGTATTAATATGTATACTGTCGTTGTACATTGTTTTTAAAATGGATATCATTTAAATTGTTAATCTTTCTTGCTCTTCTCCCAGAGACGCAGATGGTAAAGAAAAGACCTGTGCGATGCAACCAAAATGTCTAACGTAAGTCAACATGCTGAACAAAATTCTGATGATAACAGGTGGATGTGAACTTGTATTCAATGAAAAAGATTTGATGGTACATGCAACAAAATGTCCGACATTACAAGTCAAGAATGCTGAACAAAAAATTATAATGATGATAACTTGGATTCAATGAAAACGATTTGATGGTACATGCAACAAAATGTCCGACATTACAAGTCAAGAATGCTGAACAAAAATTCTAACGATGATAACATGTGGATGAGAACTTCAATCCAGTGAAAATTATTTGATGATAATTATGCAACAAAATGTCTGCCGTAAGTCAAGAATGCTGAACAAACATTCTAATGATAATAACATGTGGTTGTGATCTTGGATTCAATGAAAACGATTTTGATGGTATATGCAACAAAATGTCCGACGTTACAAGTCAAGAATGCTGAAAAACTTCAAACAATGAAGGCACGGCTGGATGTGAACTTTGGGATGCAATAAAGATGATTTGATGATACAGCTGTTTGTGTTGATTTTGATTCACTGAAATGTTCTAAGATCAGTATCCATATTCTCATTATGTTTTGATGCATTTTCTGCAATAATTATCTTGGGATAACTTGGTATTTAGTCAATACATTCTTCCTTAGATGATCAGGTCCCTCGTTCTCGTGACCTGCCAGCTTGAATTTGTTATAAAAATTAAAGAGAATTTAGGACTTGGTCACTACTGGGGATAGACCCTATCAGTAGTAAGCTCAAAAGATCACTTCTCCTCACTGATAACCATATGGAACCGGGGGAGGGGGGTACTCAGGTATATTAGTGACAGTGGTGTGAAGGTCTTTTTGAGGGGTTTGAAATTAGCAATTTGGGGACTTTTTTTTGGGGGGGGGGGGGGGGGGGGGGGGTAGAAATTTCCTGGCCGAATTTGGGGTAGAAAGATTTTGGCAGGGACTTTTTTTAGAGTAGATAACTCCCCACTTCGAAAGAATGACTGAAACTCTGCGTAAAGTTTGTGACAGATGATCGATGAATTATTAAATGTGGACAACTGAACTCTCTTTACTTTTTTGAGAAAAAAACTAACTTAAGAGACTATTTGGGGTTACATTCTGGGTCATTGGACTTTTTTGGTGTCTAAAAACTTGGCCTCAGTCGCATCTCCCAGTCACTAATAATTTGAGTACTGACCCCCTGGGATATGGAAACAGCAACAGAGGATAATTGATCTGAATGAGAGTTCTGAGAATTTGGTTGTACATCAAGACAATATCACCTAATTGATGATTTTCTATATTCTCATCACCTGTCTGCTTGACAATGTATTATAACAATGCAAGGAGAAATTAGATGTGGATCGCTCTCGGCAAGTTAAGGGTTACAACCATGGACTGTCGCATGCGTGCGTATGTTGGTGGCACATGGTTTACGAGACAGAAGAAACAATCAGTTGTTGACCACCACAGCTACCACAAACAACAATGAACAGAACATTTTAACTCTCTGAAATCTCAGTAATAACCATAAGGTCTTGTATCATTATTTTTACCCCACAAAGAAACCACACAGCAGTCTGTAGTGCATTCTAATTTCCTGGAAATTTTCATTGATATATTTGGTAACTTTTCTACAATATCATTACAAAATTTATATTAACATTTTACTCTGTTAACTCTTTTATATGGCACCCACAACTTATGTGATAGGTCCCTGATTCTGATTACAATGCCATACGCATTAATTTTATGGTACAAATAAATTGTTGCTACTAAAGCTATAAAAAAAATATAATAATTATATCAAAAATCTGGATTTTTTTTCTCTTGCTACAAGCAAAGCATGAAGCAACAATTTCATTTACTTAAACTATATCGCAAATATTACTGAACAGCGGCTTCTTTCAAGTTAATAACAACAGCTTATTTCATGGAACTCGAATACGTGTACAAACTGAAACATTTGAGCAACACTGTGGCAAATTAGCTCACATATGCCATGATAAAATTAACTCATTACAAACAGTGGTCCCACAACCAAAACTAAGGAATGTAACATAAACACTGTAGCATCTGCATTACATCAAGGCTTGGAACACCGCTATGTTTTTCGAGGCCAACATTCATTTCATTTTCATCCTAATTTAAACAGTGGGCCAAGACGTTGCGCATGTGAACCTGAAGATCCCATCCAAGTATAACTAGGTGTCAGAAGTTACAGCTGATTCTGAATCCAGTTGTTGCAACTACTGATCTGATCTGATGAACTTTAATTAGTTGTAGATCCAAATATATCTTCGTCATTTCAAAACATCAAAATTCTGCAAGGCAGTTTGCATGTCTGTCTATCTATACAGCAACTTTTGAAACTAGGGGGCTTCCAATGTGAGCCCGCAAGTACTGTCCGACGGTCTCCTCGACCGTGTCCTCGACCGTGTCCATCCGTTCCGTCAACTTGTCGTGTTGTTCAAAACATGATGCCAGATACAAGAGACAGCTCGCTGTCCGTCATGCCACTGTCCGCCATGGATGTCTCAGAGCTGGCACCGGACATAAGACCCAGGCTCCTCGCATTAATCCTGTCCAAGCTGCGGTCGTCTTCTATGACATGCCTCACCGGGTGCATGAGGAAATTAACTATGTCCCAAAGGACACACTTAGGGAGATCTACTGCTGGGTGTACTATATTGTATCTGATAAAGAAACCAAGCCTAAGATACAACTTCTCTTACTTTACCCGTTATTGTCCATCAACTGCTGTGCCAGTAAATTATGCACATAATTATTCTCATTTGTGCATAATTATATGTAATTATGCGCATAATCGTGTGAATAATTATATATAATTATGTACATAAATATATAAATTATGCACAAATTCCAAGTCATTTTGAGAATATATTTTATATTGCTTACATTATTAACATATTTTTATAGCACTGAGAGAATTCTAGGACATGCGACACCTCTGCATGCCTTAGAGAGCATTTCCTGACCAGTTTTAAATTAAAAATTCTGATTAGCTACACAGTAAATGACCCTTTGTGTTCTAAGCTACATGTAGACGCCCATGAAAATATCTACAGGATGGTGTAAATCAATTTTCTTCAAATGTTTCCGCAAACACAGAGAATACTCAATAAGTCGTGACCAGATGAAAGATGACAACAAGCAAATATGAAGGACATAGAGAAGTACATGTAACATACAAAGAATTGACATGCACACTGTACCAGTTTATCATATCTTATCTTTTAACCCTTTAATTCAGCCCCAAGATCAAAACATGAATTTTCCTAACTGATTTTTCATACGTCGCCAGGAGCCCATCACTAGGAGCGAGCAACTGAACTGGATTTGTGTCACAGCGATTTTACAGACCAGGTTATTCTTAGATTCGCTTTTCCCGCGAATTCGTATTCCCGCCAGACAATCAAACGTTTTTCCTTTGTAATCATTAATTGGCATTACCGCGTAACAAAGGCCACAATTAGGTCGCCATCTTTTTATTTTATTTTATTTCGTTTCATATTACACATGGGACCAGAAACACATTTTCCCAGGAAAAAGGAATCTAAAAAATAAACCGGTCTGTAAAAAACGCTGTGACATAGGCGTAGTGTCGGAGTTGCTCGCTCCGGCTAATGGACTCCTGACATCGCCACATTACCTGTACACAAGGGCAAGGATATTGAGCATAGTAGCAACATCTGGATGATCATGCCCAGACGTCTTCTCTAAATCTTCTAGTGCTTGCTTACAGAGAGGAACTGCCACCTCGTATCGACCCTAACAATGGTATATTATGCATTTTCAGCATTATTAAGTAAACCCTTTTCACATAAAAATTGACTTAATTTGTTTTACACGGGTGATTAACCCTTTCTTTAGTCAAAACTGAGGAAAAAATCTTGAATTTCATTTTGCAAAATTGTCAAAAACAACCAATACCACATGAAAGTACTGCTCAATAGCTTTCATTTGAATGGTCACACACTAGGGTTTCATCCACAGACTCAAAAGTTAGAACCACCTTGTACAGCATAATAAACAGTACCACATGAAAGTACTGCTCAATAGCTTTCAATTGAATGGTCACACACTAGGGTTTCATCCACAGACCCAAAAGTTAGAACCACCTTAATTGTACAGCATACATGTAATAAACAGTACCACATGAAAGTACATGTACTGCTCAATAGCTTTCATTTGAATGGTCACACTAGGGTGTCACTCTGGGAGTGACAAAATCCTGTGGCTCTCGGCTTCCAGATAAAATTGGAATTTAGAAATGTTGGTTTTGTAGAGGAAGGAAAACCAGCATACCCAGAGAAAAACCCTTGGAGCAAGGATGAGAACCAACAACAAACTCAACCCACATATGATTAGTCACACATGACTAGTCCCAGCCGGAATCAAAGCTACATGTAGGCCACATTGGTGGAAGGCGCCGTCCCTGCTCTCCTTTCATTACCAATGGTATTGAAAAAACTCTACACATTTTTATTTTCATTGCAAATTACTGAAAAACGACAGCACTACATGGAAGTATGCTCAATAGTTTGCAGTTAAAATACACTAAGGGTTCATTCTCAGACTTGAAGCAGAAGATGAGCATTATGACATTTAAACACAATGCTTTTGGAGACCTACCTGTGATGCATACTGTATGACTAAATTGTGCAGTGTTCGTAGACGTGCTGGGATCTCATAAACACCTGATGCACTTGCTGAAGTTGCTGACGATACCTGGCTTAACGTTTCATCTACAAAAAAAATAGATAAAGAACCAAAGTCCACATCAGGAACTGTCTGGGACTATGACTGTAGTCCAGATTTGATTCAGACCAACCATCAACTTTCTAAGGGGCGATTTAGACAGTGTCATTTTTCCAACTGTCGCATGCAACATGCTTACATTTGCACATGCACGGCTTTGTCGCGACAATGGGTTATTCCAGAAAAAATCCACACCCCCGACAGATGGCAAGATTTTTTTACCCCCCATGCGCCCGGATTTCTGAGACCACTAGATCCCCCTCCCACCCGGATTTCCAAGGCCGAAAACCCCCCCTCCTGCATGAATTCCCATTAATTTTTGTAGGCCATAATTTTAGTTTTAACAGTCAATGGAAAATATGTAAAATTGCATTTAGAAGATCCTTTTATGTTATTTTTCAAAACTTTGGCGAATATTGGCGCATTTCAACATTTTCTAATAATTACAAACAGGTTTCATTCCTGTGTCGAGTGAACTTGCTCTTGTCAATAAATGCCACTTGTTTGTTTTCTACACCACACCAAACACACAGGATGAGGAATACAGTACATAAATTTAAATATTTTTAGTTTATGTACGAAAAATTGTAGCAAAAAAGTCCGAAAGACGATTTGAATGAAACCATAATTTATTATTCCGTGAGTAGCGTCAATTTCGTCTACAAAGATGATCTTCCGATAATTTACCGTTCACTTGTCAATAAAGCGTTTCTTCAGCAACTGTAATTTAAGTTGCTTACATCCAATGGTCTGTTGGTCAACTGGAACTCTGACTTTTCTTTCATTCCAGTATTCAAGTTGTGGATGCATTTAACCGGCCTTCCCTGAAATGTCCGTGTTCGAAATGTCGTATGCTTTCAACTTTCATTGATCGCAAATGGAAAGTAGCCAAGATCAAGTTGTTTTTAAAACTCTTCTTTATCAGAAAATGAATCTTAAACAATTTAAGAGGCTAAATAATGCTAGGACTTATAAATATAATGCTCAAAACTGTGACTGAATTTTGCTGAATTTCGTCGTGTTCATTACAACGCTTCAAGCAAATTCATCACCAGGCTCTTGCGGAGGAGAAAAGTTCCAGGCGTTATACTTCATTCATCGCATGCTTTCGTTCGTTCCCCCCCTTTTATTGGGCTTATTCTCCACGAGTGACGGAATGTACCTATGATGGTAAACTTAACATATATGAGGTAAGAACTGTATAGTTTGAAAGACTACTACATTTTTCAAACGCTAAGTAGTTCTTGAAAGCCGTCGAAACAAATCGAGGTTAATCGTTGAAAATGACCCCCGAAGAAGGATTTTTAGGTTCAAACCCCCCTCCCGCCCGGATTTCCAGAGCCCTCAACCCCCCCTCCCACGAGAATTTCCAGCATGCCATCCGTCAGGGTGTGTGGGGGTGGATTTTTTCTGGAATAACCCAATCATAAACAAGCTGTAGGTTTGATTTAGACTGAACAATATTATTTATGTTGTTAAGCAAGTTGCATGCGACAGTTTGTAAGCAAAAATAGTACCATCAACATACCATCACCTTCTGTTTCTTCCTCGTCCTGCGAGAGCATGTCAATGCTGATGTCATTTTCAATCCCTTCATCCTGTTCAAGAGATGTATTTTTTATCATAATTACAGGTAATGAAAAATCTCTCAGCACACAATATTTGACACCTTCCTGTCCAATGAAGGTGTTATCTCTGGCACATGTTAAACACAGCAACTAGACAATGTTGATTAATACAATGTGAAGTACATGTATATGACTTTTTGTACTATTAAATACAAAGCAAACACACAGGACAGGACAAAACCCAGTTACTGTAAATCCTCGAATAAGCGCCCCTCCTATCGGCCAAAATTTTAAATAAGCGCCCCCTTCCCCTCCCGCTCTGTTTTTTTTTTCTGGGTGAGAACTGAGACAACAAAGATTGAGTATAGTGTTCAAGATCATGTTTATCACCCGTCATTTTGTATAATCATCAAGGTTATAACTACCCTTTGACTACTATATGAACAGATTTGCACATAAATACTTGTTTCAGTTTGGCGAACCAAAAATAATTACAAATACCAAGGGTGCCGCTATTAGAACAATACAAACAGCTTTGTATATTAATATTCAGGTTATTGTTTACACGCAAATGTTATATTTACAAAAATAAATGACTGTCTGGCCAAGATTTGGGAAAAATCAAGTAAGTGCCCCCCTCGAATAAGCCTTATCCTAAATTTGAAATGAACGCCCTGGGCACTTACATATTCGAGGATTTACGGTAACTAATAATAAAAGTAATTACATGTACCAAACTGAATGCATATCTTTGCTATCACTGAGTATGAGCAAATATAAAATAATAATGTACAACACTTACGTGTTTATCCTAAAGGTGGATAATTCCACGAAGGGCAGAAACACATGAAAAAATATGGAAAAAATATATAATGAATGAAATTCAAACATTGTGAGCTTTAAAAAAACATTGATGTACTAGAATGGGAGTGTGATTCACATAAGGAAGTTAATTTAAGAGTGAAGCACACTTACGTCATCATATTTTTTGATAGAGTTCATGAATTCCAGGTGTTTTTTCTCTTCCTCGAGCTGGGCCACTTTCTGTTCACTTTCTTGTAGTTTCTGCTGCGTGACTGACAACTCTTCTCTGAGCCACGCATTCTCCTGACAAAGCCGTCGCACCTGAGCTTTTAATTTCTGTTTCTCGGCCTCGACTGTGCTAAGATGGCTGCACAATGCCATCATAACCTGATGAGGAAACATTGAAAATATAAACAAATTAACTATAGATTACAGTGTCAACACAGTTACTTATATTGTATATAAAAACTAATGAAGATGAATGCATATGATGACATACACTACAGCACAGCTGTTATAGGCAAATTAATGCTTATTAAAACCTCAAATATGTAATTGCAAGAATCATTTACAGTTCTTAAAATCTAACTGGAATTAGTTGAATTTTACATACTTCATCACTAGGTGAAATAATTATTAATATGCATACCTATTATTTGGTATATTTGAAAGTACAATCATATAATTAAAATGAAACCAGACGAAGACAGTTTTATGAACACATGCTGCAAAGAACGGAACCACAAAATAAGTTGAATGTCTTTTTGATTGACTTTACAGCCTGGACGAAGATTATTATCATTCAGTCTGTCACAAAAAATGTCACCTTTCTGTTGGTATACATGTAAATGACGAAACTGCGCTATAAATGACGAAAATTTGGAGATCAATGGCTTTCTCAGGAAGTGTATCACATGGCATGAAAATATTGTGAATCAGTCATAATACTATTTTAGGATCAAGATAAAATTCCTTAACTCAAAACGGGTGATTTGCTAATACGTAATAGCTTTCACTTTCTATGCATAAGGAAGACAACACGTCACTTTGAACAGAGATAGCACTGTCAAGGAATTTTTATTAACTATCGCTGTTTTCCAACATTAGAACTTAGACGTGCTACATGTAATTAAAATATGTTGAACTTCATCATTGCCCCGAAACTATGTCTTACACTTTCTTGAATTTTGAAATTAAAAGTCAGTAAGCATAAATTAAAACGAACATCCTATATTGTACTGATGTAGAATAAGTATACTTTGAACTGAAATATTTCTGAACAAAAATAACTACCTACTTAAAAACATGTTTTCAAGCCAACCATATTTATCTCATACATGTAATATTATTACTGACAGTCTTGTCTCATCACAAACTGCATATAAATATCTCAGATATCGGACCTACAGCTGTAGACTGGGACTCTCAGCATTTTTTGAATGCTTATGGAAATTAATAACGTAAGTGCGGTCATTGATCTATTGGTAACAGTTTACATTTTGTAAACTAAAACATCTTGTTCTCCCTAAAACTATTCTTAAAGAGTGTTTTGAAGTGTATGTTAATGATAAAAACAAATAACTCTTCACAGAAATATTCATGTAGAGAAAAATAAAAATAATTATAGAAAATAACTAGTGTACAAGTCATGCATGTGCACTTTTGAACTTCTGCTGTCATTATTTCATTATTTCATATCCGCATTCTACCTAGAGTGACCAGAAAAGTGTTTTTTTTTTTAACCCATTCACTCCCAAGAGTACTAAGTTCAAAAACTGGGGAAAAAAGCTTGAGTTTTCATTTAGCAACATTATCAAAAACAAACAGTACCACATGAAAATAATGCTCAATAGCTTTCATTTGAATGGTCACACAAAAGGGTTTCATCCATAGACTCAAAAGGGTACAACCAAATGTATTGACTCAAGGTTTTACTCTGGGAGTGAAAGGGTTAATCCGGCATTTACAGATTAAACATATTGATTTTAACATACTGTACAAGGACTGTCACAGTAAATTCCTCCAAAATTGCCCCATAACAAAATTACCAAAGGAAAAGCATTATTTCATCCCAGACCCTGTCATTCAAACATTAATTAGAGAACGTACATGTATGGTCATAACATAAAGTACTGTATACAGTGGAATCCTGATTTCTCAAACCTCCAAGCGAAACGAAAATTGGTTCGAGAAATCGGGAGTCAGTGAAACAAATCCAAGGGAAACGACTTTTGGTTCAAGTTATCAGGATTTTTGAGAAATCGACAATTTGAGAAATCGGATTCAACAATAATTTTGGGCCTTTCTCTCTGACACCTATTGTTCAAAACAAGTTTATATTGAATTAATGCTCTTAAATAATTTAGATCAAACACTTTTAGTGCTTGTGGCATTGTTTGAAATTCCTAATAAGTGCTAATTTAATTTGGTAGAGAACAAGAACAATTTGTGAACCAATTTATATTTTCCAACTTTGGTGTCAGAAATGAGTAAGGATTAGAAAGAGCTTTGCAGTTTTAAAATATTGTAAAAGACAACAAGATCACGCCATGATTTAGCCTTTTTTCTCAAATCAAGACATGTAAAGTAAAGTTAAGGAACTGATAATTAACGATAGTGAATGCACCTACATTTTAATTTAATACTAAAATTGAATAAAAACGACAAAAATATATTGCATTTGATGTCTAATGAGTACACGAATCCTTGTCAAATTCTCGTCATGATGATCAGGGTAATATAAAGTGTAGGATAGATTTCATATACGATAAGAAATTTACTAATTTAAAATATATATATTTCGCTTAATTTACGTTAGATGTTAAATTTTATAAGCCATCTACTTTCTTTTTTCAATTTGATCTTTACTCTTACATGTAAAACCTTAGGAACCGTACGTTCAGACCGAGAAGGTAACAAAATAGTGCACTCAGCTAAGCCAATTTAGAGAAGTTTCGTGCATAGTCAGAATAGCAAGGGTGTCTTCTTCATATTTTGATACACCGTTCAGCGAAGGAATAACGTCTCTTACACAGAATAAATCAATACGTACCTGAGCTTCTCCGAGTCCCAATTCAATCTTCTCGATCGATTCTTGAATGATCGAACCCTTCTCTTTTTCCAATTCCGTTTCGCCATCGCTCTGGTGCAGTTCGTTCGAATTAAGATTATTCAAAATTCCCGAGTGTTCATTTTTCAAGGTTTCTAATCCGCGAACAACATTCTTCGTGTTGTTGATTATTTCGTCTTGTGTCCATTTACGATTGTTTCCCTCGACGTTCGTCATGTTTGTTTCATTTGATGAAATGTTCTTCGAGACCAACGTAGAACTCGATAGATTACAAAATGGCGTCTCCTAAATACCGTTGATCTGTTAGCGACAGTGTGTCCTCCAAAATAACTCCTGCCGACGAAATTTGCTTTACCAAACGTTCTTTAAATGTTTATATTCGTTTTCTTCATGGTGTTAAGTTATTTCACCCCGAATCGGAGGAGAAATTCACCGAAATGTGGCTTAGCATCTCTCTCGCGTCGACTTTCGCCTGCTAAAATTTGCATTATGGTTGACTGACAACGAGGCAAAGGAAATTATTGTAGGGGAGGGGTGGCTAGGGGTGGGGATAAAATTGAATAAATATTTACTTTGAAGTCCGAATTACGAATAAAAAGAGTAGAATGAAGTTTTTAATTTGTCCTTACAAAGATATCCAGCTAAAGTGAATATTTTCACTAAAAAGGTTGAAAAGCTAAGTTGCACGGAAACTCTTAGGGGGTAGGGTGGGGAAGACCAACAACTACCACTTACCCTCCCCTATGATAATACCGTAAAAGCTCTATTAAGCCCCTGGGGGGGCTTATTTAATTTCAGGCCTCAAGAAGGGGGGGGGGGGGCTTATTAGAAAGGGGGGCTTAATAGAGAGGGGGGGAATCATAAATTTTCAAGAAAATTCACATTAATTTTTCAAACTTTACTATTACACCACTAACTAAAACAGAACAAGAAATGGGTTATGTATGACCGTCTTACAAAGGAAACATCATTTATACCCTAACTCGACGATAGCTCTGGAAATTAAAGACCATGTTTCAATACAAAGTGACTGAAAACGCCAGAAAAATATTGCTGAAAAGTCATTTACATCAGCCTGACGGAAGGAGGGGGGTCTTAATAGAGAGGGAGGGGAGGGGGGGGGGGGGGCTAAATAGAGCTTTTACGGTATTTGAACATTTCACCAGAAGGACTCCTACTTGTAAGAAAATTTTTAAGTTTCTGACTTTTGGGTTCTTCCCTCGGTCTTCTTACTACTTTAAAATCATTGAATAAATGTAATGTACAATGATTATATGCAGATGTAAGGATGTGTGGTTCCAGAATATATCCATACCTCCCCCACGGAAGGTTTTTTTTGGTTTGAACCCCTCCTCCCCCCCAGGAATTTCCAGTTTAGCTTCTTACTTTGCTTTAAAAAGTTTCGCTTTTGAGACCCCCCTCCCCCTTGGAATTTCCAATGACCTTCCTTGGGGTGGGTATGGATATTTTCTGGAAGTTCCGCACATTGCCAGATATGTCGAGGCAAAACATTAGGCATTGTGGAGACATGACTGCCAATTATGAAGAATATATTGCAAGTGGTAGTACACAGATGCTCTTTAGTTTAGTTGGGGGGGGGGGGGGGGGGGCTGAACTTCCTGCTTCCTGTACTACCGATTCCCACCCCCTTCCATTATGGTTCTGCCTCTAAGTGCTTTTTCTAATTATTGCACTTTGAGCTTTTCTATTACGCAGCCAGTGTTATGAAATTTTTCCTATTTTCTCTCTGTTCCCGCCACCTTGGGAATCCTATTTCCCACCCTCGCTTCCTCCCGCCTCCCGTAGACTTCCCGTCCCCTGTACTCCCGGGATCTCACCCCCATGTTCCCCCACAAGAAATACATAGTGACAAGTACAAGTAAGGAGAATTTTGTTTGTTGATTAGCTTTGGAGATTACAGTGCTGCTACAGTTTGTTACCAGGGCCACTTAAACTAAACTAACCAATCAGATTACAGGAAACTGAACAATGCATTCCAACTAAAATCGTTTGAGCCAATCAACAGTGTGGAGAAAACAATGACCCTAAGCGCAAATTTGATGGAATGCATTGTTCGTTTTCCTGTAATCTGATTGGTTAGTTTAGTTTTAAGTGGCCCCAGGTAACAGTAGCAGCACTAAAATTTTATGTTAAAGCTATCTATATTCTTTAAAGGCAGTTTTCCACAAGGATATAATAGTTTTTTTTTTATTTATTTAAAAAACAGTCACACTGAAATGTTTGTTATATATATATGTTGATAACGCGGAACTGCAATGACAAGTAATATACACTATTGACATGGAAAATTGTAGTGTACTGAATATTCCACTCTGAATATCCAGCATACGTGATAGGTCTTAGTAGTCAAAAGGCTAGATAAATCCTAATCTTATCACACTTTTTTCTGCCTTATTACCCTAAAAAGTACCATTTTAGATTTTAACACCAAAAAGCCAAGATACCAAGTCACACATATCAACCCCTAAAAGGTACAACAATCACCCCCCCCCCCCCCCCCCACCTATATGCATGTCCCCTCTCAGATAACTGTACAAATAAAATACCTATAGTAAATTACGAAGACATGAAACATTATATTAGATGTTAAAAACTGTGATTTGTTACGTCTGGAATACATGATAAAAACTTTAGTAAATATTTGAATGAACAACAGTTACACACGAGTGAATACCAGTACAGTCCTACATAACATTTTCCTATAATAGCGACATTGATGTCAAAATTCTTTTTTATCTTTAGCCAATAGATCCTCTGGTCGGCAACAGTGGAACTTCCATTAAGGAGACACCCTCGGGACAAGGAGAAGTGTTCCCTTAATAGAGGTGTCTCTTTAACAGAGGGATTACAAAGATTTTATATGAATGTTAATTTTGCTGGGACAAAAGTTTGTGTCCCCTTAAAGTAGGTGTCCCCTTAATTAATGGAGGTGTCCCAAAGTAGAGGTTTCCACTGTAATACACATGTAGGTGACATAACGTGAAATATCACTATATAGGAAAATAAAAACTTGAGAGCCTAGCTATTTAATAATTGCATGTAAAATTACACCCTTACCTACATTGTATATATATCAACCTTAAAATTAAACCTTAAATGCTTATGATTGTATCTAAAACTGGCCTCGCTACTGTATATCTAAAATTGGCAATGAACGGGAGATTTTTTACTACTGTATACTTTAAAATGGTGATGGATTAAAATTAAGTAAAACTAATAATATTATTACTATAACCTATATTCAACCTATTATGTCCCGTCCCTCCCGCTAAGCTAATTGAATATTAATAAGGCCCATCCCACACTTATTACCAACTATATATGGAACGCTTTCCCACATGTAGACTATAGCTAGATATTGACTGTACTTAATGTTATAAGAATTTGAGTTTTGATCTCCATTATTCTCAGGGTTCCAAAGAGAGGGGTCTCAGGTCAACAAGCTGACAAGGGAAGCTACCGGACCCGACAAAACTTCTGAAAACGTCTGGATGATTTGGTTGAGGGCCTGTTAGTGTAGTCTACTGACCCATTGCAATTTCCTCATAGACATTTGCCTTTAAAAACGTATCTGAAACCCCTGCATAATGTACATGTAGACAATTTCTACACCTTTTCATCTGATTTGTCGTACCTATGAATATTTCATATGTAATGTAGATATTTTGATCATTGTGATTGACAAGATTTGCTTTATAAAATCCCCCCCCCCAGTCCCAATCTGCTTTTTTCAAAGCTTTTTATCGGCCTTTCTTTACATTCTTTTGTCGATCCTCGTCATCTTCCTCACCCTCAGATTCACCTCGCCGAAGTCATTTAAACATAGTCGTCAGCTTTACCAACGACGGACCTCCTTCTACTCTTTGGGACGCTCCCTTGCGCAGCTCTGAGCTGTTAGCTGGAGCTTGATCTGCCACATGGTGTTTATCTTGCACTCGTCGTCAAAACAATCTCTCATTCCTCTTATTGTTCACTTCTAAGATAAGCACCAACTTGTTGTTTACAAGAGTTCTCTACACAGTGCTGTTGTCGAGTGCTGTTTTCAAGCTTGTCTGTTAGTGGAAAGAGGACGAAAGAAGACAAGCGATCCATTGCAGAAGGTTTTATGTCAGGCCCAAGTTATTTCTTCACAGGCGTCTGGGCCCCTCGGCGTTAAAGTTCCCCTGCCTCCGCGAAGATTGTTCAACGCGACCTACAACGAGGACGAGAATCTTCAAAATAGACTGTACAAGGCTTTATTTGCCCAGTCAGCGTGCAGTACCGGGCGTATACTACCTTCCTCCCATAAGCAAACACCATCATAAAACTGAAGAAAAAACGAGCGTAAAAAGCTTGGGTTCTTCCTTGTGAGATTGGGGTTCCCCGGTGGCAGCATTGTTTTCACTACTCGACTGTTTGATAGGACTGTTTTTGAGAAAATGTTTGCGGATAAAGTCATTTGCCCCAATCTCATATAATTCTTTGAACATCTCCTCGTCTCCTTTTGAATAGTTGTAACACAGCATAGCAAAGTTATAAGAGAGTATTTTTCATGGTGATTTAATAAGCCTGGGCTTATTTTATCCATAGTAATAGAGGGAAATAGGTTATGAAGCCCAGCAAATTCTTTGTTATATGTTTTTGTTCGCTATTTATGGAGGATTTTTCTTTTGCACCGCAGGTGATAAAAACACCTGAAAAAATACAATAGGAGGTTACTAGCTGGAGTTTTCAATGCAACTTTAACCCAATAGAAACGTTTCGGTTACATAATCCATGCATAGTGTTATGAGCGCAAAAACAAATCTTAGGCACTCTTTGTGTGTTGCTCCTTTGAAGTTTAGCGCAGGGCTTCACATAACCATGGGTTCCCTCTCATTAACTATGTTTTATCCAAAAGCCCTTTTTTTTTGGTGGCTTATCTGTTTTCAATGTAGGGCGTATTTTTTTTGCAGGGGAAGGGGGGGGGGGGGCCTGGAAGCCTTAAATTAATAGGATGAGATATTTTACGTTTCAAAAAATGTTTGTTTTTTTTTCTTGGGCTTATAAGAAATTTTTGAAGGAATTTTTGCGTACCATTTTTTACGAGCACACATGAGCACTATAGGAAACGTGGGGGGTTTTTGTGGTTTTATCCTTAATTTACCGAATGTATAGTCGGCTGAGATGGCAATTACAAGAACAAAGGACTACTTGTTTGTAAGTAGATTTGCTTTTAATTTATGTCAAAACCCCCACACGTTTTCCTATCCAGCATCATGTGATATGAGCATCAACAAATCTCTTTACTTAGCATACTGCAATATTGGACATGATTAAAAATATAATACAAAAACAAGTTCCTAATTTGGTGAGACCCCTAAAGTTCACAGGTTACAATGTCGCCTATAAGGTTCCAGAATAATATCCATACCCTCCCCTGGAACGTTTTTTTTGTTTGAAACCCCCCCACCCCAACCCACCCCCATGGAAAATTACAGTTTTAATTAGCTTCATACTTTCCTTTAAAACCATGTTTGGCTTTTGAGACCTCCCCTCCCCCAAGCGAAAATTATCTGTATGGACTGTCCTCTGGGATGTGGGTATGGATATTTCCTGGAAGACCGTAAATTCGGTTCATCCTCTTACTGTTCTGGTTGTACATACAGCTCCCTAGTTTCATATTATGATCATTACTTCTCCAGGCAACATATCTGCCAGCCTTCACCCCAGCAGTCGATGGCTTTCAAATGACTGCCTTCTGTCTCGGTCAGTAAATAACCACCAAGGTAATAGTGTACGGATAAAATGTGCTGATTCTTTTTGATACAGTTTGGTTCAACTTTATGCCTCTTTTGAGGATATGTCTTCTGTGCAGAATGGAATGGCACAGGAAGTCGCTCCGATATTACTTGCAAGTGACCAAGATTTCCCAAGGCCTAGTGGATACCTACCAAACCAAAGTTTCAAAATCTTTTCAAACCCTAAGCCTAAGAAAACCATTCTCGTCCACCAGTGGCCCGATCCTTTTGGTCAGCACCAAGCAATCGAGAGGACCTTGGCCGTGGTTCCAAAAAACCGGCCAAGGCTCAGAGGGTCTCGATTTCTTGGTGCTGTCCAAAAGGATCGTGGCCTCTGGGGACCAAGAATGCTAAGCCAAACGTTGAAACGTTTTGAAACTCCACTTAGATATTAATCTCCCCACTGACGAAAGACATCACGGGATTCTTCGACCAAAAAAATAATACATACTGTTGGAAGTATATGAAGCTCTGAAGAGAACCACGCAGTTTAGTCGTCTGGAATTGCATGGACATGTTGTACTTAGCACATTCAAGGAGGCTATTGTCTTTGCAAATTGAAGCATAACGCCTCAAAAATAATAGTGTACTAAGCGGTAGAAAAACACCAAAGAGGTGATAATAAACACAAAACGGAACAAGGATGGAGAAGATTTCAAGACGGGATGTGTTGAACAGCGCGAACTTGAAAAAAAATTGGCCAATTTTTTTCAAGATGCACACCAACCCGGACATCGCTCCTTTAACCCTTTCACTCCCTAGAGTCAAAATTGAGTCAATAAATGTTCTGTTCCTAACTTTTGAGTCTCACGGATATGAAACCCTAGTGTGTGCACCATTTAAATGGTAAGCTTATTGAGCAGAATTAATGTTCAAGTGGTTGATGTTTGTTTTTTGACACAATTTTGCAAAATTAAATTCAATATTTTTTTACTCAGTTTTTGACTATAGCAATCTTGGGAGCGTGAACAAGGGTTAAGGTCGTTGTTCTATTGGGATCAACCATTTTAGGTTCCGAACCTAGGTTGGGCTGTTGTTTGCTGATTTTCGTGTTCTATTTGGAACCAGAAAACTTACATGTAACCGTTTTTCAACCTAAAATGGTTGAAGTTATTTTGAAAATGGTTACATCCCAGGCCCGTAGGGAGGGGCTTAAGAGGGTGCGATGGGTTGGTTGCATCCACGCACCTCCCCCCACCCCCCCCCACCCCACGGGCTGTGAGAGGCTCCACCAATAGTGGAACTGACGCGTTCAAAAGAAAGTGGAAATAGTAGTGGACTAGTAGTGCTTGTGCTCTAATTTGATAAATGGACAGGTGTAAAGTTTGAAAATGAAGCCCTGAATCAAAAACAATCGCAGCATTTTGAACGTGTTTACATATCGGTCTTCATCGTACAAAGGGACAAACATAAGCCAAGCAATCATTTTCTACATCTAAATATTCACATCTTATAGCCTAAAAAGTGTCTTTTAATCGAAGGTCACTGCAATATATCGGTTTCTTAGTATTCTTTTCATCGATATTTTCTTTAACTGAAACAGTTCCCGAAAATATTCATGCTTTTACGTTTCGACTGTTAGGCTGCTGGTTTCATATCATACTGCCTTTCAAAACGCACGAAAGGCAGTCTCATGACAAACCTAATCTTTCAAAATTTCGCTGCTCTGTACGACCCAAAAAACTTTCGCTATCTCTAACGCCCCCCCCCAATCAAAATCCTGTATCTACGGGCCCTGCAATCCCAACCATGCAATATGTAAAGATAAACACAAACCTAAAAATTTAAATCATGTTGGCTCTGATGATCGAAACAAGTCCAGGTTCGAGCGCTGGCTGGGGTCATATGTGTTGTGGTTCACTTGGGCAAGCACACTTCACCACTCATGAATAGTGCTGTTTCTCCACCCATGGATGTTACAATCTCACAAAATTGGGTAACAGCGCATGTGGCCACTTAGATACTAAAATGCCAACGGTACCGGTTGATTGAAACATTTATGATGTATATCATGATGAATATACACCTTAATTAGCGTAATTAATAATCCTAGTTGCAGATGGTCTTCTATTCAACTCTTGAACCAAAATTTGAATTAGGAAGTGGAAGTGCGGGTGGGTGATATTGCTATAACAGTAATATTATTTATATTTACTGTACAGGAACACACGTCTGTTACCTTTTAAGGTGACCTTGCATCATACAGTAAACCACAAAAGTTGATGTTGAAAAAAAATACACACAAACAAATATTACTTTTTTAAAATAAGTAGTAATGTTTCTACACAACCCTTTATCTATGTATTATCCATATTGATCAATTGGAAGGGCCTCCAACGGGCAAAAAAATGTCCCCTAGCAAGGCTAATCGGATTGGGTTTTCCCCATAGCCCGATTTTCCCTTCTTCAATGTTGTGTGAAAAGCATTTCTGTTTGTCCCCAAGCTTGTTTTTCCCCCACCACCCCCATCCCTCCCCGAACGCCGCCCACCCCCGCCCCCCCCCACGCCTACGCCCCCCCCGACCCCCCTTCCCACACCCCCCATTCAAAAATCGAAAGGGAAGGGAGAGTGTCCCTGGCCCCCCCCACAAATTAAAAGTGACACAGATGTTAGGCAAATATACCTGTTGTAGATTAGCCAGTTCCACGCTATCACTTGCACTTGTGATGGTGGATTAATGGAGGAGACCATGGATGCGACCTCCATGTGCCGTGTGTGCATTTCACTGGGTAACCGCTGAGATATAGCCAACTCTGTGAAGTGGTCTCGTTGAAGTCAACAGGGCGACCCCGTTTATCCTCATTTCCCTTCCCATGCCAAGTAACCTCTGCTGTCTCTGGCCGTCTTCACCAAAACACCACCCAGGCGTGGTCTTCAGACAATGCTAGATGAACATCATTAAATCCCAGTGCTTGACAAAACTGCCACCACAGCAAAGGCAACGCCAAAACAGTCCAGTCGATTTCCTGTACAGAAAGCATTTAAAAAGAAGATTAAGGGAGCTATGATTTAACTGGGAGGCGCGGTGGCCTAATGGTTAGTGCATTGGGACTCTGGATCGAGCGATATGGGTTTGAGCCAGGGTCAGTGTATGTGATGTGTTGTGCGGGGTCATTGTGTTGTGTTCTTGACAAGACACTTTAATCTCACAGTGCCTCTCCTCCACCCAGAATGGGTACCGGAGAATTGCCCAGGGCAACCTGACAAAAATGCTGGGGGGTTACCTGTGATGGACTAGCATCCCATCCAGTGGAGTAGCGATACTCCTAGGCCATCCCCATAAAATGTTGGTTTCCCATCGCCCGACCAACCCAATTTTTTTCAAAAAGTATGTGCCTTTTTCTCGGGTGTTAAAATGCTTTGTTTACATCTTAAAGTCACTCTGAAATCTAAATCAGCCCAGTAATGGTCAACGTCTTCGAACACCTTTCAGAGTGATATCGGCTCGTTTCAAAATGGTGGTCACGGGGAAGAGATAATCAAGGCTCGCTTGGAATTATTTATGTATTAATTAGTCAATATTTTGTTTCTCGGCTTTCTTTCTTTCTTTTTTTTTTACCGACCCGAACGACCCACTTTCACAAGAGAGAGTGCGATGGGGAAACAAAACATTTTATGGGATACTCCTGGTCACTTCATGTTATGGAAACCGGAGTTATAGCGCCAGCCTGATAGGCCACTACAGCTCATAGACCGACTTTCGAGATTGATGTCTGAGATTCGACCCGAAAAATTAACATCTCAACATTTTCCACTTTTGCATCCAACCAACTATGAAAATTGAAAATACCCCTCCTACGTACATTCCAAAATTATTTTATTTCAAACATAGCTTGCAGTTAAACTAGCTCCTCTCATTTCTGAAAATAGTTTTCTACATCGATATTTATTCATTTTAATTCATGTGATAATATTTTCATGCAAGGATGAATTTAATACCAGAAACAACATATTTAGCTCTAGATCGTAGATAAGCAAACAAAGTAACCACATTATTTTAACTTTATCATTTCAAAATTAAAACAAAGTTTCAGAAAACCTGAAAACAAATTAAATTCACTTTTATTTCACGTTTGTAAGAAATGAGAGTGAACCAAACAATGATTGCGTTTTTAATTTGCAAACGTGAAGTCTATGCAATAAGCATTATGCGCGAAGCGTTTATCTGGAATTTGAATTTGGTGGTCACCGGGATTTTATTTTGCAAACAATATTTTGAACAATATTATTACCTCAAACTCAGTTTAGATGATGAAAAAGAGAGAGAGAACCATTTAGTAATCGCAAAGATGCAAAACTCTAAATTAAATATATTAACCTCATTCCATGGTTTAAAAAGACAAATCGGCTTCTACATGCACATACAAATCAAAATGATTTGTAACGCAAATTATTCAACTTGCCTGTCAAAAAACTGTAGAGATTCTGTATGTGAGGTTTATCCTTAAAATACGACTTTGAAAGGCAACTCCAGACCAGATCTGCGACATCTACAACGAATTCCCTTGTTGCTGGCTTTTGTTCTTTGTTCACACTGAAATCTTTCTCAATCAGTGCCTGAAATTTACCGCTAAGAGCGTCGAAGGTTTCTTTATCCAAACTGGGGCAGCTATTTGATCCTTTGCAAGTTAGTGCCGTCTCAAAAAACCCCAAAACGATCGATAACTTCGCTAAGTTTGGCTCTGCTTTTGCGAGTTCCACCTTGAAAACCTCGACCACCGACGATATGTCCTTCAGGGGAAAACAACTCGGTTCTGTATTATCCATTCTGGTTCAAAGTGCACCCTTGCGGTTACTCCTGTCTGGAAGAACACAAAAGATGTACTCCCTTGCGACTGTTCTCTTCTTCAGCTCACGAAAGTACAGCGATATTCCACCTAGCCAAGAGCTAGAAGCCCGGTTCTAACGGACTACAAGCATAATTCCAATCTTTAGTGGACATGATCTGCTCAAGAAAACCAAGATCAAAGGATAAACAAACATGTAGGAACAAATGAGAAAGGGAAATTCGAAAGAAAGGAACAGGGGAAAAAAAACTTCGAAAAGGAATGGTAACTGGATTAGAGCTGTGACGTCATAACATGTCACGTGAACTAAAATTACTGAAGTTCGCCATTTTGTCGTGGAAAGTGTGAGTAAACCATATGAAATTTTTTCTCCTCAATTTAAAGCCGTATTTTTAATCTGACAGGGATATAGTTTGCTTTCTAAGTATCACAATGTTATAGCAGTTGTTTGTTTGTATTTTTCAGAGTCTTTTTCGTAAATTTTGCTCAAAAGTGCGTGTTTTTTCACGCGCAATTGTAGTGCAAGGAGATTTCGAACGATTTCGTCATCTCAAGGCAATTATGACTTTTTTGTGCTCAGAAGGTAAGATATTATTAAACCTCTCTTGTAGCTTCTTCGTAAGGTTTGCTTTTAAGAAAAGCGGTATACTTTTTACTGAAGATGTTAAAAGTCTTGTGGTTACGTTTTCTATAAATGTTTTTATAGAATTCGTCTTTGTTGGTAACTTTAGCTTAAATTTTTTTTTATGAAACCAAATTTATGTATTTTTATTGGGACAATTTATTGTTTAAAACATGCTGAAAGAAACGATGGCCTTTGTTTTTGAAAACAATCAGTGGAAAGTGCTTTTATTTATTGTATTTGTTGAACGAAGTGATGTCAAGAAAAGTTAAAACTGATACGTCACTATTAAAAAGTATGGAAAATCAAGAGCAAATACATGGAAAGTTTAGTTTGTTGTCTGTGCAATACAGTACCCAAATTCCCTTTATCTGAAATAGTTTTTTTAATTTTTGCAAGTTGTGTAAGGATTGAAAATTAGAGATAATTTATTTCAGAAAAAAATTGGTAAATAATATTTTAGGTTTGACTTGGATACCATGGAAAGGTTTCTTGTGAAATTTTAACCAGCCACTTTACAAGCTTTCTGAAGACATATTTTTACTATTTACTTACTAAATTGTCCGGTAATATACATTATTTTATACATACATCATGTATACATTTAATATTTGACTTTAAAATATAAACTGAAAATTCCGCGCGCTCTGATTGGTTAAAACCATGTTTTTCAGAGTATAAAACATAGAAAAGCGTGTTTTATCGTTTCGCGGCCGCGTAAATCTTATATTTTAAAGCACACAAAGAAGCCAAAACCATGTATTATACTGTCATAAAACACTCCGGGAATTTGAGAACACTCGAGAAATTTAGAAAACACGAGCCAAAACCATGTATTATACTGTCATAAAACACTCCGGGAATCTTGAGAACACTCGAGAAATTAGAAAACACTCGCCTGCGGCTCGTGTTTTCTTAATTTCTTTCATGTTCTCAAAATTCCGTCGTGTTTTATTACAGTATAATACATGGTTTTGGCTTCTTATTTGTTAAATAACATCATTCGACCATGTTAGGAAAGAGAACATGTAAATTGTGAGAGCGTATTGCACTGTAGTATCCCGTTTTAGAACGAAAAATATTTATTGATGGTGAGCGCGGGAGACGAGTTACACAGAAGAAGAAGACCAAATTTTGGAGGGATTTACCTTATTCTATGGAGGATTTACCCTTATCTATGGAGGGATTTACCCTTATTCTACCGAGGGATTTACCCTTATTCTGTGCTTAGAGGACAATTTTAAAACTTTGAAAACTCGTCTTTTAATTTAGCTTACGGTTCTTAAATTTTAATTAATTCATTATTTTTAATTTTTATAATATTATTATTAATTTACACACCTTGTTAAAGCGCCTTAGAATACTACAGATTTGGCATTATATAAATTATTATTATTGTTGTTTAACATACCGTAAAATTCCGAAAATAAGCCCCTCCGTATATAAGCCCCCAAATATAAGCCCCCCCAAATTCGAAATGCAAAAAACCTCCTATAATAAGCCCCTCCGAATTTAGACTACGAGTAGTCCTAATTTTTCTCAGATCGAGCGGGCGGTGCCGCGCGCGACAGAGGAAGGAATATTCCTCGCGCGAGAAGACGCGACGCGAAGAGGCTCAGCGAAAAATTGAGATGAAACCATATTAATCCCGAGTGTTGACATCGGCTTGCGCGTATTGACAGATTGTGACAAATCTCCAAGAAAGAACCAATCAGAATTTTGGCGTCGTGAGAGCAACGGCATAATTCAAAACGCTGGGCCCTTTGTCTTGTAGTCCCTCATTCTTTCGCCGACTCTCGCGTAGCGTCTTCTCGCGCGAGGATATTTCAACGCGCTCTCGCCCCCCTGCCCGCTCGATCTGAAGAAAAAATGAGGGACTACTCGTAGTCTACTCCGAATATAAGCCCTGGGGACTTATATTTGGGAACTACAGTATAATCTACGGTATGAACTATAAACTACCGTATGAACTATAAACTGGGATGATGTGCGGTGTTTCCATTTTCAATAAAGTTCTTGGCATGTTCAGAGGGATTACATTGTCGCAAATTTCTAGTTAACACCCCAATATTATCATTTGCACATTGATAAATTGCCGACACAAATTTCCCTCCAATTATAAGCCCAGCCGATTTTTGAAATGCAAATTCCCCCCCCCCCCCCACCCCCCTATAATTAAGCCCCTCCAAATATAACCCCCCTCCGAATATAAGTTACGCCTAGTACACCGCCTGGGGCATAGGCCGCGACAAGTGTACTCCAGATGTCTCTGTCCTGGGCTTTCCTTCTCTAGCTGGCTCCAGATCAGCCCCAATCTCCTGACAGTCTGCTTCCAGGTTCCGACGCCATGAGTTTCTTGGCCGTCCCCTCCTCCTCTTACCCTGGGGGTTCCAGGTCAGGGCTTGCCTCGTGATGTTCGTTTGAGGCTTGCGAGAGTATGACCTACCCATCTCCAACGTCTCTTCATGATTTCGGCATCTGCGGGCCTCCGGAATATAAGCCCTCAAAAAATTCCTTTGAAAAAAATAAGCCCCGGGGCTTATTTTCAGAATTTTACAGTAGCAATACATACAGATATATTGCTTGTTGCTCACAATTTTTCTTTGCCCTTGGGATCAGAAAAATTGCAAATTGCGTATCCGTGCATATTGTACGTTAAACCTTAGAATAAGGGTATATATGAATTTAAAAATAACCTTAAACTTACTGGACAGAGTTGGTCAGGCCAGCATGTACTCTTAGTCCAGGTTTCATGTACTGTATGTACCGGTAAATCCTTTTTATACACTAGCTCACAAATTCAGTGACGAAGAAGATGATTTTCTATGGAGTATTGGTGTTGTGTTGTGATATTTCTTTGTATGTGAAATGAATAAATCTGGACACCGTTTTGCCCACAGATGACCAAATTGTTACATCTGGGAGTATCCTTATGCTTATCTGTGAATATGTTCCCCAGGTTGGACTCGGTGAGCAGACTCAAGATCATTTACACACAGAAAACTAAAACAGGGCTACAACGCCTCCCTTGTGCCACGATACGGACAAGACATAGACCTTTTATGAATTTAACAGGGAAAATAATTCACAGCAGAAATTATTGCAGTAAACTGCAATCACTACAAGCATTTTCAAAGAGGAAGCTCATAAAAAGTCATCAATCATGGCTCTTGTCAATGTCAAACCGAAAGAACACCGACCAGTTTATCGTTACAAGATGCCAAAACTCCTAGCCAAGGTAAGGACTTTTACAACTAGAACTAAGTTGTTTACAGGGGATTTGTTGCGCTTAGTCCACATTGACGACAACATCGTGTGTCCAAGACATGGATATGTACATGTAATATACATTGACTACTACAAAGAAAGAGGGTGTAGTCCGAAACGTTTTTTATTTTTATACACAAGTGTTTTGCTGGAAAAATAGATCATTCGTAAAATTCATAAGAAACTACATCTGGGACCCGAGTGGCATATTTTCCTATCCTCACCAGTGAGGATATCGATGACATCATTTCCCGCTTTTGCACAGTTGTTTGTGCAAAATGGCCGAGCGATAGATTCGTGAATCACTGAAGCCGACATGAAATCGTTCACTGAGGAGTAGGGAAATTCTAACACGAAGAAGAAACTTCATTGACTTAAATTATTCAAGGAGTTCCTTGAAAGTGAAGACGAAAGGAGAGAAAATTCGGAAAGTCCAGCCATCGAGCTGCAAGAGTTTGTGATAAAGTTTGTGCTTTGTTGTTTGTCTATATAATAAAACTAAAATTAACACGGTGGCTTGAAGATATGAATTTTATTTTCTCGTGTTAAAAACAATATTTTACTCATTCGCTGTGCTCATTCATAAAAATTGTTTTTACCACTCGAAAATAAATTCATATCTTGCGCCAACCGTGTAATATCCCTCTATGTACTTCATTTGTAACATTGCACTACAGTGAAATTTACATCTCACAAATATTTTCAGGTGGAGGGCAAAGGGAATGGAATCAAAACAGTTATTGTCAATATGGTAGAAATTGCCAAAGCATTACAAGACCAGCTCATGTAAGAAAGCAATATTTGTTGTGGTATTTACTAGTATATTAAATAATTGTGTTTTGTTTTTATTTGACATGTGGAATCCTTCATCACAGGAAATGACGTGTAACATCTGTTGCATTTATCTTAGTTTAAATAAATAACATACCTCCTTCAAAACTTACATGTAGTCAGCACAATCATTCCTTACAAGTATGAAAACAAATCAAGTAACCAGTCAATGTTCTACAGTTGACTCCCGATAAGTCGAAACTTCAAGGGAAATAGAAAAACATTCAAATATGGAGTTTGAGTTATCGAGGGTAAAATTAATAAGAAATAACCTGAGTGAACGGAAAATGAAGTTACTTGGAGTTAGCGGGAGGTTCAAGTTATCGTTATAGAGGGGTCAAGTTATTGGGAGTCAACTGCAGAAGTAATTACAGCGATTTAAAATTCGCAATATTTATTGCATATCTGGTGGTTGTTCTCTCTTTGCAACTTTTAACTATACAACCCTTAATGCCATGGTAGAGACTTTTTACACCCATGTGGGATCAGGTTATTTTGCCTCGTTGATGATCAAATCCTGTTCTTTTCTTTGAAGTTAGACATTGATGTCGCTTTTTCACCCAATTCATCTGTATTCATTCTAAAAAATAATATTATCTGCCCATGGATGCTTTGCCAGTTTAAACTAAATAAAGTGTATAAAGGATCTTCATCATGACACTTTCTGTTCTCCGAGGGTGTCCGCTTACGGGAGCTTTGACTGACAGTATAAGTAATGGTTTTATTTACAGCAGTATTTTGCCATGTTGTGTAATCCTCATAGTGATATGGCCACTCTAAAGAACACATACTCATTTGTAATCAGATACTCTGAGCAGCAAATAAGTATGATATTATTTTCATTCCTCTTAGATCCAACCAAGTACTTTGCGTTGCGAACTGGGTGCCACAAACCAGAATTGACTTGAAGAATGAACGTTATATTGTGAATGGATCTCACGATGCGGAGAAATTGCAGGAAATTCTTGATGGATTTATTGAGAAGTTTGTTTTATGCCCCAGATTGTGACAAACCCTGAAAACTGTTTTGGTAAGCTTCTACAAGACTTGTCTATTCAAAGCACTTTAAATATTGTACCGTTACACGTGAAGATGACGCTACCATTGCCACTTCGACCCAAACGTTTTTGATTAAATTTTTGAACATCCTTTTGACAACCTTTGATGGGTTCCATTTTGTGAGCGTCCACATTTGAACTAGACTAGAAACTAAAACCATTTCACAATTTCACGGACTCCACCTCCTAAACACTCCTTGACTTTTTGATGGTCAAGTCAAACGAACCCATTCAAAGGTATATTGTCAAAAAGTTTATCAAAAAAGATGTCCAAAATTAATCACAAAACTTTGCTACGACGTAGGCAATGGTATGGTAGCGTCATCTTCACTGTAAAACCTGGACAAACCACATTGCCAAACAGATACATTACAGTTCTAAATAGGCAAGACCTACCTCATGGTTACTTTGTTCTATTTGAAATATGCTTGCTGGCCGGCTTGTATCCGGATGTTTTAATTTTGGACAAGGGTTTATTACAAAAGGCATTTAATGGACGTTTCTGAGAATTTCAAATCCATTTTTCACGTTCCCATATTGGGCGAATTGTTATTTTTTATTCAAAAATTGTACCTTTGGGCTTTGTACCTTTTATAATCGACTACCTTGACATCATTCTTTTTTCTTTGAATGATTCTCTTTAAATTATTAATTTCAGATAATTTTATGATTGTAGTTGTGTCGGCGCAAGTCCACGGAGCACGCAAATGAAAACAAGGGATCGCACGGGTCAAACATGCGCAAAGCTCTGTGAGACTCATCTATATAACGCTATATAATGGCTACATCCCCCCCAAACATTTTTTCCACCCACAGCAACAGGGCTGACTAACCTTCATTTGTAAGAATCCTCCAAATGAGGTCTAGGAAAACACCTTTCCAAAAAAGTGAGTAACATTATACAGACAGGGGACACTTTGAGCAGGTCACTGGGAAGGCTTTTTACTAAAGAACCAGCTCTTTGGTCCAATGCTATATTATACATTTAACCTTCGTTACTACGACTGACACTGAACAACAGGACATACCAACTAACCCAAGTGTTCCAACACTGTAGACGGTTGGAACTTTGTGGTATTACAAGGTAGAATTTTTTGTTGATTAGTTCGTGACCAAGTGAATTGCTGTAAGGACAAGTTTATTTCATTGGTCTGGAGGGGGTGGGGAGTTAGAGGGCCAGTAGAAGCAAGTTGTTGTGAGACGTTTACTTTCTTTGTTTTGTAGAGACAAAAAGGAACGTCGCAAGAGAAGCAGAAAGGGCAGCAAATGGCGACACAAACCAACAACAATCCCATGCAGCCAGGTGAAAATGGAATTGAAAACCCTGACTTTGCTAAAAAAGAGGTATGTCAAAGCTGTAGGCCAGCAGTTGTTCTGCTTGTATCATTAGTTAGCAGGACCCTGTTGATAACAGTGCTGTTGTACTGAAGGGTTATCCGCAGTGCATAAATATTTGATTATTATTATTATATTTATTATTATTATTCATAATAATTAACAAAAGTCTTGATTCTGGTTGATTGCTTCATAAAATAACCAATATTGTTGATGTTTGCAGCCTGTTCCAGCAGCAGATGAAGACTGGAGTGTGGATACTAGTGACGCAGCTGTTGAAGCAAGAATGGGCAACCTTACATCAGGTGTCAAAGGAATGGCATTGACTGATGATGCTGAGAAGCCGCAGGAACAGCGCTTCAATCTGTTTTTATGCTTTTGTTAAGGTACTCTACAAAATAGACCCCCCCAGCATTTTTCGCCGTATATATGATATGGCACATTTTAAGTGTTTTGACTGATTAATTTGTACATAAATAAGTAAATGTGTCTACGCATGAATTTCGCGTAATTAGTGATTTGAAAAAACATGGCGGCTTTTCATTGTGGCTATGCTCGCCAGAGAGGTAAATGATTGTTTTCTCGTAAACGCATATTTAAGTCTAGTAATTCATACTTCTTTCTATACAAAAAGAATAGACAAATTCTCAGTGCAGGAAAATTAATAATCGCTGAAAACGTGAAAAAAATACGTGTTTTTGGTTGATTTTGTAAGGAATTATGAGGTATTTTTAGTCGATTATATCTCTTTTGCGGGGCTGGTGACCTCTCTTTTTATTCTATTTTTGAAACATTACATCACAAATGTTCAACTAGGGAAAGTTTCAGAAACTTCCCAGTGTAACTCTATTTCGATGGAATAACCTTAACAGCTCGATCCGGAGTCCAACGCACTAACCATTAGTCCACTGCATGTGCCAGTTATTAAATCCACATGTGAGCTTATTATAATTTATTTTTTTTAGAAAAAGAAAAGAATTGAACACCGTGGAAAAGAATGTCAAGGAGATTGTTGCAGAAGCAGAAAGGCTGGATATAAAGGGACAAGGCAGTCCTGGCACTTAGTGAACTGCTGTTTGACAAGAATAGGGTCAGCCAAATCTCCCAAATTCCGTGTTCTGTTTCTGAGGGTGAGTTATGTCAGTTCTCTATGCATCTTGGAAAAACAAACGGGTCCATCTGCACTTCACCCCCAACTGGTTACTGGATCCGCCCCTGAAAATTTACCCCTTTTACCCCAGCTTAAAGGATTCATATGAAATATTGAGCGAACAAAGTACTGAAGCTTGAGGATTGATAAACAGATTTCATGGCTCAGTGGCAAAGGTACATGTATCATAAAGGTCAAGCCTCTGCAATGAAAGTTTCGGTAAAAACGCCCATTCATTAATAATTCTGTTTTTATTATAATGGCGAATGGGTCCACGATGAAAAGGAGCATTCTGGTTGAACTCATTCCCTGATTGGTCCCCAATTTTGCAATTGCTGGTTTGCAACCATTTCCCGAGAGATTCAAATGACAAAGACCCTGGTGGCCATGTTGGATGACAAACAATAAAAGCTACATGTAATTAGAGATCTTTGTTGTTAATGGTCACCAACATGGCGGTGATGACATAAGTTGCAAACCAAGAATACGGACTGCTTATTTGGGACTGCTCACTAATTTTATGAAACATTGAACAAAAGAAAAGTGTTTTCTATTAAGAAAGTAGAAATTTTTCCTTCATGTCTGGCAGACAATAATAAAAAGAATGAAGAGTACCGATAACTTGTTGCTCAAAGAAAGGCACTTGAACCCTCCGAATAATATCATTTTTCATTGCCACTTGCTCCGTATCTTTTATCTTGCCTTGAATGGTTTCTCGATTGGCAAGGCAGTTTCAAGGCATATTTCATGTTTAATCTCAGACATTTCTTTCAAAAGTGCATTGTGTACATACCTTCACTCGTCTCTTTCCGTTTCCATTTGTTTGACAAAAACAAATTTAAAATTGCTTTCGATCTCGTGGTCAGCCAATCTTCAAGCAATACGTGCTGATTGTCACGGTAAAAACTCTGCTCGGAGTCGCACTTGCATTCATATTTGGAAACCAATATGGCGAACAACAATTATATCGTATGTTCCTGCTTCCGTACCGAGATTTTGTCAAAGAAACAGTCTCAAACATTATGTTTTCTAAACTGCTTTTGCGTTAAAAATCTTTTATAATGTTATCAGAAAAGGTAACCAAAGCAAATTTTTATTTTTATTTATATTAAGTTTACAGCTGATCAACATTGTCTCCTCGGCAGGGTAACCGGCGAAGTTTTGCCTGCTCTTATAAATTATACAACCCTGGCATTGTTTCTTTAATTTGTAAAATGTCAATCTGTTTTAGCTTTATTTTTAACATTTTGGTTTTACTATCAGTTTTTGCATGGAAACCACAAGGCCCAGAAGTATCTGCTGGGCGCATTTGAGTTGCTTGTTGGGCAGTCATTTCCTGCAGAGTTGATGCCAAAGGCTCCCCCACATTTTACAGGCTTTCTATGAATCTGATCTGTTGGAGGAGGAAGTGATCTTACAGTGGAATGAAAAGGTACATTGATCATCAATTCAAAAACAAAATACCATCCTTTATTCTCTGTTGCGACAGAAAGGTTTGTGTGGCATTGTATTTTTTCTAAAGATCAGCTCAAATCCTAGCTATAGTAAACAGGACATCTCTCGAGCTCTTTGTGCATGCAATTCTTCCCCTGCTTGCATCTGAGATTTGTCTAAAAAAAATTCCATACTGATGACGTAGCTCTACAGAGATCCTAGTTGTATTGTCTCTTACAGTCAATCTACGTCACGCGCGACCAGTGTTTCCAAGATTTGAATCGAGTCTCCAAAGTTACCGTCAGTTTCAATAAAAAATTCAAAACGGCAAACAGAAATCGAAAATTCGATGAGAGATTCAGAATTTCCATGGAAATTTCCAATGTTTTAAATCGAACATAGAAAGCTATAATGTAAAGAATGCAGGCAGGCCTGGGCAGAATGTGAATCGCTAGCTACTGAAATTATTTTTCTGATTAATTAATCGCCACATTTCGTGACCTATAAAACATCAGGAAAACATAAAGCGAACGATTTGAACCGCTGACTCAGTGAGCTAAAATATATTTCTCATAGACTTCAGCTCAACTATATTAGGTAAAATATAACAAATTTTGATATAAAACCTAGATTTCAGAGCTATATTATATTTAGTGCGAATGTCCAAGTGATATTTATTTAATCTCTTTGAGCAATGACGACCGCGGGCTTGCCGGTTTACATGTACAATGTAATAGGCGATTGAAATATGGCTGTTGCCCCAAGAAGGTAGCTGAATTCTATAATAACAGATAAGGATACAGGTAAACATTTTAATAACTCTGATTTGTGTTAAACATTTGATCTACTCGCCTTTAATTTGTTGAAGGACTTGATCATGAAGTCACATCGAAGGCGGCTGTTCAACGAATGCGGAATGTGATTTGACATATTTGTCGCTCAAAATTCACTAACTACTAAAGTTACGCCATTGCGATTTTATCAGTAGCTTTTTGTACCGTGCAACAGATTCCAGAGAAATAAACAAGATTTCGTTCGAATGTCGGAGATTACCCTGAATTCTCCGAAACGTACAGACGAATCCAAATATGGTAAACAGGAATTCGATGTTGTTTCAAATCTTGCAAACACTGGTCGCGTGACATAGATTGACTGTAAAGGCTAACAATCGATTTGCTTGATATTAAATGTTTATCACATGATTTTTTGACTGTCGCATGTGCAATCGAAATGAACTTGGGAGTTAACCATTTTAATTCTCCGAAGAAGAAAAAAAGGAATTCTGACTGATTTCTGTAAAACGTTGGAAACCGGTCTGGATGTCTGAGTAACGGCCCATCCAAAACACTATCTCGTTAGAGCTACACGTACATCGCTAGTTAAATTTCAAATGTTTATGGAGTGGGAAAAGTATTGAGTGAATGAAGAGAGGCATCTCTTTCCTCAGACTACTCACATCCATGTTTTTTTCTTCTTTTTTTTTTTTTCAGGTTTCTAAAAGTATGTGAGTAAGGAGGTGTGCTCTCAGATCCACGAGAAGGTGGCTCCTTTCATCAAATGGCTGAAGGAGGCAGAAGAAGAGGACTCTAGTGACGAGGAGGAGGAGGAAGAAGTGGAAGTGGTTTACGACACCAAGGCTCAGCAGCTGAAGGCTCATGTCGACAACACAGCTGCTAACGAGGAGGACGATGACTTGGACATTGATGCTATTTAACTATCTCTCCCGGATCAAAGAAGGATAAATTTTGCACTTTAATTATTGTTGAGCTGTAGACGAAAAATCACTTTAAATTCATTAAGCTCGATTATGTTTGCATCTCTCTGTTGTTCCCTGTAGGGAATATGCATTAAAATAAGTTCAGTTTTAATACTGATTGTCAATTATTGATATAATTATTCATGTTACTTGTTGCATGAAAGTAAGTGCCATTAATGTAATTTAAAGCAGTTTTCATTGCTCATAAGAAAGGCGGCACTGGAGATTTCAGGTATACGATTTCATTTTCTGTTGAATTACAAAGCAGTTGTTAGTAGTTTGAATTGTTGGGTTAAGCGGTTTGATTGTAAAACAACTGACAGTAAATAAAACCAACAGTTATCAAAGTATTGTTATTTTGTGTTTTAAACACCAAAGTTTTGGGAAGTATAAGATTAGAAAATAATATAATGTTATTATAAGCAATGGCAATCAGTTACATGTGTTGGGGCTTTTTCATTGACTGAAACTTAAAACAGCTCGTCACATCCAAATCAACATCCAATGAATTGATGCTCTGAAAAATCAGTTTCTAAAAAACATAAACCATACTGTAAAAGTTCTATTAAACTCTAAAGCTCTATTGGGTGGGGCTTATTTTATAGACCTTGGGATGCGGGAATGGGTTTTACTTTTTAATGTGTTGATCTGTCAGTAACATGTCAAAACTGAATTTATTAAACAACTACAAGTTTATATAGTGTTATATGCATAAGTGCGTGAAGTGCTATTAAGGTGCAAGTGCGCATGTGATTACTACATAGTGTAACAAATGTTCCAAATACTTTTTTTAATTTTTTTTATTTAAACAATATTTCTTCTCAACATTTGCTCTAAGAGCAGATGCTCATCTAGAGAGCTTACACTGTTCCAAATACTCTTGCATCCATTTGCAATGAATGTTTGCACTTGGGTTTAAAAGTAAAATAATCACTACAATTTATTTAATTGAAATAATTATTGAAAACCTACATACCATAAAGATCACAATAATAATTATTATTATTAAATCAATACAGCAAGTAGCAACCCTCCAAAATTAACAACCACTCAAATGTAGAATATCAAACCTTGTTTATATGGACACTGTAGGGACCACAGAAAGTGTCCATATTAAAGGGACACTGTCCCGGCGTATTTGCTGAAAACTGTTATAAATGCATGAAAATGGTCCCTAAATCTATGAAATAAGAACTTAATAAACTCTAACTAAATGATAAAAAGCAATTTCTTCAAGAAATTCCATACTGCAACAAAATTTTTGCAAAATTTCAAAGATTTCCGAGCCAAATTTGAAACTTTGAAAAACTGACATCCTGACGTTTTTTCAAAAATCCATATTGCAATCCATTTCCATCCTCGCTGGCGTTTGTCATCCTCACTTCCTAATAGGTTCCTGTCATTTGTCGAGTGCTTTTCTACATAATTAAACCCATTATTGATCAACTTTGTATGATCTAGATATGTTTCTGAGCTTCCCAAAATCATGCTAAAATCAGGACAGTGTCCCTTTAAGTATGAGCTAGGGACCATAACCACTGTCCGTAATAATGAGGTGTCTGTAAATTGGGGTTCCACTGTAATTATTTGTTTGTCTCAAGCTGCTGGAATTTTTCTATAATTAACAAAACTAGAATAAACCATTTGTTTTTACTTGTTTTTGTGCTCACAGCTTAAAATAAGAGTTCATTTTATGTGCCTGTTACAGTGTATGTTTTCATATTTGACATGATTATGGAAGGATAGGCCCAAATTGGGTACACATTTTAGCTACCTGAAAGTAACTACAGTTGAAGCTCTCTGAGCGGACACTCGTAAGCACACAGCTCTACTTACAGCCGCCTTGACAAAACCCTGTTTGAACTCTAGCTCATACAAAATCTGTATAAATTTACACATTCCAGTAAGTGGCCAGTTGTGGACTGTCACTTTTTCTGCTTCCCAAGGGTGTCCGCTTACGGTAGCTTCAAATGTCCCCCAAAAAGTTGCAACCCTTTGAAAGCAGTGAATAACAACAGGCTTCTAAATTCAAAAGTTATTTTCAGAACTTAAAATTAGGTTGCAACTTGAAACTATAAAAAAGTGCATTGTGTTGAAGTGTTTACTTTCTAATTGCCTATAACTTCAGTGTGAGCATAATTCATGATCTGGAATTCCTTTGGGTTTTGGGAAAGAGGAAAACACTAAATCTTGTATTTCAGATGGCAGAAACGAAAGAGTCCTCCAGATGATCTTGTGGTCCCATCCTACTATGTACCGTAACTTGGGTTGGGTGGATGTTACTGCGTGAAACATAGCATCGACCACCTTGTAAATATGCGGTGATCCAAGCCACCGCACCATGGTTAAAGAATCTTTGACTAGAATATTGAAGAGAACAGCAAGTAAATTAATAAAATTATGCCAAGATCTAGGCATGGTAAACAGACAGTGAATGTAAACTACTACAATATTATTGCCATCATAAATCTTGGGACACTTCACCTTTTCGCTGACAAATGGTCTTGCTCGACTTAGTTTGTCTTTACCTCCCCCTCCCCAATGACCTTCCATGGGGTGGGTATGTAGGGGCAGATCCAGGAATGTTTGATGGGGGGAGGTCCCAGGGGTTTTTTGAAAATGTGAAGTACGTAGATTGATGAAGAATTTTTGGAAGTAGACGGCAGTAGTTGTTACTAAAAACGTGCAGAGGGAGGTGTTTGGGGGCCAACCCCCAGAAAAAAATTGAGATTTCAGGCTCTTGAAGAGTGCATTTTAGTGGATCCTGGAGATGAGTTTTGCTATGGTTAATGGAGAAAGCAAAAAAACCCTCAGGTCTGATATGGGGATCCGAACCCCCCTGAACCTCTCCCTGGATCTGCCACTGGTATGGATATTTTCTTGTGTGAGGACTATTTTTGCCTGGCATAAAAAAACTAGACCATTAATTTACTTTTTTAATGTACCTTTCTCATAATACTCAATTCCATAGCATTCTTTGGTGTCTTCGTCAAGGTTATTCCACTGTCTATCTAGGTGCTGGATATTCTTTTCAGCAAGAGTTATATTTGTTTTAAACATCCCAGGTTCGATAATGTGAACTGTAACTCCAAAATGCCTCATTTCGTTGCGCAACGAATCAGAAAAGGCTTCTACACCAAACTTGGAGATGCAATATGCTGCCGCACCCGGGTTGGAAAGTCTTCCAGAAGAACTCGCAACATTGACAACTCGTCCCCTTGGTTCTTTTGAGTAATGGAAGGAATGCTTTCGTTACTGACACCATCCCCCAGAGGTTAATGTCGACAGTTTTCTTCATTTCTTCCACACTCTGCCATTCAATCAGCCCGGGTATCCAATTCCTGCATTATTTACTACCGCCCACAAACCTGCAAAAAAATTATCATAATTTATAAGCATAAAAAAAATGCAAACTTAAATATTTTTGTCCATTAAGCCCCTGTCTAACAATCCATGATACCAGGGGCACATCCAGGAAATTCCGAAACAGGTGGCGCAACACCCTGGGGGGGGTGGGGGTAACACAAAATTGACCAATCAGATTTACTGGACACAATCAATATATGAATTCCAAACTCATTTGAAACAATCTCGAGCGGACGGAAAACTGTTTAGTTCAAACAAGTTTAGTTGGAATTCATTGTTTGTGCCCTGTATGAGTGACCCTGGTAATAGTAGTCGCACAATAAAAAAAACAAATTCCCAGACAAAAGGGGACCCATGCCTCGGCCTCACCCCTAAACCCATGGATACAATTCAATTTAGTATCGAATGCTACTTTCTCCCTACTCTCAGACCCTCGCCACCATTCCTGTTTGGGAAGGGAGAACCTGGGAGTAAAGGGGGAGGCAGAAAAGACAGGGGGGGGGGGGGGGGATGCAGGAGGGAACCAGGAGAAAAAGTAAAAAAATGCACATAATATATCATAAAAACATCCCGTTTTGTCTCGGGGGGGGGGGGGGGGGGGGGGGCAGGGGGGGAGGGTTACTCGGGTATGTTTTGGATGGGTATGTGCCGTCCAGGTCTCCATTTTAGAAAGAATTTGCATTCAAAATGATACCCCATTCTAGAAATAGGCCAATTTTTAATACCCCGTTCTAGAAATTTAGTAAATTTCAATACCACGTTTTTGAAAAGCCTCGAATATGGATACCCGTTCTAGACCAGGAGTCCCAAAATTACGACCCCGTTGGGCGGGCACTTACATACCCGTATAGGTATTTTGGGGGAGTACCCCCCCCCCCCCCCCCCCCCCACCACCACCACCCGGTTTCGTCCAGATGCAGAGTCGTCGAGCACAAATCGATTCACTAATACCTTGTGAAGGGAGGCGTGACTTGACTGCTTCTAAAGCATTTTGCACATCACTGGACTCGGCAACATCCAGTTTGAGTGTTCTCAGTTTCCCGAGAACATTCACTTGTCAGCTTCGCTTCTCCTTCGGAAGTGAGACAAGCAGCAAACACCCGCAAACCCTGAGCATCTAACCTCTTGGCCAGCTCGTAACCGAAGCCACTGTCACATCCCGTGACAAGCACGGCTTTCTTCTCCAGATCCGACACACGACCATCGCACAAGAAGGAGAAGGTAATGTACAAAGTTAGTACAATAACAGTTAGTAACAGAGCGCCTTGAAAGGAAAATACAACGCTTAGTAGGTCAACAAACATGACGGACGAATGTTCTCAATGTTTTATATTGGCTTGCCCGTGAGAAATATTGAGTCACGCAATCAGTTCACACATTGTCCATCACGCACGCGCGTCACCTGGAGCGCGAAAATCCTGCGTCCCCCTCTGGGTACGAGATTGGATTCAATAATAACTTATACTGGGTGATTTCTTTTGTTTTATTCCCCTGAGCCGCGGACCAAGTTGGAATTTCCACTGGTAATAAGACTCTCGCAGGCCCTCGCAAAGCTCGGAGTGGGGAGAGAGAGATACGTCAGTTCACAGGCCCGTAGACAGGATTTTGAATGGGGGGGGGGGGGGGGGGGATGCGTTAGAGATGAAAAGTTCGGATCGTACGAACGCCGAAGGCGTGAGCTACTAGGGGTCCGGGGGCATGCCCCCCCCCCCCCCCCCCCCCCCGGGAAATTTTTGAAAGATTAGGATGTCTGAGACTGCATTTCGTGCGTTTTGAAGGCAGTATGATATGAAACCATGCAGCCAAAAGCGAACGTAAAAACATGAATATTTCGGGAACTGTTCAGTTAAAGAAAATATCGATGAAAGAATACTAAAAATACATATTGCAGACCTTCGATTAAAGACACTTTTTAGGCCAAAGGAGTGAATATTTAGATGAAGAAAACTGATGACTCGCTTGATGTTGTCTTTGTCGATGAAGACGATATATATGTAAACACGTTCAAAGCTGCGATTGTTTTAATTCAGACCTTATTTTCAAACTACACCTGTCCAGTTATCGAGTTAGAGCACAAGCACTACTATTTCACTTTCTTTTGAACCGTCGGTCCACTATAGGTGGACCTCCACAGCCCGTGGGGGGGGGGGGGTGCGGACGCACCCATCGCACCCCCCTCCCTACGGGCCTGGACTTCAGGACCGTTCAGGCACGTGTCCTAGAGAATCTCGTCCCCAGGCCATCTCCGCTTTCAAGATGGCGGGTTTGCCGGCGCGCCGCCATTTTGAATGCCAAGAAGACTCTGGGACGACCTGGGGACGAGGTTGAAGTTGAAGGAGCGGTTGAAGGGTGGTTGAAGGGGTTGAAGGCTTAGCCTGCGAGCAGGCTCTCGTACGCGCGATGAGCGCGGAGCGCGATCGTCATCCTTAGTATTGCGTGACGTTCGAGCGCGGAGCGCGAGGGCGTGGGCCGAAACGTTTCAGCCCACGCTCTCGCGCTCCGCGCTCGAACGTCACGCAATACTAAGGATGACGATCGCGCTCCGCGCTCATCGCGCGTACGAGAGCCTGCTCGTAGGCTATTGAAGGCTGTGAACAAATCCTTGTTGTTTGCACTTTGTAGTGTCCGCAATGGAAGATGGAGAGTGGATAGTTTTCGAAGGGGATGTTACCATCGACGACTTTGTAAAGAGAAACCGACCATCTTTGATTGAGAATTCCCACCATCCGTGGGTTAAGGTGGTTAATCCTCAACGCCTACCTTGCCGGATTCCCAAGGAGGATCGACATTCGCTTCTTGAAGAATGGGAAACAGTCAAAAGAAATCCCGGCAGAATTACCGCCGACTTTGTTCGAGATTTAGCGGAGAAATATGCTTACAAGTCAGGAAAATGGTTAATCTATTCTGAAAGGTAGAAAATACAAGTTCCATGACATTTAATATTGATCGCGTAGTAAGTACTAGAGCCGAAATTTATACGTCTGCTCTCGCAGGCTATTATTGACCAAGCGTGTTCGCCCCAAAATGGCGGGATATTGGCCTCGTTC
This sequence comes from Desmophyllum pertusum, assembly GCA_029204205.1. Lineage (NCBI taxonomy): Eukaryota > Metazoa > Cnidaria > Anthozoa > Scleractinia > Caryophylliidae > Desmophyllum > Desmophyllum pertusum. Next base: position 385,267 of record MU827317.1, read on the forward strand.
TTTCTTTCTTTGCATGTTCGACTTATTTCGTCTCGTGCTACAAAATACAAAACAAATCTAGGCCAATATTCCGCCATCTTGACCTCACCGGCGCTTAGTTATTTCAGTTTTTAAATTAGCCGAATTCATATTAGAGACGAAAAACCGTCTTAGACGGGAAACTCGTCTTATATGAATCCGGTGAAGGACGAGTTTGCCGTCTTAAATTTATCCGTCCAAGTCATTTATCCGTCAAATTTTACCGTCCTTAAATTCATATTAGACGGAATATTGTCGGACGGAATTTCGTCTGAGACGAGTTTCACGTCTTTAATAACTTATATGAATTGGCTAATTGTTCTTGACCACCGAAAAAAACATATATAAGGTTGCATCTTTGTTTTACATAAAGTCCTATCAAGCTCGAAATATGGCTTCGTTAAATTTTTAATAGTTCTGAGAAATGTCAATATCAGACTAATATCCCGACTCGACTAAATTGTTTATTACACGACCTTATTCTTTCCCAAAATATTCTCTTTATGTTATAAAAGAAGTAGAAAACGGCCACATCTTGTTTACATATCCTGACGTAAACAATCGAGGAAGTTTGGATTTACATAAAGTTTTGATTCTCCGAAACGTTTTCAAGTGTTTGCATCTGATCTGGACATCCCCTCCCCCCCCCCCCCCCCCCCCCTCCCTCCACGCTCCTCTTTATACCCTCAAATATAGTCCTTTCCAATATTATTTTTCCCATCATTAGTTTCTTCGTTCGCTCGTTCTCTACTCCATCCGGAGGGCTACGTGCGCTCGTAACTCGACAAAGTTTATTTCCCAGGACTGACAAGTAGAACAAATTGTGGAGCCAGTAAAAATAGACCGGGTGTGGAAATGGGTTCGTTCCGAGTCTTCCCTTCGTCCAGTGCGGTCAAACCAAACCCAAGCCCGTGACCCAACCCTTCCCATGATGCCAACAGAAACTATAAAGCGATTTCAGCCCTTCGCACATGGAAATTGAATTGAAAAATACAGTTGAACACTTCGGGCTCAAATCAAATCGTCTTAAATTAATTGTAACTTGCAGCCCACCAAAATAACCGTTCTTCTGAAAAAAATTGTGTACAATTAACTTTGCGATTACAGAGATTGCGATTTTTCAAGATAAACTGAATTCTACTTTTTACCGGAATTAATATTGTTAATCATGATTTTCATACTGTCTTTTTGCCATAGAGCTCGAATTGATGCAATATGGAAGTCGGTAGCCACAGCAGTGGTCAGCGGTAGACTTGGAACCGCTGCAAAGGTCAGCACACGTGACCCTGAAGAGAGTACGCACGTGATTTGCGTGTACACAGAAGATTTCACCGATGAAGAGGAAGTACGAGCGGTTGAGAAAGGTCTCAAAGAAGTAGGAGTTACTGCCCAGATGCTGTACAAGCCAGACATCTACACAACACTGGGAATTTATCGCAATAATCCATGGCGACTTAAACCTACAATCTATACCAGTCAACCATAACAGAACCGCAAATAGTTATAGACCTATGGTAGTACTAAATTTTTGCGGGTTCTAATTTGAAACTTTTTGAAACTTTACTTCGATCTATATAGCTTAAGTTTTAGAAGCAACAAAGCTGTCGTGTTCTTTACTTGTTGTCTCATTTCTCTGATCTTCCAGCAGTACAGGATCGGGTTTAGAGATGAGTTGAAGAAGAGTAAAGTGTTTGTAGCTAACCAAGCCACGTCATTTTCAATTCCATTTACAGAAAGCCCAGCTGCAATACCAGTCGGAACATAGCAGGCAACTAATGATAACTGCACCCACAAAATGCTAGAAACAGTCTTTTTGTATCTTGCTATGTTTAGTGGAATCCCTCCTCCGTTCGGTTGTCCTTGAGGGAAATGGTTTTGTATTTGGGCTTGTTGATGTCGTAGTGTCGGGTGGATCCTTGTATAAGAGTAAATCGAAGTTACCAGAGAAAGTATTATGAATACAAAGCTTTCTAACACGGCAATATCTCTTCTCCACATCCGTATCCATCCATGTCATCCATGTGAAGCACCAATGAAACAAAAACAAATTATAACTGACTACCCGAACTCTCCTTAACCCTTTCACTCCCAAGAGTGCATCACGCACGCGCGTCACCTGGCAATATTGTTAAATTTTACTTGATTGATCTTGATTCAATACTAAGGTCACTTTGGCGAATAAAACAAAATAACTTATTCTTGGTGATTTCTTTGTTTTATTCCCTGAGCCGCGGACCAAGTTGGAATTTCCACGAGCAAGACTCTCGCGGGCCCTCGCATACCCTGCGAGACAGAGATTGACTTCTCTTTCGGCGCGCGCGCGATGAGAAGGAACCTCTGCACACAACCGCACGATCCTTTGATCTTGCCGCGTCCCAAATCTGGGATGAATAAATTAACAAGATACTGGTTTTTAACCGGTTAAAACTCGTTAAAACCTAGAAGTGCGCGCGCTTGCACGCGCTTCATCACGCGTACAGGCCACTTGTATGCTTCAGTACAAAATTTTCCTTTCAAAAACTGCTTCAAACTCGCTATAAGCAGAAACAATGATCATCTATTGGAAAAAGAATATTCTACTAACTGAACTAACCATTTTCCTAAGAAATTACCGGGAAAATTGCCAACAGATGCAAAGAAATTCAAAAGCTTACGCGTACAATTTAGCGCGCGCATGCTGAGCGCGAGTACCTATACTGACGTAGTTCGCGCATGCACGATAGGAAATCGAGCGGTTGTGTGCAGAGGTTCCTTCTGGTCGCGCGCGAAAAGAGAAGTGAATCTCTGTCTCGCAGGGTAGCCCTCGCAAAGCTCGCGGTGGGTGTCCTCCCCAGTCCTCCCCTACGGTATAAAAGGGTGGAGAGGGAGGGATAAGTTTCAGGCACGTGTCCTAGACTGAATACCTGACTGACCTCTAGGGACCTCAGACCGCCTCTTTCTGATTGGATACAGTTAAATAATGGCCATTCTGTATCCAATCAGAAAGAGGCTACTAACATGGCGGTCTGAGTCGGCACACGGATTCGTGGGTGCGCATTCATACTGCCTTTAAATTTTCGTCACTCGTTTTTGTTCAAGGGCTAACTCTGAGCCGTTTGGACGAAATTTCGATTGAATGGTACGAGCACATGCATTGATCTATCCTTTTTTCTGCTACTTGGCTTGGAAACCGGGCGACGGGATGTTTTGGTCGAAAATCGCCTCGGCGCTGGAGCTGTACGAATTTGTAGATATTGGAATGACCCTTTTCATTTAATTAGATGTACAGTAAACAACAAAAACAAAATCCTTCAAATCGCTTAAATTCGCCGTTTTGAGCCACAAAAACGACAACACACGACAGAAAAGGTAAACAGTCTACGTTGTTCAGCATGTATTTTTTTCATAGTTTACGTGACTATTGGCAGTTCTACGAACCATTCAGTAAATCACATACATTCACTATAAAAATGCAAAATAGCCGTGACACAGTGAAACAGTTTGTCTGGGCTCCCTGTGCTTCAGCTACTTGCCACCGTGAACAGACCCTTGTTGTTTGCACTTTGCAGCGTCCGCAATGAAGATGGAGAGTGGATAGTTTTTCGAAGCTGAAGGGGATGTTTTCATCGACGACTTTCTAAAGAGTAACCGACCATCTTTAATTGAGAATTCCCGCCATCCGTGGGTTGCTGTGCATGTGAACAATCCTCAACGCCCACCGGAAGGAAACTTGATCGAGATTCGCTTCTTGAAGAATGGGAAACGGTCAAAAGAAATCCCCGCAGAATTACCGCCGACTTTGTTCGAGATTTAGCGGAGAAATATGCTTACAAGTCAGGAAAATGGTTAATCTACTCTAAAAGGTAGAAAATACAAGTTCCATGACATTATTGATCGCATTATAAGGCTTTTATTGACCAAGCGTGTTCGGCCAAAATGGCGCGCGGGATATTGGCCTCGTTCTCTCTTTCTTTGCGCTGATGTTCGACTTTATTTCGTCTCGTCGGCTACAAAACGCAAAACAAATCTAGGCCAATATTCCGCCATCTTGACCTCACGCTTAAGACTGGTTTCCATATGATCGCAACGATCGCAAGAGTGATTTCCATTAGGCTCGATTTCCGCCGCTATCCGGCGAGTCCGGTCTTGTTCCTCCCCGAGAAGAACGGCTGGACGCGTGAGCGAACAGCCGTGTCTGTGACGTGTCTGTCGCGAAGCGATGAGTGCGATATCGGTTTTTCAAGTGAAATTTAACGTGGAATTCACGAGTCAGGCAATGAATTTTTCTTGAATCGCATAGCTACGGTGGCCCGTAAGTGTCACGGCAAACCAAAACTCACGGCAACACAACGTCAACTCACGGCAGAACAACGCCAACCCACGGCAGAACAACGCCAACCCACGGCAGAACAACGCCAACCCACGGCAGAACAACGCCAACCCACGGCAGAACAACGCCAACCCACGGCAAGAACGACGCCAACTCACGGCAGAAACGACGCCAACTCACGGCAGAACAACGCCAACTCACGGCAGAACAACGAAAGATTGTCACGGCGGAAGTGAAAAGCCACGGCGGAAGTGAAATACCACGGCGGAAGTACACTGACTGCTGCTACCTTTAAAACAACGAACGGGGAATGGAAGAACGGGGAATGGGAATGGGGAATCTTTTAGTAGAGCGAGATATACTCGTGAGAGTAAAACCATATACAGTGGAATCCCGATTTCTATAAAAAAAATCGGGGGAAATCGGGAGTTTGAAATATCGGGGGTAAAATTAAAGTGAAACGACTATTGGTTCGAGTTAGCGAGGTTTTGGATATCGAGGGTTCGAGAAATCGGGGATCCACTGTAGTGGCAAACACACACGCAAAACATTCAAACGACTGGCTATCGAGACGAGATCAGATAAAAGACAACTCTCAATTGAATTGGATGCAAGAAACAGGAAGAAATTAGCCTTAGCGTCAGACAAAGTATATATCTCTTCTCCAAATGCAAAAGCCTCTTGGAAGCTACAGTACTCTCTGACGAAATTGGACCAAGAAAATATTATATCCGCGTGTGATATCACCGAAGCAATCCAAGCTAAAATCCACCGTGAGCGGGATTGCCATGGGATGGAAAGCAATAAATGCACATTTAGGGTCCGCCCCTGTATATGCATGGCGAGAGCGAATCATCCGTGAATATGCATGTATATTGTGCCCTATTGGCCTGGAGTGTGCCTGGGGCGGCAAATGTGTTGAGCGCTACTATAGGGTAGGCGCTTGGCACGACGTTGAAAATTTTGCCCTCTGTGACGAGGAGTACGTGGTCTCCGCGCCTTGCACACTTTGGCGAGATGAGTGATTGAGTAAGTGAGTGAGTGATGCCCAGCTCAGGCCAGTGGGAACCGTGGCCCCTTGGAGGTCCCAGGTCTCCGCCCACCCCAGGGTCTACTGGCGTTAGCGCCGCAGGAGCTAGGCATGGCAGGTGCGTCTTATGTCCCACTTTTTGTGCTTGCGTGGTTCCGCGATCCTGTAGGTTCCGAGAAAACATCGCTGCGACCGTGTTGTTCTACACGGCCTCTTCGAAAGACATGAAGGCTAGTATTCGAAAGTTACGCTGGAGAGCTTTCCGCAAATGCCCAGTGGGGAAAGAACCCCGATCAAACCTGAAATTACAGAAGTACTCTCCCCTCGTGTTCAGCCTCCGGTACCCTTATGACATCTTATTAGACTCTTGCTGTTCAGCTAAATCAGCAGCCATGTCAGATGCGCACCAACTGTTAGAAGACACGCTCTTCGAAGGCGGGCAGACAGCCCCACGATCGCAGCGATGTTTTCTCTAACCTACAGGACCACCGGTCCATGGAACCACGCGGAACCACGCAAGCTCAAAAGTGGGACATAAGACGTACCTGCCATGCCTAGCTCCGGCTAACGCCAGTAGACCCTGGTGTGGGGCGTAGACCTGGGACCTTCCAAATGGCCGCCAGTTCTTGTTGGCCTGGAGCCCCCAAGTAGCCACAGTTCCGCTGGCCTGAGCAGGGCATCACTCACTCGCTCACTTACTCAATCACTCATCCTCGCCAAAGTGTGCAAGGCGCGGGGACCACGTACTCGGCAAAGTTTTCAACGTCGTGCTAGAGGCGCCTACCCTTATAGTATCGCTCAACACATTTGCCGCCCCAGGCACACTCCAGGCCGATGGGGCACAATATACATGCATATACACGGATGATTCGCTCCCGTCATGCATATACAGGGGCGGCTCGTATATGTGGCATTTATTGCTTTCCATCCCATGGCAATCCGCTCACGGTGGATTTTAGCTTGGATTGCTTCGGTGGATATCACACGCGGATTATCCCCCTGGAGTGGACAGGGGTTCACTGCTGGGGCCACGGGCCGGGTGGGTAGGGTTGGGGGCTCGAGCTCTTGATACTACGGGCATCTCTTCTATGAGGTTCATCCATAGTCGCCATTTGCCGGGCGGATATACCCATGGCCCACGTTTCTCTAGATGGGTGTTCGAGCAGCAGGGCAGGGCCTGCAGTGGGGGGCGGCGAGGGGTGGGCCAACCCTTGGGGGAAGGGCAGCGGGGCCATGTACGCCGGGCCGGGGATGGGTTGGGCCGGCCCTTAGCTTACTGGGCCAAGTTCGCGTACGCCGGGGCGTACAGCAATGTGGCTGAGCAATGGGTGGGGAAGTGAGCCAGTACCCCCCTTATATATACTACTAACGGGCAATATTTGAAATATATGTTGTATTTATATGAGGACGACTTTCAAGCCTTCGACTGTGTTCTGGCTCTTCCCTCTAGCGAGGTCATGTTGGTTTCCGGCCTGTACGTCGGCTTTCGCCCTCCTCCGTAATTTGCGATGCTTTGCTTTATTTTGATCACGGATACCATATTTTTTTTGGTCCAATTTCGTCAGAGTACTGTAGCTTCCAAGAGGCTATTGCATTTGGAGAAGAGACATATACTTTGTCTGACGCTAAGGCTATTTCTTCCTGTTTCTTGCATCAATTCAATTGAGAGTTTGTCTTTTATCTGATCTCGTCTCGATAGCCAGTCGTTTGAATGTGTTGCGTGTTGTGTTTGCCACTACAGTGGAATCCCGATTTCTCGAACCCTCGATATCCAAAACCTCGCTAACTCGAACCAATAGTCGTTTTCACTTTAATTTTACCCCCGATATTTCAAACTCCCGATTTCCCCCGATTTTTTTATAGAAATCGGGATTCCAACTGTATATGGTTTTACTCTCACGAGTATATCTCGCTCTACTAAAAGATTCCCCATTCCCATTCCCCCGTTCTTCCATTCCCCGTTCGTTGTTTTAAAGGTAGCAGCAGTCAGTGTACTTTCCGCCGTGGATTTTCACTTCCGCCGTGGCTTTTCACTTCCGCCGTTGACAATCTTTCGTTGTTCTGCCGTGAGTTGGCGTTGTTCTGCCGTGAGTTGGCGTTGTTCTGCCGTGAGTTGGCGTCGTTCTGCCGTGAGTTGGCGTTGTTCTGCCGTGGGTTGGCGTTGTTCTGCCGTGGGTTGGCGTTGTTTTGCCGTGAGTTGACGTTGTGTTGCCGTGAGTTTTTGGTTTTGCCGTGACACTTATGGGCCACCGTACATAGCCTTTTAAAAAAGGAAAATACGGTACTTTATAATAAAACAGCGCTCGAGAAAGCCATTCAACGTCAACTGTCAGGACTGTCAAAGATTCTGTCACAAACTTTATATTTTATCCTCGTGGTAGTAGTTTTTCCATTTTAATTGGGAAACGTTATTTGTAGACCTTAACGGGTTTGTCAGTAATTATAAGAACTCCGGCAAGTAGCAAAAACTACATAAGCTTATTACTGAAGACAGAATGATGAACACTTTTACTTCGGCCGCGGCACACTGAAATGAATCAAAAGAAAAACCCGGGAAGAAAAGCTTGGAAAAGACGTCAAGCAAATGCTGTAAGTAAGATTATACTTTATACCTTGAAAGAACTTAAGCTTATTAGCGTACAAAATTCTACGTTTTAAAATTTCAATGGCTTAGTCCATCCTTGGTTTGAGAGAAGGTTTTTAGACCTCGTTGACTTGTTTTCGTTTCGAATGTGAATTTATTTGTACTCAGTGCTGTGTAAACACTTGTTGATCTTCGAGCGGTTGTTTTTGTATTTTCAGTTAGCACAGAGAACTATTACGGTCAAGCTATCGAAAGTATTAGTTAAAGAATGTAAACAACTATTCTTTTAGCCGAAAATTTTGACTATTTCGCTACAAACGGAACTGAAAAAAGTGTCATCAAATGTGCTTTTAGCGAGTTTACCGAAAAATCACCACGCGGTATTAAATGATTGCTGTTTTCAAGTGGGTTTTGAAGTAAGATAATTTTATTATGATCAAACTATCGACAGTGTCACTTCAACAAAATAGAAAGCTCCGGGAAAATTTGGCGTATTATTTTTCAAGCGGACGTTTTGACGACGTTTTTAAAAGTACTGTTTATTTAACTTACGTGTTTTGAAATTGTTCGCGCAGCACAAAAAGCTTTATTTTGTAGTCGCATGTGGTTTAACGACCAGGTTTATCCGCTGCATTTGTGGCTATTTCTCTGACACTATGAAGTCATTTAAACGTTTTACACTTTACTTTACTGTACTACTGTTTGTCCCGTAGTTTTAGTCAGTTTTCCTCTCTTCAGGTTTCTTGTACTTGCAAGCATCGATCGATGATTGCGCTTCTTCAATTTCTCGAGAGAGTTGAGTTTGAGTTCAAAGCTGGCTAACTCTTGAATCTCGCATTGGAAAAAAAAAACCCTCATGTTTGCTTTTGGCTTTTCTGACATTGATGCTGACATTGAAACCATACGAAAACCGCATTTTTATATTTTAATTTGCGATGTCGAAAGTAAACAAACACAATCTTGCGTTGGGCCTCGCTTTCAACTCACTTCATGCAATTCAGCTATGCAATTCAACTTCTCAGGCATGCAATTCCACGTTGAATACCTCGCATCGATAGCCAATCAGAGTGCGAGAATTCTCTGAGCTATGCGATTCTACATCAAATCCCAGATAAAATTCATCACACAAGTTTACCGACTGTTTTATGAATTGTATAGTACATGTCGAATGCCCAAATGGATCTCATTAGTTGCCTTGTGCGGTTGTAGTGGCTTCGCTCCCCGGCTTAGCGCGAACTTTCCGTGATGTATTTCCTTGGTGCGGATGAAAAATCCATCTGTCGGTTGAATTACAAAGACATCATGCCCATTAATTTACATTAACGATTCCTATTGCATATTTCTTCGAGAGTTTCAAGGCTAAATGTCTCTTGAAGACGATCGAACGCCGGCCCAAACAACTGCTTTGCATCCGTGAAAGATAATTTATGCCTGCTCGATTCGTGCAGGCACGTTTCTCATTGGTGGAAATTAACAATGCCAAGCTCACGACTCCAGCCGTGCCTTCGGGAGATGAGCGTGTGCTCATTTTCCCGAACAGCGGCTGGTAATCGAGCCTAGGTTTCCATATGATCGCAGTGATATGATCGTTGCGATCGTTGTGATCATATGGAAACCAGGCTTTAGTCAATTCAATATGAATTTCAGTTTTTAAATTAGCCGAATTCATATTAGAGACGAAAACCGTCTTAGACGGGAAACTCGTCTTCTATCGGTGAAGGACGAGTTTACCGTCTTAAATTTATCCGTCTAAGTCATTTATCCGTCAAATTTTACCGTCCTTACATCTAAATTCATATTAGACGGAATATTGTCGGACGGAATTTCGTCTGAGACGAGTTTCCCGTCTTCTAATATGAATTGGCTAATTGTTCATAACCGCCGAAAAAAATAAGGTTGCATCCTTGTTTTACATAAAGTCCTATCAAGCTCGGAATATGACTTCGTTAAATTTTTAATAGTTCTGAGAAATTTGCTGGTACAATATCAGACTAATATCCCGACTCGACTAAATTGTTTATTACACGACGTTATTCTTTCCCAAAATATTGCCTTTTATTTTTATTATGAAAGAAATAGAAAACGGCCACATCTTGTTTACATATCCTGACGTAAACAGTCGAGAAAGTTTGGATCTACATAGTATTTGCATCTGATCTGGACACAGCTCTCGGCTGGACATCGCGGGACGCGGGAATCCTGCGTGATAACCAACAGAGAAGCGCACATGGCAAAATGAGCATAATTAACGAAGTCTTCTGGCTGTTGGAAAGAAAATATCTACAAAAATCTCTGATTGCTTTTCGAAAAATGAACAACTCTCTCTGAATTTAAAGGCCCGGTAATAAATGTTGATTCTTGTATTAAAAACAGTCACTTTTTTTAAAAAGCGCTGAAAGTTGGTAATTTTGCACCACGCTTGTTAATTTTAGATGCATTTCCAGCCATTTCAGAGGACTTAAATTCACAGGACCCCCTAGATAGCTCAGCGTTCGCATTAGCCCCCCCCCCCCCCCCCCCCTTCGGCTCATGTGAAGTTCGGCGTCTGAATCCTGAATCACTGAAAGCCGGTCCAAATCCCGGCTGAGCCAGGCGGGAAGAACGGCTGAGCCGATCCGAATTCATTCAGCCGTTCCGAATTGATTCAGACGCCGTACCTCACATGAAATTTTAAGTTCATGAATTAAAATTCATCGAATTCGATTCGGCTCATGTGAAGTACGGCGTCTGAACTGGCCTTAATCATGACTTTTCATACTGTCTTTTGCCATAGCGCTCGGATTGATGCAATATGGAAGTCGGTAGCCACAGCAGTGGTCAGCGGTAGCCTTGGAACCGCTGCAAAGGTCAGCACACGTGACCCCAAAGAGAGTACACACGTGATTTGCGTGTACACGGAAGATTTCACCAATGAGGAGCAAGTACGAGCGGTTGAGAAAGGTCTCAAAGAAGTAGGAGTTACTGCCCAGATGCGGTACAAGCCAGACATCTACACAACACTGGGAATTTATCGCAAGAATCCATGGCGACTAAAACCTACAATCTATACCAGTCAACCATAACTGAACCGCAGATTTATTGGCCGACATTTCAGCTAGCAGAACTAGTTATTATCCTCTGTGCTAGGGCTATCACTTACTCCTCTTTGCCCCTCGTGCGGTACAGTAAAAACCCGCAAGTAAGAACCTGCATTTTACTAAGTTAGCCTAAACAGGTTCTTACATAAATGGTAATTAGGACAAATTTAGGCTATTTAGGTTCTTAAATAGGTTCTTATTTTCTGAAGAAAAAAATTACATTGTAGCTAATATAATTTAGTGGTATTCAGCCTATTCCTTATATAAAATCTGCATACCAAGTAAGTATTTATGTAAAAATGACTATAATAAGAACAATTGACGCACTGATCACATGAATTTCAAAATGTTGACCTATCTTATTTGCCCAAGTGTACACATTTTTAATATAAATTTTAGAAAATAAGAACCTGTTTCAAATTTTAGGCTAAACAGGTTCTTGTATAGAGGGGGTCTAATTGGCAAATTTTAGCCTAACAGGTTCTTAAAAACTAGGTTCTTACTTGCGGGTTTTTACTGTATAGGGCTTCTGCCATAGAAAGAAAATCAGTAACGGCTACTAACTAACTTAGTGATACAGCCATGAGTAGCAGAAGCATGTTATATGACTCTGATAGAGCGGTTGTCAATAGCCCTTTTCACGGTTAACCTAAAACATTTGCATAACAATACAATTAAACATAGAAGCGAGGCAATTTCGGGCACAAGCTGTAAAACATCGTGATTTTCTTGAGCTCCTTAAACTATGTTAGTATAAAAATAGTTTTAAAACAGAGAAGAACTTAATATACAACTATTTTAGTTAAATTTTTCCGAAAAGATCGTAACCCGACCTCCCTGTTGCTTATGCGAATCTACTCTTTATTAATAGAGAAAAGTCGTTTACATTTTTTTTCTAAAAACAACGTAAACTAAAAGAATTGTAGTTCTTCTACATTTTAAACTGTTTTTATACTAAAAGAGTTGAAGGAGTTCAAGAAAAACACGATGTTTTGCAGCTTGTGCCCGAAATTGCCTCGCTTCTATGTTCAACTGTATTGTGAAAAGGGCTATTGAGTATCGATTTCAATTGAGTATCGACCATCTCAACCAATCAGATGCAAAACCAAAACCAATCGCGACTTGGTCACACGCGTTTTCCCGCGCTTGATGCCGGTCACGTGTATTTGCTACGAGTTCTCATTGGTTCATTGCGTTGTTTACGTTTGTTGTAATTGGCCATTGTAATTGCTTTAGTTTTGAATTTACGACACCATGCTCGATTGAAATCGCTCTTGTAGTAGTTAATGGTTAACTAGTAAAGATGACATGTAAACATACGGTGCCGTGGTATGATAAATTTATACAGTATTTTTAAAAGATCATACTTTGCATCGTGATAATGAGACTAAACTTGGTCAAATAATCAAAAGAAGCAAAACTATTTTTTTAAAGACCACATGGTCACGTGATTGGCCACGCCCTATAATCTAAGAAAACCATCGTTATAGATTCCCACCATTAGTCGCATTGGAAGATTAAGTTTTTATCCATAAAACTTTTACCCTGAGAAGGGTCTCAAGGAATCCGGTCGGAATGGTACAAAACGTTTAACTGCGCAAGTGCTATTTGCTGTTTTCCACTAGTGCCAGTCCTTCTCCAAGATCTAATTAGAACACTAGCAAGACATTAAATAATTTTGACTCATTCCAACTGTTGTTTCAAAGTAAGTGTAGGCAGTCATTACTCAGATGTAAAATTGGTTCAGTAGTTGCTCGCTAACTGGTGGGAATTTTGAGTCAATATATTTCTTACAAAATTGGGCGTGGCTAGTCACGTGATCAAAATATGAAACATATTCGACATTAATTTTGGAGGGTTTTCGGTCAAGATTGACCTTAAATTGTAATCTTGGAGATATCTCTCTTTTATTTTATTTTAGACCACCTCCCTTCAAATATGTAGGGAACCAGGCCTTAATTCACCTGAGACAAAGATCAGTGACCGCCAGGCATCGAAAGAACAGTTTTGTTGGAGGATGAATCAAAGGCACTCTGTGAAGAGCAATGAGGGCTAGAACATTGCCCAGAGATGCGGTGATGGAAAGAACAATGTTTAAGCCTGAAACAAATTCAACTATGCCTGCTGGTGATGCGCTGAGTACTTGGTGCAGTTTACTTGTATAGTTTCCATCTCCAGTAACGTTCGCCATTATTCTTGGGTGGGCAGAAAATTAAAGCTTCCTGTGAGGCGAGTCTTTAGTTGAGGGAAACCAGCTTACAGCTTTATCAGTGGGATGATGATTTTATATGTCACTGATAACAAGTCCAGTTGTGCTTTATAAATAGCTGTTTTAACTGGATATGATTGCCTATTAATTTTTGAAGGCCCGTTAACCAGTGAGAGAGCGTTGATGAAGTTAGCCTGTACTATACTAGTAGTCAATTTTCTGGAACTCATTAAACGAAACGTTTGGGTTGAAAAGTGATAGATATGTCAGATGCTTGCATGTAATATTCTCGCTTACCAATGATCGATGAGGTCATTTAATTTCCGAGTTGCATCTAACGTCTTGGCCAGCTCGTAACCGAAGCCACTGTCACATCCCGTGATAAGCACGGCTTTCTTCTCCAGATCCGCCGGGGGGGGGGGGGGGGGGGGGGGGGGGGGTACTCAAAAATGTTTTATACGTGGGGAGGCTCCGCCCAGAGGTCCAACCCCTTAACCTTTTATATACCATTTTTGACAGAAAAGGTACCCCTTTCATATACCTTCCATGGAAAATGGTACCTTTTCATATACCTTCCATAGAAATTATGAAAATGGTACCCCCTTTCACATACCTACAGTAGAAACACTGCATCCCTTTTCTATACCCTTGGAATGAACTTAATTAACAATATATATCCCCAGAAGGAAGTGGAAGGAATCTGTAGTACGATGCCTAAGAACATCAAACCTGTAGTCCACCTCATACCTCATGATGACAGTTTTTCCTACCCTTTTCCATACTCCAACTCGTGAAATCCCTACCCTTTTCTATACTCCAACTCGTGAAATCCCTACCCTTTTCTATACTCCAATTCGTGAATTCCCTACCTTTTTATATACCTCCAGTCTGAAAAGTAACCCCTTTAGGGCGGAGCCTCCCCGTATAGTCCATTATAGGGAGTACCCCGGGCGACCATCGCACAAGAAGGAGAAGGTAATGTACAAAGTTAGCACAAGAACAATTAGTAACAGAGCGCCTTGAAAGGAAAATACAACGCTTAGTAGGTCAACAAACATGGCGGACGAATGTTCTCAATGTTTTATTTTGGCTTGCCCTTGCGTGAGTATTGTGGAGAAATATTGAGTCACGCAATCAGTTCACACATTGTCCATTGCGCACGCGCGTCACCTGGTGCGCGAATATATATATATATATATATATATTTTTTTTTACTTGACTGATCTTGATTTAATACTAAGCCCGGGTCACAAAATAACTTATACTGGGCGATTTCTTTTGTTTTATTCCCTGAGCCGCGGACCAAGTTGGAATTTCCACTGGCAGTAGGACTCTCGCAGGCCCTCGCAAAGCTGTCAAAGCTCGGGGTGGGTGTCCTCCTCTAGTAAAGGGTGGGGAGTCCTAGAGCTAGAGAATACCTGACTGACCTTGACTACGGGTAGTCCCTAATTTTTCTCAGATCGAGCGGGTGAGCGCGCGCTATCTCGCGCCCGCGAGAAGACGCGACTCGAGAACTGACTTGTCCCCAGTCGTCTCTCTTAAAATATTAAGCGCGGCCGAGGGGAGCGCAAGGGGTGATGGGAAGGACGAAAGGCTTCCTTCCTTCCCAGCATCCCCGCGTCTTGCGACTCCCAACAAAGGAGACAAGAGAGACGACTGGGGACGAGTCAGACGCGAGGAGGCGATCAAATATCTGGGATCAAATATGGACCTTAATCACGTAGCCTGCGAGCGCAGACGTATTTCCGGCTCGAGTTGCCCCGGCGGGGCAACTCGAGCCGGAAATACGTCTGCGCTCGCAGGCTATTAATCACGCGGCGGCCATCTTAAATCCCAGAGGATTAAAACCTTTGTTTCCGCATCTGAAACCCCACGTAAACTGGTTGTGAAACGTCTGAATGGCGGGCTGTGATTAAGGCCCATTTGATCCCAGAATTAGAACCGTTGGTCAAGTGTGAGAAAACGAGTTTCGATCGTGTGTGACGTGATAAAATACTCCAAGATTCGCGCCAAGCCGCTTTCTTAAAAGCGGAGTAGACCCTGGGAACGAGGTAAACTGGTGACGTCATCGACGTCAGCTACTTGTCACCTTGCGGTGTCCGCTACAATGGAAGATCAGGTGGAAGATGGAGAGTGGATTGTTTTCGAAGGGGATGTTACCATCGACGACTTTGTAAAGAGAAACCGACCATCTTTGATTGAGAATTCCAACCATCCGTGGGTTAAGGTGGCTAATCCTCAACGCCTACCTTGTCATATTACCGAGGAGGATGAAGATTCGCTTCTTGAAGAATGGGAAACGGTCAAAAGAAATCCCCGCAGAATTACCGCCGACTTTGTTCGAGATTTAGCGGAGAAATATGCTTACAAGTCAGGAAAATGGTTAATCTACTCCAAAAGGTAGAAAATACAAGTTCCATGACATTATTGATCGCATTATAAGACTTTTATTGACCAAGCGTGTTCGGCCAAAATGGCGCGCGGGATATTGGCCTCGTGGCTTTCTTTCTTTGCGCTGATGTTCGACTTTATTTCGTCTCGTCGGCTACAAAACGCAAAACAAATCTAGGCCAATATTCCGCCATCTTGACCTCACGCTTAAGACTGGTTTCCATATGATCGCAACGATCGCAAGAGTGGTTTCCATATGATCGCAACGATCGCAAGAGAGGTTTCCATATGATCGCAACGATCGCAAGAGAGGTTTCCATATGATCGCAGCGATGCGATCGCTGCGATCGTTGCGACTGCGATCGTTGCGATCGTTGTGATCATATGGAAACCAGGCTTTAGTCAATTCAATATGAATTTCAGTTTTTAAATTAGCCGAATTCATATTAGAGACGAAAAACCGTCTTAGACGGGAAACTCGTCTTCTATCGGTGAAGGACGAGTTTACCGTCTTAAATTTATCCGTCTAAGTCATTTATCCGTCAAATTTTACCGTCCTTACATCTAAATTCATATTAGACGGAATATTGTCGGACGGAATTTCGTCTGAGACGAGTTTCCCGTCTTCTAATATGAATTGGCTAATTGTTCATAACCGCCGAAAAAAATAAGGTTGCATCTTTGTTTTACATAAAGTCCTATCAAGCTCGGAATATGACTTCGTTAAATTTTTAATAGTTCTGAGAAATTTGCTGGTACAATATCAGACTAATATCCCGACTCGACTAAATTGTTTATTACACGACGTTATTCTTTCCCAAAATATTGCCTTTTATTTTATTATGAAAGAAATAGAAAACGGCCACATCTTGTTTACATATCCTGACGTAAACAGTCGAGAAAGTTTGGATCTACATAGTATTTGCATCTGATCTGGACATCCCCCCTTCCCTCCACGCTCCTCTTTATACCCTCAAATATAGTCCTTTCCAATATTATTTTTCCTATCGTTAGTTTCTTCATTCGCTCGTTCTCTACTCAGGAACCGCGCAGGGGGAGGGGCTGCCACTTTTCTAAAAAATAATAATAATAAAAATTTCCAGGAGAAGTTGGTGATAAAATTTTCTTTTTGATCCGAACGGACCGAAAGTTGCAATAACCATTAGCAAAGTAGACGTGATTACAACTGAACAAATATCAAGAGTTAAGATAACTTAGAGTGGACTGACTTTATGCTATTGAGCAGTTGTATATTGCGTTTTATAGAGAAACGTTTTTATGAAAACATTTTATCGCCATAGATACTTTAAACTGAGAATTATACACAGCTCTCGGCTGGACATCGCGGGACGCGGGAATCCTGCGTGATAACCAACAGAGAAGCGCACATGGCAAAATGAGCATAATTAACGAAGTCTTCTGGTTGTTGGAAAGAAAATATCTACAAAAATCTCTGATTGCTTTTCGAAAAATGAACAACTCTCTCTGAATTTAAAGGCCCGGTAATAAATGTTGATTCTTGTATTAAAAACAGTCACTTTTTTTAAAAGCGCTGAAAGTTGGTAATTTGCACCACGCTTGTTAATTTTAGATGCATTTCCAGCCATTTCAGAGGACTTAAATTCACAGGACCCCCCTAGATAGCTCATGCGTTCGCATTAGCCCCCCCCCCCCCCCCCCCTGCTTCGGCTCATGTGAAGTCTGAGCCGATCCGAATTCATTCAGCCGTTCCGAATTGATTCAGACGCCGTACCTCACATGAAATTTTAAGTTCATGAATTAAAATTCATCGAATTCGATTCGGCTCATGTGAAGTACGGCGTCTGAACTGGGCCTTAATCATGACTTTTCATACTGTCTTTTTGCCATAGCGCTCGGATTGATGCAATATGGAAGTCGGTAGCCACAGCGGTGGTCAGCGGTAGACTTGGAACCGCTGCAAAGGTCAGCACACGTTACCCCAAAGAGAGTACGCACGTGATTTGCGTGTACACAGAAGATTTCACCAATGAGGAGCAAGTACGAGCTGTTGAGAAAGGTCTCAAAGAAGTAGGAGTTACTGCCCAGATGCTGTACAAGCCAGACATCTATACAACACTGGGAATTTATCGCAATAATCGATGGCGACTAAAACCTACAATCTATACCAGTCAACCATAACTGAACCGCAGATTTATTGCTAGCAGAACTAGTCTTCCTCACTGAGGACCAGGGCTATGACTTAGTTCTCTTTGCCTCTCGTGAGGAAAAGGGCTTCCACCATAGAAAGAAAATTAACGGCTATTAAAATTTGAATTAAAAATATACCGGCATGAGTCGCAGAAGCATGTTATATGATTCTGATAAGTAGTTAATCAGACTCGTACCCAGTCGCAATATTTGTGTTTTTGGAGTGAGAGAAGATTGGATACGAGAGTGGATTGAGGCACGCGGGGAGTTATGGGACTCCTCGCGCGCCTCAATCCACTCTCGTATCCAATCTTCTCTCACCTCAAAAACACATAAATAGAGACTGGGTATGAGTCTGGTGGTTAATGCATGGTTAACTAGTAAAGATGACATGTAAACATACGGTGCCGTGGTAAATTTATACAGTGAAAACACTAAAAAAAATAACAAGCGGTTTATTTGTGTCGTGTGCTCCTCTACATTATAACGTTTTATATCCATAACCGAATTAGAGGGTTGCTAAATTAAAGGCCCACAGCCTTAAGAAAATTTCTGGATTTGTCTTCCCCTGACCAAATTCGTATTTGTTCTTCATCGTCGAACGCAATTAAAACATGTATTAAAGTTCAGACAAAGTTGCTGTTTTGCTGCTCACATAAAGGTGATGCGTCATGGGTGGCGCTTTTAATCAGATAATCTGATTAATTTTAAACGTTCGTCCATAATCCTACTCTGAATATGATCTCAGCAATCTGAACAAACCTTGTTTCTTTTTGTCATATTATTATTATTATTACCATTTTTAGTGTTTTACTTCCTTATAGTAATCTGTTATTTTGAGTTTTGTTTCGATTTAAAAGTAATTTTGCACATTGCAAAAATGTCTTTAACATATCATGGCATCAGTAGCTAGTACACTGTTTGCCAATTTGCAACTTTACTTCGATCTACCATGTAGTACCAGAGGTCTATAACTATACTGGTAGTACTAAATGTTTGCGGGTTCTGATTTGAAACTTACTTTGATCTATATACAGTAGCTTAAGTTTTAGAAGCAGCAAAGCTGTCTGATCGTATTCTTCACTTGTTTCTCTGATCTTCCAGCAGTACAGGATCGGGTTAAGAGATGAGTTGAAGAAGAGTAAACTGTTTGTAGCTAACCAAGCCACGTCATTTTCTATTCCATTCACAGAAAGCCCAGCTGTAATACCAGTCGGAACATAGCAGGCAACTAATGCTAACTGCACCCAGAAAATGCTAGAAACAGTCTTTTTGTTTCTTGCTATTTAAGTAATATATCAACGAGTGCGAGTGTTCCATGAGGGGTTCAATGAAATATTGTTTTGCAGTTCTTAATTAACAGTTTCTAAATCCGTTGGCATGAAGTCAAATGTAAATGAGTGAAAATTGTTATTTTGCATTTCGAGATGATGATAATCTATTTTGATGGCCCTAAGTATCTTGTAGCTCAATGGTAGAGCGTCCGACTACTGCGCGGAAAGTCACAGGTTCGACTCCTGTTGGTAAAATTTTGAATTCTTTTTTTCTATGAAAAATGATTCAATGATAATAATTTATGAGTTTTTAAAATTCTTAAGCCGTGTTCACATACTCATTTATCATACTCCATTCAATTATGTTTCGGTTCACATCTTCGAAAATATAAAATATTTAACAATTATTCGCCGAAGGCTCAGTGAATATTGTGAATATTTAACGAGACGAAGTCGAGGTAAATATTCACAATATTCACTGAGCCTGAGGCGAATAATTGTTTTAGCATAAGTGAATAGGCTAGAACTACAAACATGAAAAACAATTAACACACGCAAGCGCTCGCCATATTACCGTAGTTACATCGTTTTATACACATCAAATTAAGAAGTAAAATACACAAAAGAAAACTACGAAAAACACATTCATCAGGTAACTTTGTTTAATCGTTGCAGACTTCATAACTCTGGCTCAAGTAATAAAATTGTATATCCATAATAATAATAATAATAATAACTTTATCCATATTCATCAGATGAACATTACAATGAAAAAGAAGAAGCATTAACTGGGTCATCTTCAGAATATACCTGACCTAAAATCAGGAAAGCATCTGCGGTCCCAAATACACTTTGTTTTCTGTATCATTTTTTTTACAATGAAGACTCTCAAACGTAGATTCTTCATGTCCAACTTAGTTAGGAATTAACTTTTTTACAGCAGTCCAAATAAGCGTGGTATTTGACCCGCTATGCCGATATCACGGATGGCGCATCTTGACAAAATTGGCATGATTTTTTTCAAGTTCGCCGTTCGCAATCCGTCTTAATCTTCTCCATCCTCAACCATCCTTGTTCCTGTTTGGTTTATTATCACCTCGTTGGTGTTTTTCTACCTTAGTAAACTATTATTTTGAGGCTGTATTCAATTTGAAAGTGATTTTGCACTTCGCAAAAATCAAGTGGCTTAAATTATCGTGACATAGCTCCTATCATGGCATCAGTAGCTACTTTGATTTCACGCTATTTGTACACTGTTTGTCAATTTTCAACTTTACTTCGATCTAGTAGCACTTAAAATGGTTATGAAATTGGTTATGTATATCATCGTCTTACAAATACAAATCTTTTGTACCCTTACTTCTGGAAATTAAAGACCACGATTCAATACAAAGTGACTGAAACGCCAGAAAATATTGCTGAAACGTCATTTACATCAGCCTGACGGAAATCAATTTAAATGTATTTACTCTGGCCTCTAACGGGTGGGGAGGATGGGGGGAAGCTTAATAGAGAATTGGGGCTTATTACAAAATCAGATTTCCAAGGGGGGGGGGGCTTATTAGAGAGAATCAACTGAAAACTGGATAGGAACGGGTGTGTACTGGGTACGAAACGACCGGATACCCTATAACACTCTGATACTCACAAGAAACTTTAAAATAAAAAAAGTAGTTTACATACACTCAATCTAGCTACAACTGAGACATTTTCCTCCTGGGATGTGAGAATTAGTTTTGTCCTTTGGGTTTTGGGAAAAAGAAAAACATGAAATCTTGTATTTCAGATGGCAGAAATGAAAGAGTCCTCCAGATGATCTTGTGATCCCATCCTACTACGTACCGTAACTTGGGTTGGGTGGATGTTACTGCGTGAAACATAGCATCGACCACCTTGTAAATATGTGGTGACTTCAACCATTGAAACTTGTTGGCAGAATTAAATTTGGCTAGAACGGTGAAGGGAAATTAAAAATAATAATATTAGAGAGTAAAAAAGATTGCTTTATCGTAACACTATCCTTGGAGCTGAGCGTCCTCCCCACTCCTGGCTGTCTAGGCTTACTCCCCTCGCCTATTTCATTTTCGCCCTGTACCCCCACTAAGGAGCCTGCTCACTGGCTCATAACAAACGATATCTTTACTACCTCTTTAATAAATTACTGTGAGATACAGTCGAAGCTCCCGTAAAGCGGACACCCTCGGGAAGCAGAAAAAGTGTCCGTAACTGGAACTGGCCGCTTACGGGAATGTGTAAATACAGAGTTTGTATGAGTTAGAGTTCAAACGGGGTTTTGTCGAGGCGGCCATAAGTAGCCGCTGTCCGCTTTTTGACCGCTTTCGAGAGTGTCCGCTCAGAGAACTTCGACTGTAATATAAATTTTGATTAAAATTGACCATGTATGTCAGCGACCAAATATGATACCTGTTTTTCTTTATTTTATCTCTTAGAAAAGTTTATTGGTAAATCTTTGTCGAAGCCGATCGAAGAGTTGTGATTCTTATTATCCAATCAAAAACTAGCGCGAGCACTCACGAGTTCTCCGAAAGCAATCGCGCCAGCCTAGGGCAATAAGGATACGTCATGTTGCTTAGCAACTTCGTGGACGAAAACCGTGGGCTCAATTCCGTCTCGGAGGCGGGATTTCGCCATCAACTGTATGGCACTTGTTCCAACCTCGATTCCAGGCTCTCAACGACAAGGGAGGAAAAGGAGAGAGAGCCTGGAATCGAGGTTGCACTTGTTCCCCGACGATATGTAAATGTTCTGCACATAATTCTCCGCTTCATAAAATGTGCTATTTTATCTTACTTCACAATCTATAATTAGATAATTTCCCTGCACAATTTCAGTCTATAACTGGGTGTTACTTGCGCGTGAAAATTCGAATCGAGCAACAACCAATCAGAGACATTGCACGAATCTCTGTAGAGCTACGTCATCAGTATGGAATTTTTCGGGTTGAATCTCAGACGCTGGTCTCTCGAGCGGGGGAAGATAAGATGAGATACGTTAGAAGCAGACTCGTACCCAGTTGCTATTTATCTGGTCAGAAACAATTTAGCCGGGGAAATCTGGAGCGAGATTAATTATGCCTTCGACCCCTCCCGTGACTCCCCGCGCGCTTCTATCTACTCTCGTATCCAATCTTCTCTCATCCACAAAACACATAATAGCGACTGGGTACGAGTCTGCGTTCGTCTCTTTAGACAGCTTAGGAGAACGTTCTTTGTTTAATAAGCAATCAAGATGAAATATTTCTACTTTACCTTTTTCATAATACTCAATTCCATAGCATTCTTTGGTCTCCGCGTCTAGGTTTTGCCACAATCTCTCTAGGTACTGGACATTCTTTTTAGGTTCTATGATGTTCGTTTTAAACATCCCAGGTTCGATAACGTGAACTGTAATTCCAAAATGCCTCATTTCGTTGCGCAGAGAATCCGAGAAGGCCTCTACACCAAATTTGGAGATGCAATATGCTGAGGCTCCTGGGATGGAAACTCGTCCCCAGGAACTCGCAACATTGACAACTCGTCCTTTGGTTCTTTTGAGTAATGGAAGGAATGCTTTGGTTACTGACACCATCCCCCAGAGGTTAACGTCGACAGTTTTCTTCATTTCCTCCACACTCTGCCATTCAATCAGCCCCGGGAATCCAATTCCTGCATTATTTACTACCGCCCACAAACCTGAAAGCAGCATTTAAATACGACAGTTAAACTATCTGGTGACCTAACAAAATACTTACATTCATCAAAATACTTACACGGCCAAACGCAACCTCGTCCCCAGAGTCTTATCGGCGTTCAAAATGGCGGCGCGAAGAAGACCCTGGCGAACAGCAGGTCACGTGACCACAAAATTAGCCAATCGCGAGCCCGCCGCCATTTTGAAACAATCACGTGACCTGCTCTTCGCCAGGGTCTTCTTCGCGCACTTGCGTCGACTTGCGTTCACTTTGAAAAAGATCAAATTTACACGCAAGTAGACACAAGTTTTTCACCGTTTGGCCACCCAACGCAAGTTTTTTGTTTACTTTGAGTACACTCTCATACCCAGTGTCTTCGTTCCCCTTGACCAGCAGTCGGAAAACGATCGACACGCTTGCGCAGTAAGGAGCGAAGACTCGAGGTACGAGATTGACTTTGAGTACTGAATCCACCGTACGGAAAAAGATGGCGGCTGTACATTTTACCACAACAATACCTTGCGAACCTAACACAGCACATAGAAAGCCATATTTTTTTTGCGAAATTCGTCACTGTACTAATGGCTCCGTCAATTCCAAGCCCGCTCATCCCCCCCCCCCCCCCCCCGGGCATTTGTCGGGCATTTGTCATTTTTTGTCAGAAGGTTGAAAATGCCCCACGGTGGGGTCAGCTTGCATGCACAAACAGGAGCAGTGCAAATGCCCGACCCACGGGACAAGTTCAAAAACTTTTTTGAGAGAATCAAGGAATTTAAAGGTCAAATGCAACGAAATTGGCATTTTTTTCTTTTGTCGCGAAAACTGTTCTTTATACTAGCATCAATCATACTCAACCCTCAAAAGCTTGTTTGGGGCGATTTATGGCGCTTATAAGGCACGAAATTCGATAATTTCCGAGAATTTCCGACGGCTTAACGAAAACGAACCAGGAATGACCGCGCTTGGAATGGAAACGAATTTGCTGTTTTTGTGATGTCATATGTGGTGAGCTTGTTTTCACGCGCGTGTTTTCGCGCGTGTTTTCAGCAACGTGTGAAGGTCGATGCGAAGAAGCTTTTACTGAATTTCTCACATTATATTGCTCTCTTATCATTGACACGTGAATGGAGAACTACGCAGTGGAATTAAAGAACTTGCATTTCTTCAAAAAGGCGAGTGCTCATTTGATTTTAACCGATAGAATTTGAGTTTGTTGTTGTTTTGGAAATCCTGAGTTTCACCGCCCGCGCTAGCTAGCTTACGGTTTTTAAATTACAATCTCCGTGTTTAGACTCAATTCCTTAGTTTTAATCATTTGCTTTTCGTTTCTCCTTTTTACTAAACAAACCTTCCGTTAAGTTTCATTCAAGAAAGAACCTAGTGATACCGGTAGTCCCGGCAGAAAATAATTCTCGGCAAGTATAAATTTATAGTTGCGCCGTACGTTGAAATTGAATGCAAGCTTGAATTAAGTTTGCAGAGGATTCGCATCAAATGAAAATTGTAAATTGCCACCCGACCGGCGACCGAATGCAAAAATTAGATTAACATGGGAAATGAAATTGTAGAAAACTGAGGAAACAGTTTTACTCGAAAAATGCTTTCAAGAGTATTGAAGAATGAAGATTGTCCTAAAATTTGCCGGTTGCGACTTTGAATGGTTTTTGTGTTCATTTGAAATAGCTTCTCATTTCAGCTGCTCAATTTTAGTGGTGAAATTCTGTTCGAGGCTCCATCGTCTGTTCTTCGCAGCTACGTACCTTTCTGTAATTACATATTAAGGTATAAGAAATTAATCGTCCGAGTTTCTTGTTATTTGGATTCATTAACTTATAAATAAAGTTTTATTTCTTCGGTAGTGTTTATAGCGACCTTGCGTTAATAAAAACAGATTTTCAAGATTTCTAGCATCACAGAACCATGCAAGTAGGAAACAAATAAAAACGTTATTTGCCGGCCTTTTTATTGTAGGCTCAGATTAGAAAAGTAGTTTGTGGATCTGTCAAATCAAACCTGATACAAGAAAGTTTGCGACTTTATACCTTTAGCTTGCTGCGTTTCGCAAAGGCTGAACGTCGTGAACGACCGCATTCCGTGTTCGTCGTGCTTTTTGAAGTACATTCTTGGTCAATACTTCGCTTTATTCCATAGTTGAAAATGGTCGGTAAAGCATCAGCTTTCAGTCGAAAAGTAGTCTTCGTGGCTTGAACTGAGATCCCAGGTGTGCCCTAACTCAAGATTCTGCTCGAAGCTTTCAGGGGAGAAATGCACGGAGCAAAGACGAGATGCTGCAGTTGGCGTGAAATCTTTCCTTTTCATTAATCTCACCCATTCCTTGCATCTCTTCTCGTCTTTAGGGAATGTAAAAAAGCTTACGCCTGATTTTGAACAGTTACTACAGTTAAAAGCAGCACAAAACACCATACTTGTTTATGTTTTGAAACTGCAGAATTTTGTAATTCTCGCTATTTTCGCGGACTCGCGCGTGTATGTGACGTCATATGTGGTGAGCTTCCCATTTCCGACAATTTTCCGAAGTTTGCCCGAACGCTTCCGTTTGTGGAAGCGAAAAAAAAGGCGGTTTTCAAAGTCGAATATCTCGACGACGTTTTGTCCAAATCGTTTCAAACTTAAGAATATGATTATTCATAATATTCCCTATTATTTCGACTTAAAACTAATCTTACTAAAATTTTGTTGCATTTGACCTTTAAAAATCTAAATTCCAAGCAGAACTATTAATGATGGACACTATTGTTCACAAATACATAGCTCTTTATTTATACCTGTAATCATGATTTTTGGAACATTTTTTCATTACAACTGCAAAGGTGTTGATGTCGAAGCTTCGTTCCGCCATCTTTGACATCTTTGGTTCGCACGTGGAAAGCAACGGTGCAAATGTTTGCACATGTGGGGTGGGGGTGGGCTACGGTACACTTGAAAAGTGCGGGACTCAAACGAGGTTTAATATCAACTCAGTTTTTCTATTTTTCTATTGGGGGCAATCAGGAAATTTTAAATAAACAACAAAACGTGTACGTCTTTTAAATACGAAAGATCGCGTTGCCTTTGACAATGCCCCACCCCGGGCTGCCCGGTTATAGCAAATGCCCCACCCTAGGGATGGAAAAGTTGTAAAATGCCCGACAAATGCCCGGGGGGGAGATGGGGTTTTCGTGCGCTAAGAGTTATGGGTAAATGTACCAGTCACCATCTTTTTCGGTACGGTGCCCGGTACGGTGGATTGCAGCGCGCGCAGGAACATTCAAATGACCTCTCAAATGGCTTTTAGCAACTTGCGAGTGAACTTGCGTCTCCTTTTGGCCACCCAACGCAAGCTTGCACGGTTCATATTTTAAAACTTGCGTCAATTTGCGTCTCCGTTTGGTCGATGCAGACGGAGGAAGATACAAACTACCGCCCGTATGGAACAATCTGTTGGAGAGCCGAATTCAACGGAGAACTGGGCCCTAGTCTCACTCCCGTATACGCGTTCAATGTCTAAGTGAACAAGTCCACAGACGTGGACGAAAGCTTTTGGATTTATTTCAAATATTTTTCCTGACTCACAAAGCTCAACTTTTATCAATTTAAGTCTATTATAGTGCATATGACACGACATTTTTTATTTCTTGTTTTTGTTAGTTCAATATGTATTATTATACATTCAACTCACTATCTCTTTTCTGATTGGCCGAAAGCGTACGGTGAATTTTCGAAATAAGCGCCTTTGAAAGCATCTACGTCATCTACCTACAGATTAGCGAGAGGATCACGGGTAATAATCTGCAGATTATACAATAATCATGTCAAGGACACTCAAGGTCACGGGTAATCATGTCAAGTTCGCGCGCTTTGCGTTGCTTGCCGCTAAGTAACATCGGTGGCAGAAGCATTATTTTTTTTCGTTGAATGTATAATAAAACAATTATTAGATTCGGTTTTTGTGATATCCAGAATAATCAAGGTCTCGGTAAGAGTTATCAGCCTCAGCCTTCGGCTTCGGCTGATAACTCTTACCTCGACCTTGATTATTCTGGATATCACAAAAACTTCATCCAATAATTGTTAATAATAAACGGGTAGGGACAAAACGTGGGGTAGGCCACATGGCCTAGGCCATGGGGTAGGCCATGGGGTAGGCCATGGCCTACCGGTGGTTAATTTCCTAAAAAATAATAATAATTTGGGTAAAAAATTGCTTGAAGACCGTCAAATTCCGATGGAAAGCTTTCCAAAGCCTCCAAGCTTATTACCTAAATGGTTAGTGGATCTATTTCCAGTTGCAAAACGATTTAAAACGACCAAAAATACCTTTAATAGGCGATGAACTATTTCGTTGTTGTCTAACCTCGTCCCCAGGGCTCCCCGGGGCCAGCTGGAAAATAGGACTGGATTCTGGACTGGATTCTGGACTGGATTCTGGACTGGATTCTGGACTGGACTGTCGACTAATTTAATGATTAGCTTAATAAATTAACTTTATTGATTTAATGATTAACTACTTAGTTAATAGTTGAAAATATAAAAAATTAAAATTATGAAACATTTTAAACAGTTAAATATTAACTTTATTATATTATATTAACTTTTAAACAGGAGCTGCTTTTAAAATATTTCAAAATTTAAATTTTTAATATTTGTAATTATTAACTAAGTACAATGAAGTCTATCATTAACTTAAATAAGTTAATTCATCATTGACTTAGTCAACAGTCCAGTCCAGACTCCAGTCCAGAGTCCAGTCTTGTTTTCCAGCTAGCCCCCGGGGGAGCACTGGGGACGAGGTCGACCATCAAAGGTATTTTTGGTCGTTTTAGATCGTTTTGCAACTGGAAATAAATCCACTAACCATTTAGGTAATAGGCTTGGAGGCTTCGGAAAGCTTTCCATCGGCATTCAAGCGATTTTTTTAATCCAAATTATTATTATTATTTAGGAAATTGACCACCGGTAGGCCATGGCCTACCCCATGGCCTACCCCATGGCCTACCCCATGGCCTAGGCCATGGCCTACCCCACGTTTTGTCCCTACCCATAATAAACAGTTTGAGAGTTAAAATTCGTTGAGGATATTTTTAAAGTAGATTTCTTTTTGTTGTGACGGCAGGTTGCTTGCACAAGTGCTGATCGCCATGCAATATAAATAAGACATTGTACTTTTGCTTTCGACTTGATAAAAGCTCTGAGCGTGTAGATGTGACAGCTATTGTTCTTAGGATAAGATGTATTGTTCGTGTTGTTTATCTATTGTTTCTTGAGCCAATCAACGGAGCATGAGTCAGCACGTTCAATATGATCCGAGAGAATTGCGCAATTTCTTTAGCCTCAGGCTATTATCATGATATTGTAGGTAACGTAGCACAACAAGCGAAAGTCGGTCTACGTTCTTGCCTGCGAGCAGGGTCACGTTTGGAGTCCATGTGTGATGCAATGATGACTCTTTAGAATATGAGCCAACTTTTCCACCACCCACCCCCTTGCCCCCAAAACACGCTCCCGTTTTACGTCCATTCTCAACAAAACGGTCTGGATTAGAATTTTAAAAAGCTCATTAAGGACATTTTAGTTTAACATAGTGTCATACATATTTTGAATATGCACTCTTAAACTGAACAGAATACTACTCAATAAACATGATATTCGTGATCCGCCCAGCAGAAGCTAGAAATGACAGACAGAGATTCATTCAAAAGTTACCTTGTGGAGGGAGGCGTGACTTGACTGTTTCTAAAGCGTTGTGTACATCACTGGACTCGGTAACATCCAGTTTGAGTGTTCTCAGTTCACGAGAACATTCACTTGCCAGCTTCGCTTCTCCTTCGGAAGTGAGACAAGCAGCAAACACCCGCAAACCCTGAGCATCTAACTTCTTGGCCAGCTCGTAACCGAAGCCACTGTCACATCCCGTGATAAGCACGGCTTTCTTCTCCAGATCCGACACACGACCATCGCACAAGAAGGAGAAGGTAATGTACAAAGTTAGCACAAGAACAATTAGTAACAGAGCGCCTTGAAAGGAAAACACAACGCTTAGTAGGTCAACAAACATGGCGAACCGAAAACCCAACCTCGTTCCCAGGGTCTACTCCGCTTTCAAGATGGCGGCTGGGCGCGGAGAAGACCCTGGGGTACACTGATATAACGCCCACGCTGATTGGTCTTTAGATTTATGATTCTTACATTAGTCGTGATTGGCGGAAATAGTCTTCCTTGCAAAATGGCCGACTTGCGGAGTTTTATTTTGTTATTTCTTCTCGAATTGAAACGTAAATTATTGCCTGTTAAATATTTCCCGTCTTGTTTAAATTATGCACGGCAATTTAAGGAAGAGGTGGAGTTGACGTTGGACCGTAAATTAATTTTAAATGCCTCAAGGCGCACAGATCAAGAGCTGGAATATCAAGCAAGGTGAAAATCAGATCGATGATATGATTACACGTTTATGAATGTTTAAGCTTATGTGTTATTATTCGAAGCCTGGAATTTCTTCAAAGTGCTTTTAACGGCGAATTGAAAATGTGACGGAATGCCGAATCCTGAATTTATGTATTGCTCGCACAAATTACGAATCGAATTTTTCACTCGTAAACTACGTGATCTGTACTTTTCAGAGAATGATTAAGCTTACAATCAAATGATTTGAACAGACAAGATACAATATTATGACCATTTTGATGCACTGCACTTAAAAGTAAGGAAAGCCCTTCCTTGAAATATTTTGTAAACTTGATTATATAAGCTGTTTTTCTCAATTTTCTAAGCTGGTATAGGTATTAAATCACCTATACAAGTTTACAACATACAGTGGAACCTCTACTTCGGGCCACCTCTATTAAGGGAACACCTCCTTTACCACACTCATATAATGTTTGTAATCCAGATACTGCTATGAAAGGGATACCTATTAGTTTATATTTTTGTCTGATGTTGGGAAATTATTGTTCATCGTGGTAGATAGTAGCCTCCTATGCAGACGCTCTTTGGGATCGTCACGCAATCTTTCCTCCCCCACAAACGTTCGTGGGGGAGAAAAGATTGCGCGACGAGCCCAAAGAGCGTCTGCGTAGGAGGCTAGGTAGATAGATGAATATTTAATCATTTGTCTCATGATAGAGTCACTTTGAGGTGTTGTCAATGATCACAACGTTTAGACTGCTTTGTGTATACTGCTAGTCTTCATCAGGCAATCCTCATGATTATTCCAACTAGATGTTGTTCCCTCAGTGGTCTGTTGCGGTATCGATCAACAGTTATGTTTCTTGGTCATTAAGGTGGGGCCTCCATGGTTGAGGAATTTCAGCAGTTGTATGTACACTGTATGTCAATAAAGACTGTACTGGGTGCAAGTTTTGTGTGATTAAGTTTCTTTTGGTGTACTGCAGGGTATTGTTTTCTTGTAGGTCATTTCTTTCAGTTTTTGTCCTTTTTGTTTTGCTGTGTTGCAATGTTTTTGTATGACATTTATTGTTCCTTATGCCCCTCAAATGTATATTGTGTTGGGGAGGTGTGAATGAATTTATTCAGAGTGATATGGGTTATTTTAATTTGTTTTTTGTTCTAGGAGGTATTTTCATTTTTAGATTGACATGTATAAATAAAGTTGCTTTACCTTTATCTTATTATCCTTGTTATGGAGTATTTTTTTAGCTGTAGTAATTTTTTTGTGCTGGGGATAGGGTCCTGAAGAGGTAAAATGGGAACTGGGATTTGCCTTTTTTTCACTGGAAAAATGGGATTTGGGGCACCAATTTTGCTGTTGGGAATGGGGTAATTTGAGCAAGCATTAGGCTGGGAGACTAGGATTTGGGCAAAATATGGGCTGACCATGGGCCAGGGCCCTCTTCATATATTTTGGGTGCTACTCTACCTTACTTGTGTGAGTCAGAAAAGTGTGAACACTTTGATTGGGTGGGCCCCAAAATCCGCCAAAAAATCAAGCACTTTGGGCAGGTGTAAAAATTGTTACTGTTTTTAGCTAAAATAAAATGACAAAATATTGGCTAACAAAACACCCACCCCCCCCCCCCCCCCCCCCCCCTTCAAAAATTCTAGATCCACCCCTGCAGATAGACAATCAATAAGTACCCGCCCTCAATAGAACAGAAACAAGTAGTCAGAAAATAGGGTATGGATTTTAAAGACCAGGGCCCGGTTGGTCAAAAAATGGATAACGCTATCCACCGGATAAATCGCTATCCAACAGATAGTGTAGTTTGTTTTGTTAATACTTATCCACCGGATAGTGATTTATCTGGTGGATAGCATTATCCACCTTTTGAAAAACCTGGCCCAGGTCTGTAATAGTGTACAGAAAGTTATACATTTTGGTTTCAGTACTGGATGGCACAATCCCTCCAAAAATTCAAAGTACACCCCAGGGCATAAAATATAATAAATAATTATTGGTTTCCAATAAAAGCTAAATATAAAAGGCTATAAAACATTGTCATCCACAGAAACCACGCAGGGAAGCCTCCCACTTTTTTGTACAGTTGAAATTACATTTTGATATTTTACTAAATTAATTTAAATCTGTTTAAATGTATGTGAGTTTCCATGCTGAAGTGTTTAGGAGGAAGCAATCTTTATTTAGATATTAAACACACACAAAGTACTGACTCAACCTGAACCTTAAAAATAACACCTCTAAATAAAAACAGTCACAAAAAGATTCGACCATGATCATGCTGCATTTAATATTTTTTTTATTAATCAGATTGGGCATGACTTTCGTGCTATAAAAAACAAAAATTACAAGGTCGCGATCCGAGCACGAAATAAAACAAATTAATCGACAAAAAAGTAATATATCCACCCAAAAATTATCCGCTTTACTTTCGACAACTTCCCTAACTTGACTTTCTTAATCGTGCGTTGTTTATACAGCCAAACTGGTGCTAAAATTATAACAGTCATAAAATGTGTAATAAACCTCACCTTAAATAAAATAGACCGCTCACAAATCATGCGTAAAGACGGCAGAAATCTATTCGAAAATTCAACGGACCACAAAAACGTTATTCCGCGGCTTAATTTGGTGTAAAACATGTTAAAAACGAAGCTCGCTGGCAGCACTTCTTGTCCTTCCAGTAGCCATTTTGAATCCCGGAACCGCTGGTCAAGTGTAGCGAAGACGACCATATTGAATCCTGGAACCGCTGGTTAAGTGTAGCGAAGACGACAAAATACTCCACGATTCGTGGAGTATTTCACAGCGTACCCCAGGGTCTTCTCCGCGCCCAGCCGCCATCTTGAAAGCGGAGTAGACTGCTGGGAACGAGGTTGCCGAAAACCTTTCACCTAGCCTCCTACGCTGCGCAGACGCTCTTTGGGCTCGTCACGCAATCTTTCTAGAAGATTGCGTGACGAGCCCAAAGAGCGTATGCGATGCAAGTCACGCAATCAGTCAAGTTGTATCAAAGTCCAAAGTCACCAATTGGGACAACCTCGTTCCCAGGGTCCCTCTTCTTGAATTGAATGGCGATTGAATGGCGGGAAGAAGAGAGACCCTGGGAACGAGGTTGCGATTGGGATTATGGGTGAGGTTTATTATATTATCGAAGAAATAAAACAAACTACTGTAGTATCTAAAGACATTGCTGAATGGAAAACACTTCGCTTTATAAATCAAGTCAACCTCGTCCCCAGATCGAGCCCTCATCGGCCCTACCTGATTTGAAGGAAAAAGCGTCCTGGGAACGAGGTTGAAAGAACGACGTTTCGAGCGTTAGCCGTCAGAACAAAGGTCTATTTCTATAAAATTCTCATAAAAATCCCTGGGCTTAGGCTTTTCTGGTGGGCTTGTTTTCTCGAGGAGGGCCTAGTAATAGGGGCCGGCTTATTATCAGGGGGGGGGGGGGGGAACAGCCTACGAGTAGACGTACCCACCCCCGAGAGAAAACGGGAAGTAAGTAAGTAAGTAATCTTTATTTAAGCAGGGGGCCCATTCAGCTCTAGGCTGGTATCCATAGGGGCCCTGCGTCTAAAAAATACATTATATTACAATTTAAGAAGATTAAAAAATTACTATACTAATTACAATAAGATAAAAAATGCTATGATAAAAAATACAAAACTAATTACTATAAGAGGCTAAAAAATACGTTACTAAGAAGTTATGATAAAAGAAATGTTTTGCTAGGCTCCAGAAAGTCTGTATATTATCGGCGTTTACTATATTTACAGGGAGTTCGTTAAAAATTTTCGCGCCACTAAAAAGAAAGGTATTTTTCCCAGAATTTAATTTAACCTTTGGTAGGGATAGCCTAATGCTCTGTCTTGTGGTATAATTATGTATATTGCTAAATCTAGGAGGGAAGGAGGGTTCCCTCCGGATTTCTCTCGGGGAGGGGGGTGTGGAGGGCTTTTTTGGTGGGCTAATGTTCGGGGGGTTGGGGGTGTTATCGGAGGGAGTTTTGCGCTTCAAAAATGGTTCAGTTTATATTTGGAAGGGATTTGCGTCTGAAATGTCAAGGCTGAAATGGGTATACTGTGCTAAGCCATCAAATGAAACGCAATATAACGAGATGAAACAATAAACAAGCCATATTGTCATGAAATGAACATCTTAATAAATCATTATCTTAATAAATACCGTATACCAGTAAAGTTTTCAGGAACATAACATGAATATAAAAGAGAACGAAAACTATAAACTTATTGTTGCGTTAAAACTATTATAATCTGAGTATATTATGCCGTAATCATTCTCAACTTTAATTAAAAGCAAGAGAGTATATAAAAATACCACATAGCATCTGGTTCTACGGTCGTCAAATGAACATCAACAGCCTCTGTAACCCGAAACGGGCTTAATTATTCCGGAAGCCGAGCGTGCGTGGCAACCTCGTTCACAGGGTCCCTCTTCTTCCCGCCGGAATGAGGTTGCGTGCGAGGTTTATAATTTTGTCCGTCAAGGAGCTCAGGCGGGATGAAATCTCGTTGAGAGTTTAGGATCAGATTTATTTAAAATAAAATTCATATCTTCACTCGTCTAAAGGCCTGCTCGTGTGTATCGTGGGAAAACATTGAAAAATTAGTATGTCATCAACGATAGTTTTGTTCGCGCGAGTCATTTCGTTTTGGATATATTTCCGATATCATCTTAAAACGGCTTCAGTGCAAATCCTTCTTTTCATTTAACATAACAAAAACAGGAAACTACGTGATGCTTTTGTGAATTGAATTCCAGCTTGAGCTTTATAATGTTGATGGACCTCGCATGATCTCCATTCATGATTGTACCTTTGATGACGAATTGATCAACAAAATGAATATAATGGTGACGACTTAGTGAAACTCAATCAGTATTGATATTTGATAAAGTAGATTATTATAGGATTAAGAAATTCGATTTTAATTTCCATTTTATATTTATCAATTGAAAACACAGCTCATGAATGCGCTTTACGTCCAACATCATAATTTCCGTTCTAGATATGAACAATTGATTCAATGCACCTTTTGAGGGATATTCTATCCTTCATCCTTCAAGTTATTGAATCAATATTGAAAATGTTCTTTAATTACGTACGTATCCTGTCTTAAGAGCGACTTCCTGTAAAAGTCGACCAAACGGTGGCACAAGTCAAAAAATCGAATTCGCTCATATTTTGCTCATAGATAGGCCCTAGTCAGAAACTAAACGGACTGTAGTTAGTTTTTGAAAATACAGCTTTTTTTCGGTAAAAATATGCGAAAAACCATTTGCCCCGATTGGCCCAAAATCGACTTCCGGTTTGACATAATTTTCGGGAAATTTGATCGCTTCGCGCACCATACCACAGCTATTTTTGAATCTTTAAATAGCATTTGTATCCTGTCTAGGTCTTCATTGTTCGATTGAATGAAAAATAAAATAAATCTAACTTAGTTTTGAGCCCGAAACAAGATCAAAATCATAGGCTAAATTTGCGAACTTGTTGCAAGCTAATTTATGCAGAGAAAAACATTGACCATTTTATCCATGTGCGATAACTTAAAATTCGTAAAAATATTTTCTGTGGGTTAATTATACATTCACCTGATAGGATATGTACAAAAATATCTGGGTAAATGATTTTAAGTGGCCCGCTTTGGCCCTTGTTTTTCACTTATTTTGCCGAAAATATGCCGTTTCATGTGTAAACAATGGCGTGACAGGGCCAGTCGCAATCTGAATACTCGATAATAATCACTTTAACATAGCTATAGGGAAACGCATAAATATAGCTGATCATTAAATCGGAACCTAAAGAACATCTCTTATTGACTTTTTTTATTCTACTATTAGTATATTTGCATTTTGAAACCACAAGTTCGTTTATGACCTAAATTATGCCGGTTTGTTTCTCTTCAAACTTTGCAAATTTTAAACACTATCATATTTTGTTCATTCTTCAAACACTATAAATGTATCGCCCTCTTGGTAAACTAGAACTTTCAGGTGAAGATCAAATGCGTAAATTATGTTCTTGAATTATTGACAATTATTCTCCCTGCAGCATGTTCGACATAGCTAGAGCATTGTGTGACTCTGTTTATAGCGTGCGACGGGAATAAATATATATTTTTTAATGTTCAAATAGCTAAGTTTATTACTTTCGCTGATTACCACTAATTACAAATGGTTGAGAGGTACAACTAACCAGTTCTCAATGGTTTATTTAATTTTAAATGAGTGATAAATTAATATATGGAGAGATGCTCTCTGCTGGTACGGCCAGTGGTATATACAATATGCTCAGCCTCGGCAAGAAAACAATGACGAAAGAAGATTAACGAAAATGACGGCGAAAATTATTTTGTGTTTCAATAATACTACATGTATACAAAATTATTAAGATAGCACTTTCGTTGTTTGCTGAATCCAGTGCTATTTTAATTATTTATTTTTTATCAGCTTCTCATAACATTGGGCATCTCTGGTTCTGCTGCTGCTGGTTTTCGTTTTCATAGCGACAGGGCCATGGGCTTGGGAGTCCAAAATATTCCAGTAACTATATAGAGGGTCCTGATGGATTCTTA
The DNA here is from genome assembly GCA_029204205.1 of Desmophyllum pertusum. Lineage (NCBI taxonomy): Eukaryota > Metazoa > Cnidaria > Anthozoa > Scleractinia > Caryophylliidae > Desmophyllum > Desmophyllum pertusum. The sequence continues at coordinate 421,030 of MU827317.1, forward strand.
GTTACAAATTAGAATTTGGGAAATCCTCAGTTATCAGTTGAAATTTTAGCCGTTTCTCAGCTATCAGTTTTGACCGATCTCAGTTGATAATGACTCGATCGAGCCTCGACATTCTTCGGAAGACCTCGTATAATCCTTGGAAATCTTACGTTGATTTTCGGCAATCTCTGAAAGACTGTATTATTTATCCCCAAAGCACAGTAAGATGTTTCAGATTAGGTGCGAAATACTTCGCTGCTTCGCAGTTCACACATGTGTCGTGTTGTAAGACTACTGAACTGGAGACATCGTGACGCATCTCAGACGTGCAAAATTTGCACTCTGGGATGCTAAAATGTTCAGTAACTGTTCACTCATTTCTCAGGATCAGTTTGATTTGACAACTGTTTGATGTTGCCATGACAACCGCGTGTTTTGACATGCAGATTTATCGGCCCCAATTATTGAATTTTTAAATGACATTTCATTTACCGATTTACTGGCTTGTTTCTGACGTCACGAGAAAAGAAAACCTGAAATAGAAGATGGTGTACTTCATGACGTACGTATATTAAACGTAGACATCATAATTAACAGCAAAACCACGCACCTTATGCTGTAAAGCAAGCTATAGGCTCTCTACTAAAGGCATAAGGCTTTCAGGAGTCTTATGGGATTCAATCAACTCTCCTCCCCCTGTACAGTCATGGGTGTATAATTTGGGTTAGGGTAGGATGTAACGTTCGAGGGTTGGAATATTTCGCAACTCTCATTTCTTGGGACACCTGAGACGGGGTCAAGCTTCTTTCCAGTTTGTTTTTGTTCATTACAGTAGGTGATCCTTTTGAATCAAATTGAACCTTGTTTTCCGAACGAAAGAACTCTTGAGAGCCCAACCCGCATGGACAAAGGAGGAAATGTAACATCGTAGCTGGTTTTCGTTCTCAAGTATTCCACGTCACATTTTCATGCACATATATATAATAGCCATATTTCTCTCAGTGTATCTCATGTTCCAGGGCACGTCAACTGGTGCTTACCACACGGTGTTGCTCAAGACTGAAATACCTTCAAATATTAAGCATTGAAAAAATGTTGTAAATATACATTTGCAAAAACATAAGTTTGTTTATTTTCCCAAGTAAAAGGGTTAAAAGGGTCAGACTACATTGCCTACCGTACAATACTGTAAAAAGTATTTTGGAAACTGAAAAATCTGGTCCCCTCGGGCGACGGTAAACGGAACAAAGGGCTGGCCTGAACAGAGCTCTCCCCAGGCAGTGATGTTGCGCTTAGCTTATTCAGTGATAAACATCAACTTGTTCAATTATTCCCTTGTTTCTGCCTCGAGCGTGAGTGCGCAAAACCGCAACGATGACATACACCATCCGTTGCATTTAGTCGGTAAAGAACAGAAAAGGTGCGTGGTGCAACCGCGCCCGACTAAAGAGCGACGACTGGGACGAGGCAGATGACTGCACGAAGACTGGTCAAGGTATTGAGATGAATCGGAAACGTGCACAATTGAAAATGAAAACGTCTATGGTTTTATTAATAATTGAGCTAAAAAGTAGTATCTAGTAGTACGGATATTTTGTGAGTTGTCGTTCCAGGGGGTTGTTGTTATTGTCATACCTCTCTGTTAGAGTTATCCCGATAGCATTCAGGGTATTGGGTAGTAAGTGGTTTTGTTTTAGAATTGATGCATCTTAGGAGTGAAACTGAATTCGAGTCATACCCATATAGCGTGATTCTGTTATCCTTGAGGGATTCCTTTCAAAGGAAATTACCCTCCGTCACCCACCGATGTCACTATGATACGAGAGAGTCCCGGCCCCCAGCTTACGGTATACGAGCAATGAGCGAAATATATTTATTATTGCAGGAGTTTCCTTCAGATACAAACAATCCCGACTTGTTATGCTTAACAATTAACTGGAATGTATTTCCTTTAGAACCCGCTCGACGACATTTAACTTAAAATTACAAATTACAGTCTGCACTGCGACTCGGTGTTCAACATCGTGTACTGGTCACGCAACGGTTTCCAAGTCTCACTCCAACTGCCTTCAAAACGGGTGAACAAAAACTATCTCGGATTGCTCTTATTTTTAAAGAGTCCACAACTAGGTAGTTTATATTTATAGCCTTGGCTTGTTTTGAGGCTACTTGGACGGAATTCTCACAATAACTCATGCTATTTAATAGGTTGTTCAATCGCAATCGGGTACGAAAAAATAAAACTGCTAAAAGCGATGCCATAAATTATAATTAAACGAACAAATAAAAACAAAATGGTTCCATTACGTTTTTCATTTACCTTTATCTAGATATCTTCCTGCGATTAATTGGAAATCACTTTTTATCAGAGCGAGTCTCCGGTGAATAGCCGTGTCACGCCATTGTTTACACATGAAACGGCATATTTTCGGCAAAATAAGTGATAAACACGGGCCAAAGCGGGCCACTTAAAATCATTTACCCAGATATTGTTCTATAAATCCTATCAGATGAACGTTTAGTTAACCCATAGAAAACGTTTTTACGAAATTTTAAGTTATCGCACAGAGATAAAATGGTCAATGTTTTATCTGCATAAATTAGCTTGCAACAAGTTCGCAAATTTAGCCTATGATTTTGATCTTGTTTCGGGCTCAAAAACTAAGTTAGATTTATTTTATTTTCATTCAATCGAACAATGAAGACCTAGACAGTATATAAATGTTATTTAAATATTCGAAAATAGCTGTAGTATGGTGCGCGAAGCGATCAAATTTCCCGAAAATTCTGTCAAACCGGAAGTCGATTTTGGGCCCAATCGGGACAAAATGGTTTTTCGCATATTTTTACCGAAAAAAGCTGTATTTTCAAAAACTAATTACAGTCCGTTTAGTTTCTGACTAGGGCCTATCTATGAGCAAAATATAAGCAAATTTGATTTTTGACTTGTGCCGCGAAAGCCGATTTTAGTCGATTTTTACAGAAAGTCGCTCTTAATAACGAAGATTGGTACTTTTCAAACAACGATTATTAGAGTTGTCACCATTGTAGCCCGTATATCAATTCAGGAAAAAATAATATTGCATTGCGTTGTATAGCAAGATAGACAAACAAGGACAACAAAGGACGAATGAAAAATAGTGAAACTGAACTAGCCATGCCAGACTAGGAAAAGTAAAGATAATAAATAATCAGTTTATTAATGCTCATATAATCGTAAAACATTTCTTAAAAAAAAAAACAGCAGTGCAAAATATGTCATCAAAGAAAATTTACATTTTCACCTGCATTTTGGGGAAAACTATCAATTCGAATTTATTCTTGTATATTCGAAATTCGCAAATTTATGAGGAAAGCTTCAAAAGTAAAACTGTACTTGAAGAATAATTAGAGAATTTTCTCGTTAAAGAGCTGTTTTCGTTATTTATTTATTTATTTATTTTTATTTTATTATTATTATTATTATTTTTGGTGGTGGTGGTGGTGGGAGGGTGGAGTTAAGCTTAGCAACAGCTGAAATTTCTTTGGCCTTCCGTGCCTTCGTGCAGACAAGATACGAGAGAAAACATGGCTTCTTCTGGAGACGAGAGCAGCGAAAGTGATTACATGAAAGCAGTTCAGTTTACCCTCTTTATCATCCTTCTACTCGCAGCAGTTGTTGGAAACGGTTTGTTGTTTTTCTTATACGTTCGTAACAAAACTCTTCGAACGATGCACAACGCTCTCTTCGCCGACCTCTCAACAGTCGATTTTCTCAACAGTGTCATCAACATTCCTCTGTCCATCTGCTGCGTAGTCCTTGACAATGTCAGTTTTCGTGGTAAAACATTTGCCTGGACCGTGTCGTTTCTACACACATTTTTCGCGCTACTTTCGCTCTCCGCCATTACTTTACAAATGATTGACAGATATCTGGCCATATCCTGGCCCGTCTTCTATAAAGCAAACAAATCGTTGACGAAAATAATGGCTGTAATTTTTGTCAAGTGGCTGGCCATCTTGGTAATTGCGTTGTCTATCTATGTCCCACTGTACGACACGGACATCGGACATGCTCCTGTTTTAGACTACAGGGCTGTTTACACGAGGAAAAGCGGCCAGAGGATACCTAAATACATTGTTCCCGTCTTCGTTTTGACGATTCTGCTGTTTGGAGGTTTGTCGTTAAGAAATCTCAAAAAGCGCCCGGCTCACGTCGCAAATGCAACCCAAAACGTCCACAATTCGCCAAACGCGAGGGCGCGCAAAAAAGCCGTGTATACAATCCTAATATTGCTGTCGATCTCTCTGGTTTGTTATCTACCAGTAGTTATTAAAGGCGTTATTTGGTTAGGACTTAAAAACCAAGCAAGACAACGGCTCGTGTTTGTCATTATGTTTATGCTTTCCATTTCTAGTGCGGTGAATCCATATATCGCCTTGATCAGAGTTAAACGTTATGAAGATAAACTCAAAGTGCTTACAAATAGTATAAAAGCGATTTGTTGTAATACTAGCCAGGCAGATGTTGAAAATAATGCTGGAACTGCTCCTCAAAATGATGAAGAGATCGGGGGTAACAATACTGTTCGAGACAACTCTTTTCGGGCTTTACCCGGCGAAAATCGTATAAAGCTTAGTGTAATTCGCTGCGACGATTCTTCGGTTATATCTCGAGCGCGTTCTTGTCCAGACATTGCAACAACGAAGAGGACATAAAAACAATGCAGAACATATCTCTAGGAGGAGTGTCAAATATAGATTTTAGTGTCGTATCAGTACGAGGGTTTGTTGTTACTGTGCCGAGTGTATAAATAAATAAAATCGTCAATTAAAAGAAAAACATCTTGTGAATTTCATGATCACTACAGTCGAACCCCTATTAAGCGACCAGACCCTCTGCGAAATGGCAACTGGCCGCTTAATAGGGGTTGGTCATAAATTAGCATAAGGCGTGGTAAAAAATCAAAAGATTAGTGACAACGGAATCCCATCAAGACGATAATAAACGTGCAGGTGTTTGAATGTTTTTATCAGTCGTCACCTTCTATTTCGGACTCTTGTCTTTAACTACGTGTATTTAATTCTTGGTGGCCACTTAATAGGGGTAAAAACAATAGAAGAAGCATCATCGGGACGGCCAAAAGGTGTCCGTGGCCGCTTAATAGGGGTTTTATTTTCAGTATTATACTGACAATATATAGTATCGGGACTTTGATAACTGACCGCTTAACAGGGGGTGGCCGCTTAATAGGTGGCCGCTAATAGGGGTTTCGACTGTATATAGGCCTACTGAGAAACGCTTTCCATAATTTATGGGGGCACTACAACCTCGTTCCCAGGGCTTTTCCCGCCTGCCCCCTTTGAAGGGAAAAAGCCCTGGGAACGAGGTTGGGGGCACTAAGCCATGCATGTGACTTATCACTTAGTATAAAAGTGTTCTGAATTCCTTCTTTTACTGCGCCAATCTCGTTCCCAGAGTCCTCGTTACCCTTGTTCAGCGGTGGAGCGGCCAATAAGGACCTCTGGGGGGAAGCGATCCGCCATGAAGGGATTCTTGGACTTTCGTCCGGCTCTACTGCGCATGTGTTCGATCCATGTTTCAACTAACGGACGCCAAGATTCTTGCACTTCCGCTCTTACTGCGCAAGTCAGGCGGATCGCTTCCCCCTGAGGTCATTGTTGGCCGATCCACCGCTGGACAAGGGTAACGAGGTCTCTGGGATGTAACCAGGGCCTAAATGCATTTCCGTCGTCCATTTTTCCAAAAATCATCTCTTCTATAAATAACAGTGGCGGATCCAGGGGAGGGACCTGGGAGCTGCTCCCTCTACTCCTTATTCGAGCAAAAAAGGCTCACTTTTACTCCGGCCCCTCCCTATCCCCCCCCCCCCCCCCCCCGTTTTTTAAACGAGAAAATACCAATTTATCTTCACTAGGGGGGCCATCTGAATCCGCCACTGAGTTACTATATACCAAATACAAAACGTTTTCCGTGTTTCCATAGAGTTATGGTAACACGAGTGAAGTTGGGAGAACAAGAAATGATGTGGAAACACGAGCCACAGGCGAGTGTTTCCACAGCAATTTCGAGTTCTCCCAAACTTTCACGAGAGTTAAAATCTGACTCTATGGAAACACGGAAAACGTTTTCTTTTGTTTTTATGAAATAAAAGCACGGAGAAATTTTCTATGTTTCCATTTTTTATTTTTGGTTTTTAATAAGCCAATCAGAGCACGCGTAGTATCTTGTTTATTTTATAAATTATTTCAGGCCCACTTGTGGGACGTGTTTCTCGGTTGGAGGTTTATTGTGGTTATATAAGAATTCATAAGCTTAGATTGTTTTTAAATTAACGATTTTATTCAAACACTGTCGACACAGTATTGAGATTGTATTAACAACAAACACTCGTACGGCAGACACTATATACAATATCTATATTTGACACTCCTCCTAGGGAGATGTTCTGCATTGTTTTCACGTCCTTTTCGTTGTTGCAATGTCTGGACAAGAAAGCGGTCGAGATATAACCGAAGAATCGTAGCAGCGAATTACACTAAGCTCACGATTTTCGCCGGGTAAAGCCCGAAAAGAGTTGTCTCGAACAGTACTGTTGGACTCGATTTCTTCATCATTTTGAGGAGCAGTTCCAGCATTATTTTCAACATCTGCCTGACTGGTATTACAACAAATCGCTATTATACTATTTGTAAGCATTTTGAGTTAATCTGCAAAACGTTTAACTCTGATCAAGGCGATATATGGATTGACCGCACTCGAAATGGAAAGCATAAACATAATGACAAACGCGAGCCGTTGTCTTCCATGGTTTTTAAGTCCTAACCAAATAACGTCTTTAATAACTACTGGTAGATAACTAACTAGAGAGATCGACAGCAATATTAGGATTGTATACACGGCTTTTTTGCGCGCCCTCGCGCTTGACGAATTGTGGGCGTTTTGGGTTGCATCTGCGACCTGACCTGGGCGCTTTTTTAGATTTCTTAACGACAAACCACCAAACAGCAGAATCGTCAAAACGAAGACGGGAACAATGTATCTAGGTATCCTCTGCCGCTTTTCCCCGTGTAAACAGCCCTGTAGTCTAAAACAGGAGCATGTCCGATGTCCGTGTCGTACAGCGGGACATAGATAGACAACGCAATTACCAAGATGGCCAGCCACTTGACAAAAATTACAGCCATTATTTTCGTCATCGATTTGTTTGCTTTATAGAAGACGGGCCAAGATATGGCCAGATATCTGTCAATCATTTGTAAAGTAATGGCGGAGAGCGAAAGTAGCGCGAAAAATATGTGTAGAAACGACACGGTCCAGGCAAATGTTTTACCACGAAAATTGACATTGTCAAGGACTACGCAGCAGATGGACAGAGGAATGTTAATGACACTGTTGAGAAAATCGACTGTTGAAAGGTCGGCGAAGAGAGCGTTGTGCATCGTTCGGAGAGTTTTGTTACGAACGAACAAGAAAAATAACAAACCGTTTCCAACAACTGCTGCCAGTAAAAGGATGATAAAGAAGGTGAACTGAACTGCTATCATGTAATCACTTTCACTGCTCTCGTCTCCAGAAGAAGCCATGTTTTCTCTCGTTTCTTATCTGCACGAAGGCACGGAAGGCCAAAAAGAGAACTCTGACGGAACTGGAAAGCGAAGGGAATTCGTTTGAATAGATTGTCCGAGCACTTTTGAATATAGCTGAAGATTCAGCTTAATTTCCGGACAAGTTTCAGCTGTTGCTAAGCTTATCTCGTCTCCCGTCCGCCGAAAAAAAAATACTGATAAAAATAAAAGGACATTTTGTAACTGAACAAAACCGGAGATTCTAAAACCATTTTTCAAGTACACCGTTTGAGTTTTGAAGCTTTCCTTCTTTGCGAATTTCGTTAATTTCGAATATACATGCAATCAAAAAATCGAATTGATAGTTTTCAAAATGGCAGGTGAAAATGTAAATTTTCTTTGATAACATATATTTTGCACAGCTGTTTTCCTTAAATAGGACTGAATTTTTTGACGATTGTATGAGGGTACGTACAGAATAAACATTATTTATTATCTTTACTTTCCTAGTTTCACTATTTTGTATTCGCACTAGCCTGCAATGCAGGCGGTTTGTGGGCTTGCGATTGTTTACCTCCTTCGAGTGTTTAGCCGCCATCTTGGATTCGCAAAACGTTGAGAAGTTGGGGCGCCCCAATTCCAAGCCTCCAATGTTTTCCTAATCCAAGATGGCGACTTATAAACACTCGATGGAATATTCAGCGCTCGCTCGCTCGCTCAAAATACGCCTGTTTTGCATGCTACATTCGCACTTGTTTTTCTATCTTGCTATACAATGTAGCAGAACGCTTTTATTTTCCTGAGTTGATAAGGGGTGATGAGGCGAGCTACAATAATGACAACTCTAATTAACCGCTGTTTGAGAAGTACCACCTTCAGATAATCTTCGTGTTGACACGAAACTTATGTCATTGAAGAACATTTTGAGTTTTGATTCAATAACTTGAGGGATAAAGAATATAGAATATCCCTAAAAAGGTGCATTAAATCCGTGTTCATATCTAGAACGGAAATTATGTTGGACGTAAAGCGCATTCACGAACTGTGTTTTCAATTGATAAAAATAAAATCGGAATTAAAATCGAATTTCTTAATCCTGTAATAATGTTCTTTATCAAATATCAATACTGATTGAGTTTCACTATAAAGTCGTCACCATTTTATTCATTTTGTTGATCAATTCATCAAAGGTACAATCATGAATGTTGTTCAGATGACGTCCATCAACAGAATAAAGCTCAAGCTGGAATTCAATTCACAACAGCATCACGTAGTTTCCTGTTTTTGTTATGTTAAATGAAAAGAAGGATTTGTACTGAAGCCGTTTTAAGATGATATCGGAAATATATCAAAAACGAAATGAAGACAACTAAAACTAGTTTTTCAATGTTTTCCCACGCCACGAGCAGGCCTTTAGACGAGTGAAGATATGAATTTTATTTTCGAGTGGAGAAAACATTATTTTACGAACGGGCCAGCGAGTGAGTAAAATATCGTTGTTAACGCGAGAAAATAAAATTCATTTATTTTTTTTCTCAAAGCGCCAGCGAGCGGACTTCTGTGAATCCTGCAATCTGATTGGTTCCGGGAGCGGGCAAGATTTTCCTATCTTGCCCACGGTCAACATATCAAATCGGCCTCGTCCTCAGGCGCTTCGCATTTTTTTGCGAGCGTGAAGCGCGAGTGATGGTCACGAGCGCGAAGGACCATGGGAAGGAGAAAGACGAGACGTGGATAAGAGAGAGGTCTGGGTGCAAGCTTACCTCTTGTTTGGGACATGAAATTAATAAACAATAATACTATTATAGTACACTGTACTACTTGAGTACAGTGTGTCAAGGTTTCGCATAAAATGAAAATTTAAAATTGCCCCACCGCGAATGGCAAAAATTAGATTAACATGGAAATGGCATTGAAGAAAACTGAGGAAACAGTTTGGCTCGAAAAATGCTTTCATGATACTACGCAAGAGTGTGGAAGATTGTTCTATAAAATTTTGGCCGGTTGCGACTTTGAATTGTTTTTGTGCTAAATTTGAAATAGCTTCTCGTTTCAGCTGCTTTTAGTGGTGAAATTCCGTTTGAGTCTCCATCGTCTGTTCTTCACATCTACATTTCTGTAATTGATACACATTCTGGTCTAAAAATTAATCGTCTGAGTTTCTTGTTATTTGGATTAAGTTTTATTTCTTCTGTAGTTTTATAGCGACTTTGCGATCAGCTAAAGCCACGCGCGCGCGTGAAAAACAGATTTTGCAAAACAAGATTTCAAGATTTCTAGCATTACCAAACCAAGTAGGAAAAATATAAAAACGCTATTTGTCGGCCTTGGTCGGTCCGTATTGAGAAAAACTGTGCCCTCGGTCTTGAGTAAGGCCCTCGATCGACCTCTGGCACAGTTTTTCTCAATACGGACCTCCCGCCCCGGCAAATAACATATATATCTTCAAGCCGCCTTGTAATTTTCTTTTTATTATATATACTAAAGACACGAATTCCGTGCAAAAGTGGGAAATGATGTCAACGATATCCTCACTTATGAGGAGATGGAAAATACTCCACTAGCGTCCCGGATGTATACGTAGTTTTCGTATGAATTTTATGAATGATCTATTTTCCTTTAAAACATAGACTGGAAAATGCGCGCGCTCTGATTGGTTAAAAACCATGTTTTATCAGAGTATAAATCATAGAAAAGCCGTGTTTTATCGTTTCGCGCGCGTTAAATCTATATTTTAAAGCACATAAAGAAGCCAAAACCATGCATTATACTGTCATAAAACACTCCGGGAATTTGAGAACACTTGAGAAATTTAGAAAACACTCGCCTGCGGCTCGTGTTTTCTAAATTTCTCTCGTGTTCTCAAATTCCCGTCGTGTTTTATGACAGTATAATACATGGTTTTGACTTCTTTATTTGTTAAATAAAACTCACTCACTCACTCATCCCCTTCATGCCGAGTGGCACATAAGCCTTCAACACTCCAATAAAACACTGACTCGTGTCTATATAATAAAAAGAAATATCAAGCGCACCATGAGTAAAATATTCAGAGTATGACACGAGAAACCCCTGATTGCATAATTATTGGGGATCATTTCAGGGTCGGGGTCGTTTCGGGGGTCGCTTTGGACCAGCTTTAGTTCCCTCCCTCTCCTGTCCATAAAATCGTCCAGGGGCCTGATTCACGAAGCCCTCCTAAGTTAAGATGTATCCTAAGTATTGTTTCCTAACAATAGGCTATTGTTAAGAAACAATACTTAGGATACATCTTAGTTTAGGATCCGGAGAGCTTCGGAGCTCCAGAGTGCCTAACGGAGGCATTTACTCTACTAAGAGACGGTTCTACTTATTATCTCAGAGGCTCTGGCCATAATTTTGCACTTCCAAAACCTAATACAGAATACTTGAAAAAGAGTTTGCACAATTATGGAATTCTCTTCCCACAAATATTAAAACAGAGCAATGTATTCGATTCCCTCAGAAGATCGAGGCAGCGAGGCAGCGTGGCCGAGTGGTTAGGGCGCTGGACTTGTAATCCGGAGGTCCCGGGTTCAAGCCCTCCACCCTTCCACCGGCCATTCGCTGGATTAGTTGCAACCTCGATTCCAGGCTCTCTCTCCTTTTCCTCCCTTGTGGACGACAAGGGAGGAAAAGGAGAGAGAGCCTGGAATCGAGGTTGGATTTGATGTCGGTTGCCCCGAGTTCAACTCCTTGGCTGCGCTCTGTAAATAGCCAACTGGTCTGCCTCCTGTCAGTTGGGATTTTCAACCATGTCATGTTTATTTGAAATATTTGTTTCTACACACGGCCCCACAAGCTTCTAGCTTTAAACACAAACCGTGTATAAATAAGGTCGCTTTACCTTTACCTTTATCATTATGTACCCTCAGTCTCCAGAATAGTAGATTATAAGCAGCTTAAGTTTTTAACTGTAACATACATAATTTTGTTATTTATTTACACGGCTTTCTTGGAAAGCAATTTTCTGTAATTGAAGAAATTCCGTGTCTAAATAAAATGTCTGTCATGTCTGTCTTTCTGTCTGTCTGTCATGTCTGTCATGTCTGTCATGTCTGTCTGTCTGTCTGTCTGTCATGTCTGTCTGTCTGTCTGTCTGTCATGTCTGTCATGTCTGTCATGTCTGTCATGTCTGTCATGTCTGTCTGTCATGTCTGTCATGTCTGTCATGTCTGTCATGTCTGTCTGTCATGTCTGTCATGTCATGTCTGTCTGTCTTCGTGAATCCGACCCCAGGTCCATCATGAACTTTGTGTAAACGTACTCTCATTGGTCCAATCATTCGGATACTCCTCGCCTACTGCTCATGCGTACGACCTGCGTCACGTGTTAGCCAGCCCTGTAGAAGATCGATCGCCTTTTCTTTGCTGGTGAAGCGACTAGTTTGCGATCATGTTCAACTGTACCTACTGCTCCAGAGACTGGAACACGGTCTGCCGCGCGCCACTAAACCATTCCAAAAGTGCACTCTGCACTAAAAATGAATTCATTTCATTGTTACTTCTGTCCGTCTGTCTCGTTTCCTTGAAAACGAAATAGGCAGTCAATTTTAGGTAATATTTCAGCCAGTTGTTTGTTAAGCGGTCATTTCAGTGGCACAGATCACATAAAAAGTCGTAGTCAAAGTTATTCTGGTAAAGGGACTAGAATGCAACCCTGTAGCTTTTACATGCTTTGAACATTGTTAATAAATATTCATGCAGAGTAAATACCGATACATCTGTCTTCTCGCGGGTTACTTAGGAGATTTTATGCTTCAGGAACTCATCTTGCCGTAATTATTGTTTGTTTAGTAAAAAAAACATGCATAGCTGGTACCATATTCTTGTTTCAATTACCACTGAGCCGTAATGTTTTCGCAACTTAGCGCCACATAATATGTTAAGTGGTTATTCATAGTTCCTCTGCTGCTGTTATAGCGCATGTTTCGGTCAGTGTTTCTGTGTTTCAGTGTTTCTGTATAGGCTCGCGCGGCCCATGTCATTTGTTGCAGGCCAATCTTGCATCTATAAAAATACAGATTGCCACGCCACAAAGCATGACACGTTCGCGAACCTGTTTGCTAATCATGGCTATAATGAGTGCCAGTTTGCGCTCTAATCGTTACGGTAAATACCGATGTATGTGGACAGGCCCTCAGTTACTTAGGAGATTTTATGCTTGATGAATTCTTTCATGACCTCTTTGCCATTTCACACGGCATATGATAATGGAATCTCTGAAATCTCTCAAATTCTTATCAAATTTATACACGTAGTAGTTTAGTTGAGGTCCAATAAAAGGTAAAAAAAAGTTGAATTTAAAATGACGTTTTGCTATCTCGCTATTTCAAATGGAATATTTGTTACACAATTTTATTGATGTCGTTAGTGGTTCGTGGTTGCCCTGAATGTTTGCATGCCAGCCCGAGGGGGGGGGGGGGGAGTATACTCCCTTATACAAACTATATAGGGGCAGTTTGGTCTGAAATAGGTTAAGGGTTTCAAGAAGCGTGCCGCAAGCCCCCGCCCAAATTCGGGAAGTACTTCCCCCGGAACGTGGATTCCAACAATTCGTATGGATTTCTTTCTCAAATAATTTTCAAATCATGGAAGCTGAATCTTCTTACTTTTCCTTGGCCCGTTTTATAGATCTGAGAGCCTGAAAAGGGTAACAGTAATCAGCAGTGGGCAAGAGAATATAATTATCTTGGCAGTGGGCTATCTTTTGTTTTTTAATTTTGTGGACATCGTGCCATTGAAGCGCTTAGTGCCTTTACCGCCGATCATGGCTTGGTTTGAGGATTATTTTAAAAGTAGCTTTCTTCTCAATGCGAATGAAATCTACAAAACTGGACATGCAATTCAACATTTGGCCCATTCTGCAACGATTTGAATCGTTGGAATGAATTTACTCAGAACGCACCACAAGCCTCCGGCTATATAACAAAACACTCGAAACTAATGTACTGTTTACCCGGGATCCAGTCAGCCATTACTTGAAAGAGGCTCTGCTCGCAGGGTACTACCATGGATGACTGACGAAGCACGCCTTTTGTTTCCACATCTGGAACCCACAGGGACGCCCACTTCTTCGCGGAACGAGGCAGGACATTGGCTCTGGAAACAATAGATAACTAGTAAAAATGCCCCTAGCCGTACAAAACAATAGAGGTTGTCGATTTATTAGAGACAAATGAAAATATACTGGTTCCACACCCCGTGCACACACACAGTGGATTTGAAGCAGTTGCTACGTCCGTCTTTCCGTCAGTCGTATTATCTTTGCTTATATAACTTCGTACTGAACCCATTCAGAAGTCAGTAATGTTGACCATTGAAGAATTTTTCATCCTGGCGTGTGTGATTGTGTTCCTGTATCTTGTCTGGAAACTCAGAGCCGTGAATCCGCCGAGATTGGAAGTGCAGCCAGTTTTACATGCAGCGAGGCCTGGGGGACTAAATTTTACGAGATACGAGGAAAACCCGCCAAAATCACTGTGTCCCGCGTAATCGCCAGCATCCAATAGAACACGATGAGCGTGGTCAAGTTTAAGTAAGTGTGTTGGTTACTTTTTTCTAATTTTTGAGTTTTAGTTTAATTTATGAAGTGAGACGCACTCTTCCTTTGTTTTTGTGTATTTGACGAGTTTGTAGTCAGTAGGCGCGTAGGCGCGTAGGCGCTCAGTAGCTTACTTCACCTGCCGCTCGGGTTTACATAAATTCTCCCAAAACTTTCTCTAGTGTTTGTATTGTATCAGGTTATATTAAACACGCGCCAAGTCTCTTTTTTTCGAGTTTTTAAAAATTAAAAAAATATTCGAAAGTTTTGTTTATAAAAAGTGCTGCGGTTGAGTCCTTATAAAGGATTTTAGCCTGTTTTCATTTCCGGTTACCGTAGTATCTTGCACGCTGAAGCCTCTTTTCCGGCACTACTGAATTTTGTGAGTACACAACGGGATTCTAAGTGGGTTTTGTTCTCATATTTTGCTGCAGAAAAAACAAACAGGTGGTCCACGGATACTCCACTGAAAGCTTTTGCGGTAATTCAGTCTGCGAGGATTGAAGAATATTTTAGAACAAGGCCTTTTGCCAGTGGGAATTCAGCCGATGGACACAGTTCTGAATGTTACTGACTTGCTTTGCTACTCGGAGATACTGTAACTATGATTCAATAGGAGAATGTGTAATGAGTTATTAGTCAGTAGTGATGTTGATGTTGATGTTTCCAATACTAAATGCGACAAAATTAAAAATAATCCTGAATATTTCCTTTTTTGTTTACCTCGTTTTTTGATCTGACAAAAGATTAAGAAAAACAATCGTACGAATTTCACCGCATCAGGTGCACAAAACTACCGATACGGTTTTTTTAAATTAGTACGCGAGGTCTTTCTAGTATATTTAATACTTCCTAGAATCTGGCACTCAAATTTCCTAAAACAGCCCATTAGCACACAAGGTACAGTATTGAGGCTTTTACGTTAATTAAGGCCTTTTCAGGTGACGCAGGACCCTTGCTCTCATTATGTATGTATTTATTTAAAGAGTATGCACGAACCGTGACGACTGATGCCGACCGTACGCGAAATATTCATGAGAAGGTGTTTTTATAACGTTACTATAATCGATTCAAAAAATTTGTTTTCGGCGTATTGATAATTAGAAAGTTATTGTTCTTAGTTTGCGGCACGTGCAATTCAATGTCCCGAATTATCATAATTAGATTCACAACTTTTGTTGTCATACACTTTGTTGACTCGGTCAGTCTTCGGAACGGGGCAAAACCGGCAATTTTGTGTCCAAGCTTTCGTCGCGGATATATAATTTCAGGAATTGATACACGAGGAAGGTAAACTTAGTGTACTATATTGTGATGTGACAGAAGCGGAATTGCAAAAAAAGCCTTTCAAAAAGAAGATAGAACGTTTCAAATTCTAATTTTCAAAATTTTACTCCTTTGGAAGGCAATAACTTTCAACGAGTCTTGAAAATTGCAAAAATCTGCTTCTGTCACATCACAAAAGAGGTTATTATCTACCACTAGGTAATACAAACATTTAGTTTAGAACGCTTCTCAAGTTGAAAGCTTGGACACAAAAATTGCATGTCCGCAATTCTAACTTTTAAAGGTTAACGTATCACCGTACAGCGCGATCTGCCAGAAAAACCACAATCATGATATAGTTCCATCATCCGCCAATATCCCTATTAAGTTTCAGCGGAATCGACTTTCAAAATTCGGAGATTTGAAGGTTTAGAAGACAACACCCACCCCAGAAATTAAGCTTATGAATGTATTCATGGGCAAGGGTCCTGCGCCACCTTCAATATACTTAATAATGCGTTTACACGACGTTTCAGCCCAGGTGACATTCGTCACGCTTGTCTGGCGTTCTACATTATTAAACGTACCAAATTTATAAATACCCTCCCAGAGGGTTATCTTTGCATACGCGCAACGATGACAGCCGGAGAAACAATTCCCAAAATTCGGCCCATTCTACAACGATTTGAATCGAATTTATCTAACGCACCACAAACCGTCTCCGGATATATAACGAAACACTAGTTAGCATTAGTTTTATTTTCCTCAAATTTCGATGCACTGTCGAGGTTTCCGGCTCGACTTCATCTCCCTGAAACTAACTGTTTACATTGGGATCCAGTCAGGCATTACTTTTATGGACGGTTGCCGAAAGCACGATCGTTCCACGTGGCACATTGGAAGGTTGGCCCACCGGCTCGGGCACTACCTCTCGGAACGAGGCACATCAATTGGCTCTGGAAACAATAGATAACAATGTGTCCCTCGCCCTACAAACAATAGAAAACGATAGAGGTAACGAGAAAGGTAATAGCTTAGGAGACAAAACAAAAACAGAAATTCCATTGAGGTGGTCGCTTACTGTTTGGAAGCTTAAGGATTGTTACGTCCGTCAGTCGTATTCTCTTTGCTAATAACTGACTGAACCCATTCAGAAGTACGCATTCGAACTAATGTTGACCATTCAAGAATTTTCCAGCCTGGCGTGTGTTATTTTGCTGTTTGTGATCATGTGTTTTGTGATCGGAATATACAGAGCTGTCATTTGGGAGCTGCCGAGAGTGCAAAATCAGCAACAACGTGTACATGCAGCGAGGCGACCACATTTGACGAGATACGAGGAGAACCAAAATCACTGCGTCCCGCGTAATCGCCAACATCCAACAGAACACGATGACCATCAAGATTAAGGTAAGTGTGTAGGTTTATTTTAAATTTTGTTTTAGTTTTATGCAAATGGTTTTGTACATTGTAGAATGATTTTTTAGTTTGTTCGAAGTTTGTAGTCAGTCAGTTGAATTGGCGCGTAGTTGCATAAGCTCGGCGTTTGAATTTACTTATTTCAATCAGTGATTTTTACTTATTTATTAATTTATTTTTATAATAGTTTGATCCTATATATAACACGCGCGCTCTGTTTGTTTGCGTATACGTAGTCGTTTTGCATGAGGCGGGCCAGACTAGGGTAGGATGAGTTTATGAGATTTGTCTTACGGCTTGAAATTCAAATTTATCGACTATCATCACCTCGTGCCCTTGAGTAGTTTCAAATTCGATGAGAGTTCATGAGAATTTCAACGAGAGTGAGAGTTTGAAACTCTCGTCAACGGGTCCAAGCTTAAAACAGTTACTGAAATGACTGATGACGTATCATTGCATTTATTAACTCAAATTATTTTATTAAAAAAAAGAGAAAACGGCGGCTTATTGTTAATGCATAGCCCTGATTTTAGGCCTGTTTTCATTTTCAGTTGTAGTATACGCTTACATGAGTCCGAAGTCAAAAATTCCTATTTTGTCAATATTTCACACAGCGGGATTCTGAGTTTTTTCCCCCATTTTTTTTCATTCTGCAGGACTAAAACAAAGAGGCCGTTGTCCACGGATATTCTACTGAAGCGTTACTGATTAATTCTGCGAGGAATGAAGAAGAATATTCTGAGAAAAAAAACTTTGCTAATGAGAATTCAGCCGGTGGACTATATTTTAATGAAGTGAGGAGTTCAAACTTGAATATATACGTACTGTGTACATTTTACTGCTTGCTTTGCTATCGAGAGAACTAGCTACGCCAAAAGATTTGAAACTGAACTCGTCAAGAATTAGCCTAAGGGCCTCCACAGACTAGAGAAATAGTTGTCGACAACTATTTAGTTGTCGATCATAAAAAGTTGTCGATAACAAAAAGCCAGTGTGTGAAGCTAGTTGTCGATAACTAAAGGCCTTAGTCATCGACAACTAGCTTCACACACTGGCCAGTTTTTTGTTATCGACAACTTTTTGCGATCGACGACTATCTCTCTAGTCTCTGGAGGCCCTGAGGCTCGATATGCATATTTTTCAGCTTCCTGTAATTAGCAGAGTATTTTTAACTTTTTTAGCTTCATGTTTTCATGTGCACTATGTTTATTTAGATGCAGGGTCCCCTCCGGCTAAATGGAAATAAAGGTTTACTTTACTGTTCTTTCTTCATAAACTGAGTTTTCATTGGTTTGTTCAATGACGTTGATTCGTTTCTGTGTACAATTGTTGTTCGGCGACTTTGCGTTAAAAGCCAACAGCGATGGTTACAAGAAAACAATGTTACAGATTTTTGTTGGTGTTTAAAAACTTGCAGCGTCGGTGTTGCCGCAATACATATTGCGTAATAAATTGTTCCAGCAGGCGCGCCATTGGGTCGTCTGGGCCAACTTAATACGTTGCAAAGCGAAGGGTAGCGAAGAAAATCCGTGCGTTTTCGTCCGTTCGCCAATTACTTTCTGAGATCCTAAATTATGAATAGTTTGGAATCAAAAGAGTATAAAATGAAGTCTTTAAACACCAGCTGCTTAAAAAATCGATAATACATTATTAAATGCCCTGAGTGCGCGCGTGACTTGACTCAATGAAAACTGCTTGTCAGTTTCATATTTTAGCGTTCGTTGGTTTTTTTTTTATTTCCTAGAAAAAAATGCGTACGATAATTAAAGAACGGGTGAAACACTGAAAACCCCAGACATTTGTTCATGTTTATTCAAAAAGTGCTTTCACTCGCAAGACTGAATCGTCATGCAGCGAATTAAAATTCTTTTGTCAACATTTTTGACAAAGTTGTGGTTGAAAATTATCAAAATATAATTTACATTCCGATCGCGTGGTAGCGCCTTCAACGATATTTTGAAAATATATGCAAGTTGCGGCAACATGCTGCACAAAGTTGAACTCGTGTCTACTTCGCGCAACATCATTACCGCAACTTGCAACACGGTGGTAATACGCGCAAAAACACTGTTAAATAATTTCAACTCGCAATAACGCAACAATGTTTCGCGACAAATTGCATGAAAATATTGTTCGTACTACGTGACCTAAAGCTGGCCTTTTACCGATTGTGCTCATAAAGAATTTGCCTATTTTATGCTCCTGACAGTGCTCATTTTTTTCTAAAACTATGCTCAAATTATTGAGAAATTATGCTGTTTCTGTCCAAAATTTTGAATTGAAAACGGCTAGAATACAATGTGTGCCTTTTGTTTAAAAAAATAACAAACAAGACTTATTGTTAATTTTAACATTGTCTAGCATTTACTATTTGACCTTCCGTTTTTTTCACTAGTGGTGTAAACACAGCACAAAATTGGAAAATGTCTTGCAAGGTAACTGCCCGTACCGCCATATTGGTGGCCGCCATCTTGCTTTGACTTAGCGAAACGTCCGGACTTTTGACTTGAGAAACAGGCTTTGAAACACAAATCAGTAAGCAAAATATGACTTTTGGCTGATAATGTGCTTTCAACTGACCAAAATATGCCAGATTATGCTAGCAGTGCTTCTTCGTCAAAAATTGCCAAAAGGCTCGTTTTCCCAAATTATGCCAAAAAAGTGCTACCACAATCGGCAAAAGCCAACCCGTAAAGCTCTACAATTTTCAATAGTCCGGGCCCGGCGTGACATATGACGTCATAAATGGGAATTTTGAAGCAACCTTTGAAAATAAATGTTGGCAGCTGTTTTGAAACTTTTCTAAAAATAAACAACTTTTGAGGGCTACTTTTCAAAAACACATTGAGCAACTTTTGGGTAACGTTTTGGAAAGTTTTGATCATCCCGCCAAAAGTTTGTGCTTGTACTTCCGGGTTCTTCCGCCATCTTGAATTAATTACGAGACTTCGATCGAGAGACCCTGGGGACAAAATTGTCAAAGAGTTGTGAGTAATTTTCGCTGCGTCAATCACCTATAAATCGCTTTCCTTTGCTGAACGCTGCGCGATTCCAGCGAGGCAATGTGGAGAGTTTGTGTGCTTATGAAAGACACGAAAGGTAATGACAGAAGTAGTTGATAGAAACAGTTTTCGATTATAAATGAATGTCGACCATTTAACTCGATCGTACAGACGGGTTAGTCCCAAAGCTAAGTTTTGTTTCCCATCGCCCTCTCTCTCGTGAAACTGGAACGGTCGGTCGGTTAAAAAAACAAAACAAAAAAACCCGAGAAACGAAATATTGACAAATTAATAGTAAATAATTCCAAGCGAGCCTTGATTTTATCTTCCCCGTGATCACCATTTTGTTACGAGCCGATATCACTCGAAGACGTCATTACTGGGCTGATTTAGATGCCAGAGAGTGACTTTAAATTAAAGATGTAAATAAAGCAAATTAAACTTGGACACACGCGAGAAAAGGGCGCAGGCAATGAATCAGAAACCTTTTTTTTTTTTTTACTTTTTGTAAAAATTGGGTCGGTCGGGCGATGAGAAACAACACATTTTATGGGGATGGCCTTATCAATATATTTAGGCTAGCTAAAGTTTTAATACTTGAAAGACCTTTTAAAGACAAGCATATCGCAGCTAAACTAGAGCCAGATGTAGTCCGAGTATTATTCTTGTTCAGTGAATGATTTTTGACTTGTTTAGAATAAACCTTTTCCCGGTGAGTACAGTGTGTGGGACGAAATGCATGGTTGAACATGGCTCAAGCAATAGCAGGCAATAGTCATGCGATTGTCAAGGGCCCCGGCAAGAATCAATGTGAGTTAGTCATGCAGAAGATCAGGGGGCACCCAACCACAAAATTTTCCTGTAGGTATCGGAACGCCGTTTTTCATGACGTTATAATTACGCTTTTTGTGCAGTTTAATGGCTTATTTTTAAGCACTAAGAAAAATGTATCTGTTCGGATACGTTAGCTGAACTTTCAAACTTCAGCAAATTTTAGGGATTGAAATCTTATTTCCCGAATTTATGAGCTGAATTTGCCTTTCCGAAAATCCTAGGTGACCTTTTTTTTTTTTACCCAAAACGCAATTTTTATCTTTCCGAAAACAACAGGCATTAATTTCCCCATATTTAGAAAGTTCGAGATGACATTTTCCAAGGCGATTATAGGCCTTCCGAGCAGATATTCCACCGAAACGATCCGTTGGGTGCCCCTGGAAGATCCCAGTGCTACTTTGCTCTAGATACAGCCGCTGCACGCCCGTAAAAGGACCGGAATACTTAACGGTATTTTCCGACGTAAGGTCCCGAGCAAGTTTGGAGAGATTCTTCTTTCTGTTATAAGATTTTAATCCACAGGTGCGTGTAGAGAAAATGTAGGTACTTGTATAAAGGCATGTGTATACTATGAGGGGGAGGGGGGTTCGTACATAATTTTTGAGTGATTAGAGGGGGGCAATAACTAAATTCACTCCTTTAGGAGGGGGGAGGGGTATTACCTAATATTTTCCTATATGAAATCCATTTTCCAACCCCCCCCCCCCCCCCTCCCCCTCCTGATAATTATTGCACAGTCCCTATTCCCTAACCATAGGTGCTGTCTAAAAAGCCCTCGGGGGTTAATTCTGTGATGAATAGATAGTGCGTAGATAAGGTTTTTTATTATTGCACTAGTACGTCATTTCACCATATAAGGTCAAGAGAACACGCAAAATAGTAGACCGTATTGACCAGTTGAACAGAGCGAATACGGAAAATAGCATGATTATAAAAAAAAACAGCTGAAACTTAGGACTTTTCCCCCACTATGAGTATCGCAGCTGGCTGAATATTAATTACATTTTTTTTTTTCAATATCCTTGACCCTTCTGCAACACTCAGCACATTTACCTGTCAATCATACATGGCAGTTACGGTATATAGTCATCAGTCAGCTGTCTTTCCGTCAGTCGTCGTGTCCTCCCACAGCAAAAGTACGCACACGAACCGAATGATGTTGACCATTCAGGAATTTTCCAGCCTGTTGTGTGTTATTTTACTGTTTGTGATCCTGTGTTTTGTAATCGGGATATACAGAGCTGTCATTAATTGGGAGCCGCCGAGAGTAGAACATCAGCACAGGCCAAGTGTAGATGCCGCGAGGGGACGAAGTTTGACGAGAAACGAGGAGAACCAAAATCACTGCGTCCCGCGTAATCGCCAACATCCCGCAACAGAACACGATGAACGCCAAGGTTAAGTAAGTGTGTAGGTTTCTTTCTTCTAATTTTTGTATTTAAGTTTTATGAAGTGAGACTTTCTTGGCTTTTGTTTTTTTAGTTCGCGTAGCAGCACAAGCTCAGTTGCTTTTAAAACAGGCGCGTTTGTATTTGTTTATTTCATCAGTTTTTAAATTTTGCTCGATATTCATTATTCCGCATTCGAGTTTGTTGGTCAACTTCTATAAGTTCAAATAAATTATGCTAGTGAGATAGAAAATAATGCAAACACGTCACTTCTATTAAAACCGCCAACGTTGTATTCAAGCTAATTAAAACGGGAAATATCTCAAAGTTACAAGCGCACTAAGTGTGAGACAACTAGGGGGGGGGGGGGGGGGTCCGGGAAAATTTTGAATTTAAAGTCCTCTGAAATGGCTGGAAATGCATCTGAAATTACAGTGCGACTACTCGAAGCGGGCCAGTTTGAAGAAAATTAATACTAATCAAAAACTGTCTAGATTTCACGAAAGGTCCGCACTTTGTTGGTGTCAACTGTCTATATGCTTCAACGCGATTGGTCAGTTTACGAAAAAGGTCGCCATCCTTTGTTCTCAATTAACGTTTTGATTGGTTACTTTTCTTCAAACTGGCCCGCTTCGAGTAGTCGCACTGTAACAAACGTGGTGCAAATTACAATATTTCAGAGGCGAACCTGACAGAGATGACATTAAAAACAATGGTAATAAATTAAACAAAGGACGCACCAATCACGAGAAAGTCCCTGGCAAAGTCCTCTTGTCAGGGAATCTGATTGAAGACAGATCACCCAGAATAAGTTGATTGATTACAGATTACTACTCTAACCATCGACTTTGTACGAGGTCACAAAGACCGACAAAGAGTCAAAAAGAGTCGAAAAAAGTGACAATTGCAACTGAGGTTCAGTGCCGATTTTTACTTATTTATTAAGACTGCTCACAGTCTACGTTTGGCACAGGCTTGACACGGTTATGACTCGTATCATGGCGAATTTAATATCGTTTTTTGGGTTTCCACTGCTAAAAGTCCGGGTAAAAGTGTAAACCCAAAAACGATAACTCGCTGAAATCGCGTCAAGTCGGCAGACAACAACGAATACACCAAAGCAACGGGGTAAGTCAATTTTATTCACAAAACATTCGATTTTTACCTTTTAAAACAAAACCGTTGCTTTCCCATACAAACCCTTATAAATCGCATCTTTGTAACACAATACCGCTCATTATTATACATTCAACTCACTATCTCTTTTCTGATTGGCCGAAAGCGTACAGTGAATTTTCGAAACCAGCGCCTTTGAAAGCATCTACGTCATTATACAATAATCATGTCAAGTGCACTCAAGGTCACGGGTAATCATGTCAAGTTCGCGAGAGGATCACGGGTAATCATGTCAAGTTCGTGCGCTTTGCGTTGCTTGCCGCTTATAACTCTTACCTCAACCTTGATTATTCTGGATATCACAAAAACCGAATCCAATAATTGTTAATAAGCAAGGGTCACGTCCCGGTAATCTAATATAGAGCTTGGACTGCCAGTGCATTTACACGCTGAAGCCTTCATAATCTTCCAGAACGCCTACTTTGTGTTCCGTGAGTACACAGGTCACCAAAGCGTATTATGAGAGTTTGTATGGAGCTGAAATTCGATCGAAAATAATTTTCACTTTTCTTTCGAAAAGTTGTAAATTATTTCTGCCACTGTAGTTCTCTTAGTACACTGACTACAGTGGCAGATTCGACCGTAGGTCGAAATTCGCCCAAAACGGCCTCCGGAAGCGATAAAAACACAGGAAAAGACAACAGGTGAGGATTTAACACTTTAATTCACATTATTTACAACTTTTCGAAAGAAAAGTGAAAATTATTTTCGATTGAATTTCAGCTCCATACAAACTCTCATAATACGCTTTGGTGACCTGTGGTGAGTACACACACATACAGCGGAATTCTGAGTTGTTGTTTTTTTCCTCGTATCTGCTCCAGGAAAAACAAAGAGGTCCACGGTCTACTGAAAGCTTTATTGTATAATTCAATATAACTTGGAACTGAAGAATATTTTGGAAGAAAGATTTTGCCAGTTGGAATTCAGCCGATGGACGATAGTTTCATGAAGTGCCGGAGGAGTTCAGTAACCTGAATACGTACTGTGCATATTTACTGCTTGCTTTGCTACCGAGATAACTCGGATTATAGAGACTTCAAGACTCTTGAACTAATGATGTCGACCCGGGGATGTCGATGCGAAATGATTTTTGTCACAACATTCTCACAGCATTTGTTGAGAGCCTTGACCACCCCTCTCAACAATGTTGTGAGGTGTTGTGACATGTGACGAGTTTGAATTCTTTTAAACTTTGTCTCAACATCGTCACAATATTTATTTTGTTCTTGAAATGTTGAGAGGTTGTTGCGGCCGTTTGACCGGGCATGGTCACAACATGTCACAACAAATGTTGTGACAATGTTGTGACCGTTTGATCGGGCCTTTAGGCTCGATAACAAAAAATGACAATTAAGTCTCGATACTTTCCTAATAAAAGCTAATAAACTGAGTTTTCAATTTTTTGTTTGTCTGGGGTTGATTCATTTCTGCGGTAGGATTGTAATACGACTTTTCGTTAAAATCCAAAAGCGATGGTTACCCAACAAATTCAGTCAACAATCGAACAGATTGTTGAAGGACAGGTGTTCACGTCCTGAAAAATTTGCAACGTCGGTGTTGCCGCAATACACGTTGCCAGGAGCATATCACCCTGGAGCCTCCATCTCCCTTATTGGACCTATGACACGGCGTAGTTACACCTTGAGTTATTTTTAGAATTACTTTTACCGCGAAAATCACCCGTTGCGAGCACGAGGACGAGGCTGTCATTCATGTTTCAGATCAAAAATAAAACCAGGAATGGACGAGAAGAACGTGGAATAAAACTAGAACGGCGGATTGTCGTTACTACGAATTATCACTATTGTCCGCGGAAATCTTTTCGCAGGAGAACGGTTCTAAAAATAGCTCAAGGTGTAACTACGCTGTTGTCATTAATCATCACAGATAGAGGCTCCGGGGTGATATGTTCCTGACGTTGCGTTATATCCAGCCGGTGCGTCATACAAGTGCTACAGGAAATTGCCGCGCTTCAGTGATCTTTTAAACAAAACCGTGATAAGAAAAATTCGCCTCTGGGTAAAAGCTTGTGTCCAACTTTAAAAAGTTGCAAAGCGGAGAAAATTTGTGTTCGTTGTCTTGCAAGTTGAAAAGTGTTTTAATGTTGCAAGTTGCGGCAACATGTTGCACAAAGTTGAACTCGTGTCTACTTCTCATAGATGGGAATTTTAAAGCAACTTTTGAAAATAAATGTTGGCAACAAACTTTTCTAAAAATAAACAAATTTTCAAAAAAATAATGAGCAACTTTTTGGAAAGTTTTGAGCATCCCGCCAAAAGGGGGTCCCAAAAGCTTGTACTTCCGGGTTCTTCCGCCATCTTGAATCTTCGATCGAGAGACCGAGAGACCCTGGGGACAAAATTGTCAAAGAAAAATGGCGGCTGAGTTGTGAGTATTTTTGTTATAATTTTTCGCTGCATTGATCACCTATAAATCGCTTTCCTTTGCTGATATTTGAACGCTGCAAGGTTCCAGCGAGGTAATATGGAGAGTTTGTGTGCTTACGACAGCAGTTCATCTTCGGATGAAAGCGACGAGTCTCCAAATAAGAAACGAAAGGTGACAGAAGTTGTTGATAGAAACAGTTTTCGTGAAGCAGAGAAGAATGGACAGTCAGAGGATAAAACGCTTAAACCTTCTGTCAAACCTTCAAATGCTAGTGGAATATTTGGAAAGAACGAATCTGCATCAAAACAGTTTACAACTTGCAGTGCTTTAAACTGTCATCAAATTAGTTCGTCGCATTGCTTTGCTTGTGCAGTAGTTTCCCAAACTGCGAACCACAGCAAGAAAACAACTTCTGCTGTTATCAGTTCAGTGGCACAAAGAACGCATTCAAATTCGAGTATTTCAGGGCCGAGTGTTAAACCTTACCTGTCTAAGAGAGAAAGGGAGAGTTTGATTCAAGTAACTGCTTCAACGAATCATCAGTTTGAAAAGATTGACTGCGATGGTTCATCGAAAGAAGTTAATCTTATTTCTGAACCAAAACCTGAAATGTCAGGTATTAAAACTACAGATCGTGTATGTAGACCACCAAAACAATTGTATTTAAATCTGGAAGGACATTCACAGGGGGTGAACTGTGTGCGATGGAATCCATCACACAGTAATCTGTTGTTATCTGCGTCAATGGATCGCATGGTATGTGTTTGGGACACACACAAGGGTGGTACTTGTACCAGGAGATTAACACGTCATACTGAAGCCGTCAAAGACTCCAAATGGAGTCTGTGTGGATCGCAAGTGTTGAGTTGCGGTTATGACAAAACTGCCAGACTTTTTAATTTGGAAACAGGTAATTTTAATTTATTTAATTTGGGTGGCGAGGGAAAAAAGAGATAGGCTCCCCAAAATACTTATGATAAACATACCTCCCCTCCCCAGAGAAAACCTTTGATGTTTCAAACTAAAAAAATAATTTATTTGAAACATTGTTGGCCTGCAAGCAAGCTCTCTTGGGGTTCTTTTGGGAGGTGGGGGTGTGGGCTACTCCCCCAAAAACCCCAAGAGAGTTTGCTCGCAGGCCAACAATGTTTCAAATAAATTATTGTTTAGTTTGAAACATCAAAGGTTTTTTTAAAGGTATAGATAGATGTTACATGCAGTCAAGCCTAGCATAAGCGGACACCCTCGGTGCCAGAAAAAGTGTCTGGAAATGTTAGTATACCAGTTAAAAAATTAAAAACCAAAAATTAAATACCAAATTAAAAAGTCTGGCAGTTTTGTCATAACCGCAACTCAACACTTGCGATCCACACAGACTCCATTTGGAGTCTTTGACGGCTTCGGTATGACGTGTTAATCTCCTGGTACAAGTACCACCCTTGTGTGTGAGGTTAAAAATATTATAGTGTGTTTGTATATAGCTGGGAACATTAAAACTAAGTGTCCGTTTATGAGAGGTGTCCACCTATGGGTGGTGTCCATTAACAGAGGTTCAGCTACATTTCTTTTTAATATATTTTTTGCAAGGCCTAAACCATAGCTAAAGCTCAACCTGGAGATGAATTAATTTTATAAAAATAAAAACCACTTAGTGTGTCTTTTATTTTGACAGGTCAGGAAATCAAAATGTTTCCACACAAGAACTATGTGACTTGTGTTCAGTTTCACCCCACAGACCCCGCCCTTTTCCTAGCTGGGACGTTTAAATCTGCCATCCAATGCTGGGACACAAGAACTGGAAATGTTAGTATATACCAGTTTAGAGTGCACTGTATTCATTTTTATGATTTTTTGGGCAAAGCTCAAAAACACACTGATTACTACTTACTGATTAAGTAAAAAGTAAGCAACTTTATTTAACAAGGGTAAACATTACAGTTAAAAACTGATAAACTAGTGGCCCTCGATCCTACATGTAGGTATCTAAAAATGGTCTAAAATGTAATTTACAAAATTTAAAAACTAAAATATATTACTAGCAACATAAAACCGGTCAAACAGGCCTGGCAACATTTTTTATCCAACAGGTCCAACATGGGTTTGACTACCATCGATCTAGGACTTAGAATTTTCTTTGACAAACTGAATACAGTTACCGTACTCACTGCAGTTGAAGCTCTCTGAGCGGACACTCTGACTCGTAAGTGGACAGCTCTACTTATGGCTGCCTTGACAAAACCCTGTTTGAACTCTAGCTCATACAAACTCTGTATTTAGACATTCCCATAAGTAGTCAGCTCCAGTTTCGGACCCTTTTTTCTGCTTCCCGAGGGTGTCCGCTTACTGGAGCTTCGACTGTATTATCTAATATATTATTGTTGGGGGACAATGTTGGAAGCGTTTGACCACCCTGTTTAGTGTTAGGACATGTTGGAAGATGTTGGACAAAAGTTGGATCAAGTCAAACTTTGATCCAACATTTCAAAAACTATGCATGGAATAGTCCAACATGTCGCAACATATTGTGTTCCTTTGGCCACAACATGTCGCAACACGGCCCAACATTGTTGGAAGATGTTGAATCAAAGTGTTGGGACTGTTTTATCAGCTGAGGGTGTTAAGGACAACTGTAATTCTCATCAACAGATCGCATCAACGTTCTCAGCATTTTTTGGTCAAGTACAGGACATAGCATTTCTTCCCGGGGGACAGGAATTTATTTCCGCTGCTGAGGTGGTCAGGCGGAATTCTACAGACAAAGGGATCATGGTCTGGGATTTTCGATCAACAGCAATATTATCAAATCAAATCTACCAGGTATGTCGATGGCAAGTTGATTGTAAAGAGGATATATGGTAAGCTACACTTACACACACACTTACCGTAAAAGCTCTATCCTCGTTGAGTTAGGGTATAAATCATTGACGTTGCATTTGTGTAAGACGGTCATACATAACCCATTTCTTGTTCTGTTTTAGAGAAGTGAATTTTCTAGAAAATTTATGATTTGAAATAAGCCACGCCCCTCTCTATTAAGCCCCCCTCTCTAATAAGCGCCCCCTTCCTGAGGCCTAAAATTAAATAAGCCCCCGGGGCTTAGTATAGCTTTTACGGTAATCCTCTTTACCCCTCGAGAGTCATAGGGCTTCAACCATAACCACCAAACTATGTTGTTAGCCAACTGTTTGGCCTCGCCCCACGTCCTCCCGATGTTCTCCAGCTCCTTGGTCACTGTACATCTCCATGGTAAGCTACACTAATACCGTAAAATTCCTATAATACCTCCCCACCCCCCCCCCCCCCCAAAAAAAAAAACTCTCCCAAAAATAAAAATCCTTCTGATAATAAGCCCCCCCCCCCCCCCCCAATATATAAACCCATGGTCTTACAGTATAATTATATTTATTGTATTTAAATTTCACTCTTAGAGAATTTCGCTCTTCTTCCGATTATAAGCCTTCCTATGGTAAAGCATGTTGTTTCAACAACTCTATTTCTTGTTTTGTGTTTCATATCATTGCTTGGAGAGTTTTACTGTGAACTATTTTTGTATGCACTTAAAGATTTTCAGAAGCAAAATTCCTTCCAATAGTAACCTCCTCTCCCCTCCCCCCGCCTCTTGCCCCCCCCCCCCCCCCCCCGCCAAAAGAAATACAGCCTTTTGGACAAATATAACTAATTATTGGAATGGTACGGTATTTTTAAAAATGCTTCTCGAATGGCAAGAGCTCTTCAAAAATACTGGAAACAAAGTAAAGACAAGAGGGAAAAAACTGTCATTATCTATATCTATGGAATTTTCTCCAAATCAAATCGGAGAAAAAAATACAGCCAATGTTTTTCGAATAAATTGAAGGCCACGTGCAAAAAAATCTGCCAAATCTGAGCAACAAAAGTCCTAAAAGTCAACATACCGTAATTAGTAGCCTTGGGGCTCGCTACTTTCGGGAGGTCGCTACTTTCGGGGGTCACTACTTTCGGGGGGGGTCGCTACTTTCGGGGGGTCGTTACTTTTGTGGGTCGTTACTTTTGGGAACAAAAACCGTTAAATGAAGCTAATGCAAGCTCTTTTTCCGAAATGAAAGACGGGCGAATCAGCCGATGTAGAGGAAATCAAATTCTTCTCTGATTCAGACTCAGAGGAGGAAAGCTAGTCAGATAGCGTAAACTGTTTCTATTCCTTGACGCATATCTCAGTGCGATAGAGTTTTCAATTTTAATTTGAAGAAACGTTCCTGTTAATACGTTCATGTTAATCGATGAAAATTATACAGGTTTTTGTTTTTACACCGCGCAGCATAAACTGATGAAAGGTGGCAGAAGCGATATCTTTCCTTGTTGTAAAGTGCCGTATATCGTGATCAAGTTATGACAATGGACGAAAATATCACTTATACATTTGACTATTGATTGGAAAAAATATATATATACGGTATGTATATAATAATATTATTACAAAAACCTTAGTCTCGCTACTTTCGGGATTTCTTAGTTGCCACAAAGTTTTGACGTTACTTTCGGGGGGTCGTTACTTTCGGTACGGTAGGTAGGCTATCCCCTTGGCCCTTCAATGATATAATACTATTATTATTTTTTAGGAGGCCTTCACTTGTACTTGCCTGAAGGTTCACCCAAGTGAATCACATTTTGTGGCTCAGTCAAATGGAGGCTACATCGCTTTGTTCTCAACAAGCAAACCGTACAAGCTGAACAAGTTCAAACGATATGAAGGACACAAGGTAATGACACTAATTTGTACTTTTCATGTTACAGCGGTTTTCAATTGAGTGTCGAAAGTAATCATGCGTTTGCTTCTGTTTTGCTATACTACGCTCTCTGATTGGTTCGAAAACCTCACGCCTATTTCTTAACCAATCAGATGCCAAACTAAAACCAATCGTAACTTGAAGGATTAGAGCGGTTTTCAATTTATTGGATGTCGAAAATAAACATGTGTGTTTGCTTGGGTTTTGCTTTACTCTGATTGGTTCGAAAAGCTCGCGCCACTTTCTTAACCAATCAGATGCCAAACTAAAACCAATCGTGGTCGGTTACGTGTATTTTCTTCGAGTTGTGATTGGTTCCTTGTGTTGTTTTCGCCTGTTGTGATTGGCCATAGTAGTGTAGCAGTTTCAAAACGGCAAAATATAAACACAGTGTCAGTGTATTAAATACACGTCGTGTACAATTAACGGTAAGAAAAATTCCATTTTACAATAAATACAACAAATTTAGAAAGAGTCACAGTCAAGAAATCTACAGTCCGTTCTCAAAAGATTTTGCTGTTTCGATCAATTTATCGTTGATTCAACTGATAACAGAACGGTCATGAACTCGAAGAGATTCATGTGTTCTTTCGCTTTTACACAATTCGCGTAGTCTAAATTCGTCATTTTCGCTCGAGCATAAACTCGCCATTTTGCTCGTACATTTAGACAGTTGTTTTCCCTGTAGAGCGCGAGTCCCTTAAAAGTAACGAAATCCCATCTTATGTACCTGCTTGCTTGCTTTAAGTGCTAAAAATAAGAGAAGCTAAATTCCGATATAACCGTACCCAAATTCGGAATCAACCAATCAGAAGCTCTATCTACTGACCTGACGGGTTTTTTTCGTCAAATTCACCACAGGAGAAAGAAAGGAGGACGATGGAGATTCTGACCTTAGACAGTTCATTTTCAAATCGTTAATAATCAAGATAGTGAATACAAATACACATCGAATTCGACGATGGCAGGCTCTGGAGTAAAATAAAGCGCGAGTTGGAAAACGCGCGAGGCGACCGATCGAGCGCGCGAAGAACCTCCCCGCCCCAGCCGCTCGCTTTCGCGGCTTTTGCCGCTTATGGATTTTTACTTCGCGCGCCAACAAGACCGCCAGCTACGCAGGCTACGACGATCGAAACGCGTGACACATTTTACTAGGAAAATCGTCTTCGCGTAAAGAAAGAAACGAATTTGGGTACGGTCAATACCAAGCGTACCAAAATTGCACTGTTATGTAAACTATGCATTGTGTTAGCGAACTTGAAAGTAACTGTTAATCACGCGCTTAAAAAGCAAAAGAAAAGAACGCATGCGCGTGACATCCGCAAAGACTTCCATGGCAACCAAAGTTGTTTGGTTTTACGAAGAATGAAAAAAAGTTTGTCAAGTTTAGCATCGTTGAAATGCTACTTGTTCTTAGAGGCTGACTGGCGTCAGTTTGTTGTTGTTGTTGTTTGTTTTCAGTGAATAAAATCTACATGACTTGTTGAGAAAAGCAAATGTTCCATAATGACTACAACACAATGATATCAAGTGAAAATTTTAAAAGTGTGAGAAAAGAAAAACGAGAACGGCTAAACTTACCAATCAGTTACTAGGACCAGATACTTAACAACATCGACTGACTAACACATTTCACTTGACTCTGAAGATGACTTCCGCACAGGTTGTCGAAAACGTCAGTCACCAACAGCAGTCCTTTTCAGGACTACAGTCACCCGGACGATCATACTAGACGAACTAAAGTTTTAAAAACACGAGCAAATCTTATCGTCTCGTTCAGCAGGATACGTAAGACATGTTAACAACAAGATAATTAACAGCCCAGAAAGTGGAAATACCAACTTCATGCTTGTAAGATTATTTTTTTCTTCCCGCGACAAACGCACAACTTGTTCGTTCCGTGAAAAAGA
The DNA here is from genome assembly GCA_029204205.1 of Desmophyllum pertusum. NCBI lineage: Eukaryota > Metazoa > Cnidaria > Anthozoa > Scleractinia > Caryophylliidae > Desmophyllum > Desmophyllum pertusum. The sequence goes on from MU827317.1 coordinate 453,291, forward strand.
GCGAAGTGAAAGTCTGACGTCACAATACGCGTTTATGACGTAGCGTGCGCGAGATGAGTCAGTTAGACTCGTTCCCAGGTTGCTCTTTTCTGAACCGAGTTAGTTTAGTGTTGTAGTCTTTCTGGAACGTTTTGTTTTGTGCAGAACATAAGAAAACAAGAATTTTGGGGAAGATACACATTGGCGAATTTGTGTCTGTTTTCGGATCTTCTGTAAATAGGTTTAGGTTGCCTTAAGTGCTCTTCCAGTCTCTTTTGCTGTACATTTACAATGACCTCACAATTACCCCGTTATTACGGCCAGTTTTCTTTTGCCCGTAGGTGTCCGAATTAAGGGGGTTCCACTGTAACTTCTTCCGATATTTTGTAAAACCTGATTGGCAATACCTTTCATTTCAGGTCTGTGGTTATCACATTGGGTGTGATTTCAGCCCTGATGGTAAAATCGTATCCTCTGGCTCTGCGGATGGAAAACTCTTTTTCTACGATCATTACACGTCTCGTGTGATAAGGACACTAGAAGCTCACTCTATGCCGTGTATGGATGTCGCATACCACCCCACCCTACCCAGCTGCGTGGCAAGCTGTGGGTGGGGTGGGCAAGTCAAAGTCTGGACTTGATATATGATTTGTGTTGAGCTTGTTGCAATATTTCAGTCTCTCCTGGTGAATACGCGTGAACCATCTAATGCTGCTACATTTGGCATATCCGCTGCAGTAACAGCAACATTAAAAGCAAAGTCTGTATTCTGTACATCGCAATAGTGTAATGTTGTTATTATCCGCGGCTCTTATACCAACCTCGTTCCCAGGGTCTCTCATCTTCCCGCCCCCCAGACCCTGGGAACGAGGTTGCTCTTATACAACGACAAAGATGGCGGCTGTCCTCAAAAATCATCTCAGATACCGCGCGGCTTTAGAAACGGTAATTTGATTGGTGTGACGTACAATCAGATCTGTATTAGGCGGTCACTTTTGTGAATGGGTAAGAGAGTGTCTAATTAATACAGTTCGAGTTAGGATAAGTAATGCTAAAACTTCCCGTTATCTTTTCCTTGCTTGAGTGTAGAATCTGCTTTAGAAACGGCCGGATTTTAGTCATCGCGGGTAAAAATTTAGTTGTGCTCACATGACGAGATACCAAATGACCCTTTTTCCAAATCGACGCAAGCGATAACTTACTACCGTCCTTTTTAAGAAGTAATATATCAAACACGAGAGACAGAAAGAGAGACTCGGAATTTTTTTCCGAGTAGCTTGTGTCACTGACAGAATAATATCTTTCTCATATTTCTGCCAAGCTTAAAATATACCATCATTTCTTTCTACAAATTCTCTATCATCGACAAATCTAATCCTAGCAGTATGCGGGATATTTGTCACACTTGAACCTAGTTATATGGCCTTAGCTCCCACGAGTCTCCTGTAGCTCAGTGGTAGAGCGTCCGACCGTTGTGCTGAAGGTCATAGATTCGACTCCTGTTGGGGGAACTCGGAATTTTTTTCCGAGTAGCTTGTGTCACTGACAGAATAATGTCTTTCTCATGAGAGACAGTGTTTCATCGGGATTTCCAAACACCGAGAAGAGAGTTGAAAATACAATGCGTAGCGGAGTATTTTTGACGAAATTCGAGGTGTTTGGATAGCCCATGAAACACTGTCTCGAGTGTTGATATATCTTCTCAATCGAAACAAAAACTAAGGAGTAAACGGAGAAATTAAATCGTAAAAATCTATGCTTAAATTAAATAAATTGATTAAATTAAGACCGGATATCCAAACCTCCGACACGGTTATGATTTCCTTTGTTTTAACTTGATGAATTATTAAAATGAGTCATAAACAAACAATACAAAACAATAGAGGTAGTAAAAAAGAATTTCCAGAGAGGCAGTGGCTCAATACTGATTGAAGGGTTGTTACGTCCGCCAGTCGTATTCTCTTTGCTAATAACTGACTGAACCATTCAGAAGTACGCATTCGAACTAATGTTGACCATTCAAGATATTTTGCTGTTTGTGATCATGTGTTTTGTGATCGGAATATACAGAGCTGTAATTTGGGAGCCGCCGAGAGTGCAAAAATCAGCAACCAGGTGTACATGCAGCGAGGCGACCACATTTGACGAGATACGAGGAGAACCAAAATCACTGCGTCCCGCGTAATCGCCAGCATCCAACAGAACACGATGACCATCAAGATTAAGGTAAGTGTGTAGGTTTATTTTAAATTTTGTTTTAGTTTTATGCAAATGGTTTTGTACATTGTACAATGATTTTTTTTAGTTTGTAGTCAGTTGAATTGGCGCGTAGTTCAGTGCATAAGCTCAGTAGACAGGTGTTTGAATTTACTTATTTCAGCGATTTTTAACTTATTTATTAATATATTTTTATAATAGTTTGATCATATAACACGCGCGCGCTCTGTTTGTTGTGTAATCGTTTTGCATGAGGCGGGCCAGACTAGGGTAGGATGAGTTTATGAGAGTTGTCTCACGGCATGAAAGTGTTCTTCAAAATTCATCGACTATCATCACCTCGGGCCAAACGAGTGCGAGAGTAGTCGACGACGACCCTTGAGTAGTTTCAAATTCGATGAGAGCGCACGAGAATCGATGAGAGTTCATGGGAGTTTCAACGAGAGTGCGGAGAGTTTGAAACTCTCGTCAACTCTCATCCTCCGAAATCAAAAACTCCTATTTTGTTAATATTTCACATAGCGGGATTCTGAGGGGGTTTTTCTCATTTTTTTCTGCAGGACTAAAACAAAGAGGCCATTGTCCACGGATATTCTACTGAAGCGTTACTGATTAATTCTGCGAGGACTGAAGAATATTTGGGGGAAAAAAACTTTGCTAATGAGAATTCAGCCGGTGGACTATATTTTAATGAAGTGAGGAGTTCAAACTTGAATATATACGTACTGTGTACATTTTACTGCTTGCTTTGCTACCGAGAGACAGGAGAGAACTAGCTACGCCAAAAAATTTGAAACTGAACCCGTCAAGAATTCATAGCCTAAGGCTCGATATGCATATTTTCAGCTTCCTGTTTATTTAGATTAGCATAGTATTTTTAACTTTTTTAGCTTCGTGTTTTCATGTACACAATGTTTATTTAGATGCAGGGCTCCTCCGGCTGAATGGTAATAAAGTTTTACTTTACTGTTCTTTCTTCATAAACTGAGTTTTCATTTGTTTGTTCAATGACGTTGATTCGTTTCTGTGTAGAATTGTTGTTCGGCGACTTTGCGTTAAAATCCAAACAGCAATGGTTACAAGAAAACAATGTTACAGATTATTGAAGGTGTTTAAAAACTTGCAGCGTCGGTGTTGCCGCAATACATATTGCGTAATAAATTGTTCCAGCACTGGCGCCATTGGGTCGTCACCAAGACGGAACTGACGAAGAATTTGCCAACTTAACGTTGCAAAGCGAAGGGTAGCGAAGAAAATCCGTGCGTTTTCGTCCGTTCGCCAATTACTTTCTGAGATCCTAAATTATGAATAGTTTGGAATCAAAAGAGTATAAAATGAAGTCTTTAAACACCAGCTGCTTAAAAAAATCGATAATAAATTATTAAATGCCCTGATGTGCGCCGCGTGACTTGACTCAATGAAAACTACTTGTCAGTTTCATATTTTAGCGTTCGTTGGTTTTTTTTTTTATTTCCTAGAAAAAAAAATGCGTACGATAATTAAAGAACGGGTGAAACACTGAAAAACCCAAACATTTCATGTTTATTCAAAAAGTGCTTTCACTCGCAAGACTGAATCGGCATGCAGCGAATTAAAATTCTTTGTCAACATTTTTGACAAAGTTGTGTTTGAAAAATTATCAAAATATAATTTACATTCCGATCGCGTGGTACTAGCGCCTTCATGATATTTTGAAAAGATATGCAAGTTGCGGCAACATGTTGCACAAAGTTGAACTCGTGTCTGCTTCGCGCAACATCATTGCCGCAACTTGCAACACGGTGGTAATACGCGCAAAAACGACTGTTAAAATAATTTCAACTCGCAGTAACGCAACAATGTTGCGCCGACAAGTTGCATGAAAATATTGTTCGTACCACGTGACCTAAAGCTGGCATTTTACCAATTGTGCTCATAAATGTGGCATTTTATGTTCCTGGCAGTGCTCGTTGTTTCTCAAAATTATGCTGCTTCTGTCCAACTTTTTGAATAGTCCATTTTACAGTTGTGTGCTTAGAATCCAGGAACAGAAGTGAGGCTGGAGGTGACTTTGTTGTGATACAAACCTTCCTTCTTTTTCAAATGTAAATTATTCTGTTATTATGTAAACTAGTTTCTGATCTCTATCATCTCATGGTCACCCTAACCTCGCTTTCATACAGAGGCTTGGTTACATTTCACAGAACTGTAAATTGGTCTATTGCATGAAAATGCTAGAATACAATGTGTGCCTTTTGTTTTCAAAAAATGACAAACAAGATTTATTGTTAATTTTAACATTGTCCAGCATTTACTATTTGACCTTCCGTTTTATCACTAGTGGTGTAAACACAGCACAAAATTGGAAATGTCTTGCAAGGTAACTGCCCGTACCGCCATATTGGTGGCCGCCATCTTGCTTTGACTTAGCGAAACGTCGGACTTTTGACTTGAGAAACAGGCTTTGAAACACAAATCAGTAACCAAAATATGACTTTTGGCTGATAATGTGCTTTCAACTGACCGAAATATGCCTTATGGATCCTTATGCTAGCAGTCTAACTTCGTCAAAAATTGCCCCAAAACAAAAAATGCCTCGTTTTCCCAAATGATGCCAATAGATCATCCTCTCTTGTGCCAAAAAAGTGCTAGCAAAATCGGCAAAAGCCAACCCGTAAAGCTCTACAATTTTAATTTGGGTAGTTCGTGCCGGCGTGACATATGACGTCATAAATGGGAATTTTGAAGCAACTTTTGAAAATAAATGTTGGCAGCTGTTTTGAAACTTTTTCTAAAAATAAACAACTTTTGAGAGCTACTTTTCAAAAACACATTGAGCAACTTTTATTTTGGTAACGTTTTGGGTTTGGTTTTGGTAACGTTTTGGTCTGAAAACCGTCAAGAATTCATAGCCTAATACGGGCTCGATTAAAAATAAATGACAATAAACTCTCGATTACTTTCCTAATAAAAGCTTTCATTTGTTTGTTTGTTCAATGACGTTGATTCGTTTCTGTGTAGGATTGTGTAATACGACTTTACGTTAAAATCCAACAGCGATGGTTACACAACAAATTCAGTCAACAATCGAACAGATTGTTGAAGGACCGGTGTTTAAAAACTTGCTACTTGTGCCGCAATCACATGTTGCGTTTATAACAGTTGTTCCAGAATGGCCGTGCCATACAGGATTGACTTCAGTGAACCTTTTAAACAAAACCGTGAATAAGAAAAAATTTGCCTACTGCGCGCAACGCTTGTGCTTCAACTTAAACAAGTTGCAATGGCGCGCGCCGCTAGTTGTGCGGGGCGTCGATAATGTATTGCCTCTGGCGCGAACAAAAGCAATTAGTGCGTTTTCGTCCGTTCGCCACTTAACTTTACGAGATCCTAAACTATGGATAGTTTAAGGATCCCAAGTTATTATGTTTGGAATAAAAAGCCTGATAAAATGAAAGTCTTTAACAGCCAGCTGCTTTGATAAATTAAATTTGGCGCGTGTGTTGACTCAATGAAAAAGTTCTTAAACATGTTAGCAACCGAGACTACCAATGCATAATTGTTGATCTGATGGATGTTGCTTTCAGTTCCATATTTTGGCGTTCGTTGTTGAACGAAGAGTTTTTTTTTATTTCCTTGAAAAAAAAAATGCGCAGGATAATTAAAGGTTCGGGACACACAAGGCGACCAGTTCCGCCCCCCCCCAGCGACAATTCCCTTCGTGTGACATGCCGGTTTTAATGAAGAATCCTTGGTCGCTGCGACAGAATTGTCAGGGGCACCCAACGGGATCGTTTCCGGTTTCAATATACTCTGTTTCGGAAGGCCTATAATCGCCTACGGATATTCGGTTAGGGAAATGTCATCTCGAACTTTCTTAATATTTGAAAAATTAATGCCTTTGTTTTCGGAGAGATAAAAATGTCGTTTTGGCGATACAAAACTAGATCAGCTCAGGATTTTCGGAAAAAGGCCAAAGTCAACTCATAAATTCGTGGTAAAAGCATTTCAATCCCATAAAATTTTCTGAAGTTTGAAAGTCCAGCTAACGATAGCAGGAACAGATAACATTTTCTTAGCGCTTAAAAAATTAAGCCATATGAACTGCCACCAAAAACTGAAGCATAGTTATAACGTAAAAAAACGACTGTTCCGACACCACAGGTGAGGTAATTTTTGTCGTTTGGGGCCCCTGAATTTTGTCGCCGCGCAACTGGGTCGAACAAATTCAGACTGGTTTGAATTCTGCATTGCGTCAGGTCGCAGCACCACAAGAATGACCACAAATTGATCACTGTCAGCCGATGCACGTGCGCACGAGGCAGACAGGTCGCAGGATACATTTTTATCCAGACAGAGTTGTTGAGGAATGAGATTAAACAAAAGTATAATTTATTCTACAGTGTGTGTGGATTTTGATGATGTAGCACCTTCAAGAGGTGCAGAGCCAAAAATAAGCTAGCGAAAAGCTGACAGCATGTTTCAGCAAAAATAAACTGCCTGCTAAAATTTAGCTAAGAACACCGAACTTTCTCTATTTTTTACAAATACGACGGGATCTTTTTGTTTTAGGAATCCGCTGGCAAGAGAACGTCAAAAATTTAAAACAACGCCTCTGAATTTTACTTTCCTTCGTTCGATTTAAGGCAGAGTAATAGGGGCCAACATTTTCTTTCAACATATTTTGGGCGATTGTAATTAACAAATTTTAATTGATGACTATCGATTGGTCATCGATGGTCGATACCAATCGGATATCAATAACTAACATCTATGATTTTGATTTACCGATCATCATTTATTTTCATTTTCATCGATGGTCCAGTCTAGGGCCTGCTAATAACATAAAGAAGATTTAGACCATTAAAATTCTCTTAAAGCGGACTACACGTGACGGCCTAACTCAGACTTCAGTTTAAATATTCGGCCACCTCCAGCCTCGCTTCTGCTTCAAAGGCCTGCCTCCTCTGGAAACGAGCGCACATGATTGGCTCTGGAAAAAACAGATAATGTTCAAGTCATAAACCAAACAATACACACAAACAATAGAGGTAGGTAAAAAGGCCGGAGTTCCAGTACAGGTAGTGGCTTACTGATTGGACAAGGTTGTTACGTCGCCAGTCGTCGTATTTTCTTTGCTTATAAACTGACTCGAACACCATCCAAAGATAATGTTGGATGACCATTCAAAGAATTTTCCAGCCTTCGGGCCTGTGTTTATGTGCTGTTTGTGATCATGAATGTTTTGTTGATTCGGAATATACAGAGCTGTTAATTTTGGGAGCCGCCGAGAGTGCAAAATCAGCAACAAACGTGTACATGAAACTCATGCAGCGAGGGGCCGGGGACGAAATTTTACGAGAAAACGAAGAGAACCAACAAATCATCAGTGTCCCGGCGTTAATCGCCCAGCATAACCACAAAGACATGATAAACCTCAGATAAGTAAGTGTGATTAGAACGTATATTTATCACTGAAAATTCTGTTATTAGTTATGCAAATGAGGCGCACTTGCTTTATGTACATGTTACTATACAAGGAATTGTTAGTTTGTAAACAGTTAGGGCGGCGTCTTAGTTGCACGCAAGCTCATAATGGATTTCTTATTTCAGTTAGATTTTTACTTGTTTATTAATTTATATTTTATAAAAATTTTGATCATATAAACCACGCGCGCTCTGTTTGGTTGTAGTTATGAAAAATGTTGCCACGCCATGAAAGTTTTCTTCGAACCATTCTTCACCCAAATATCTGTAATTATCCTCCGGATCACCTCGGGCCAAACGAGAGCGAAAAGTTCGTTCACAAATTCGATAGAGTAAGGCGCACGAGAAGTCGCTATGAGAGTGCATGAGAGTTTCAGGCCAAATTCTCCGTTAATTGATAGACGTATAATTGCCATTTTATGTATAAAAACAAATAGAAAACGTGGCCCGCCCTTTCTTGTTAAATACATAGCCATGCATGCAAAACATGAGGGAGAGGAAAAAGTTAGGGAGAATTCGAAAGTTCTTAAATGCTACCAAACTTTTGAATTTTCAAAAATCGCGTCTAGCCATTTTCTATTTCTTAAATCAACGATACTATTGACGTGATTCAGGGCTCTCAGAGTTTTAATTAAGTCCCCGTGTTTTATTTCCGGTTAATTATACGCTGATTGTGATGTGTAAGCCCGTCCTACTATTAGTACACAGCGGGTCATTTCTGAGTTATAGTTTTTTTCCGTCATATTTTGCTGCAGGACAAGGACAAAGAGGTGCTCCCACGCCATTACAGATTAGCGAGGGACTGCAAGAATACATTATTTTGGGAAGAAAAATTTCAGGGCCGATGGGACGATAGCTCTGATGAGTGTTGTCCTGAAATACCTTACTGTACATGTGCCACATTTTACTACTTGTTGGCTACCGAGAAAAAAACTAGATTATATAGGGAGAATATGAGCTAAATATGAATACTCCTTGAAGCGAATGATAGTTGACGCGAAACGGACTGAACAAACCAGTCAAGAATTCGTTTAGCCTAAGGCTCGAATATGCGTATGTTCAGCTTCCTGTAATTATAGCCATAGTGTTTTTAACTTTTTTAGACTTCCTTAAAAATATTTCATGTACATTCAATGTATTTATTTAGATGCAGGTGCCCACCTCTGCGATAACCAGCCTTAGGAAGTTGAATGGGCCACACCTGTGGAAATTATTATTTACTGCATGGTTTGTCTGACGTTGATTCGTGTCTGCTGCAGAGGATTGTAGTATAAATTACTTTGCGGTAAAAAGTCCGCCGAAAAGCGATTGTTCATAAACAGGTTGTTTAAAAACAAACATGGTGCAACGTTCAAAGAAATGCTTCGCCTATAAACTCTGTCAGAAATGTTGTTCCAGCTGTGCGGGCCATACAAAATACAAGGAACATTGACTTCAAAGTGATCTTTTTAAAAATAAGAAAAATGTACCGTGTTATTGTTTTAAATTCGGTCCACCTGGCGCGAAAAACAGAACAGCCAGTCTGGACCAACAGCTTGAGTTCAAGTTGCCAGAATAGACAGGACGGCGAAAATAAAAAAACGTAGCACTTTTTCCGTTCGCCACTTACTTTTGATATCACTAAAAATATAAATGGTTTGGAAATCAAAAAATACGGTATATACAATTAAGTCTTTCAGCGCCAGCTGCCCGTGGCCCCCGCTGAGTGGTCCTGAGCTTGTTTCGGGCTGAAATTTTTTTTCAGGTTTCATCCAGTATTTTGGCCTTCGGGAATTATTTGATTTCCTAGGCGTATAATAAATTAAAAAAACCCTGAAAAAAAACCTTGAAAACAAGCCCTAGACTGCTTGCAGTCTGTTTTCTCTCTCGAAATAAATCTGGAGCGGCGGTCGAGCTCTCGCCCAACCCCCCTTCTCGTCCATAACGCCATTTTGGGCTTTGTTACGCGCATGCCAGGGTAAAACGAAGAGAGAAAGGCGGACTGCAAGCCAGATCTATAAAAACCACTAATACCCCTCTCCCCCCCCCAACCCCAGACGTTTCATGTTCATTCTAAAAGTGCGTCACTAGCTAGAACTGGAATCATTTACCAGTAAAAATTCTTTTGTCAACATTTTTATCCAAAAATGTTGAAAATTTAACAAAAATATAATTTGTAATATGTGGATTTTGCAGGTAGCGGCCTTCAATTGATATTTTGAAAAGTAGAAATCGATGCAGAGAAGATGACAGATGTATCAGCCCAAAAAAGTAAACTGCTGCCACCGTTAAATTTAGCTTGAAAACAAACTTCCTATTGTTTTACAGAAGGAGAAACGTCAAAGGAACGTAGGATAAAAAAACGTTGAACTTTTACTTTCCTTTATTCGAATTAAGGGGTGAGGGCATTTTCAACTTTGTCGCTCTTGCAAGTTCAAAGATAGTCTTAGCCCGTATTACCACCCGTGTTGCAAACTGAGTTGCGGTAACATGCCTGCGCATGTGTGCTTACAATAGTCTGCTTCACAGACCTTCTAATTTCTAGAGCGCGAGCCAAATAAAGAGGACGCGGGGTAATTTAAGACATTTAAACGCACGGCTCGCTCGCTCTTGAAACAAAAAAAAAACGGCTTTTAGACAGGACTTAAATGGTCTGGGTTAGTTCGCGCAAAAATCATTGCCACCACTTGCAAAACTCACGATGGTAACACGCTAAAATAATTTCCAACGCAAACAACGTTGCGTGTAAAGTTGTATGAACAATGTGTGAAAAATACAATAAAGAAAGGCTGACTGTCACAGTTGGGATAAAAATGTGGAATTATATTTCCAATGTTGCCAGTAACTACGTACGGCAAGTTGGGGTAGTTTCCGGCGTGACATATGACATATGAAAAATAAGTGTTAGGCAACTCTTTTGAAAACGTTTCTTAAAAAATAAAAAAAACTTTTGAGCAACTTGTCCAAAAATAATGCCAGCATCTTTTGATCACAACTAATTGTTCGAAATCCCGCCAAAAGCTTCTACTTTCCGTGGTTCTCTCCGCCATTCTTGGGAATTTTACGAGACTTCCATCGAGGAGCCGAGAGCCCCTGGGTGACAAAAATTGTCCAAAGTGAAAAAAGGCGGGCCTGAGTATGTGAGTAATTTTGTTATTTTCGTGCAATTGAATTCACTATAAATCGACTTCCTTTGGTGAAATTTAGAAACGCTGACGCAAGGTTCCAGCGAGGGTAATATGGAGAGTTTGGTGTGCTTTACGGACAGCAGTTCATCTTTCGGATGAAAGCGAAACGAGTCTTCCGAAAACCAAACCCCCCCCCTCAAGAAAACGAAAGGTGACAGAAGTCTGTCGATAGAAAACAGTTTTTCGTGAAGCCAGAAAAGATAATGGGGACAGTCAGGAGGAGAAAAACGCTTCTTAAACACCTTCTGTCAAAACCTTCCCCCAAATGCTAGTGGGAAATATTTTGGAAGAACGAATCTTACATCAAAACCAAGTTTACAACTTGCAGTGCTTCAAAAAAACTATCATCAAAACTAGTTCGTTCACATCGCTTTGCTTGCTGCAGTAGTTTCCCCAAACTGCGAAAACCACAGCAAGGAAAACAACTCCTGCCTATTATCAGTTTTCAGTGGCCACAAAAGAAAACGCCATTCAAATTCGAGTATTTCAGGGCGCCCGAGTGTTAAACCGTAGTGTCTAAAGAGAGAAAGGCGAGAGTTTGGATTCAAGTAACTGCCTCAAACGAATCCCAAAATCAGTTTTGAAAACAAGATTGACTGCGATGTGGGGTCATCGAAAGAAGTTAATTCTTATTTCTGAACCAAAACCTTGAAAATGTCAGGTATTAAAAACTACAGATCGTGATGTAGGGTATGTTCGACCACCAAAAACCAATTAGTATTTAAATCTGGAAGGGACATTCACAGGGGCTGTGAACTGTGTGCGATGGAGTCCATCACAACAGTAATCTGTTGTTATCTGCGTCAATGTGGATCGCATGGTATGTGTTTGGGGACAACGCACAAGGGCGGGTACTTGTACCAGGAGACATTAACAACGTCATACTGAAGCCGTCAAAGACTCCAAGTGGAGGTCTGTGTGGATCACAAGTGTTGGAGGTGCGGTATGACAAAACTGCCAGACTTTCTAATTTGGAAAACAGGGTAAATTTTAATTTACGTAATTTTTAGCGGTGAGGGTGTTGGGTAGTGCTCAAGGAAAATAGATGGGGTTCTGAAAAATACTTATGACTAAAACAACATTTTTTTTTTTTTTACCTCCCCTCCCCACGAGGTAAAAAACCTTTTGATGTTTCAAATTTAAAAAAATAAAATTTATTTGAAACATCGTCAAACATATTAAAACCCCCCAAAAAATACTCCGGATTGGGAATTATTTATGCCCCTCTCCCCAAAAAATAAAACAATATATAGATATTACATACAGTAAAGCAGACACCCTTGGTGCCAGAAAAAAGTGTCCACTTTATAAGAGAGGAGGTGTCCCGCATTATGTGAGGTTGTATAGGTTGTACTGTTATATAGCTCGGGTACATTAAAACTTAAGTGTCCGCCTATAGGGTGGTGTCCAATTTTAACAAAGGTGTATAAGGTTTTAAACCTGCATTCTTCTTTTTAATATATCCTGCATTTGTATTTCATAATAAACAAACCACTAAATTATTATTGTGTCTTTTATTCTGACAGGTCAAGAAAATCAAAAATTGTTTCCACACAAGAACTATGTGACTTGGTTCAGTTTCATCCCACAGACCCCGCCCTTGTTTCTAGCTGGGACATTTAAATCTAGCCATCCAATGCTGGGACACAAGAACTGGAAATGTTAGTATACTATAGATTCAAGAGTGCACTGTAAAAAAAATAATAATTATATTGTTTTTTAGAATTTTATTTTTTTTTTATTTATTTTTTGGAGGGGGGAGAGCAAATTAGCTCAAACAACTCACCCGACTAAGATATCAGGAGACACAACAACAAATGGTTGATTTTGTAGAGCAGTGTACTGAGATTGTGAGAATGGGAATATAAAACACAACAGTAGGGACAAAACTAATTTCTCCAGCCTGGTTTGGAATTCTCTTGAAATTGTGCAGAAAAAACATTGCATTAACTTAAAGGGGCCAATTTTTGCTTATGGATCTGTTGCATTCATTTACGCAACATGCCTACAGTGTACCAAACACAAATTGTTTTGTCTAACTCAAGCCTAAAACTTGCTTACAATTGAAGGGCGTTGCTGGAATAAGGGCATAACGACAATAGAATTTCTTTTGTTAATTATGCCCTTATTCCAGCATGCCCTTCAATTGTTGCGACAAAAGAACTGCAAGACTCTTTTTTTTGTGTGTTGTAAGCAAAAAGGCATACCCATCTCAGGGCACGAAATTGCGCCTGATACAGTCGCCAATGCGCCTAGTTTTCCACATTGATGACCAAAATCCTGAAAATTAGTCGCCAAATGGCGACTACACCGACTAGAATTCTGACATCTTACCTGAAGTTTTTCAGTCTCTAACTTTGCCCACTAATAAAAAGTCACACAAATAGATTTAAAGTTAAAAAACAATATTTCTCTGGTCTTGTTTTGCTTTCATAACGAGAAATATGGGCCCAAAAACGTCAACAAAGTTTCTCTCAACTGGAAGTACACAAAAACGCACGTTATAAATGCTTTGCAAGCGTGTGGAAACCATTGAATACGTCATGTATGCCAATGGATTGTGTCTCTGGTGCTGAATTTATTGGAAAAATTGCGCGACTAACTTTTTGGAGTTGGCGACCACTTTCGGAATATTTAGGAGCCAAATGGCTCCTGGAAAAAAAAAAGTTAAATTTCGTGCCCTGCATCTAAATGATTTGCTTTCTATTATTTCGCACAAACAACGAGTCCTAATCCCCCCCTTGGAAAACAGTCTCCAGCATCATTCTGGGATACTTTCCTTTTTAGCCGTCAATGGTCTTGTTTTCTCCTCCCCACCCCCACCCCCAATTTAAATTCATCCAACCTTGCCGACAATATTTCCACATGTTTTTGGGGGGCAGAGGGGGTACATAAATTAAATATTGACTTCTAAAGATTCTAGTGTCACTTAGTGACATTTTGTTAAAGTCTCCCAAGGACTTTTGGCAAGAAATCGCCCGCCTGTCCGCGAATCTAATGTTGGGAAGCATTTGCCCCCCACCTGTTGGACAGGGTTTGGATGAAAGTTTGATTCAAGGTTCAAACCTTTTATCCAACATTTGAAAACTGCACATGGAATAGTCCAACATGTCGCCAACATATTGTGTTACCTTTGGCCACAACATGTCGCAACACGGCCAAAAACAGTGTTGGAAAAAGGATGTTGAATCAAAAGTGTTGGGACTGTTTTATCAGGGTGTTGAGACCAAAACTGTAATTCTCATCAACAGAATCACATCAACGTATTCAGCATTTTTGGCGCCAAGTACAGGACATAGCATTTAATTTCCCGGGGGGGACAGGAAATTTTATTTCCGCTGCTGAGGTGGTTCAGGCGGAATTCTACAGATAAAGGGATCATTGGGTCTGGGATTTTAGATCACACAGCAATATTATCAAATCAAATATACCAGGTATGTTGATGGCAAGTTGAAATCTGTTGTAAAGAATCTCCAACACCAAAAATCTATCTGGTAATAAGCCTTCCCTTCCTCCCGAATATAAGCCCTATGGTCACTCTTAAAGTGCCAAAAAAATGACATGGTCAATAATTTGTAGCCAACCCAATCAGATGTGAGATGGAACATGCATGTGCATTTGTCTCTAAGCCAATCGGCTTCCCATTAGCTCTGTATGTTACATCCAAAACTGATCTCTCACAGCGAAAAACCCCCCAGCTTAGTCTCGCTAGGGGGGGGACGGATTTGGAATGTGCTTTACCCACCCACCCCTTAGTTCTTTAATGTCTTAGGCTGTTATTTTAGGCTTAGTTAATCAAATACTTATATTTTTATTTTTGTGTACTTAGTAATTCTGGTTACTGTTTACTAAAACGGTTTTGGGATAAGTGTTGCTGGCGACAACCCTTCAGTCCCACACTGAAGCAATGCTGGGGCTTGCCTTAGCTTGGGTAAGAAACAGTAGTCAACATCCACTTCCCCTCGCTATTCAGGAGCTTGGCATAGGTACACGTACTCTGCCTCTGTGCTCCATGACACCCATCTTATGGTCTAATATGCCACTCGCTGACACTAAGTCCTGATGACTCACCTCGCCTTGCATGGCTGGCAGCACCCCGGGAGTACTCCCTATAATGGACTGTACGGGGAGGCTCCACCCGAAAGTGGTAGCCCCCTCCCTCCCCCCCAGGGGGGGGGGGGGGGGGCAGCACTCGGCTCCTGGACAACACTTACTCCCCAACCTTTTCCCCACAAAATATGTGCTTCTCCAATTGTGTGTCAGCATGTTGTTTTTGTTTTCTCAGGAGGCGTTCACTTGTACTTGCCTGAAGGGTTCACCCAAGTGAATCACATTTTTGTGGCTCAGTCAAATGGAGGCTACATCGCTTTGTTCTCGACAAGCAAACCGTTACAAGCTGAACAAGTTCAAACGATATGAAGGACACAAGGTAATGACATTATTTGTACTTTTCATGTTACAGCGGTTTTCAATTGAGTGTCGAAAGTAATCACGCGTTTGCTTTGGTTTTGCTATACTACGCTCTCTGATTGGTTCGAAAAACCTCGCGCCACTTTCTTAACCAATCAGATGCCAAACTAAAACCAATCGTGGTCAGTTACGTGTATTTTCTTCGAGTTGTGATTGGTTCCTTGTGTTGTTTTCGCCTGTTGTGATTGGCCATAGTAGTGTAGCAGTTTCAAAACGGCAAAATATAAAACAGATCGTAACATCGTATAAATTCTGATATAACCGTACCCAAATTCGGAATCAACCAATCAGAAGCTCTATCTACTGACCTGACGGTTTTTTTTCGTCAAATTCAACACAGGAGAAAGAAAGGAGGACGATGGAAATTCTGACCGTTGACAGTTAATTTTCAAATCATTAATAATCAAGATAGTGAATACAAATACACATCGACTTCGACGATCGAAACGCGTGACACATTTTACTCGAGGAAAATCGTCTTCGCGTAAAGAAAGAAACGAATTTGTTATGTATATAAACTAGATACATTGTGTTAGCGAACTTAAAAGTAACCGTTAAAGCGCGCTTAAAAAGACATCCGCTAAGACTTCCATGGCAACCAGAGTTGTTTGGTTTTACGAAAAATGAAACAAAGTTTTCAAGTTTAGCATCGTTGAAAAGCTATTGTTCTTAGAGGCTTATTGGCGTTAGTTTGTTGTTGTTGTTGTTGTTGTTTGCTTTCAGTTAATAAATCTACATGACTCGTTGAGAAAAACAATGTTTCATAATGACTAGAACACATTATCAAGTCAAAATTTTAAAAGTGCGAGAAAAGAGAAAAGAAAAACACGAGCAAATCTTACCAGCTCGCTCGAAGATCTGATCAGAAGATGCAATCTCGTTTAGCAGGATGCGTACGATGTGTTAACAGCAAGATAATTGACAGCCCAGAAAGCGGAATACCAACTTCATGCTTGTAAGAATTTTTTTTTCTTCCCGCGACAAACGCACAACTTGTTCGTTCCGCGAAAAAAGAGCGAAATGAGAGTATGACGTCACAATACGCGCTTATGACGCAGCGTGCGCGAGATGAGTCAGTTAGACTCGTTCCCAGGTTGCTCTTTTCTAAACCGAGTTAGTGTAGTGTTGTAGTCTTTCTGAAACGTTTTGTTTTGTGCAGAACATAAGAAAACAAGAATTTGGGGGAAGATACACATTGGCGAATTTGTGTCTTTTCGGATCTTTCCGTAAATAGGTTTAGGTTGCCTTTAGTGCTCTTTCAGTCTCTTTTGCTGTACATTTACAATGACCTCACAAATTGACCCCGTTATTACGGCCAGTTTTCTTTTGCCCGTAGGTGTCCGTATTAACGGGGTTCCACTGTAATTTTCTTCCGATATTTTGTTAAAACCTGATTGGCAATACCTTTCATTTCAGGTCTGTGGTTTATCACATTGGGTGTGATTTTAGCCCTGATGGTAAAATCGTATCCTCTGGCTCTGCGGATGGAAAACTCTTTTTTCTATGATCATTACACGTCTCGTGTGATGAAGACACTAGAAGCTCACTCTATGCCGTGTATGGATGTCGCATTACCACCCCACCCTACCCAGCTGCGTGGCAAGCTGTGGGTGGGGGTGGGCAAGTGAAAGTCTGGACTTGATGTGGGATTTGTGTTGAGCTTGTTACAATATTTTAAGTCTCTCCTAGTGAATACGCTTGAACCATCTAATGCTGCCTAAAATTTGGCAGTAAACAGCAACGTTTAAAAAACAAAAGTGTATACGTAGTAGGAGCATATCACCCTGGAGCCTCCATCTCCCTTATTGGGCCTATGACACGGCGTCGTTTACACCTTGAGCTATTTTTAGCATTACTTTTGCCGTGAAAATCACCCGTTGCGAGCACGAGGACGAGATTGTCATTCATGTTTCAGATTTAAAATAAAACCAGGAATGGACGAGAGGAACGTGGAATAAAAACTAGAACGGCGAAATGTCGGTACTACGAATTATCACTATCGTCCGCGGAAGTACATGGAAAATCTTTTCGCGGGAGTGAGAACGATTCTTAAAATAGCCGAAGGTGTAAACTACGCTGTTGTCAATAATCAGTACAGATAGAGTCTCCAGGGTGATATGCTCCTGGTATACGTTTCTAGTCTTGAAGCAGTCATGAATAGTTTCTTCAGATGACTGACAAATATGATCATCATCATCAATCTTTATTTATGAAATAAACAAGATACTACGCGCGCTCTGATTGGCTCAAAATCCATTTACCATAACTCTATGGAAAAACAGAAAATTGCTTCGTGCTTTTATTTCATTAAAACAATTTTTCCCCGTTTTCCCTGTGTTTCCATAGAAAAAAGTTTGGGAAGAACTCGAAATTGCTGTGGAAACACTCGCCTGCGGCTCGTGTTACCATAACTCTCTATGGAAAACACAGGGAGGGAAAACGTTTTCTAGTTGGTATTTAAAACACGTTTCACTTCATAGCCACATGATAGCGTGGAAGATGTGTATATGCACTGTAGTATTGTGTACTGTTATAAAAACGTTTGAAACGTTTTAATTTTGGGATGGCATCATTTGTTCGGAGATCGCGACGTTTTAAATTTTCGGACATCGTTTTTGGCGAAATTTGGAACGTCGAAAATTTTGCATAAAAAATATCCCACAATGCCTATCAAAACGACCAAGATGATAATTTATGCACACGTGGTTGCTAGCTTCTTCGAGCGAGAAGTTTGAGCGAAGTGGAGAACGAAATTTAACTCATGATTTGCAATTTCTTGGTAAGTAAAGCAGCTTTTGAATCTAAATTTTATGAAACTGTATATACATTGTGAAGAAAAAGTTCAAATATGTTTGCTTTTTCCTCAAATATTCTCGACCAGGCAAGTTTTAAATAACAAACGATTGAAGTTAATGGAGGACCTTGGACGCCATGTTTATACGCCTAAAGGTAGGTTGTTTTTGTTTATTTAACAAGGCTGCTTCTGACTATTTGTCTTATTAATGCTCTTAGTAATTATTGTTTTAACAAACCTTCAATTGAAGTTTGTGTGATATATATATAAGCTACTGCCGTAGGGTAATTTGAATTTTACAAATGGCGGCAAATTTTAAATACCCAGATTTACCAAATAATTTGGAACGAGAATAAAAATGTAGTGTGGTTTAATACTGGATAAACATAGTTTGCGGTTAACGTTCAAACGCCTCCTTCAAATAAAATTTAAGGAACAAGAGGGTTTAAAGTTTGTTTATATTTCAGTGATTAGTCGTATACTTTCTGGGACAATTTCTTCTTTATTTCGCAAACTGATTTAATAATTCATCAAGTTAAAACAAAGGAAATCATAACCCGTGCCGGAGGTCTGGATTAGCATAATTTTTTACGATTTTATTTCTCCGTTTATTCCTTAGTTTTTGTTTCAATTGAGAAGATATATCAAACACTCGAGACAGTGTTTCATCCGATTTCCAAACACCTCGAATTTCCTTCAAAAATACTCCGCTGCGCGTCGTAGTTTTAACTTCTTCTCGGTGTTTGGATATCCCGATGAAATACTTTCTCTCGTGTTTGATATATTACTAGAAGCAAAATAATAACACGCTTCAACGCAAAAACCTAATCGCGGAAAAACAAGTTTACATGGAAGCCTAGATTCGATATTTCTCGACGCAGGTGAAAAAATTGCGCGAAGATACAGCTGTTTCGAGAAAGGTTGTCGTAAAAAAGCGCACGCGACAATCCCGAAAGGTATTGTGGAAAGTTTTAAGTTCATGGTTCCTTGACTTCAGCATTTCAGGGAAATCTGAGAAAATGGCAGAGACGCCATGGACGTATGTTTGAGAGTGCTAAAAGAAAGCAACAAAAGTAGGCATTGCGGGTTTGATGTATTTATTTGATTTATTAAAATTCATTGATCTTATCCCAGATTACCATTCGGGATTGTCGCGTGCGCTTTTTTACGACAACCTTTCTCGAAACAGCTGTATACACAACTAACTTTACCTCACCTGGTGTAATTTCTTCCAGTAATTAACAATTATCCACCGAGGTGGAAATGAATAGTGGTAGATATTCACCGAGCCGCGAAGCAACAAGGTAAATATCCACCACTTTTCACCGACATTGAGGTGAATAATTGTTTTAGTGTATACAAAGAAAAAAACAAGAAAAAACAAAATAAAACAGAAACATACAACCGTGCTGACATAGCTTCTCTTTTTACAGATGTCTTTGTGCGTTTCTTCGCCTCTCGACGTGGGATACATACTTCACTCTCAGAACTGAATTTTCTGGTAAGTTCAATGTATTTTATTTTATTAAAATATACGTCAAGCGACTGAAGTTAAAATTGTGCGAAACGTATGTGTCCAAGGTCCCAGCTCTAAAAGCGTTGACAAAATCAATAACCTCGTTTATTACAACGGAAGATTTATTTCATTTTTAAAATTTAGTGGATGTTATCGTCTTATAAAAGCAGGGACCGCGCAGGGGGAGGGGCTGGGGGGGCTGCCCCCCCCCCCCCCCCCACTTTTCTAAAAACTAATAGTAATAAAAGATTCCAGAAGTTTTTCAGAAGTTGGTGATAAAATGTTCTTTTTGATCTGCAGTAGATCGCAACGGACAAAAGTTGCAATGACCATTCGCAAAGTAGACGCGATTACAACTGAACAAATATCAAGAGTTGAGATAACTTTGAGTTGACTGACCTTATGCTATTTAGGACTGCAAAACGATCGTATATTTTGCGTTGGTCTGTCAAATGAATGCGCGCGGTCTTTGAACGAAAGGTCGTTTTGTAGAGAGAAACGTTTTTATGACAACATTTTATCGCCATAGATACTTTAAACTGAAAATTATACACAGCTTTGGACATCGCGGGACACGGGAGTCCTGCGTGATAACCAACAGAGAAGCGCACATGGTAAAATGAGCATAATTAACGAAGACTTCTGGCTGTTGGAAAGAAAATATTTACAAAATTCTCTGATTGCTTTTCGAAAAATGGACAACTCTCTCTGAATTTTAAGACCGGATAATAAATGTTGATTCTTGTCAGTTAAAACAGTGGCTTTTTAAGCGCTGAAAGTTGGTAATTTGCACCACGCTTTGTTAATTTTAGATGCATTTCCAGCCATTTCAGAGGACTTAAAATTCACAATTTTCGCGGACCCCCTAGATGGCTCAAGCTGACGCGTTCGAATTAGCCCCCCCCCCCCCCCCCCCTCCACACTTAAAAAAGTGCTGCGCGGGGCCTGAAAAAAAGGATATTTTTCATAATATCTGACTTTGACAACTTCAATTTTGTGTGGAAAGACTGTTTTAAAATTTAGCGTCGTCATTATCAAAGGTCTTTTTCTTTTAACTTCTGTCCTTGTCGAATCCTTGCTGAGGCTGAATTATTGACACAAAATTTGTGCGTTTTTATACTTTATATTTTCCAAGCCGATAATGCTGAAGTAAACGAGATGTTTGCGGTTGAATTTATGATTTTAATTTTAGACCAAAGGCATTTCAACTAGCCAAATAAACCATTGTGCCTTTCTTGGAAAAGTACAAATTTGAATTTTATAGCACAACTTGTTACATTGAAATTTACGCTCTTAAAATTGTACTCTTATAGTCGACAATATATGAATAAGCTTTTGCACCAAAAATTAAGTTATACTTGGGAAATCTTGGGAAAAAGCCGATATGTAAATAAAAAAAATCCTCGCGTTATCAAATCTGCGTAAAGAGTTAGGCTTGATTTCTACGTCGCATTCAGTTTATTGTAATTAAAACTCACTGAACTCTCTTTAAATCAACACAATTCCCACACAAATAGCCAAAGTAGAATACGTTGGTGTGGTGTGTATATAGAGGTTATTCAGCGGAATGTATGTTGTGCTGGGTATTTTTACGAGTCAGTTTTTATTTTTTCGAGCCTTTAGGCGAGAAAAAATAAACACTGACGAGTAAAAATACCCAGCCGTATTACACAACTTTCCGCTGAATAAATTGTTTATTATACGACATAATATCTTTCCTAAAATACAGGCTTTCAACAGTGTTTTCCGTAGCGCGCGGTCAGGGGACTGAGACCCGTGTAATACGGTCTCATATTTGCTCTCGTCTTTGTGCGTATTCGCACTCTAAAATGCCATGTCGTATAATAATACAACGTAATTTAATCAACGTTTAATTTACGACGTATTTAGGCCTTATTGTGTGTGTGTTATTTTCTACTGCCATTTGCGATGAATATCGATGATAGCTCGATGATTCTGATGTTGTTCTTTTTCATTTGCAGGATGAAGGAAGTAACTCGTGTTATAAAGGGACAAAGAAGATGTACAATCTAGCAAACTATCTCAGTTCGCCCAATGAAGACAAGATATTGAACAATTCAAATAAAGTTAAAGTGTGCAGTTCATTTCAGGCAGCGCTTTATTAGCTCGAAAAAAAAACTAAGTCTTTTGGCGGGAAAATCACTGCGCTTTTGAAAGGAGCCTGGTAATGTATCAAAAATAAACTAAGTCTTTTGGCGGGAAAATAAAAAAACTTCGAAAATAAACTAAGTCTTTTGGCGGAAAAAATAGTCTGCGCTTTTGAATGGAGTCTTCAGTATTGAGTCAAAAATAAACTAAGTCTTTTGGCGGAAAAATCTGTGCGGTAGCAGCAGATTTCAACCATCAAAAGATGTCGTTTATTCTGATTTGTTTTACTGGACCCTGTTTAAAAGTGCGGAAAATTTTCCCGGCTCGGCAACCCTCCATAGGCAAAATATATAAAAAGAGAGCCTACATTCTTACTAGTTTCCAGGCTCCTTTCAAAAGCGCAGATTTTTCTTGTAAATAAAGCAAGACTCATTTATTGACTACAAGTGTTTGTTTATTTCAACTTTTTAATTACAAGAATATTAAAACTATTATACAATGTTGTAAGTGTTAATTATATTTCTAAGTATAACAAAACATTTTTTTTTACAAAGATAAATAGAAATGAAATAAGTACAAGGCAAAAATATCACTATTGAAACTAAGTTTTTTAGCGATAAATTGTACACTCACAAAATACTTCAGGTTTGGAAATAATTTTCTGCTAATTTGTTAACAAGTTTTTTGCAAGCAAAATAAATAATTAAATACTAAGTGTCGAAAACTTTGATTTCATAGGTAAAATACGCCCTAAACGCGGACCCGTGCAATAATTGATGGGAATTACGCAGAATAAACGTTCTTTAAGGCAAAATTTGTGCACCATTTCTTTTGGTATATATTCAACAAATTAATATCAAAATTGGTAATAATGAAGTGATGTTAGAAAACGCGTGAAATAAAGTTTCAAGACAGTTGGATGCTTGCCAACTTTTCTGTTGATTCTTGGTGCACAATTTGTGTAGAATTTGAAAACAATCTTGGTAAATTGTTAAATACAATTGTGATCGTAATTTCTTCTCAATATCTAAATTCAAGTCTCCTATTTAATATTGCACGGGTTTAAACGTTAAACTAATATATCAACTAACAAAATCTCCTTGCTGGTTTTCCCCAAATTTGTTAATACAAGTTGGGAGAATTTGGCAGTATATTGAGACAATTTTCTGTGCGGATCAATAAGATAATTCTCCTGGCCTTGACGCCTAGTATTGTACTGATATGTTGAAGAGAAACTAGTTGTCAATCGCTTTTACGGTAAAACTACTGTTGTTTACCTAATAAAAGCCCAGCAGAGAACGAAAACTTGTTCAAATATGATTCAGCATCTACTTCATGTCAGCTGGCATCTGTTGTCCATTGCAATCCGGAGCAAGTGACGGCCTGAGGAAAAATAAAGGAAATCCATGTCAACAATTGATAGTATTTTATTTATCGTTTGTATTCAACAAGCATTGTACAGGACTGGGGGATAATTTTACAAGGTTTAAATCACGTAAACTAGTGTGACTGAATCATTCGCGGAGGGAGAAGTAACATTTTTAAAACTTTTATACCTTTGAAAAATACCGAAAAAAAATTGCTAATGGCTACTTGGTGTGCGTGACAAAATAATTTACATATTGTTGTATTCACGACAGGGCATGATGGTTTCATCATGATATTATAATGCAAATCAATCACCTGATTTCTGTGGAAGTAAACAACTTAAAATCCACGAAGATTTTATAGTGTGCGAAGCAAAAAACCGTGAACACTTTGATTTAACTTTGACATGATCAAACCGCAAGAAGAATAGTCAGGAAACTCAAATTTACACTTTGTTTTTGGCAGAAAAGCTTTGCGAAAGTAGCAATAACTGATAAATACAGAGAAAAAATAGACCAATTTTTGGCAAAGTGGTTTCGAAGTGTTCACGCTTTTCTGATTCGCCACAGTAAAGAAACATTTCTTCGTGTGCTGCTCAACGTTTTTACATGTATTTAATCATGTTCCTGAAATTAATTAGAGATATTTTCGCTCTCAAATATTATTTTTACGTGATTTTTGCGCATGGACTTGACTTTTAGAGCGAACCAATTTTACGAGATTTCTTGTCATTGTTTACACCCTGGCCTGGCTAATTTACATTATAATATGAAAACAAAATGGCGGCGATAGTGAATGGCACGCTGAAGTTCATTCAAGGTCAACCAAAACGATAGGGGGGGGGGGGGGGGGGGGGGGGGGGGTGTGCAAGTCCTCGAAACATGCCAAAAAAAACTTTTAGCTTTCAAGAATGCAGACAAATTTAGAAAAACAACTCTCTAATTATAAATGATAAGGAAAAAAATCCTAATTGAGTCCCAACAGTGGAACATTTGTTGATTTAAGAGCTTGGCTATTTTAACATCAATAAAGTGTGTAAATAATTTGATGTGTTTTTTGTTGTGCTACCGCATAGCTGTAATTGAGCCTGCAGTGCAAATAAATCGTGCAAACGAGGCAAAACGAAATAAATTCCTTTTGCAGTGAAATCCTGATACTTGTACCCCATTCACACCAATTAAACATGTTGCTCAATCAATTAAAATATTGAAAATGGGTCCCAGAATTCATGAAAGCCTTACTTTTACACAGAGTTACAATATGCTTCCCGCTCATGATCATGTGATCATGTCAAGACAATTAACCTCTGAAAGCAAACGTTTATAATGCATTGTTTTTCAACGATGTTAACGTAAATATAACAGCTTTACACTGCATTGCAAGCCTAAGTTTGAGATCTGGTGTGAATGGGCTAGATTTGACACCGTTTCGAGTACCAACGACTGATAAAACTGATTCGCTTAAAATATCAGGATTGTAACGGGAATCAATCAACTCACCTTCTCTCTGTGACTGATTTCCCTCTTCAGCTGGAACACGGCATTTGTTAATCTGTAAAAAAATAATAAAACAACGTAAGTGATTATACCATTCTTGACAGAAAAGGTGACCGTTTTTTTTAATTCCTTTCATAGAAAATGGTTCCCCCTTTCACATACCTACAGTTGAATTTAAAATACTGGATGAATCAGCCGTTAGGTGCGTCTGTTCGACATATTTTGAAAGGCCTTTTTAAATAACAAAATGAGA
The DNA here is from genome assembly GCA_029204205.1 of Desmophyllum pertusum. Taxonomy (NCBI): domain Eukaryota; kingdom Metazoa; phylum Cnidaria; class Anthozoa; order Scleractinia; family Caryophylliidae; genus Desmophyllum; species Desmophyllum pertusum. The sequence continues at coordinate 478,126 of MU827317.1, forward strand.
GTTTTCCACGGCTATCCGCTTCTATACTATCAACTTGTGAACTCCTTACGCTTTTATATACCTCCAGCCTGAAAAAGGTACCCCTTTCAGGGCGGAATCTCCCCGTATAGTCCATTATAGGGAGTAAGAACCCCCCCCCCCCCCCCCCCCCCCGGCTCCCCCTGGTGTACGTATATAATTCGGTTTACAAGTAAAAACTAACAAATGCAGACATACTAGTTTTTCTTCAACGCTTTACGCTTTCCAAGAGAAAAGCTAACTCAGTAAAGATACCTCTACGAAATACAATAGCTTCATATGGTTTCTTACCTCGATAAGGAGTCAAAGACCAAATGCAAAGAGTACATTGCGGCATCTTTCAGTTGTTCAGACGCGGCGAAGCATGTGCTTACAAGTTTTGCTTGAACTAAAGTTCTTGTCCACTGAGCTAATTGTGTTTCGTTACAGCTCCAAGCGTTGAAACTCCTAAACTGCAGCTTGCTTGAAGCTTTCCTGAAGCAATGGCCGGGGAAAAGGATACTTTTCTGCTTGTAACTTTTAACGTGGATGGCAAAGCGAACACGACACGACAGTTTATCACATGTATAATTTACAATTTAAATTTTCACAAGGCTTGGTTATCACACGACAAGCTGTTGTTTCAATGCGACTATTTCATTGGTTCTCTTCCATTATAATAAGATGCGGGAAATTCAAAATTTTGAATATGCGATTCCCAAGTTGCCTTTCGCCTTTGTTTCAAAATGAGGTCTGGTGCAAAGCCTTTCGCAAATAGTAAAAAAAATGAAATGAAATGAAAACGAACATTTGTTGATTCTCCATAGGAAGAAAATTTTTGAAACTACAATTAGAATTGAGAAAGATATCATTCAATCAATGACACAAACTACTCGAAAAAAATTTACAAGTTCTCCTAACGGGAGACGAACCTATGACGGCCTTCCTCAAATCGGTCGGACGCTCTACCACTGAGCTACACAGGAGACTCGTAGGAGCTTAGACCATATAACGAGGTTCAAATGTGACAAACCGTTCCCGAACTGTACTGCTAGGATTAGTTTTGTCGAAATGTCAGAGATATGCAAAGGAAAAAATGATGGTAAACTAAGCTTGGTAACTCAATAAGAAAGATTCAATCAGTGACACAAGCTAATCGGAAAAAAAATTATAAATTATTTCTTGAATTATTCGTTAAACCGCGTGAGAGGGTCCTTATGCATGGGGTGCTGGATTCTCAGTGATCAGTTAAAGTTAAAATTTTAGCCATCATTTCTCAGCTATCAGTTAATTTTGACAGATCTCATTCTCAGCTATCAGTTAAATTTTTGGTCATTTCTCGGCCATCAGTTAAACTCCATCCTCGAGCGAGTATGATACCAGGGTGCAGCTACCATATACACACATAAGCACGTGTACGTGCACCTGAAATCTGACAAAAAAAAATATATTGGACTTTTAAAAATTTCTTTGACCTTAGCGAGACAACGCAAGGTGTATCTCAGTTGGTTAGTCTATCCTGCGCATCTGCTTGTCACTGGGCGGGCGTGTGCGGTGCTTGAAGTTCCCGCCAAAACTGCCACTGCTAAATGCATCAGTTATTTGTCTAAATTTGCATAATTTTTTCACCAGTTTTGTCGACTCGTATTTTGGTTTGTTGCTGTTAATTGTAACATTTTGATTTTCTTAACAACAACTGCTCGAAAGCGGTTGTACTCAATTCAACTGTTTAATCCCATAATAAATACAGGTAAAGTTAAAAGCCGCACTCTGGGCCAAACTGGTCAGTTCCTTAGCATGAAGCCGAGTATTGCTACTCCCCATCGCAGGTTACCTCCAGCATTTTGTTGCCAGTACCCATTTATACTCCTGGGCGGAGATAGGCACTGTGAGAGTAAAGTGTCTTGCCCAAGAACACAATGACCCAGACCAGGGCTCGAACGAGGACGCTCGATTGCAAGTCCAACGCGCTCGCTCAACAAGGTCAACGCGTCTCTCCTATCCCATAATATGCAACTCAACATACGAAAAGACGAAAACGCGCGCAACGCGAAAAGCGCGGGAATAGACACTGTCGGTTGCGACAAAAAACTGAAGCTGAATGCGACAATGGTGCATGACGTACATGGTAGACTACTTACAGAACTGGACTGGACTTTTGCCATATACCCAGTAAGTACTAATTCTCTTTATAAAGCTTATCCTTGTATTCTAATGGACCGTAATTAGAACTTACACAATGGCTCGAACTCCGAACTCCGGGACAGCTCGATCCAAACGCGCGCTAACCATCTGAACAGGCCACAAGCTGATTGAAGTCAGTTTCTAGGCCTCATTTGATGTAGTGTCAATAAGCTTTAAGCTGATCTTGCCTGTTTCATAAAATATTTTTTGTCCGCAGAGCATGAACTGCTATTGAATAGCGAATGAACAAACACTGTAAAATGAACAACTATTATAAAATTTAAGCTTAATTCATTCGACGGTAAGCCTTAAGTTAAATTCTTCTTTGCATTCAGTTGCTAAACGCGTCTAGTATGATAAATTTTCACATCGTGGGATGACGTTTGCAAGCGACTTAAAACCTTTTTTATTCCCACTAGTGAACATTTGTTCTTTGGGAGTGGCATTTGACCGTCAAATCTGGCACCTAATTATATAAGATAGGGCATTTGAACGCAAGTTTGGCCCGGGGGGCGGGAATTTGAACGAGTCAATCTTCAAAAGTTCAAATGCCCGGGAGGTTGCCGGGGGGGGGGGGGGGGGGGGGATGGTGAAGCTTCGAATTGATCGGCGCATTATATATAAGCTTATGGAAAAAATAATTGGAAAGGACTTTAGAAAGTCTATACATAAGCTTACAGGTATCCATTTTCTGTCACACAGTCGTGGGACTGGACTGGTTATACAATTCAAAAGTTGAACTCAGAGTTGAACTATAATCACTCTCTCTTCACTAACAGCTGATCTGTTAGTGTTAATTTTTATTTTTACTTTCACAGTTGAATGTACATTAGAGAAATGGGATAATTAAATTACTTCAATGTCTAGATCAAACAATACTACTTTACAAAAGTATATTGATCAATTAATTATTTAGAAACTATTAATTTTGATATGTTATCTAAAAATAATTTATGCTTTCAATTTTTGAATGCTGATTTTTTCAGCATCTAACTATTAACTATAATTTAAAACATAATTAACTTATTGTGCTTTATAAGCAAGTTTAATTGCAATCTGTTCCTTTCCCCGAATAATAAGTCTAGTAAGAAACCAAATGAAACTACTTATGGCCTGATCTGGCTCCTCCAAATACTCCGATACCTAGAATTATTATATAATTAATGGACTACAGTGAACTCTCTCTAAGACGGATACCCTCGGGACCAGCTCCAGCTGTCCACCTTATGGAGGTGTCCGCTTAAAGAGAGTTAATTTAGTTAGAGAAAAACAAGTGAAATTCAGCCGGACAAGCCAAGCCAACCATGTCCGCCTTAGAGAGGTGTCCGCCTTACAGTGGTGTCCGCTTTGAAAGAGTTCACTGTATACCTACTTTAACCCGCAAATATCAATGTAAATGGGTATTTTGTCAAAAGCAACATTTCTTCTAATTCATTCTTTTGGTTTATACTACCTGCCTGACTGATCAAATAATAAATATTATTATATTATTATTTCAGACTTTGATCTATGAACTAGAAAAACAAACTAGAAATCATCTGTAACTATTGACAGCCTTTTTCTATGCTGTTTGAACCAATATTTTTCTTGGGTGGAAATTAACTTAATAACCTGTCAGTTTACACTCTTCAATACCACCCAATTCTAAATAGGGGGGTTAACACGTACTGACATGGGAACACAATAACCCATCATTCATTCATTGTACGCGAGTGAAATGATTTTGACCGTGAACCAGTCTTTGCATTCCCTTCTGCGTGAGAGCCTGTGCTCTTTGTTCTCCAAAGCCGTCTGCTCCAGGCCGGATGACTGAGAGGTTCTGATTCTTGTTCAATGTCCAGCTCTGTTGTCAACTTGTCCTTTAGTTCTGCAGGCAACTATGGGTTAAAAAGGCAAAACAAAACCATGTATCAGTCACAGATCCCTGAGAGTACTTGGGCCTCCCTGAAATTTTTGGTGGCATTGTTCGTGAAACAGGCTTACAATCAACTCTCTCTTAACGGACACCTCTCTAAGACGGACACCTCTGTAAGACGGACACTTAGTGTTGGTCCCTGCGCACCATTTTTCAGTCATGTTACTGTATCTAAACTCTCTGTAAGTGGACACCTCTCTAAGACGGACAGTTTGTGCCGGTCCCGATGGTATCCGTCTTAGAGAGAGTTAATTCACTGTACCCTATTTCAGACCAAAATATGTTATTTTCCATGCCCTATTTCGGACCTCTACAATATTATTAGTTATCGTACATCTATGTGCTCACCATATCCATTTTCTGAGACACAAACTTTCTGTCCAATGACTGGTTACACTTCAAAAGTTGAACTACCAATGAGCAATCCTTTTTATTTTTCATCTACAATCAATAAATATAAACAAAAAAAACAAATGATCATGCACTAATGGCTGCAGTATATACTTTCAATAATTTTATCCAGCATCATAGGCATGCAATGCATGCAAAGTGTGCCAATGACACTAGATCATGGATGATACAGTGGAACCCCGCCTTATGGACACCTCGCTATTATGGCCACTTCATTTTGACCCAAACAAAAGCTCAGTCAGTCATTTTCTTATTTAAAGAACCCCACCCCGTTAAAACGGCCCTGAGTTTTCTTTGGCCCGTAGGTGTCCGTATTAACAAGGTTCCACTGTACGTAAAGCCTTCATGAGCCTATACTGGCCCACAACTGCCAGAGCTTATATATCCCAGTTTAGTCCCAGAGAATTGTTACTCGAACTCTCCCTGGATATGGGAGCATTCCCATCCAGGGAGAGTGGATACAGTAAAAACCCGCGAGTAAGAACCTGAAAATTAAGAACCTGTTAGCCTAAAATTTGTCATTTAGACCCCCTATGAACAAGAACCTATTTAGCCTAGAAAATGAAAAACAGGTTCTTATTTTCTAAAATCATATTAGTGATCAAGAATCCTGTTTGGAGAAATAGGAGCTTGCCATTGCTGTGCAAATAAAAGTGCAAATTTATTGATGTAATAAAAAAAATAAAGTGCAAGAGTTTGTTTTGTAGCTGGATTTTATTTGTTTTTCCACAGAAATAAGAACCTATTTAAGAACCTAAATAGCCTAAAATTGTGTTAACTACCATTTAAATAAGAACCTGTTTAGGCTAACTCCAAAAAATGTAGGTTCTTACTCGCGGGTTTTTACTGTAATATGTTACAAAATTACTATAAACAAATTAAAACTTACATTTAGTCAAACAATCAGAAATAAATTATAACCACACACAATGTTGACTTACTGATTCTCTCTCCAACTTGTTCATTTTCTCAACAAAGTCCATCAACTGCTCTGACATGGCCCCAACTGTTTCTTCAAAGTGGGATTTCTCCAACTGCAGTTCACCGGCCTGTTGATATAAACAGGAGTATTCATATACATTAGCCTTTTGAGTGACTTGTAGACAGAGGAGTGCCGCTACTCCCCTGGATCAGGATGCTAGTCCATTGCAGGTAACCAGAATTTTTTCTCAGGTTGCCCTGGGTGGAGAGAGCGGCAATGTGAGAGTTAAGTATCTGGCATTAAATGCCCAAGAACACAACACAATTACCCTGGCCAGAGCCTAAACCTGAACTGCTCGATCCGAAGTCCAACAAGGGAATTAGGGCACGTACTGCACCTCCCACAGGAGTACAGGTAAAGGCAGTGGCGGATACAGGGGGGAGGGTCTGTGGGAGGCCCCCAAACACCTCCCTTCGCGCCGTCTACTTCCAAACATTTTCCTTCAAATTATCTACTTCACATTTTTCGGAAAACCCTGGGACCTCCCCTATCAAAAAATCCTGGATCCGCCTCTGGGTAAAGGTCATTTTCTTGATCCTTTAGCAATTGAAGCAACGAGTATTGCAATTGCTACTCTTATAGACCTTTAATAGTTATAATATGTAGTTGCTTCAATTCTGTCAGATCCTTGAAAATTTTTGATGATTATATAAAAATTTTCAAGGATCTGACAAGAAGATCCACATAAGATCTTTAAAAGATCCTTAAGGATCTTGATTCTATCAAAATTTCACCAGAGATTCTAAATGGAATGTACTTATAGAGCGCATAAATTAAATGCACCTGAACATTCTTTTAAAATATTAATTAAAAACAGCTGACATGGCAGAAAATTAAATTACCAACTGAAGGATTCTATTTTCAAGCTCTTGATTTTTCTTCACTACATCATCATAATCTCCTTTGAGTCTGCAAATACAATATAAGTTAATTAAGTTCACATAAGTTATAATCACATCAGGTTTTCAGTTCATTCTTGCCTGGCTGGAAACAGATTTCCCTCAGATAGGGGTGGGAGGGGAGGGGGGGAGGAAGGGGAGGGGGACTGTGCATGGTGGTGGGGGAATCGGAGGAGCTTTTTTTATTTTTTATTTTATCTGTTGTTAAGGGGCGGCGGTCAACAAGACTGTTATCTTTAGCCGATTCTCCAGATTTTGATTTTTTGGGGGAGTAAGTGGCTTCTAGATATTGCATATATAGTCTAACTTAGATTATAACCAGCCCGGGGGGAGGGGACTCCCATATAAAAGTGACGGGGGTGATCACAGTACCTTTTAGGGGTTAAAATTTGTGTTTTGGTACCGCTTAGGGTGTTAAAATCTAAAATGACCGCTATTATTATTATTCTGGTACCTTTTAGAGTATATTAAGCCAGAAAAAATAGGATATGATCAGAACTAGTTTTGCTTTAGAATATTGGTTCCTCTTAGGGGTGAAAATGAATCGGAGCCACACCCACAGCACAAGATTCTGGTAACTTTTAGGGGTTCTTTTCAAAATTTTCGGTGATCATCCCACGTCACTTTTATATGTGACGGAATAGCCCTACTTAAGGGAGTCTCAATAAAGTGTATGTATGTATGGGAGTCCCCCCCCCCCCCCCCACCTGGGATAACCAGGTGCACATGAAAAATAGTAAAATATTAATAAATTATTAGACTTTTGCATTGTTTAATTTTTAATCAGTATTTTCTCACAATCAATAATTAATGTAAGGTTTTCAGAATTTTTTCTTTTACCTTTGACTTGTTCTTGGGATAATTCTGGAAAATTAGGTTCCTTCTTTTCATTCCCTGCAGCCGGCAATCCATTTATTTCACTGTCATTCTTTTCCCCAGGTGAAGCGAGTGATAATTCATCTGTCTCACGGCCAGCTGTAGTCCCCACTTGCAACTTCTGCAGTTTATCTCTCAATTCCTGATTTTCTAATCTAAGCGTTTCACATCAAAATAAATCAACCAAAGATCATAATTATACAGTCAACTCTCGCCTTGCGGACACCCGTTATTATGGACAAAATCCAGCCTTTCAGATCCCCGGCCACCCGGCAAAAGCTATAGATCAGGTTTGACTGAAAATGACTGACCTGCTATTGCAGACTCTCACTATTATGGAGTCCAAACTACGGCCCAAGGGTGTCCGCTATAAACGAGAGCTGACTGTAGTAACAGTATAATTCTGGGAGGGTGCATGCTGTAGAAGGGGGCTTAGCTAAATTTGGTTTATTTTTTTTATTTTTTTTTTTCAAAAATAATACCAAAACCATGAATCAAGAACTTGGTTAAATCGCTCTAATGGATTAAAATTAATTCTTGAAGCTTAATAATCAAAACTCGATCTGAGCACTTAAAATATTGGGAGACGGGTGCAAACTGCAATGGGTGCTTATCAGAATAAGGAACGTACTCTAAGCCATTGGCATTTGGGGTACTGACAATACCGAGTTACAAAAAAACATATTCAAATGGCCTTTAATTATAAGGGAACTGTGTTTATTTAAAGATGGCGCTAGCTAGCACTTGTTGGAAGGAGAGCACAAATCAAATTATTCAGAGTGATAATGATTTGCCAACAATATATAACATGAGAATTTACTGTTATCTAATTTAATTTGAGGTTCTGCACTCTTAAACTGGAAATCCAACTGCCTTACCTTAACTGGCTACAGGCCATAGATGTACAACCACACTGCAAAATAAACATTTAATTAATTTTTCAAGTACCAGTATTAATTATTTCACTATTTTATTTCTTTTTTATTTAATGATGTTGATCTGTTTTTATTTCATTTTACTTAAATACAAATCAGCGCAGATCCATTTTTATAGGCTACAGGGTCAAGGTTGTGGGGGTTGTGACTGACCCTACCCGGAAGTTGTTTGTACTTGTGTATAGTGTTCTGGAGTTTTCTGGAGAAGAATCACAGCCTCCTTACCTCTAGCCCAGAGAGAGGGAGTGAGAGCGACTGAGTCGGACCGTCTGAGAATCAGGCTACCTCACCTCACAATAGACTAGTGGCTTAAGGCATTCAAACTTTTTTATACCAAGAGTGATCGGTCAAAACAAACCCCAGGGGGTACTCCCAATAATTGACTATACGGAGAAGCTCCGCCCAAAAGGGGTACCTTTTTCAGGCTGGGGGTATATAAAAGGGTATGGAAAACTGTCATTCAGATATTTAAAAGGGCCTTTCAAAATATCTCGAAGAGACACACCTAACGGCTGATCCCGTAAATATTTTAAGGGGTTACTCATTCCAAGGGTATAGAAAAGGGATGCAGTGTTTGTTCCTACTGTAGTTATGTGAAAGGGATACCATAAAAAATCTCTGTCAAAAATTCTCACTCACAGATATCACATATATACCTCACATTGGTTAATGTCCACAACATCTGGCTTTTCTTCTTGTGTGTCCATCAAATAAAATAATCTTTAATCCTTGATATATTACACTATTAAAATAATAATAATATTGGTGTTGATTATACCCAATAAAGTCTGAAAGATTAATTTATAACGGGATAGCAAATTGTGCGAACACCTTATGACAATGCGGGATACATTACTTAGTACAGCACCCAGGGGGAGGGGGGAGGGGGTACTCTGGGCTTCAAGTGACAGGGAGGTAAATTAAAACCTAAAAAAATCCCTAGAATCTCTTGAACCAAAATTAAACCCCCCAAATCCCATGCCGAATTTTTGAACATTAAAAATACCCAGAAGGGATTAAATGATAATAACGAAGAACAACAGTACAAATTGAATTTTTGTGTTTGTGCTAAGTCCCGGGGGGGTACTCCCTTATATACGCTATGTAGGTACGTGCCGCTGGACAGGGTATGGTTTTTGAGCATTTTGCTCTGGAACAGGGTATACCAAAAGGCATTTTTTGGTCTGGAACAGGGTATCAGTTTCCCAGAAGTTGGCACGAAGATCGGTAATTTATACTCTGGAATAGGGTAGATGAAGTCTACGTTAGTCAGACGAAACGAAACGCGTAGGAGTATTAAAGACGCTTTACAGCTACACGTTCGCAGTGCTGCATAGTAGTTTAGCCTTTTGGGTTAGAAAAAAAAATCATTAAAAATCCTCTGGAACAGGGTATCTTTTTTCAACATTTAGTCTGGAACAGGGTCACAAAATTAGCGTTTTGTGCTCTGGTACAGGGTAAGGGTTTTTATAGCCCAGTGGCACACCCCCACACCCCCCCCCCCCCCCCCCCCCCCCGGGTGCTAAGTACACTAACAAAATTTTTACCGTGAATCTTCCCATTTTTTGAATACTCCCAAAATCTCTTCTAAAATCAAACTACCCAAAACAATTAACTAATTGCCAAATTAAGTTTCTTACCCAAAAAAATCCTGAAATCGTGAATTTCAAACCCAAACAAATCCGTTGCACCTCCCTGTTACATTAAATCTGGAGTACCCCCTCCCCCCCACCCTCTGGGGTACAGCAAGCACTCAGTTCGCAGGATTGTGACATGCATATGAACTGAGAATTCATTTCCTGTTATATATAGAACATTAGACAAAATAATAGCTGAGGTCCTTGACTCCTGACGTTTGCTAGAACCACAGGAACTCAGAGTAAGTGAGTGATCGAGACATTTCGTCCACTTAAACTAGGGAACCATTAACATTTTCAAAGTCATTCATCTTTCTGTTGAAATATAATCTTTCCACAGGGCGTCAACTCACATACCTTTCAACAAAAAGATCTGAGAATCTGAGATATCCGCTGCATGTGAAATTATGCTCAATAAATCTTTGATGTTTAGTTTTTTATTTTGTCTGAATTTTCTCTAATATTATCCCTCCGTGATCCGGACAGACAAAACAAAATTATTGTACTGTCTGGATTCCTGAAATATCAAATCTAATGACCCAAGCCTGGTGAGTTATTTATCAGATCTCTATCAGACATAATCTTTCTTTGAACAATAACTTATTTCACAACATCTAGACATGGCAGTCAAGGGCAGACGAAGGAAGGGATCGAAGGACATACTGTGTCGACATTTCAGCTCAGATTTGAAGATATTAAACATATTCATTTAAACATATCATTTAACATTCAATTATGATAATTTAAATTAAATTATTTGCAAGTAAAATTCCTGGGGAGGACAGACCATTTGAAATTTGAAACTGAACAACAGTCACAACTAAAACTTCATAATCATCCCATCTCTGTACCATACAGAGTGTCCTGCACTGGATTAAAATGTACATTGTAATAAACTACCGTTAACAAAAGTAGTGGGCAAACCTCAAATTTCTTCCATGATATTCACTTAAAATTGAAATGCAAACAAAGTACTTGAAACAAGAAGAAAACCTGCATCCTGATTAATCTGTCACGCAAGGCTGTCACGCCAGAATGCATGCATGCGGACACGTAATTTATACAAGAAACAATGTGAAGTGTTAGGAACAATAATTATTGTGGCAACTTTCAAAGCTCACATTACACACTAAAAACATTCCCAAAGTTTTTTTTACGTAACTATATGTCAGCTTCTTTGGCATTTTATGGTGCTGTAAAACTGTTTTTAATCTCGATAAATCAGTTTCCTTCCCAACCGGGGGGCTTCTGTTGTGCATTTTACTAGCGTGTCTAGCCAAAAAAATGCAATGATGAAGTACAGAACAAAAATTGAAGATTAGTAGCACTGTAGCACGTAGAAGTGAACGGCAAGCTATGATTTTGTTGCAATTTCAACTTGGAAATTATCCTGCGATTCAGAAGTTAGATTCCCATGCAATTCAATAACTTAGCATGCATTTGCGCTTGAAAAATTTCAATTCAACATTTTCTCCTTACCTTCCAATATTAAAGCCGCCTTTGAGAGAATATTTGTAGTCGTCAACTTCCACGTAAGATATAATACCTTGCGTGACTTTCTAAACTCCCTTTTGTAACAATGGGTAACAGAATACCCCGGGAGAATACGAGCACGTACTGTTCGATCGACAGGTCGAAACATCATGTACGCTGCACTGATTTGTAAACATTGACAGCTCGGTCCAGTTCAACACGGCCAAGATTTATTGCCCGAAGAACAAAACAGCAACTTAGTCATGATATCTTCACCTTCAGCTCCAGTTTCTTCGATCCAGCTAAATGGAGCCTTTTCCAGCTGGGAATTCAGATAAATGTCTTCCGTGGGGGGTGGTGGTTGTGGGGGTGTGACACAGTACTCCAACTGCCTGTTGCGCGCGAACCTTTTTATTTTCGGCCTTCATTTTTTTTTTAACGTCCCATAATTTTCGAGTATCATAAGCAGATTAGACTGCGAGCGATCTCTATTTTTCTCTAAAGTCCGCGAGGAACGAGGCCAACGCGAAATCGCGCGAGTAGCGCGGGATATTTTTAAGGCGGGACAGTTAATAACCTGAATGCCATTTTTCCGCGACTTACATGGGTTTCAAGCAATCCAGAAACTCTATGCTCATCTCTATGTTATGGGGTGTTTTGTAAATTTTTGGGTATGTTTAGGAGGAAATAGTTTTTCTCAAAGGAGGTGTAAAATTTAGGGAAATGAGAAATATCGAAGATTTAATGTAGTTTGAAGTTAAAAATTAGTAGATTTCAATTTCAGATTGACACCAACCGCTCCTCACGGAAATTTAGAGAAACACTGAGACTGCTCGCAGTCTATAAGCAGATACGGTTTCGTACGTATAGTTTCCCAATATCAAACAGCTATTGTAGCTCCGCAAAAAAAGTAGCCTTTGGTGGGTTATAGCCCCGGGGTTATAGCTCCCCACGGGTAGATAGAAAGAGTGGAAGAAAGTTTATATCATGAAATTCCAAATTAAAATTAATGTTTTATTTTGACACCACTGTGGGTCACTGTGAATTCCGTTTATTTTTCCTGTTTATTTGGTAGGGGCCTGTAAGTTGTACCTTCTGAAGTAATCTGTGTGCGTCATACAAAAAGCAGACAAAACATCACAGCTGCATCATATCCGCGTTGGCTCGCACTCTGATTGGCTATTAGCTAGCTGTGCTCATGCTCACGCATAAGACTCATAAAAAAAATACCAGAGAAAATTTATTACACACGAGCAAGTTTTCCTTGACAAGTGTTCTGGACAATGATTGTGTGAACGGACAGCTAGTTTTCCCTACCACGTTTTATCCTTTAACACTTTTTCTTTGAAGCCGCCAATACTCTGTGCAGCGCAATATCCCAGAAAACGTCATAGATACTGATTTCGTAATTTGACAAGTTTTCCTTGTGCAGACGTCTCCTGTTTCGTTGCTGACGTCTGCGCGCAGGCTATGAACAAGGAACTGTTGAGGAAAAACGTGCCACATTTTGTCGTACACACGAGCAAAAAAACTTGTCATGTGAAAACTTGCCAAGGAAAACTTGCTCGTGTGTAATAAGCTTTTACAAGCGTACTTTCAAGATAAAGTGTTGGGAGCCAGGGAGCTGGGGTAAATATAAAGCGGGAGATCCCTCCGGGCCGCACTCCCTCTTTCCCCCCTGCGTTCTCTTCCCTTGGGAGCCTCTGCGGAGGGGAGAGATACACCCCCGTCATTTCTTATATTGAGTAACCAGACATTGCCGTTGGCTGTTCACAGCCGTGACTGCTTTAAGTGCCGTATTGCGTAACGTCTTGACGTATATCCGCCAAGTGTGATCAATATTGACAAATTCGATGCATAAAATTGTCCGCCTAAACTGTTTATTAAAAAGAACCCACCAGAAACATATTTTATTTCTGATACGTTTTCACTCCCTTTCTTACAGGAACTGCGAGTGACGCAATCAAAGCAGACGTTTCTAGCTGAATATAAGTGGCACGCGTTGTGATATCGAGTAAATAATCACACGCGCGACACGCCACGTGGTCATGCGTGACCTCGTTCCAGCTTTCTCGCAACTTCCACTGAAATGAAACAGGAACTGCAACTGCTCAGTTGAGCAGACTTTTCATCGTACAACGTTAACAAACGTTATTAGAGAGCGTCAAGATGTCGACTAAAAGCTTTTTGTCGACCGTTGCCATCCATTACTTTGGCTTTACAATGGCGGTGGACTACTCTATTGTGCTTTTGTCTGTACAAGAACTGTGGGATTCGCTTGGTGGAAGCGCCGCTTTTTTTGGTTTCATGTTCGGAAGCTACGCTCTTGCTCAAGCAATCGTCTCGCCTTTACTTGGCTACATCTCCGATTTACGTGGCTTAAAATTCGCTGTGATGCTGTCGTTGATTGTTAATATCACGGGAAATGTGTTATACGGTCTCTCCGTGGTTTCCCAGTCGTTAAATATGGTTTTTATCGGACGATTTGTAGCGGGGCTTAGCGCCGGTTCAGTGACGCTTGCGCTTATCTACTTGACGAATACAACTCCCAGAGAAACCCGTGGAAAGTCTGTTGCTAGCTTTAAGCTTGCCCAAGCGGTTGGCCTTTTAGGGGGCCCGATTATTGGAATGTTTCTTGTCCCACTGCTGGCGGGTCACAAAAATATTACGTCGACAAGCGCCAAGGTATTCAACATCTATACAACACCGGCTTGGATGGCGACAGCAAATGTTGTTGTGATCATGTTACCTCTGGTCAAATACTGTTTCAAGAACCCTATGGCACCGCATATGGCGATGAAATTTAACTACAGAGAAGCGAAAGGTCTGATCAGTCACACTGCAGTATTGATGTTGTCGATGTTTTTCGGAACGGCGTGTTTCTGGGGAATTATAAGCGACTTGTTCACCCTTGCGTTCGGTCAATACCGTCTGGTGTCAGCGCAAAGAGACTTATGGAAAGTCTATATTTCCGGAGGCATTGCTTTCGTCTTTGCGGGAGCGCTGATACGAGGTACAATTCATCGAAGAGTTTCTGCGGCCATGTTCTCTATCCTTGGCCTGATTGCTAATGTTTGGGGATTTGTGTTGTTAATCGATTATAAAGTCAACGACGAACATTTGAGAAACGGCTTCTATTTCGGAGCAGTGGCTCTGTCGACTTCCGGCGGCGCAGCTTTCTTCACTGGTTTGGGAGTTTATTACTCGCAAAAGATCACCGATTTCAGCGATCAGGCTCGCAATCGCCGAGGGTTGTTCCTCGGCTTCTTCAACTTTGCCGAAGCCCTCGGCCGATTCGCCGGGCCCGCTCTAATTTCACTGTTTTTGCGTTTAAAAAACAAAGGGAGCGCTCAATGTGAATCTGTGGAGTTTGACCCAACTAACTGCGAGGTTTCTAACGTCAATACGGTTCTCGCTGCGTTATGCGGCATCCTGTTTATAAATCTATTGCTGTTTATATATTACCATATTGTTCACGGCAAGCGACGTACGGATGGGTTTCTCCTGACCAATGCCGACCTACCCAACGCTTTAGATGGAAGACTCGCTTTCAGGGATGACCTGGATGATTTTGTAGACAGGGAGGATCCTGTCCTCTCCCAGATGGAGCTCTCACCTCCACAGACTCACAGGGCATCGTCTCATGCCTCGTCTTCGCAGGGCAGTAGCATACACACTGTATAACAATCTGTGGTATAGATTATTGAACTACAGTCAACTCTCAAAGCGGACACCACTGTAAAACAGACACCTCTCTAAGGTGGACATGGTTGGCTGGTCCCGACCGAATCAAGTTTCTCTTATTTTTCTGTAACGGAACTCTCTTTAAGGCGGACACTTCTTTAAGGCGGACAGCTAGAGTTGGTCCCGAGGGTGTCCGCCTTAGAGAGAGACACTTCACTGTATTAAAGTAAGAGGTTACCACGGAACTCTGGCTTTTAAAGAGCAGGTTTCACTCCTGCACATTGCTACTGGGTTGTATTAAATTGAACAAAGAAAATGTTGCTTAAATATTGCCATCCGTTTCGGTATTTACGTTTTTATATGTAAATTTAAGGAAATTTGCAGTATATAATATTTTGCGCATTAATTAAGTCATGCAATATTTCTGTGAACAGTAATTGCAGGAACGAATTAGGAGATGTATGCAGGCTATATTAATACAGTTGAAGCTCCCGTAAGCGGACACCCTCGGGAAGTAGAAAAAGTGTCCGCAACTGAAGCTGGCCGCTTACGGGAATGTGTAAATATAGAGTTTGTGTGAGCTTGAGTTCAAACAGGGTTTTGTCAAGGCAGCCGTAAGTAGAGCTGTCCGCTTAGGAGAGTATCCGCTCAGAGAGCTTCCACTGTATACAGTGTCTTATAAAATCAAAGAGCAGTGACCCCTTTTCCACAGAGTGAAAGCAGATAAGATTTGAAAGGTGGAAATAAGTCTGGCCGAAAATATTGAGATGCACAGCATGCAGTCTTTTATAGTAAAATGCATATAATATATAGAAACAGGATGTGGTACATGGCAATTTATAGAGAACCTCCAAATTCCAAGAAATAGATGCACGTAACACTGACGAAAATTGACGTATTTACTTGACGTTTTTCTAGCGTCCTGGTCCTTAGCAAACATTCTTTTGATGTGTCACACCATCTTGGGGAAGCAAAGATTGCATGACAAACCAATGGATGTGTTTGGAATTCCGGGTCAGAACTTATGCTCTCTCCTCTCAGATCAGCAAGATCTGCTCAGTGATTAGATTGGAAAAATAATATTTTAACTATTCAATGAAAACAAAAACTGTAAGAGGCACTAATAAGGTCAACACATGTAGACAATGACCTTATATCTACTTGTTGTTACAGTCAACACTCTCTTTGACTTAACGGACACCTATAAAACGGACACCTGGTGTTGGTCCCTGCACACCGTTTTCCAGTCATTTTATATAAGCCGGACACCTCTCTAAGACGGACAGTTGGTGCCGGTCCCGATGGTGTCCATCTTAGAGAGAGTTGACTGTATATAGATGTTATTGAACTAGCGTGAGGTCCGTATTGGGAAAATATTGGTAGAGTTCTTTTTTTTGCAAGTTTATGGACCGAGCCGAACGAGACCAATATTTCCTAATACGGACCGAACAAGCTAGTTCAATAAAGTTTTTATTATAATGGCTTTTTTAAAAAAGTTGCTGAGAAATTAATGCAACCATTCTCGGCTAACACGTGCGTGCCAAAGCTAAGCATATTCTTGCATTTTTCAGGCCACTTTGCGAAAAGTTTAACCAAAATTGTCCGCCAGACATGAGGAAAAAATTAATGTTTCTACTTAATAGAAAACAGTTTTCTTTTGTTCAATGTTTCATAAATGGAATTTGGCGAAATGAGTTCGTAAGCGGCCCATCTTTGCGGTCCGTATTGCAAAATTCGGGCCGCTCAGGGAACCAATCAGAATGCTCCTTTTCATCGTGGACCAGTTTGCCATATAATAAAACTAATTAAAGGAGTATACTGATAATTAATTACAGAGATGTAGTTAATACTGTCTATCTGTTTGCATAATTATGATAATATATAACTGAAATCAGTTTATAATGCCAATTGTAACCATAAAATGCTCAAATTATGATGAAATCACTACGAACAGGATAGTATTTAGATGGATCTAATAAAATGATCTATTAATGAAATAATAAAAAGTGGAAAAGCAATCATTAGTTTGCAGTTGTCAGCAGTCTTTTACTATGCGCGGGAAACAAACACAAAATCCTACGTTATAATCCTCAAATTATTTTTCCTGTCATATCATTGGTCGACATGGGTCACGTGATAGACCTCTACCAGACATAATAAAGTGCCAATATAACACGCGCTCTGATTGGTTTAAACAGCGTGCACGCGCGTGCTTTATGAGAGTACAAAGCACGGGAGCACACGGCATCCGCTGAGTTTGTTTTGAAAACAAAGCCAAATTGGTGAAGAAAATCATAGATTTTTATCATAAAACAAATAAAAAAGCCTCCACTGTGCTTTTGTTCTGTTATAAAGCACTCAGGAAGCGGCGAGAGTGCACTCTAGAAGTAGGGTAGCTGACGGTATTGCTCACGCGAGGTAAAGTTTTACAAAATGAGCGGCGAAGCCGCGAGAGAAAATACGGTCTTTCACTCCTCCCGCCCCAGACTCGCTTTCGCGGCTTCGCCGCTTACGAATTTTTACATCGCGCGCCAACAAGACCGCCAGCTACGCAGACTACAAGTAGGGAGAAACACTCGCCTATCAGCTCGTGTTTCCCCCTGCACTTCTTCCGTGCTCGCGCCGAGTTCCTGCGTGCTTTAAAACAGAACAAAGCACAGTCGAGGCTAGTTTTATTTGTTAATTATCACGCGAAAATCCAGTGCGGCATTTTACCGACCAATGGGAGATGCCTCATAATTCGCCCAATACGGACCGAACAAGCTACAGTTCAATAAATAGACAAACTACAGGCTCCATGATGAAATGGAGCATTCTGATTGGTTCCCATGACAGGACGGAATTTTGCAAACCGCTATTCCTTTTGTGAAACAATGAAAAGAAACTTAGGCTGTTTTCTATTTAGTAGAAGCATTTTTCCTCCGTGTTTAGGGACTATGGTTTGGCCGACAATTTCGGTTCAACTTTTGAAAAGTGCCTGAAAGATGCAAGTTTATATGCTTAGCCTTTGGCGCGCGCGTTTGCCGAGAATGAAGCATTAGTTATCAGCAAACTTTCAACAAAGCCATTACAATAAAAACTTTATTGAACTAGCTCGTTCTTTTTTTGCAAGTTTATGGAGCTCGCCTTTGGCTCGGTCCATAAACTTGCAAAAAAGTAACTCATATTATAAATTCCCCCAATACGGGCATCGACATCTGTATAAAGCACAAAGTGTGCATGAGTACCGCCGGGGGAGTGGATAGTGGATACTAAAAGGACTTTATGAAACAAACAAGATACTACGCGCGCTCTGATTGGTTTCAAAACGTTTTCCCGGTAACACTCGTGAAAGTTTGGGAGAACTCGAAATTGCTGTGGAAACTTTCCACAGCATTTCTCGTTCTCCCAAACTTCACTCGTGTTACCACAACTATGGAAACTATGCGGAAACACGGAAAATTAACGTTTTCTATTTGGTACTGATCTAGTATCCATGGTATGAGTAAGGACGCGGTTTCAAATCTACACGGATACACGAATTCGCATCCGTGTTCAAAACTACACAGATACGAAGCGTTTTTTCCCGTTTTCAGTGATGTTACGTCATGGCCGTGATGGGCTGGACACGAATAACCTTGAACCTTGAAGGTTCGCGCGCGCAAATCGTGGTTACCCCGTTTACACGACACTCGTAACCGTATCGTTTTGAAAACGCTCTACTTAATTGGGCAGCGTTTTCAAAAGTACACGGTTACACATCGTTTCTGTGAAACGGGGGGCGTAACCGTATACAAAACGATACGGTTACAAATGAAACCGTGTTCGTGTAAACGGAGCCTTAAAACACCCTCCAGTACGTGAATCAGCGCGCGCGTCGATTAGCGCGTACACGCGCAAATGAAATGACGAAATAAACGTAAAAAATCGTCATAAACGATTTGTTTGCAGAGATTACGAGACTGATGGATGCAGAGATGAAAAGCCAGCTAAAGAGAAAGGTATGTTCTTCGCAATTGTTTATTATCACATCTCTCTTTATTCCTTGTATCGTAATTGTTTTCGCAAATGCGGTGGTTTATATTTTAGTGCGGAAGATTTGCGCTTACGTTCAAAGCGAGGTTTAATGAACTGAACGCTCGCGAGTGACCATGACATTCTTGACTGTGGCGAGAATACTTCAGCTTCAAAAGACTCCATATCGGGATTGGCAAGCACTTTTTTGTATCGCAAGTGCTGCGGTAAATGCGCTGAGCATTACTTTTCGCCCATGTGGATGTTCCTTGTGCCAACTCGACCAGTTAAAGGAAATCTTATGCAGAATGGAAAGTGATGCCAGCTTCACTTGCACTATGCACGTACTTCTCTGGCGCAAAGCTAGGCGGACGAGCAGGCAATTGAACGTTTAATTCTATAAATTACAAGTCACATTGCTTCCTCATTAGTAGTAGAGGTCGTATAGAGTTTACCAACCCACGTGCACGTCCAGGCTCTTGTTAAAGCATTAGAAAAGCTATATAGTCTCTAAGTAAAGCGTGTAAAGAATGAGTAAGAGTATGAAGAACTGGGACGTCCAGAAAACAAAATTAACGCAATCCCTCATCAGAGTGTCGAGAAACGTTTTTGCGAACAAAAGTAGCTTGAGCTGACTGTAAGGCAAAAACACAGAGGAGCTCGTAGACGTACAAATACCACAGGAAGCTACAGCAGAGCAGCCAGAGATCGTGGATGGAAGTACTAGGGAGTACAGAATCAGACCCCTTCACTAGCTATAGACAGCCCGGCAGAGGCATTGGAAACAGACGGCGATCAGTATGCAGTAACGTTTTCATTACAGGGAAGGCGGAGCGTAATTTTTGTGGGAGAATGGGAGGAGGGGGGGGGGGGGGGGGGATTGGCCCTTAAATGGAACCCACAGGGCAACCTGCTCAGACGTGAATGTGTCCCCGTTTGGCAGAACTACAGGCCAAAGGTGTGACATGTTGATAAGCGAGTGGGCGTGAGCCAAGAAAATAGCGCCGGCAGAACAGGACCAGAAGAAAGTTTGGTGGGGGGGGCTATACTGAGGATATTGTCAAATTACGTAGGTCTTAAACACAGTAGTAGTAGTAGTAAAACTTTATTTAAACACGGTGTCAATTCACAATACATGCTCTTCCATCGAGCCGTGTATTAAATTAATTACAATAATAAATGAGAAACTGTTTTATCAGGGGGTTTCTTTTTCGAAAAGTGGGACCGGTGCCTGTATTTGGAGAACTGGGGGGAGCGAAGCAGCCTTGGGACTTGATCTGTTTCCATTGGCTCAATCTGTGATGTATCACAGATCGAGCCAATGGAAACAGATCAAGTCCCAAACCAAGACTTTGTTTCAGAATATAATTTATTTAGAGTATTGACAAATGTTACGAGGCTCCCTAAAAAAAAAAAAAACGTTTCCACATGTCGCTCTTGTCCGCAGCATGCCACTGAACGTTTCTTCTAGATCAGCTGCAGCTGGAGGGCACATCAAGATTAATGACCATTAAGGGAACCCAATGTACTGGCAGTGGTTTGTTGTGATTCCATATCCCCTTATTTCCGTATTATGACATGGGATGACAGACATAGAACATAGATTTAGTTAGGATTGATTTTTTTCGCGCATGACAATAAGGTGTAGCCCATTGACCGATGCATAGATGGCATCGCTACTAACATTTGCTTTGAATTCAAGACATCCTATATTCGTGATTTTTAGTAGCTGTTGTAGCTTGTTGTCAAGTACAAGATCCCCCAAAAGAAGGTCTCTGGAGTTCAGTTGACGTGAAGGATTTGGTTTGGAGGACCCCCTTGGAGCTCAGCGCCCAAGGCTTTCACTTCTTAGAGCCATGACCAAATTATTATCGATTATTGGATCAGATGGCTCGGCCACATATACTAATGCCCCAGGAACGCATACCACATAAAGCTAAGATGGATACCAGAGGAGGCCAAAAACAAATGGCGGAGAACTGAGGAAACTGAGCTGAGAGAGATGGGTCTTACATGGGGCGAAGCTGGGAAGGTGGCGAAAAAGACCGGGATAGATGGCGTAGGGTAGTAGGGCTTTATGCCTCACTAGGGGCGAAGAGGATGAATTAATTCTCTTTTTTTCGTGGAGCCCTGAGGCAATGTTCAGTCCTGAGTCCTTTCTAGGCTGGCTACCTAGAGTCCCTTTGGGTCAGGGTGTCAATTTACGAGTGAGATTTGAGAAGCAAAGTTGCCTCCAGTATGAAAAGGTTGGGGCAACAGCCCGGGGGAGGTACTCCTCGAAATTTGTGGTGGGGGAGGGGGGGTGAACCGCCAGCTTCTTTAACCCTTACTCGTTTTCAGACCAAACTATGCGATTTTCCCTACACAATTTCAGACTTGACCCTTAAAAAGTTCCCCCTTTTCAAGCCAAGATGGCAAAATTCTATACCCTATGTCAGACAAGTAGACAAAATATACCCAATTTGAGACCAAAATGTTCAAAATATATACCCTTTTTCTGACCAAAAACGGCTCAAAAGCCATACCCTTTGGGGCGGCACATACCTACATATGGCTTGTATAGGGGAGTACCCCTCCCCCCCCCCGGGGGAGGGAATAGTTTGAAAAACCAAAACAGAAATTGTCACAAAATAGTGCACAGTTAGTTTACTTTATCGTGCGTATCGCTACTGAATTTGTAATACACCACTGAAATGTGCTACAGATCATGGGAAGTTGTATAATTTAAACTTTTCTTACATCATAAGGAAAAGCGCCCTGGGGACGAGATTGTTTTCTTGCAGTATTCCACAGTACCAACTTTTAACCTTTGAACACTGGCTTAGTTTAGGTTAATAACGTTTTTGTTTGTCTTCTGGTTTTGTAAATTGAACTTTATTGGCGACGTTTTGTATTGCAAACTGAACTAACCCTTAAATTGTACATTTCAGGACTGAGCAAACAGAGTAGATATGGTGGCAATTTGCCCCCATGCCCCTTTAAACATTCAAATCCGTGCTTTGGGATCCTGAAAGCAGGAGGTTTAGCTTTGTACTGATGCCTTGAAGATGATCCAGCGCCATCGCTACCATTAGCCCACCGCGCCCCCTGGTCTGGGTCTCGTGGGAGGCAGCATAGCTGTTTAGGGCGCTGGACTTGAAATCTGGAGGTCCCTGGTTCAAATCCTCCATCCTGCCACTAGCTGGATTTGTTCTCGGTAGTCCCGAGTTCAATTCCTCGGCCACGCCTTGTAATTAGCCGAATGGTCAGCCTCCCCGCACCAGTTGGGATTCTTAACAAGTTTATGTTCTATTTACAATATTTGTTTGTTCATTTACAGTGTCCACAATTAGCACAGTAGTACTAAACCTCTGACACTTAAATAAAGTTTCCCTAAACATCATGAATTTATTTATGCTTTTATTATTATTTATTTATTATCTAATTCATCGTTATTAGACTAATAAACATAATAGGGCTTTCTAATACTAATAAGAGTTTTAGTTTGAAAAGAGAACAAACATCAAGTACATGTCTATGTAACAAACATTTTCATGTGGTTTAAAATAACAGTCGTTTGCCGGGTTTTATGTCAGCTCATATCTCAGTTAAGTTGACACCAGTATCTATTAGTCTTCTTTACAGTGATATTTTATGCTAAGGTCATCGATTTTTTTACAGTAAGACTAAGGACGCCATCATGGTTGTCAATAGTAATAGTAATAATAATAATTTATTTATTATTTAAGGTCGTTGATGTCCATCTACTAATTTTTAACTTCAAATTCTAATTTTAAAACTGCATTAAGTCTTCAATATTTCTTATTTCCCTAAATTTTACAACTCCTTTGAGAAAAACTATTTCCTCCCAAACATACCCAAAAATCACTCAAAAATATACAAAACACCCCATAACATAGATTCATGTTTTGAGCATAGAGTTTTTGGATTGCTTGAAACGTGAACGAGATATTTCCATTAAACCCATGTTAAGTGGCGGAAAATGGCATTCATGTGTACCCCCGCCTTAATAAGGGGAGACTAAAATCTAAAAATACATATTGAAATACCACTACATTTGATTTATAACTATGCAATAATAATCAATTGTATAGATATACCACTGACCACCGCTAAATTATATGCAGTTGTTGCACTGGCAGCCAGCTAGGTCAGAATGATTATGAGTTAAGTTCCGAAATTGCGATAACAAAGTAGAGGATTTAGCAGCCGAGGGCGTGGGGACTGGGTACAAGGTTCTTAAACCACGATCTTTCCAACTTTACTCCGAGGTCCGTAAAGTTAATCGACCTTTTCCTTGAATTTCCGGATTTCCAGTGAAAACCTATGAAAGTAAGGAAGATGAATTAACAATTGAATCGATTAAAACGCGTCAAGTTTATGCTCCTAAAAATAGAAAAATGCTGATTCGAAAAATAAATGTTTAGGCCACAATGGCTGACAAACCCAGTTTCTTCTAGGCTATTCTGGTGTCCAAGTTATGAAAGTTTGAATTTTAAGGCCATTTAAGGCCATGAAAGAACAAAGAATACGAATGCAGGTGTAATTCATTTTCAACAAAATCTACATAAAGTTGAAGTTTCAGCCTGTACAATAAAGCCGAGATAATTTGGCTGACGGGATCAAGTAAATAGGGCTAACCCAGTTAAAAGCAGT
This sequence comes from Desmophyllum pertusum, assembly GCA_029204205.1. Lineage (NCBI taxonomy): Eukaryota > Metazoa > Cnidaria > Anthozoa > Scleractinia > Caryophylliidae > Desmophyllum > Desmophyllum pertusum. Next base: position 501,768 of record MU827317.1, read on the forward strand.
TTTTCCAAGTTAAAAAAATTATTGGTTACAAAACAAAGTTTACAAATTAAACTGAATTACTCTATATTTTCTAGCTGAAAGGCCTCAAATTGAATGACTGCAGAATTTTTAAATAACGGAGGCAAATGTCAGTCGCGGTATCAATACAGCGATTCTCGACAAACAGCTGCTCTGACATGAGATTAAAATGAAACAATTTGGAAACTGTCCTCGGTATCCCGTAAAGTTTGGCATCCACTTCCTATGTAATAAAGTTTCAAGGAAAACAATGCAAACATATATAGGCTTGAATGAAAAGCCATCTTGTCACCAACACCACGGCGTATTTTTTTAGTATTTTATTTTTCTAATTAACTAACAACCTGGGTAATCGCTTGGGCTTTTCATAAACCGCGCTGTGATGCTACATCCTATAGATACCACCCGGGAGTTTGGTCATAATCGTGTAAAAAGCGAACGTTCTTGAAAGCAAATGGTTAAAAATAGGCCTTTGATCCATCGGGTGCAATTTGAAGTTTCCTTCCTGTGCTTTCAAGAACATTATTGGTAAAGAAAGACTACATTTAGTGCATTAGTTCATCGCGCGGTATTTCAAACGAGAACCACTTTCAATGAGATTAAACTCGGATCCGTGGACACTCGCTGCTCCGGATGCTTCTGTCGGACGACCCTTTTTACACTTGACAAACCAAGCTTTTAAAAACTTATATCCAACGAAATGAGGCCTCTCTCGAAACTATATTCCCCTATGGGTTGTTTCATACATCTTAAAAAATCTTAAACGAGTCGAAAGGGCGTGAATTTAATATTTAGTGTTATGTTCATTCATATACACAAGAAACGCACACTTTTTAGTTACCTTTAAAACTGAATTTGGAATTTCATACAATTTATAAAATTCTTAAAGGAATCGAAAGGCGTTTATTTATTATTTGGTGTAAAGTTAATTCGTAATGACGAGAAACACACAATTTTTACCTTACTGAATTTGGAATTATGAGTAGAAAACTACATTAGCCGTGTAATTTTATTGATGTTTCGAATTTGAAGTGGACATAATGTTTGAGTGAGCTTAACTAATGACAGCAGAACTGACATACTAAGGTGCACCTGCACTTATAAAATATCCCTCTTGCTTCAAATTGTCACTCCGCGCGAATTGGCATATTAAAATTTGCCAAATGACAAAATAACACAATGAATTAGCGACGAAAAAAAAGTATGGTTTTACTGCATAATACAGAAAAAGTGGATCTTTTCATTCATGAGGAAAATCCCTACAGTCGAAGCTCTCTGAGCGGACACTCTCGTAAGCGGACAGCTCTACTTACGGCCGCCTTGACAAAACCCCGTTTGAACTCTAGCTCATACAAACTCTGAATAAACACATTCCCGTAAGCGGCCAGCTCCAGTTGCGGACACTTTTTCTGCTTCCCGAGGGTGTCCCGGCGCTTAAGGGAGCTTCGACTGTATAATAAGGTTGGACCGTTGTTTTGTTTACGGTCAGTTTTCGAGTACTAAAAAATACTAATACTCATTTCAGTTATTTCAAGGAGCTATATATTAAAAAAAACCTTTAATTTTTCAGGCTGACTATTCTACTTAAATTACTGTACCAAAATATCTTTACATATCTAAACGTGCAAATCAGGTTTTAATGTCAGTGCAGGGCTGGATATGACAAAGCACCCGACAGCGAATTTTTTTCAGTTACATTTGCATAATAAGAGTGTGTTTCCGATAAAAATGCAAAGCCTTTTGTATTGAAGTCTTAATAGGCTTCGCTTTTCAGCTTTTTTTTTACACCGATTGCTAAAAAGTGCAATAAACATTTACAAATTAAGACCTACAACAGTAATTCCAGCAATTTAATGAGAAAGTCTGCCTTGCCAACCATATCTAATTGCTTTCCGTTTTTGTGTGGACCTTACGTTTGTCTTTGAAACATGAAAAGTACCTCGGGTCAATTTTCTTCTCTTTAACAGCAACAGCTGTGTTGATTAAAGACTCTGGCAGAATTTTCCTGAAAACTTTATACAGACGAAGCTCCCGTAAGCGGACACCCTCGGGAAGCAGAAAAAGTGTCCGCAACTGGAGCTGGCTGGCCGCTTACGGGAATGTGTAAATACAGAGTTTGTATATGAGCTAGAGATCAAACGGGGTTGTGTCAAAGCGGCCGTAAGTAGAGCTGTCCGCTTACGAGAATGTCCGCTCAGAGAGCTTCGACTGTACAGGATCACCAGAATAACGAAGCCACTTGAAGAAACAGTTTTTTAAAATACTCAATTCCTCAATAAACTGATAAATCCAGACCATTTATCGACATATAATCCACACCTTGATTCTTCAGAAGAATAAAATCGAGTATATATATTTATATATTGATGTTCCATTTTTTGCGTGGAAAAAATAATAGCGTTCCTTGTAATAACTAAGCTGCAGTGCCTTATAGCGGAAAAATCGATCGAGTAGAAGATGAAAACAGTAAGATAAAAATAAAAATATTCACAAGGAGTGGATTGATTGCGCCAAGACCGTATTCGTATTCTCTAGTTTTATATGAATTAATCGAGATTAAAAATCATCAGTACTATCTTTATATGCCCGGTTCAAACATGGAGAACAATATGCCCCGGGGTATTACTGGCAAATCCTCCGGTACAGAAGAATTCCCACTGTTATTACCCAATTAGAAACTAGCACAAACGTTTTCTTCTTTAGGATATGTCACTGTTTCTTAGCAACACGTTTGCCGTAAACCGCGGGCTAAGTCACCAGTTCCCACGTACGAAAAAAGAAGTTAAGTCAGTTCCCGGACGGAAATCACCCGAACTTCTAAGATGCGCCGGCTCTAAACTGCGCCTAAACAACGGATTTTTTTAATTTTCACAAGACGTTCGACGTTTGAACATGGCCTTAGTATATAGCCTTGTTGTTCAATACAACTGGAATTATATCTCGTAGTACCATTCAGAAAAGGCCACCGTTACATTTTTATTAAAAAGGCGTCTTCTCGGTTTGAAACAATATCAAAGCAAATTTAGTCATTTAATGTATAGAATGAAAGTTGTGCTAATCTAAAAATTTTAATTTGTTTGAACTTTTCACATCTCCAATGTGGGATTAAATCTGGAAGATTCCAGGATTATGTGGGATAAAAAACAAATATTGAAGATTATTGCTCCAATCTTAAAATACAACGGCCTAGAAAACCATTTGAGTCAAGTGGAAAGCGATGCCAGCTGGTTTTTCACGTTTTTAAAATTTTCTTTTTTATCATGCAGTAGAACTCGTCTAAATTTCTCTTTCTGTATCATAACGCAATTATTTTGAAAGCAACCATATTTTAATGCTATTCTGCAGAACCCTAAGGCGTCTGCTATCAAAAAAGCTGTGTTAGGAGTCTCGAAGGCCGTATTAACTTGTAAAAAATAAGAATTGACTAATAACGGTTTTATGCAAAATCGCTATGCTCTCATCAAAGCCATACGGTGCTCAATGGATATCCAAAATGTTACTGCGACACGATTAATTGCACGGAAAACCAAAATAATCACATACAGGTCGTAAAAAAAAAAATAAAAAATAAATTACAACTGACATGGAAACCGCTGCTTGTTTGGAAACCGATAACAGCATTTGATCTTATTAGAACTAAAGCATTGATTCAAAGCCGCCGTAAGGAAAACATAACATTTGTTGTATACACCAAAAACTGAAAATAATCAATTTTTCACGATTGTTTATCAACTCAACCAGCATACACCGACATACAGGGAAATAATATCATAAAATATCATCCTTCCTTCCACTATAAATATCCACATGCATAAAATACGAAAATTATCACCCGCGGGCCGCATTGATATGAGAACTTCCCTCAAAACACCGACGAGATAACAGCTTTTAATTTTTTCTACGAATTTTTTAAAACGATTATCGAGTATTCAACGAAATATTTAAAAGGGACACCTTTATATTTCCAGAAAAAAAAATATATGAAAGATCTAAAAAGAGGTATTACTTAGAATCGCCCCTTTTCGTAGTAACAGTAATTTTCTTGAAGTTTAATGTGTGTCGGATACTTGAGGTCGTCGCTCAAAAGTGGCGCATTTCTTGTCGAATTTATTTCCACAAGAAATCGCATTGTTAGAAAAAGCGTTTATTGGTCTCGTTTTAGAGTTCTGCAAACATTCAAGGGGTCGCAAAGATTGTATCTGATGGATTTTTCTCATCCAGTTGTTATTTTATTGATTCAAGCGTAAGATAAAAGGTTCTACAAGAATGTTGAAGTAATTATCAGTTAAGAGGGCCGACGGAAAAAGTTTGTCATTGAATTGAATGCCGACAGCACTGTATAAAGACCAATCAGGTAAACAGTACTCGAGTTCCTTTCATGAGCCATTCAAGCAAATTTGCAAGACAAAGCGGGACGCGACTTTTCTTGTGAAGAGCAAATATACACATACGTTTCTCGAATACGCTCGAAGAACGCATGTTCGTTTATTTTTCACTGTTAAAAGACTTTTAGTCTCTTTGACCATCTGTATATCCGTAAACAACAACGATAGGACAAAACCGGCAGCTGAATTAACGACAGAAATAGCTTGAAATTTTGACAAGCGCATGAATCTTTTATCAAGAACTGAAAATGTTAATTGGAGGCTAAATCTTACACCAACAAAGGCCATACACATACGGTAACTCCTTTGTCAGTCTGTTCATCTTTCAAACCTAGAATCTTCTAGCTTTTTTCGGTGGTAAATTTTCAATTCCTCCTACTGAACGCGTAGCAATTCTAGCTAGGTAATGTCAAATGACGTTATTAAAAGATATTTGGAATGTAGGGGAAGCGGTTTAATGGAAATCTCCTTTGAAACGGAATTCCATTAAAGACAAGTCCTTTTGTTTACCACGAACAATATTTTCTCGCAACGAGGGGCAATAAACACCACGCAATGTAAATTTATCGAAAATACGATTATTTGTACGCATCGGGGATCACGTCGAGTCGTAAAGCTAAATGAGTTTTTCTTTGAAATTTCCCCGTAATACAATTACTAACGACTTTATTCTGGGCAAATAGTCGCCTTTTGACAATTTGAATTCAGTTACGTCTGCGAAATTACGTGCATAATGATCGTGGAGTGACACAGAGAAGATCATGGGAAAATCTCTAAATGGTACACCTGTTTGCATGAGTTCAAACCGTCAACGATCAATTTACTGACGCAAGTATCTGTGGCATGCTTTAAAGCGCTAAAATAAACTATGTATTAGCTATTCTTGTAATAAAATTCCACCTTAGCCCCAACAGAATGTAGAGCCAGCACGTACAACGCGAAAAACGTGTGTTTACCGAGCTAACGACATTCTGTTGTTGAAAAAGGCCGAGATATGAAGGTTGACCACCGCGGGATATCATTTAGAGAACAAAGCGTAGGAAACGAGCAAGTGTGTAGAGTTCAAGGTAGATTGTGCCAGGCCATCTTACGAGGCCATTAAAAACCAGCAATTAGGGGCGATTGACGGTATTTCTTTGAAAGAAATGCGTTTATTCGGGGAAAACACGATGAATCGCCAGGAAACGGCTTTCGCGCGATTTCAATAATTACCGCAGTAGAAAACGTTTGCGTCGTGACAAATGGTTCAACATGGGCCGTGTGTAAAGCGCGCATTATCCCCCACTAATTTGAAAAGGGAGAGAAGACATTATGCTGACCAAACACATGATAGGTTACCATGCAAACATTTCGTAGCGTGAAATATGGCGCAACGTCAAAGGAGTCGTCGTAAAAGCGCCCGGGCGCAGAAACAAAACTATTTGCGCGCCTAGGACAAATCACTGAGTCAACACACACTAAGCGTTCTCTGTAAGATTATAGCTCAGTGGTGTGTGTGATTGTGATGACTCCGTGTCGGCGTCTCTGTTTGTTTCCGAGCAAATAGCGTCACTGTAGCCGAGCAATCACAGATTACTGCGGAGAATTCGATTCGATGATCGAGTGACAATGAAAAAACGCATGTTGAATAATTCACCCTGAACAAAGAATTGCGCCACTTAAAGAGAAAAACAACTTTATCAATCCCGTGCGTTTGGAAAATTTTTGAAGTCAAGCATTGGCAATGGAAAATTCTCGGCCAACAAACGAGAAGGCGCGCGATGTTCGAAACTGAATTTCAAAATCAATTTAAAACCTCGTTAATATTTTTTTCGACAGTATCAAGGACATCGTGGTAAAAATCCTTTAAATGGGTCGTTATCAGTTATCGCATAAGAACTATTTACATCCAAGCTTTCAAGTCGCCAGGAAATGAATTGTGGAAAAGATCTTTCTCCGCCCTGGAGAAAAATTAATTTACAGATACAGCTCGCGATAACAGAAAAAAAAAAATTAAACAAAACAGAATAACACACGTTTCGGAAACATCCAAGCGGTAAAGCCTTTTAGAAGACTTGTTGAAATACTTATGATAAGTAAAACAGACGGAAAACAGAAGTTATTTGGGCTGAAAGGGCCGATTAAACGTCGAAATAAACAGAAGGCTTTTCAAATGAAGGTTTAATAACAAGCCTCGCCGCATGGCGTGTACTTGGAGAACAAAGATGTGATGTTGTTTCCCTGGAAACTCGGATGATAATAACATGAATGGTTCTACTAAGAGCAATATGTGCGCGACGCCACGGCATTTGAAGGCGACTAAGGCAAAAAAATTAAGGGAGTTAAAAACAAATTATTGCACTCATTTATTATCGCGCTAAAATTGATGTGGGTGAGCGATTCTGGTGACGAATTATGTTAAGGCGGTGAGCGACAAGAATTTCTTTATTAAAGGATAGAAAACTTGAAGACATGTCTCGCTAATTGTTACTGGACTAAATTAAACCCGACTGATAGAAAAACTGACTCTTTTGTGTTTCTGTGACAGAATAAGACGTGATCTTCAGATAACAAAAAAGGCGCGCTTGTTTTTTCACAATAAAGATCAGTGCGGCAGTGACAGTTTTTTGGGCTTTCGGTTGTCCGCGCGAAAACTTGAAGAAGTATTTCGTCTATTCTTCTCTTCTCGCGCGCTTATTCATGGCAATAGAATAAATATTCATTGGCATGTGTCCGAAATCTTAAAAAGGAAAAACTGCCTGGCAACCAACTTCTATCAATAATCAGCTGAACCAACACAAGCTCATTTATTCGCGTCACTAGCGAAAAGCGAATAGAAAGAAAGCCACGTCTTTACAATTTGCAACTGAGCGAGAACTTAGGCGCATTGTTGCGCCTGCTAGGTCTAAATTGGCCTGTGTGGGCTCGTTGTGATCTCTAGCAGCGAGCGAGCGCACCGATAAGTAATTGATGGCTGGTTGAGTAAATGGCGCGCGCTTAACTCATCATTTTTCCACGCATGTTGGCGAGTAGCGCTGCTGACAACTAAGTGCTCTATTATGGAAGAATTCCAGCTGACCCAATATAAATGAACATACAACAGGGCGAAAACAGAACGCGCTCAATAAATAAAATGCAAAGAAATTAAGAATTTACCACTGCAAATGATTAGTAGAAACAACCTTAACGTGCGTTCCCCCCGTAACACCGAGTTCGCTTCTCTCGAGCCTTAAAAATGGCAGACATTTTGACGGCAGCGAAAAAAGTCAACACGTTTGCACCTGCGGTAGTGTATGACCTTCGTTTATCGTTGTCGCCTTTCCGTTCGATCGCGTTCGCAGTTTAATTTTTGTTCTAATTTTAAAATTTTCACCGGTGCCTTAATGAATTGCTTTAAAGGAAGCCAAACTCGCATTGTTGAGCTTTTCACTCCATTCAACCTCACGGGAAACTTTTTAAGCGAATTAACATATCACATTATCAACATCCCTTCGACAGGTTCAATCAAACATTCCTCTCGACTGAAGTAAAAAAAAAAAAATGAATTCAGACAGTTAAATTTTAAAGTTTCCGCTTTCATAACTTCGCAAGCCCAAGGAAAAAGACATGATATAAATAGAGCCTTAAACGAGGTTAAAGGAATATTAATGAAGCGCCTTGCTGTGATTCAACCAAAGAATCAAAACTCGATCGCGTTGTCTATCTCTACGCCCCCAAACATCTTTCTCGCCAACTGCATAGAAAAAGCCGAAATTTTACACAAGAATGGCAAGTTCTTTAGCGATGTGGGATATCACTAGGCTCTAGAGCAGCTTCAAATGGACAAAAAACCGCAATTAAAAGGGAGTAATAGAAGGAAAGTTAGAACGCATTCATTGTTGACACTGAAAACAATAAAGGAAAATTTTCGACCATCGGAATCATAAACTATCCTTAACTGTCGCTTTGTATTTTCTCTGGAAAAGTTCTATTTCTTCTTCAAAAACTCCGTGTCGTTTTGATAAAGGTCCAGCTTACTCAAATATCCTCAGCGAATCGAGATCTTCGAAGTTAAAAGAGGAAAAACTTAAGTAAACGTTAATTGCAAACATTGGCGCAAAATAATGAATATTCGTAATCGAGCAAAATTCCAATATGGTTGAAATCGTTTACAACTTCACCCATGCGTTGAAAGCGATGAATATCCGATCCTCTTCGCTCAAATGCTACTTCATACGAACTACATTTTCCCCGATAAAATGCCATTTCTAACAGAAGCGAAAATTGTGTAAAAGATTGGAACACGTGCATAGATAAATTCTATCACACGGGGTGAGAAAACAAACCAAGAATTTCGTTTAAACGCATTTTCGCATTTGACGAAAAGCATTCATAAGTATCTTTATCGTTGATACGACAAACATCGCTGGTCATTCGAAAAATTATATGTTTTGGGTAAACAAATAAATACAGGCAGGAGTCTTGTGTTGCGAGCGCAAGATTTTGTAATAACGACTCACACGGCGGTTGTGTATCCGATCAGTATTCATTTTAATAGTTACTGCCGTGGCGTTTGATCGCATACATTGTTGAATACTTGTGTAAAAGCTAACAATCACATGGAAACACGGACTAGTGGTTTTGACAAGGAATTCCTCCCCGAAACAGAATGGTTGTCCTAACAGCGACAGCGTGAAACACATTGACAAACAAAGAATCAACCACGATTTTTGCTTTGCAGTAAATTAAAGGAAGTGAACGCGAGAATTCGCTTTTGACAAATATTGCTCGCATACAATGACCGCGACCACGCCATCTGTTTTCAAACTGCTCGAACTCGCCGAAAGAGTAATTCAATATAGAGCCTTCAGCAGAGATAAAACCCCTCAAGGCCATACGAGTGCAGTAAAATAAAAGACGCAATATAAACGCATTCGATCAAAGACTAATAGGTCGCAAAAACACACCGAAAGCGCGCGAAGTCGCCCTGTACTATTTCGATAATTTTTTGGCCCGCGCGCTAAGTAGAAGCGATTGAAGTTGGCAAGCGATCTAGCGATCTTTGCCAGCAAAACACGGCGCTAAAGAGGATTAATCTGGGGCAACTAGGATACGCAAGTCACCGGCAATTTCATTAGATTCCATTCTTTGATTTTATCTTTTGACTCAATGAGATTCTTGAGGGGAGCGATTACCGTGCGTCACGACTTTATCTGGCAAATTAGACCGCGCGTCCTAGCGTTGATGAGGAGTTCTGAATGAGTTGCTCTGCGGAAATCTGCTTTGAAAACTTCAAATGAGCAACAAAGGCCAGTTGAATATTTTCTTCCGTTGACTGAATAAAAACTTTCCATCAAAGACTCCGCTAACATTCTACAAAATTTTAATATCAGCAAAGTGGGAAATTTTCCTGTGACAGCTGCGCGTTTCTCAGAACAAACACAACTTGTCTTCTAACACAGCACAACTAACAAATTGGACATAAAAAATTATACAGATTTGAACTACTTATAACTTAAAACTAGATCTTCGCAAATTTACAGTGTGTAAAAGAATTCGCCCGACTATATACCTTCTCATACATAAAAAATGTGTACAATACGCTTCTAAAATTCATAAGGCTGTCCTGTCGCATTGTCTTGCCTCTTTGTAAATATAATACTATTTTACAATTTTCGTACAAGAAATCTACACAGTGTTATGTTTTTTTCTCGTCTCTGCTGTCGAGCAGAATGTTCACCCTTGTCTAACTGGAACTTGTAGTACTATAACTTGGCGATTTTCGGGCGGGTGGCATTTGTTTATATGACGCGTAAGACCAGGCGAACTATAAAATGTGCTAGAGCAATGTTTACAAGAGTAAATTTCACCTGTATGTATCCGTGCATGCCGATCAAGACTTCCCTTATTGGCGAAACCATTACCGCAAACGTTACAAATAAATGTCTTTGGTCCAACCGCATGATTCAGGACGTGCTTTGCGCGGTTTGTGAGGCTGCGGAACACTTTGCCGCAGTACTGGCACGGGTACGGTCTATCGTCGTTGTGGTTGTTCATATGTTTCCTCAGGTAGGCCTTCCGTCTGAACGTCTTGTTGCAGACATCGCACACGAACTGCCCTTGACTGTTGCCGACCGGACTGGCCGATCGTACGTCGGTTTCCGCGGCGGTCATGATACCGACTTTGCTGTCTTCTCCGCTGGTTTTCGCGGGGAGCTGTTCGCGAGGAACCGGTGCTTGTGTTGCCGGACTGGGCTTCTTTTCGTGTGGCGAGCGAGGTCGATGCCATCGTCGGTGAGACGCCAAGTTGGCCGGGCAGCTGAAAACCTTGTCGCACTCTGGGCATCGATATTCGGTGTGTTGAATTCCGCTACACTTGTGCTGAGCAAGCGAAAACGGATCCGTGTACACTTCTTGGCAGAGCTGGCAGATGAACTGCGTCTGTGGCAGCGGCCCTTTGGGCTTGGGAAAATCGTACTTGTCTTGGTAAATGGCAAACTCCTTGTGTTCAAGAACTGCGGTTTTGCCACCGTGATCAGAGTGTTTTTCGTTGAGCGCTTCGCGTCCGGCACTGCCGCTGCTATCTTTACTCTTGTTCGTTTTCTCTCGGCTCTCGACTAGCGGCGGGTTTGGTTTTAGCTTCTTCGCGGGCGAATTTTCCTTCTCCTTTTCCACTTTGAAAGGCTTGAAAGCGCTGCTTGAAATGTTGCCGTTAGACGGCGAGGTGAGCAGCGTACTTAACGAAGTTAACACCGGTGCTTTATCCGAGTTGGCCAGCGATGAATGCATAATGTCTGAAACCGCAGACGCTGTAGAAAGCACAACGCTATCAACTTCATGATACGCTGGGACCGCATCGTACTCCAAAGTTCTCTTTTCCGTGGCTGCACTTGTTCCGATGTGTGATCTCTTGTTCTTCTTCACTAGGAATGCTTTAGGCATGATCGCTCCTTTGTCACTTCAACACTACCAGTAGTCGCTTTGAAAATAGTTTTTCTGGGTCAACCAGGAACCGCCGGCGAGCAATAAAAATAATAATAATAAAGGCGAACGTTGTAGGTTTTAAACCGTTATCTGGGCACATACACAAGTCCGTTTCCGCTCTTTAAAATGATCCCGTTTGGTTGAAGTCCAGCGGCGAAATTTCTCGGCTCAGCTCGCGAGATGTCTACACTATCCACTGGAAGCTGAAATGTTCTTCAGATCGGAAACGCAAATGTTTTAATTGTGTCCGCGCCAGCAGCTGCTCGGCCGTACGGTGGTTGTTAAGAGGTTTAAGAACTGTTCATTGAAATGTCACACGCGAAAGAGCTCCTCCCTTTGTTAAATATGTTTTTTTGTTGTTCTATCCCCACACGTGTTCAGTATTGTTTTACTGGCGGGTGTGCGGCCGTATTAACATTTCATTAAAAATGAGGGTGTGTCGCAGACAGCCTTGATGCCCGTATTCGAGCAACGGTTTTAGATTTTCCCAAACATCGCTCATCTCGCAGATAAAAATCTGCCCAGCAAATGCGGATATTGAATTGGGCTATTTGCTCATAAAATCGCTCATATTTTCGCAAAACAACCACAAATAATGCCTTATGCAAATCGTAGTGTTTATGCATAAACAACAGTTTCCGGCAGAAACCGAGCGCAGTGTCTAATTACGCAGTAATTTGCAACACGTGGCCTTGATTGACAGCTGTCCTAAAACGATGGCCTTTCATTGGCTTACAAGTGGTTATAACAAAGCGTTTCATTGGTTGGAAATCAATGGTTTTCATGCCAGAACACGATTTACATTTTATTATTATTTGGAACAGCAAGAATTTCGGCTCTTTATGTGATCACGGCAAAAAAAGGAAAAGTGAATACCGGAACTAATAATAAAGAGTTGAAAGGAACGCTCTCAAACAGTTTACAAATACGACGGAAAAAAACATCGCTTGAAAAATTAGGATTCAGGGAAGCCATTTTCGTTAAATTACGCGTGAAATACGCTGTAAAAATTCACTAAAAGTCGCTAAAGACCGCTTTTAAGCGGTGAAGAAAAATTTAGGGCTTAGAGCAGATGTTTTGCTCCTCTAAAATGATTCTGAATAGATTAGGGACTTTACTTGCGTAAGTCGGATCAATAAAAAAAATTACAGCATTCTAGAAAAGTTATATCGTTGCATAAACCGCCCGACAACTCCAAGTTTTTAATTTATTTATTTTAGACTATGCTTACAAGAATGATCTACTCAAGCTAGTAAAATTGCATTACTATGGATGCTTTCGCCTTTTTACGGGGAATTAACAAAGGAAGGGAAAAAACTTCGATCGCGCATAGTTCAGGAAGCGTTCATATAAAATATAATCTGTATGATGGACGAAATCCGGCTTTCGCAGAAGCAACAGCGCCAGAAATTTCGAAAAAGGAGTGTTATACGTGAACTTGAACATAAAAACGACCATGGCAGCTGTGTTGTCCTTTTTGTTTTTAATTTCCTCCCGCTTACAACTTCGTTCTTCAGTTTGGACTTTTCCAGCGATTCATGTATGCCGATCGCAAAGTTATCCCTGTCAGAGAGGTTTCGTGAACGCGCAAAGAATTCGCGCGACGAAAAAGCTTGACGACCGTTACCCGGGCAAGCAAATCTATTGGTATCGGTTGGAATTTTTATTTTTTCCCTCGCCTCAAACGTGTTCGTCAGAGGTAAAAAAAAAACTCCGGGTTCCATTTAAACAAAGTAAACATCCTTTGCAAGCATTGTATAACTCCAAGCCATCGCAATTAAGCCTATTGACAAACTGTCCTCGCAGCTTTTTTCAATCTTCAAATCTATCGGCTCGTGCGGATGCATTTTGCTGCCACAATACACTGGCCACTCGAGATTGGTCAGAAGATTTCAAAGGCCTTCCAAAGGAATTGTCTTCGCATCATTACCGTCACTCGGACTACGGTGCCAAAACAATTTCAGTTTGCTTTTTTCAGTTCTCGAAACAAAGAAAAAGCGATAACTTTAGCAAGCAGGCGCGCGCTGCTAACATCAAGGCATGTACGTAATCCAAACACTTTGCTTTTCAATAGAGAATAGACAGGAAAAATTCGCACTAAAACAAAGCCAATCCAAGAGACTTTGTTTTTAATGGCGACCCTTCCAGCGCGGCTCTCTCAAGTCGCTTTTGTCATAAAAGAGCATCGAAGTGCAAGAAGGCATTTAAAGTTGTAAAATCAATAATTTAGGAGAACTCACTCGAACGAGAATTAAAGATCGGCCTCCGCGGATAATTACAAAAACACTGCGACTGTAGAGCAGGTGTAATCTTGCATAAATGAATACAATTTTCGAAAAGAATAATTAGAGAATTTATTGTACATTTCTCAAGACACTTTGGCGAGAATTAACATATGTATGGTTCGCATCATCTGTTCAAGTTGATCGCTTCTCTCACGGTTCAAATCAAATGATAATAGAGCAATTTCAAGGAGAGTTGACGCCGTGAAGCCGGATCAATGAATCAGCCGTGTGTGGCCGGTCGCTTAATAACGCAAAAGATGATCTTTCAGGGTCGCGAATTCAATGCGCGTTTCGAGACATTATGAATGTGTTTTGCGATCTCAAATGAACAAAAGGCCAGTGTCAACAGAGAACAGAGAAGGCAGCGATCGGAAATCTGGTCATGAAAAAGCGGCAAAAGTTCAAGAATGCGAAAGACGCCGCAGGGGCGAAATAGAAAAAGTGTATTTCTTCACCGAGCAAGTTACCCGCACCCCTCGCGCCAATGGCCTCCTCCTTTTTCCGCGCGATTAACTGCGTTAAAAGCTTAAAACGGACTTAACATCCAAAATAAAATAAAATAAAAAGAGCTCACTTTCTGAAAACAATTCCACTTAAGACTGAATATTATTATAATATGAAGAAAGTTCGTTTCAAGGCGAAGACGACACAGTTCGCGTTTATATAATCGAATGATTTATATGTCTGTTCCTGAGCTGATTAAAAAAATTTATTGCCCCTGAAAAACATAATTATCCGAAGGCACTTTGTCAAGCAATTTCGTCTGGGAATTGAATATTATCTGAAAATGATTTCTTGAAGCTAAAGGATAAGTAGATTGTCTGTGTTGATTTTGCGTGCAAGATATAAGAGTTCCTGAGCTGTGGTACAATACACTCTTGAAGAATTCAACCCACTAGGCGGGATAGACTACTCATTTCAGAGTCTCGCGTTAATTGAGTTTTTCTACAAATGCTTACAAACGAAGCAAGGTTTTGTTATTCTAATCAGGAACGCACACACGCATTGAAAAGGCAGCTACGCTACGCACCAAAACAGCTGTTCTCATTAGCATTTTAACAAATGAAACTCGACACAATTCGCCTCGAAATTAAAGGGAAGAGAGAGAGAGAGAAATGGCAGCGTATAGCTGCTACACACCTTATATGCTTCTATAGCAACAAGAACTTTAATCACGGAAAGGCAAATACTCGAAGGTGTGACAAACAACAAGCTTCATCTCGGCCACGCTACCGAGATTTTACAATAAAGCTGAAGGGTATATACAAGGAAAAAAAAATGCTCGTGAAGTTAGAGCGTGATATTTTTAATCGGCCAAAATTAGGATAGTGGGTAGACATCCGGCTTATCAAGACAAGGCATCGTGCCATTGCGTGGGGCGACATAAAAGCTATTCATTTGAAAGGCTTTAGCCACGACATTCCCAAAAACATTTTCTTTTTCAAGCAAAATATAATTAAATTTAAAATATCGAAGTTATGCGTTGGTTTGCGATTGATTTAACTTAAAACAAGCGCCGCCCATTCAGCAAGGAAGCTGCGCGCACAGGAATTAACTACCCAACCATCCAAATATTTTTATGTTTTGTTCAAGTGAATTTATTGTGGATTTCGGGCCGGCGACCGCACCACTTAGCCGCCTTTTAAGAAAACAATTGTAATAGAAATCACGAGGGGTGCGTGCCGATGACACGCGACCACGCCACGCGACCGAAAGCGACTTGTTACATTACAGACACTTTGCAGTTAAAAACATGATGTTATACACAGACACGGAAAAAAAGAAAGACCATTAAAAGCATTTAATTAGCCAAATACGTGGATGGGTGCATGAAACATGTTTGGCACACGACCTCAAGTTATAAATACACTGATACATGTTACTGCCTCGTGCAAGAGTTTGTCATTCGCGTGTGTAAAGTACTGTAGTTAGTTAGCGGATTAAAAGGCTTCGCTTCTTTTGTGGGAACGCTAAATCATATTTACTGAGTCAGCGAGTGGTATATATTTGTTTTAAGAAAGCTTTCCGTTGAGCCCCTCTCTGAACACAGAACATCATAACTGAGTTATTACCCGTCGTTTTAAGTTGTCAAACTAGTTAATTGTCGTTGAATGTTCATGCGTGCTGTTGATGGTGAATTTTTACTAAACGACATTTTATGATTAAAGATCACTTTAATGCAGCATACTCTTAACAAGTATATTATTTTTTGACTCAAGACAATGTCGCAGTACATCGGTTTGAGCGAGGCAGCTGCTCCGATTGTGAACGGCCTTTTCTTCGGTTTCTAAGGCATGTGCGGTAGTTCTTTCCTCTTTGAACACGTCCCTCGCCTTTGTTCTGTGTTTGGCCTTTGCAGCTCGGTTTTTATTTTGAATTTAACAACATTTTAAAATCCTTTGTAGTAGTGTAATACCTTCCTCATTTATAACCATAAACAAAAAAGACATTTCTAACATCGGCCGGTAATTGGCCAACGCTCCGTGATGCTAAATAGCTAAATAGAACATCACAAGGTCAGATCCGTTCCTCGGAAACAATCCTTGTTGCTTCACTCCAAAGAGTGGCCAAGTTCAAAATTGAGAAACAATTCGAAATGTCATTAAGTAAAATATCTAGAAACGAACAACGCCACATGAAAGTACTGCTCAATAGCTTTCATTTGAATGGTCGCATGCTAGGGTTTCATCCACAGACTTAAAAGTTGGAACCACAGAAATTGACTGTAGGTTTGACTCTGGGAGCGAAAGACTTATACGCTTCGCAAACGGATTCATTTCGCTTTCCCCACCCCAGAATTTACTCATCTAAAACTACTTTTTAGCGCTACTGGATTTTATATTCAAATCATGGCTTTGATCATTTAGCCTTTATTAACTTCAACACGGTCCCCTAGTTACGTGAATGCGCCATTACTCTGTCTTTTGGGTAACAACTCTCAATCAGCGAAAATTTGTGGTATTGTGAACGCGCTTTATTATATCCTTTGAGAAATACTGCCGCGAGTTATTAAACACGGTACAATAATAACACGACTGAATCAAACGCGATTGCTGTGGACGTCAAATTTCTCTTTTATAATCTCAATACCTTGTCAACAATCACTAAATTCTTAAAGAAATTTTTAAAGAAAAAATATGGTAATTAGTTGGGAGATTTCATATTTCGACCTTCGTAACTGAAAAGGGAGTCGATTAAGGCGTAGAAAGCGGCATTAAATCAATCCTTAGTGAAGACAAAGTTATTTCGCTTAGGGAATCTACACCATCCATACCTCAAGGCCGTCATAAAACTATCAAAACTTTCCTCTGAGCTTCGAATTGTAAAACGCAAATCTGACAATTGAAAATCACGCTTTACACGGTTTTAAAGTAAATGTTTGAGCATTTATCAGTAACTTTCGCTATATAATGAAAGAGCCAGTTGCCGAAGCATGCTTTCACTTCGAAATTGTTGAAAGTCCTTTGTTCTACGCGAATCAGTCGAGACCGGGACGAGTCAAACAAGCCCGCGATCGAACATCAACAGAAACGACCTGTACGCGGCCGGGAACGCAGCTATTTTACACCTACACAATCCAAACAAAAGTCAAAAAGTCAAAAGAACAATGATGGCGATGTATCTATATTGCCTAACAGTTTACCACGCTTTGTGCTTGTCAAAAGAATCCTTCAACACACGTGCTGCCGAGCAAAGACCACGCTCTCGCTTAATATTGTTTAACCAACTATTTCTATTATTCTAATTAAGCAGCACCTTTCTATTGTCTCGGGGGGCTTGTACAGACAAGATTCCTTTCAATACAATCACTTCGGCACGCCTGGGAGTCTAATCCCTTGAGCTGCTCGATCACCTCTTGTTTGAAACTCCCAGCGTAAATTACACGTCTGCTGTTTATTTATGGCAGAGAGCCGCTAATCAAGATCACAGCTCTGAGTTCCGATGGAGCTCACCCGAACAATATTTAAGCTCGATTCATCCGAAGAGTGTGCTCGCTGCCGACAACAATTCAATAAGTTTGCCAACTAATTAAAAGTCAACGGTCGTCTTAGAACACGCGTTGATAAGGCCAACGTAATTATCGAGGGGTCGCGACTACGAACCTCATAGCTCCCTTAAACGCTATAAGCAAACATCCAGTGTATTTCGCTGCGTATATTTCGCGATTAGAACGCGCGGCGATATTCCTACAGAGAGTGAAAAGCGAAAGTGTGAACGACTCGCGTGGCTCGTGTAGTGCGAATAATAGACCATCGAAAAGATCTCACAGCGCAAACAAAGGCGTAAATATTCATGAGTTAGGCGACACGCTATCTTGTTAAACATCGCTTTATTTTTGGCGGCAAAACCGCGTGGGCGCACGTTTTATCACACATGTGATGGAACTGGCACTACGCGCCCACTTTTGGCGGGAGTTGCTTTGTTTGCGTTACAGGTTGAACACATGTCATGGCTATCAATGAAATTCCATTGAATCATCAAACCAAACGCTATTGGCGCCATATGCAGATAATTTTACTATAAACGTCAACTTCTCAGAAATAACTATGTCAGTGTTAAATATTCCTTAGAACAATTCGTATATACTCAAGGCACAATTCACAGAACTTTGAATGGAGTTTGCAGTTTAAATTTCTTCATTTATTGTTATGGAAATTGAACAACTGATCCACGGAGTTGACGCTAACTTAAGCATACCATGAAAGCAAAACCCTTAAGTTGCTTGAACATGTGGTCTGCGTTGAAATGCTCAAAGCCAAAATAAATTGAATTATCAAAGCCCATTGAAAACACACTGGGGGTCAATTGAAACAACAAAATTCCACCGGTAGGCCACTTGTCTTATGTTTAACAATCCTTCAACTGGTAGACTAGACACCTGTGAAGATATCAGCTCGTGAACTTGACCGACTAGCGACTGTCTTTGTTTAAAGTTATACAACATCGCAAGAAACACTGAGTAAATGATTTTTCAGTTATTACCGCTATATCGCGAGCCAGCCTCGCACCATAGGTGTACTAACGCAATGTTATCAAAGAGAGAAAGAGAGAGATTCATCAGCCTTGCTAGTGATTAGAATCATGACAACAATTTTAAACTCCAGCGCTTCGGAAACGAGCTGTAAAACAATTTGCTTTTTGGATTGTTAGCCAACGTGTTGCGACTTGTATTCCTGTCAATGAAACCGAAAACTAAACCTATACACGCTAGTTTCGATTGAATAACAAGCCCGACAGCATACACATCAGCAATAAACCTTAAGCTTAAAAAGAATGAACCGAAATGAAGTTGACGCGCGATTACTTTGCGTGTAACGTGTTTGCAAAACAAAACAAAACAAAGCAAAACAAACAAATTGAAAAACAGAGGGAAGTGAAGCGAAAGTTTGTGGTGACTGCGTCTGACAGCTACAATGAGTCACCTGAGTATAATACAACCTGCAAATAGCGGAAAAGCTAAAAGCTATTTCTATTAATCTATTTAATTAAAACTCGGAAATATCTCTTTAAGGGAACGCCCTTTGGGTAAGCAAATTAATGGAATTAAACCACGAATAACCTTTATTGTTTAGGTTTTCTCAGAGATAACTGCAAACTAATAACATAACATAAATAAATACGCACTGAACTTTAAAACAATTTCATGGCAACAGTTAATGCTATTAAGGAAGCTAAACATAATTATACACTAGATGAACTTAAGTAGTCCCACAAGGATGCGAGGAATCAATAAACATCATGAACATCTTTCAAAGCTGAACGAGCTTTTTGTTGAATTGAAAAAGTCAAAAACGCGGTGTTCACGTGGAACTTCAGAAGAGTTGAAGCCAATATATAATAGTTTTAGCAGTCAACAAGTGATCACAGAGTTAATATGCTCACTCACTCACTCGCTCGCTCGCTCGCTCACTCACTCGCTCGCTCGCTCGCTCGCTCACTCACTGATTAACAAGGATTTGAGAAGCACCGGAATATATTGAGCGTGAGAAACGGTCCGCCTGATATCAATGAATAGATACCTGCAGCAACCAGAGCTTAACAGAAAGACGCTAAAAACAAAGCACAAATCCATGTACAACTATAAAACCATCCATTATTTCGCATGTATATCAAACAGCCTCGAACAAAGGCCGGCCACAAGTTCCTAAACACGCACAGGTGTTAATAACGCGTAGCACCGCAAAGAAGAAAGGAAAAAAGAAACTGGGTAAAAAAAACACAAACCTTAAAGTTTTTATACAGTAACATTTTTCACTGAAATAACAAGCGCCTAATTAGCGCGCTTGCGGAGCGTGGGAAAAAACCCTAGGTAGGTATGACTACACGGCGTGGCGAGTCTTAATGGTAATTCCATGTCTTCGTAAAACAACGCGGATCTAGATGACAAGTAAGCCACCAGTATGTATCGCGTCTTCATTCAAAATAATTACCGCCACTAATAAATTAACGGAGGAGACTCAGTAAAATTAATTTATCGACCGTACACGCGGCGCGCGAGGGATTATTTAGGAGTGGAGAATACAATCGTGCCACCCGACAGCACCTGTAGATCAGCTGCGTTCTGTCCGCAAAAATACTGGCGAAAAATAAAGTACATACACAGCCTAGCCGTGAGAGAGCTAGCCGGGCCACCCGAACTCAACAGTCTCTTCTAACGCAGCCCAAACCAAGGTATAACTTATAAACAAGCTAGCGATTCGCCGCAAATATGTCGGTTAGAAAACCCCTCCCTTCGAATCGATTGCGAATGACGCGTTTGAAAAAACAACAACGTGTTTATGTTTTTCTTAAGTGGACACGGCCGCTAAGAAGGGTGTGGGCTTTGCTTGAATGCGATCAGTGGTCACCGGGTTGAAGCCGGCACAGTGTTATGACACAAAACTAAAACAAGTCAGCAAGCATGCGGTGTGAGCCATTTAATGACATGCGGATAGCGATGGTTCACGCACGTGTGGCATGTGTGAGCTGAGTATAAACAAAGCGTCAAAAAACGCTTGCTTGCTTGCTTGATAAGAAAACACAGTCGACAGGCTGACGAGGGAAGGCTGAACTCTCGATGTATTTATCGCGAGAGAGATTAATTATGATACCAGTGGACAAAAGTCAACTGGCAGAGAGCTGAGGTATGCAGAGTGCAGTGGAAGCTATCCCGATGCGGCGGCTAAAGATGATGTTTAGTGATAAACGCGACAATATATATTGGAGCCAACGCACCTAGCGCTGAACAAAGCACTTGAGCGTCTAAGCAGCTTCTCCAAACACCTGCTGTAAACAAACAGAGAGTCAAAGCATCCATGGCTAGGTTCCAGCTTCCTTACCATACAGTGTGCGGTTAATTCAACAGGGGGGTCGATACATGCGGGAACCGTGATCAAAATATCACTTTCAGCTTGAGATCGAAGCAGCTGTTGAGTTCCTTGATTTCTTAAGGGGTACAAAAGCGAGAGAAAACGCTGCATAGAGCATGCAAGATTCACACATTCCTTATTTTGACAGCTGAAAAACAGCAGTTGAACGTCACCCACATCATTTCTCACACACACAGAGTTCTAACCTCGCTACAAAAAGCGAACCATACAAAAAGGAAATATTTTTATTGACGATATCAAAACGTAATTTAATGAGAAACATTATTACTAAGCCAGACAAAGAACTGGAACATGTTATGATGCCAATCATCTCAGTAGTCGATGTAAAAATTCAAAACGAATCACTTTTAGGGCATTAACACCATCAAAATAGTTAAAGGAGCTACGTCACGGATGGCGCATCTTGAAAAAATTGGCCAATTTTTCAGTTCAAGTTTGTCGTTTGCAATCCGTCTTAATCTTCTCCATCCTCGACCATGCTTGTTCCTGTTTGGTTTCTTATTACCTCTTTGGTGTTTTCTACCTTAGTAAACTATTATTTTGAGGCTTTCTTCAGTTTGAAGGTGATTTTGCACTTCGTAAAAATGACTTAAAATATCGTGACATAGCTCAGTCCTTTTAAGGTGGTGGAGGGAGACAACAAAAATGGAATAGAAAAAGTGCAGAAAATTAAGAGAAATCAACTCGACAAGTAAAAACTGTGAACTGGAAACACTCTTGTTAAAGATGGATACATTACAATAAAAAAATATTAAAAAATAGTGAACTAAAAGTGCCAAAAGTTTTACAAATAAATCCAGACGTTTCTGGCTTTGCCCTTCATCAGTGGAATTATGTCCGTTAGATGGATCTTGAGCCGATATTTTGAATTGTTTCAGTATATTTGCAAGGTTTACAATAATATAGGACTGTAAATCACCGTTAGTACGAGCCACAGTTTACGTAGACCGCGGGTTTTTTAGTTTTTTGTTTATACGTGGTGTAACAAGTGTGGATTATATCCAGTTTACACCACAAGCGCTGTCTAAACTTCGGCCCTTGTAAGGTAGTCTGTGTATTCTTGCCATCTCACTGTCAGCATTTTCGCGCGTGGAGGCTTTGAGAATATACCTCGAGAAAGCCTTAATAATTGAGAAAGATATTATACTCTTTAAAAAGGAGTCAAACCTTATAACCTTC
The DNA here is from genome assembly GCA_029204205.1 of Desmophyllum pertusum. Lineage (NCBI taxonomy): Eukaryota > Metazoa > Cnidaria > Anthozoa > Scleractinia > Caryophylliidae > Desmophyllum > Desmophyllum pertusum. The sequence continues at coordinate 523,947 of MU827317.1, forward strand.
CGCACACCGGTCGGACGCTCTACCACTGAGCTACAGGAGACTTGTGGGAGCTAAGACCATATAACTAGGTTCAAATGTGACAAACATCCCGCATACTGCTAGGACTAGATTTGTCGATGAGTGAGAAATGATGGTATATTTTAAGCTTGGTAGAAATATGAGAAAGATATTATTCAGTCAGTGACATAAGCTACCTTAAAAATTGAGGTATTCAAATACGTATTTAGAGTTTTCTTTAAAAAATAAATAAAAGATTTCTTGGTAATTTTGCGAAAAGAAGCGATATTTACTCGTTCGCCTTTATCTTGTTCGTATATACGCCTCGATTATCGGATCAACGTGGTTTTAACCACGATGTTAAAACATCGGACATGTTTCATGCGGCACACTGACATTGCCTGGAGTGTCTCCGATTTCTAACGATGTCAATGAGGCGTCCCTCCCCAAAAGTATAAGGTGGGGTAGCTGCGTTCTGTAGGATGCGAGTCGCAGAGACCAAAGACGATGTTTGAGAGGTGCATTGTGGAACGGGGGGGGGGGGGGGGGGGCACCCATATAAAAGTGACGGGTGTGATCGTCGGAATTTTGGAAAATGACCCCTAAAAGGTACCAAAATCTCGTTTAATGGTGTGGCTCGGATTCATTTTCACCCCTAAGAGGTATCAATTCTAAAACAACACTAGTTCTTGTCATATTTTTTTTCCGGCTTAATGCCCTAAAAGGTACCGGAATATAACCTCTAACGGTAGACATTTTAGATTTTAACACCCTAAGCGGTACAAAACCACGAATTTTAACCCCTAAAAGGTACGACGATCACCCCCGTCGCTTTTATATCGAAGACCCCCCCCCCCCCCCCCAACCACCACCACCACCCCCCCCCCCCCGGAAGATTAAAGATGTTTTTAAAAGGATAACAAATCTAACCTAAAGCCGGCGAGTCAAAAGCCTAACACATTGTAACACACCGGCAAAAGGATAATACGGTCCAGTAAAAAACACGAACTGCTAATGAAAATCGAAGGGTCACCGTTGCTCGTACAAGAAGGCTATGAGAGGTTTTCTGAAACATTTATTAATCGGGTCTCCTTATTTTCCTTCCACTTAATAACTTTTAAAATAAAGGTATTATAAATAATAAATTATTGCATTATGGTGTTTTCTTGTGCAAACTGCAAACGAAGTACGATTAAATAAGTGCAATGCAAACGAGCAAGTTTTTGATCCTTATTTGCTCATGTGTACAGTCTCGTACACAAGAGCAATTTTCGCGACTCGTTGAGTTTCCTTCAAAAATTGGCATGACAGCTTTTTAACAAGGAAAGTGTCAAGATAAATCATGTTGTGTTTTGTCTAGACTGCGAAACAGTTTCTCTTTTTCTCTCTCGAGATATTGATGCGTGACGCGAAATCTAGTTAAACATTTTCAAGAAATCTTGGCTCACTGGAACACAACCGGTGTTGGTTTTGCATTTGAGTGGCTGACAGGACAGCAGCATTCAAACCCCGTTTACACGGGCACGGTTTCATTTGTAACCACATTATTTTCAATGCAGTTACGCCTTCCGTTTACACCGGCGATGATGGAAAACCGTATTGTTTGAAAACGCTGTCAAAAGTGGAGCGTTTTCAAAACGATACGGTTACGAGGCCGGTGAAAACGGGGTAACCGTGTTGTTTTGAAAACGCGGGAAAAGCCGGGTGAATCTTGGCGGGAAGAATCTCCATTGATCAAAATGGTGGACGTGCATAGACGTGCAATGCTTTGCTTTTGCCGTCACGACTTTACTTTGAGGTATAGCTTCTCTATATTAGCTCGTTTAGCCATGTTGAATAAAAATGGCGGCGCTGCAAGGTATTATCGTGTCCAGATCCCTGCTAACAATGTCACGGCCACGACGTAACAGGACCGAAACGAAATGTAACCGAGTTGATTTGAACGCGTCCGTTGTAAAATGCAGCCTCGGGTTTTGACCAAGTAAGCACATGAACAGAGAGGTTTTCTCATGGCTGTCATAAAATCAAACCAAAGTAATCACTCTGGCCAATCACAACAAAACCAAAAAAAACAATGAACCAATCAGAAGTCGAAGTAAAAACATGCAACATGCCAAGCGCGAGAAAACGTGTAACCGGTACCAAGGGCGGGAAAACGTGCAACCGGTACCAAGGGCGGGAAAAACGTGCAACCGGTACCAAGGGTGGGAAACGTGCAACCGGTACCAAGCGCGGAAAACGTGTAACCGGTACCAAGGGCGGGAAACGTGCAACCGGAGTCAAGCGCGGGAAAACGCGCCACCCGTGCCAAGCGTGGGAAAACTCACATAAGACAAGTCATGATTGGTTTAGGTTTTGCTCCTGATTGGTTGAAAAAAAAGTTTTCTCTGATTGGTTGGAGCATGTTGCGTGACTTTTTCTAACCAATCAGAGAGCTCAACAACGCAAACTGTTACTTCTAACTGCTCTACTTTGGAAAGTCCTTTAGGAAAAGCACTCTAAAACGACAATAATTATAAAGTCAATAACCAATCAAAAGACACTATTGAGCGTCTTACCTGTAAAGAGGTTTACTTCTTCCTATCGGGGGACCAGTCTCACAGGAAAGAAAGAATAACTGAAAATCAATTAAAAGGAAAAATAAGTCCAATGGAAGCATGATGGAAGCGCCAGGACAATCACGTGGGTGTCCAGTTACAGCTCGCGTCAATTACGCGCACTTAAATGGTTTCTTTCTTGTTTCTCTACACTGTTTGTAAAACTGATGGTATATATCACTGACGTTTTCACTAAAATGTTCTCACAGACTTTCTAGCTTCAAATTGTGTTACATTGATACGATTAATTGGTAATTGGACCTCTTACCCTACTGACAAGTCAGAGAGTAATCATTCTCGTGATTTCAAATCGAATTTCGAAGAATTATTCGCCCGATTACTCTCTGAATTGTACTTCATTCAGCCCAATTCAGACCAATTACTATTACCCTTCCAGTTTCCCGGGTCCAGTTTGATCATCCTTATGCGTTTTTCTACATTTTGAAATCACTGATTACTTTAGAGCGGTTTTCAATTGAGTGTGACTGTCTAAAGTAATATGCGTTTGCTTTGGTTGCTTTACTACGCTCTCTGGTTGGTTCGAAAAACTCGCGCCAATTTCTTAACCAATCAGATGCCAAACTAAAACCAATCGTGACTTGGTCGCACGCGTTTTCCCGCGCTTGGCGTCGGTCACGTGATTTGCTTCGAATTCTGATTGGTTCTTTGTTTTGCTTTCGTCTGTTGTGATTGGCCAGAGTGATTACTTTGGTTTGGGTTTTACTACACTCAATTGAAAACCGCTCTATTTGAGTTTCATTCGTTTGTATCAGAAGCTTATCACTAAGCTTCTGTTTGTATGTATAAAACAATTATATGATCGCTAAACAGAGCGTGACCTAGCCGCTCCAAAGGAAAGCTTATCAATCTATTAGACAATATTTGGAGGCGTTACATCAGTACCAGACAAAAAGCGAGACAAAAAGCGAGACAAAAGCAATGATCGAAGAGGCGAGCTCAACAATCTTTGCTTGTTCCGTGTCCACATGTGGTCAACCCGCCCCTCGACACCACTCAGCCGTTCATTACACGCATCACTGCTAATTAAACAAGGTGACCAGAACTAATAGCAAAGTTAATGACCCGAAAATCGCCCCAACATGACTTTGGAGAGTCAGTGATGCAGAGATCCCGTTGATGATCTCGGCGGCGCAACACAGCATTCACCTGTAATATTTGGCATTCTCGCATAAATTGGCATGGCGTCTCACTCGCTCGATGTCTAAATCCGCTGTTTCAAAAACTGCACAAGTGTGAAGTGCATTGAAATCCTTTGCTACGCCACTTGAAACTGCATTATTGAGTTCTAATCTCCAAGTAAAGGGGGAGAGGGCAAGCTTCGATGGACAGATGGAAATCAATCAACAATCAATCGATTGAACGATCTTTGATCAGTGCGGCATGACTTTTCATCCTTTCATTGGTCTAAACAGATTTCAGTTGAAACGAAATATGCGTTTTACACGTGTATGCAGTTTTATACCTTAAACATGTTTTGCAGTTTTATGCAATAAGCCGTTTTACAGTTCATGAGATGAATCAATGCTTCTCCGTTTGGCGGAATTTAAAACACACTCAATGACCCACTCTTTCGAAATAAGCTAGCAGTGCATGACAAACAAAACCAACTTACCGGCCGTTGTAGCTGTCAGCGTCAAGGTCTACGGCTGGTTCTCTACGAAGCGACGACTCTTATTCCGGCTTCCTACCCTTGATGCAACCAGGTTATATCCAAGACTGGCTTCTTCCTGTATATTGTGTGTGACAAGCTTAGTTATCAGGCGATGCTTCAGAATTGAATAGGGAATTATAAGAGATGGCGATGGCGCGTGCCAGCACGTGCTCAAAATGAAAAACATTGCATGTGAAAGCAACTTGTTTGTTGAAAGCAACTCGTTCATGCCACTATTAACATCCATTCCAAGGCCGGCGGAAATGTTGGTTATAGCATGCAGCCTTTACTCCACGAAACACGAGCTGAGCCCATTCCACGAATAACAATTAGACCATTTCCGAGTTGCTTTAAGCCTCTGTTTCAAAACGAGTCCTGGTGCACAACCTTTCATATGGAAATGAGTTTAATTAGAAAGACAATGAACGTGCAAGTCAAACTCATTTTCATATGAAAGGTTGTGCACCAGGACTCGTTTTGGACCAGAACTCGTTTTGAAACGGCAGAGGCAAAAGGCAACTCTGAAATGGCCTATTATCGCCTATTATTATATAGACACGAGTGTTTTACTGGAAAATAGACCATTCATAAAATTCATACGAAACTACATCCGGGACCCGAGTGGCGTATTTTCCATATCCTCACTAGTGACTAGTGAGGATATCGATGACGTCATTTCCCGCTTTTGCATGGCTTTTTGTGTAAAGCTGCCAAAATGGTGAGCGATAGATTCGTGAAATTCACTGAAGCCGACATGAAATCGTTCAATGAGGAGTAGGAAAATGTTAACACGAAGAAGAAAACTTCATATGACTTAAAATTATTCAAGGAGTTCCTTGCAAGCGAAGACGAAAGGAGAGAAATTCGGAAAGTCCAGCCACCGAGTTGCAAGAGTTCGCGATAAAGTTTGTGCTTTTGTCTTTTGTCTATATAATAAAAAGAAAATTACACGGTGACTTGAAGATACATAGATGTTATTCGCCGGCCGGGAGGTCCGTATAGGGAAAAACTGTGCCCGAGGTCTCGAGTACGGCACGAGGCCGCTGCGGCCGAGGGCCGTACTCGAGACCGAGGGCACAGTTTTTCCCTATACGGACCGACCAAGGCCGGTGAATAACGCGTTTATTTTTTTCCTACTTGGTTCTGTATAAATGCTAGAAATCTTGAAATCTTGTTTTGAAAAATCTTTTTTCACGCGCGCGCGTATTATCCCAAGGTCGCTATAAAACTACCGAATAAATAAAATTTAATCCAAATAACAAGAAACTCGGATGATTAATTTTTACACCAAAACATGTAATTACAGAAAGCTATACGTAGCTGTGAAGAACAGACGATGGAGACTCAAACGGAATTTCACCACTAAAAGCAGCTGAAATGAGAAGCTATTTCAAATTTAACACAAAAACCATTCAAAGTCGCAGCCGGCGGCAAATTTTTAGGACAATCTTCAATACTCTTGAAAGCATTTTTCGAGCAAAGCTGTTTCCTCAGTTTTCACCAATTTCATTTCTCATGTTAATCTAATTTTTACCATTCAATGGCAATTCATAATTTTCATTTTATGCGAAACCTTGACAAACTGTAAACTTGCTTTCAGTTTCGTTCAACGTACGGCACAACTGATTTAAGCCTTAAGTTTTATAAGCTTACGTGCCGAGGATTATTTTCTGGACTACCGGTAATCACTAAGTTCTTTCTTGAATGAAACTTAACGGAAGGTATGTTTAGGAAAAAAGAGAAACGAAAAGCAAATGATTAAAACTAAGGAAATGAGTCTAAACACGGAGATTTATAATTCAAAAAATACAGAGCGCGAGCGGTGAAACTGATTTCCAAAAACAACAACAAACTCAAATTATGTCGGTTAAAATCAAATGAAAACTCGCCTTTTGAAGAAATGCAAGTTCTTTAATTCCACTGCGTGGTTCTCCATTCACTTGACAACGGTAAGAGAGCAATATAATGTGAGAAACGGCATTATAAAAAGCTTCTTCGCATCAACCTTCGTCCTTCGCACGTTGCTGAAATTAAAATGTTTTCACTTGAATAGCGCATGCCTACGCTACGATTCCGCGGGTCTCCTCCGGGTTCACGGACAATTTTTCCCGCTCCCGGGACCAATATTGGCTTGATTAATATGTTTTTGTGGGCCTTACAATATTAAACGCATTCTGGCAGTCTTAAGAAGCAAAGCAATATTTTCTACCCGAGTAAATTGCACAGTGGTCGGAGCGGTCCGTAACTCGGGGTCCGTACTGCAGGATACGGACCGCTGAATCGCGCGCGCTTAGCCAATCAAATTCAAGGATTTGGATACGGACCGCTAAAAAAAAAAATAAAGAATTTTATTTTCTCGTGGTAAAAACAATATTTACGAACGAGCGCAGCGAGTGAGTAAAATTATTGTTTTTACCACGAGAAAATAAAATTCATATCTTCGCGCCGCCGTGTAATATCCTCTATTTATTTGATCCTACAACTCGTAGTCTCAGTCCATCCACTGGACAGACTGGACGAGACCCGCGAGAAAGCCTGGAACAAGAGGTCAATAATCCCTTTGCTACTGAAGACAACATGGCCTCATTATGAGTCCTGCGTAAATTCTCTGCAACCTTTTTCCCCGAACAAATCCTCTTAATTTCCTTAACATTCAAACCACTCAGATGTCGGGGCTCAAAGTTTCCATTGAGTCACATGGCCTCCAGAATAAGGCCATATCTACAGCCCTCAAACGTTCTAAACAACATTTTGGTTGGTAGTCGCTTTGCATCAGGCTATGTAAACACACAGTTATGACGTATCATTGCATTTTGTTGGAATTATTTTATAAAAGAAATAGGAAACGGCCGCTTTTTGTACAGCCCTCAAACATTCTAAACAACATAATACCTTGTCTAACATCACGGTTTATCGAAAGTGAATATTTCATTCTGAGTTAACTTATGCAATGAAGGGCTTGTGAATTCCAAACTGAAAAATAAAATGAATTCAAGCGAAGTTGTGTTTTGTTATTCAAGCTTGGTGGCCGTGGCCTGCCTGATTTGAATTTTACACCGGTGTACGCTGTAAGCGGGAGTTTAAGAAAACCACAATGGTAACGCCAACGAGAACGTCGCTAAACAAAATATTTTTAATTAAAATTTATAGCAGTACAATTAATCTGCACGTGCGTTTTCAATCAAAACCCACGACGGTTTAATACGCCGAGGAAATTAAACGTAAAAAACCAGTTTAAGCTTAAAGAATCTCGGGATAATCCAACCAAACCCATTCAGTTTGTCTATTGGTGTCAGAGCTATCCTCAGCTGAATATGTAATGACAAAGATCAATTCCAAATAGAAACTTGACAATTCTCGTTCTCCAGAAAACGCGGAATTAGGTCATTTCACGTTGTTGTTTTGCAGAGTCAATTGGGCTATTGCATTTAATATCCGCACCCCCCCTGTTGAGGACCATCAATCGTTCATCACCCCTCAAGAATTCCTAAAAACTCTGAGTTCCCCTAAAGAATTCCTTGCTAAATATGGGTCACCTGAAGAATTCCGGCTCCTCAACCATTGTACCTGTGACACCCCTAAAGAATTCCTTTGATTTGCTCCCTGGTTCCCTGAAGAATTCCTTAAATTTGTGCCATAGCCCTGAAGAATTCCTTAAATTTGCACCATAACCCTGAAGAATTCCTTTGGTCCTCAACGGGTGGGTAAAAATTTTTTATGCAATAGCCCATTGCAAAATCAAGCTCTTGGCACGTGATGCTTAAAGATCCTTAAAATCTCTCTATTCTTTCTTTTTTCGTTTTTGCGACGTTTCCCGCGGTTATACGAAAAAAACAATACTCAGGACCTGAGAAATGGACGCAACGGTCGCCAAAAATTGGATAACCTTCGAAAATTCCCTTTTACAAAACTGGCTACTTGCTACAGATAAACAATGAACAATTATTAGATATTTTTAAAATGAGCGACAACTTTAAAAGTTTTACTCACCTTCATTCGGTGCGTGGTCCGCATCTTTATTCCGCCTGTTTTCATGAAAAGAAACGAAAAGACTATAAGACTTAATGGTTATAAAAAGCTGACAAGAGAATTCATTCAAGTAAAGAGAAATTATAATTTTGAAGTCGAAATCTTTCCCTACTTTGAAAAGAAAAATACACCAGAATCTCCACCGTCTCCGCAGAAAACGCAGCCACTTTCTATCTCCTTCGTGCCTACTGGCCAATCAGAAGGCGACCAATCCTGAAAGTAACCAATCAGAAAGCGCTGGATTGGGTATGCAGCCACGCAGGCCGCCAAGTGGCGGGAACGGGAACAAGTGGCGGGAAAAAATGAAGGAGTAGATAAACCTTCGAGTCTATAAACAAGGTTGGAAATTTGAAACGGCTTCAACACAAATATAAGATATTTTTGCAAAAAAAATTCAAGACAATTTCCATACTTTTACAAAACATTTGGCTAGCATACTTTTTCCAAACAGTATAAAATACTCTTCGATTCATTCAGTCTACAGTCATCACAACACAACTCTGACTAGAATTCACAGGTTTAAAGGAATTATGTTTTGATACAATGGTTAATGCTATAAATTAACAGAAATTAATTGGAAGACGAACTTACCTCGTGGTTCCATGACTAAACTGCAACAACTGAAATTTGGAATAAGCCAGTTCCCTGCTGCACACAAGCTATAGTGATTGAGTTCAACAGGGTTCTACATTGTAGCTATGAGAATCTACACACGGGTACACTTCCACCCATGCACCACTGTGGTTAGGGCGAGATAAACGGATGACACGTGCACCAAACACATTCCAGGTTTATATACCTTAAAAGCTCCATTAAGCCCCCGGGGGCTTATTTAATCCCAGGCCTCGAAAACGGGGGGGGGGGGGGGGGATTAATAGAGGAGGGGGGCTTATTTAAAATCATAATTTGCGATGAAAATTCACATTAATTTTTCAAACCACGAACTGAAAACAGAACAAGACATGGGTCATGTATCACCGTCTTACAAGATTAAATGCAATGTAATTTGTACCCTAACTCAACGATAGTTCTGGAAATTGAATACCACGTAATCCACGTTTCAATACAGTGACTGAAACGCCAGAAAATATTGCTGAAAAGTTATTTACATCAACCTGACGTATAGGGGGGGGGGGGGGGGGCCTTATTACAACATCTGACTTCCAAAGGGAGGGGGGCTTAATAGAGAGGGGGGGGGGCTAAATAGAACTTTAACGGTATACCAAATAGAAAACGTTTTCCCTGTGTTTCCATAGAGTCAAGGTAACACGAGTGAAGTGTGGGAGAACAAGAAATGCTGTGGGAACACGACCACAGCAATTTCGAGTTCTCCCAAACTTTCACGAGTGTTACTACAGCTCTATGGAAACACAGGAAATCGTTTTCTATTGGTTTTTTATGAAATAAGCAATTTTCTATGTTTCCATAGAGTTATGGTAAATGGTTTTGAGCCAATCAGAGCGCGCGTAGTATCTTGTTTATTTCATAAATACTTTTTTTGTACAGGTATGCGCAGGTCATTATGTAACCTTCAAAATGATCTTTTAAGATGAAAAACTCAAAATATTAGGATCTAAAGAATAATAATTAGAAAAAGACTGAATTGAAACGGATCACAATGAAACTAACAATTCGATTTTGCTTCGGTAACAAAATGTAAGCTGGATATAGTCTGTAGTCTAAGAAATTTAATAAGGTCCCAGTAATCCCACATTATGAAACATATGATCTGGACACCCAGATAAACAATCACAAATAAAGTCTGTCTACAATATAATGGTACTTTCAATGCTTTTTATTTTAAGAGTTAACTTGGTTGTTTAAGTACATTAACATAAATTAAAATACAAATGGACAACAATTAATTATTACAGCAAGGCGCTCAAAAGTGTGACCACTTTAATTAATTCACATTCTTTCGTGCATGTATACTATCCAATCAGAAGTCAAGGTAGCTATTCTTGGGTAGTCAGCATGCACGAAAAGAATGTGAATTAATTAAGTGGTCACACTTTTGGGCGCCTTGCTGTAAAATAAAATTCAAGTAGGAATATATGTCACATAATATATATATATACATCTATCTAAAATTCCTATAAAATAATGCATTACCATAACTCCGAAGAATTACAAGACTAACAATAATTTATTATTATTTTTAAAGAAAACACAACTCTGGGTAACCTGCAAAACATGTTTCAGAATTATTGAAAACCATTTTCAGTTGCAAAAATGCAGCTACTTGTAACATGCCTTAATTTATTGGAAAAAAGACTGAATTTTATGTTGGGGATCATTCAGAGTCAATTTTTCAGACTCGTTTATGGCTCAATGGGGCCAGGCGAGGAGCAATTTCTGGCCCCACGAAGAGGGGGGGGGGGGGTGGGGGGGGTGGAGACCACTGACACTTCAGACTATTAAGGCTCATTTTAGAAAACTTGCTCCAATTATTGGCTTCTAAATGGTGTCCTGTATTGACTTTCAGATTAATGTAAATTTGTTTCAATCTGTTCAGTCTTTTATCTCCCAATCAAACCGTTTTCATAATTTGTGTGTGTGTTGTACTTGTAACTGTATTTTATTTCCTTTTTCACTTATTATATTTGTTTCTTTTATCTGATCGTGATATATTAATTTTCTGTTTTCATAAAGTTATGGTAAATGGTTTTGAGCCAATCAGAGCGCATGTAGTATCTTGTTTATTTTATAAAAATATTTGTTGTATTTAAATTGAAGGGCATGCTGGAATAAGGGCATAATTAACAATATAATTCTATTGTCGTTATGCCCTTATTCCAGCATGCCCTTCAATTGTATCATTTGCAACTGAAGATGCGGGTTCTTTGATAAAACCAAAACACGATTTGCAGATTATAGAGTCGTTTTCTTTAAAAATAATGAATTATATTAAGTAATATTGAGCTGGGTTAAATCACAAAAAAAATTGTGGAGGTACTCCTTTACACATTATTTGGACAGATATGTGGTTACAAGAAAGATGAGTTGCATTATTATATCACACATGGATAAATAATTAATTTTGATAAAATTAATAGAACCTTCTCGTGACAATTTTCCATGCATTGTGTGACCAGGCGCAGATCAAAAAAAAAACTTGACCAGTTTCCTAGAGTCTGAGAAGGCCGGAGGCAAGTTCCCCCGCAAAAGTTTTTAGACTAAAATTACATTTCCCGCAATTTTGAGTCATTTGGCCGATTTCTGTAAAATGGTGGAAACCGGCCGTCTGGATCCGCACCTGGTTACATTGCATTTTTTGGAAGAGAAGGGTCAACAAGATCAATAATATTATTGTGTACAACTTTACTAAATAGCTAATCAAGCATCGATGAATAAAAATTATAATGCACCAGTGAGCTTAGCACTGTTGTAAAATACTTTTTAGTCACAATGTCACTTTATAGTTGATAAATTTGATAGCTAAATGTCATGAACATTTTCCCACAACTCAGATATATTTCCATTGTAAAGAAACAGAACTTTCTGTTCATCACCGCAGGTTACATTTTGTAACTACAAATAGGGCGCAACGGTTTGTGAAATGAGATGAGGTGAACATGAAAGCAAAAAACAAATATTTTTTCAAATACACACGTCAGCTAAACTATATATATATATCACTGTTCAGAAGCTAGAAAAATAGGCACATTTAATAAAGGTAAAACAGATGCTATTCCTGCTAGCTTATAAGTAATGAGAATACAATATTCTCAGAACGTAGGAATCACATCATTATTTTTTTTCATTTCCATTTCCCATTAAACCTTACTTCTACATAGCAGAAAATAAATATTTCTTTCAAATGAATAGTTATTAAATTTATTATTATTAACATAAATTGACCACCTGGGTCTGGTTCTTTGAAAATCAATATTCGTAATGATAATCCAGGATTTAACATTAACCATTTAACCCAGGATGTTTCCCCACAAATCAGTATATTGATACCTTAGTCCAGGCACGGATCGAGGACAAAATATGACCGTTTCCCAACTGTGTGCTAGAAGAGTATGTGTGCATGGTCCCCTGGAAAACTTGATGAGACATCAATTCCTAAGTTCTTGATGCTAACAATGGTTTAGCCTGCAATGCAGGCGGTTTGTGGGCTTGCGATTGTTTATGGATTCGAAAAACGTGGAGAGTTGGGGCAAGTGAAAGAGGGCGAGGAAGGGGTTGAGATTGGGGAGGGGTTATTTGCACTCGCCCCAAGCCTCCAATGTTTTCCTAATCCAAGATGGCGGCTTATAAACACTTGATAGAATATTCAGCGCTCGCTCGCCCAAAATACGCCTGTTTTGCAGGCTAACAATAATGTTTTTAATTACGTTTTCTATCAAACAAACCAATAACAGGTTTGTTTGATAGAAAACGTTTGTCGCATAACTTTTTGACTGTCACATGGGCAATATACTACCTTTAGGTAAACCCGAGTTTACCTTTTCGTTCCCTTGGAAAAAATAATTCTGACTGATTTCCGTAAAACGTTGGAAACCGGTCTGGATCCGCGCCTGCTTACAAAATTGAATTAGAAGTTGATAGTAAGTCCTGGATTTAGCTCAATCTTACTTTGAACTACCATGCCCTGCAGAGTAACTGAGCTACAGTGGAACCCCATTGATCTGACCACCAACAGGCCACCAAAATCTAGTCGTATTAACAGGGTGGTCGTAATAAAGGGGTTCTTAAATAAGAAAATGACTGACAGAACTTTAGTTCGGGACGAAATAAAGTGGTTGTATTAACGAGGTGGTCGTAAGGTGGGGTTCCACTGTACTGGGCAGTATTGTTGTTGAATGGCTGGCCTTTTATCAATGTATGATTGACATACCAGAAAATAATTTGTTTAAAGGGGCACTATCACAGGGATTTTTTTTTTTTTGTAAAAACAGTGCAATGATAATTATGACTAATAGGAAATGCCCCTAAAACATCAAGAGGAAGATATGAAGTGAATTGTTGTCATTTTCCAAGACACAAGGGCATGATTTGAAAAAGTCTGCCCAACTTTTTCAAGTTGAGATCAAAAGCTCCTATGGGTAACTAATAGCTTCTGTACACGTATAGTAATTTTGAACAAAACCGGACCATTATTTTTAGGTTCCCATTGATATAAATATGTATTTTGGCTTTTGACTACCGTATTCGAAGTGATGCTCATGATAGTGCCCCTTTAACAATTTTGTCACAAAAGCCCAGCATTTTCAAGGACTTTATGAAGATGTTCCCACAGGGACAAGTTTTGCCTGTTTGCAAAAAATGTCGCAGCAGTTGTCATATCGAGATTATGGCTTAACGACGACAGAATCTGTCAAACACCAATCTCGTTCCCAGAGTCCTTGTTACCCTTGTCCAGTGTGTACCTGCCAACTTTTCCTGAGTCAAATGCGTGAGATGAGATGTGAGATGATCTGACGATTTCCGACCATTGCTGAAGACATCCGGAGATTTCCGAAGATGATTCAAAGATTTCCGAACGTTAACGAAGAGTTTGTATCCAGTTCTACAATGTGTTCAGACAAAGTTTGGAGGATTCAAACACGACATACATGTATAGCGTTATTTATAGGACTATGTTTCCTCGTATTGGTTCAAGTTAGCATATTTTTTGAAAGTGTGTCAGTTAATGCAGCTGTAATAGCTCCAATTTTTCAGCCAGGCGTGAGAAATTGGACCGTAGGCGTGAGCGGGCGTGAGATCGAAGTTTTCGACCGGCAGGCGTGAGAATCACACCTCCATTCTGCCGCTAGACAAGGGTAACAAGGACTCTGGGAATGAGATTGGTGAAACACTTGCCATGGAAAATTCTCCTGTGTACTTCCTGGACCAAAGTAACAGGAAATGCAGCAAAAATGTTTGGCAAAAGCTGAACCTGCAGCTTGGCCCAATTTGAACACTTTTTCTCTAATGGTTGTACAAGTATTGGCAATACTCTTCTGGTAGAAAGACTGCTCTTTTTCTACTTCAGAATAAAAAAATATCATAATGGTAAAAGCTACCAGAAACATTACTTTTATCAGGATCAGTTAGATAACTTTTACTACCATGTGGCAAATTTTCACGGGATCTAATTTTCACGAAATTTTGCGGGTTTTCAAACGATCCGCGAAAATTAAATACAGTAAAATTAAACTCCTGCGAAAAACAATTCAGCGAAAATTTACTCCATTACTGAAGATCACTGAATTTCAGTTAAACTTACTGCAAACAATATTGAAATACCAGACAGGAACTTGCCCGAGATCCGCGAAAATTCTGAAATCAAATTGATGAAAATTTGTTCCCGTGAAAAACAAAAAAATCGCCAATCCGCGAAATTAAACTCCTGCGAAAATTTCAATGATGCCATACAGTTTTGTGGATGCATTCTGAGACCCATAACACTGTTCATTTTGAAGGTTAACATAGCACTGTTCAGGGGTTTCATGAATGTTTTTAGCAGGATTGAGGGCTAGAAATGGTGTATGCACACTTGGAAAAAAACATAGTACTAGATCCCCCTCTCCCCTCCCCTCCCCCTCCCTCCCCCCCCCCCCCCCCCCAAAAGAGCAGTATTATGGGTCAGCTGAAAGCACTGGATACCTGACTGTTGGCCTTCACCAGTAATTAATATTTTCTAGTTGATACCAATTTCCTCACTTGGTCTTGATATTCAATGGATCCTGTGTATGTAGAAATATTTTGTCCGTTCCGCCAAATAGAGACAGCACAGCAGACACCGCTCCAGATATGAAGATACACCACCTGAAGAGTGAAGACGTGTACAAAAGAACTGAGACTACGATGCAAAACACCAGCCAGAACAAAAGGCCTCTTATGAACAAATGCTTGACGGCGATTTCAATGTCGTCCCGTTTTTTCAACTCAGGAGCGGCACCCAGATGTTTGTCCTTGTTGTAAAACAATTTTAGTCTTTCTTCCTTCTCCTCCCACCGTTTACAGCACCATTCTTCCAGACCTTGTGTGTCTTTAGGAAGCTCGTCGTTGGAGTAACGCTTAATATGAAAGTGTATTTCACGTGGTACCGTTCCCTTTAGTAGATCTATTTCTCCAAAGCAGTAGTCTTCGGAATAGCCCACTGTGACATCATGGATAGCATCTAGTTTCCCTTGACGCAGTTTCTCTACGCAGTAAGTGAAACCACGAACGCGCGGGTGCAGAACATAATCGTAGTAGGGAAGATTGTTTTTCTTTGCAAAAGAATCGCTCTTTTGTTTACTTGCGTCTTCATAATTGGTACCCTCGGGAAACAAGAGCAGTTGTAAACTATCTTTAGAATTTACAAAATAACTGAGCACTAAATTAAGGTAGCTCTCATCCTGTTCCCAGCGACGCTTCAAGAAAATGTACAGGGAATTCTGCATGGCCCAACCTGAAAAAGAGCACACAAATCTTTGTGAAGGATATTCCATTTTAAACAATTTTATTCTATTAATTTGTTATTATAATAATGATTATTTTAATAATAACTTTTCATTTTACTCACCAGAAAGACTTCAAAAAGCTTGCCAAAACCAAAAAGACTTGATCGAGTCTTTCACAGCTTGTTTCACACATGCACTTAGCTTAGTCACTTTCTGAAATTCATACCGTCAAACCTCCACTTATGGCAACCTCTCTATAACGACCACTATTTTAGCCAATATAATTATTGTAATTACAGTAGAACCCCGCTAACTCGAACTCGGTTAACTCAAACTCCCCTCTATCTTGAGCTCAAACCCATTCCCCTTACCCTTGTTTTTCAGTCATTTACTATCGGCTAACTCGAACCCCCGCCATCTCGAACTATTTTTTGTTTCCCTTGGGAGTTCGAGTTAGCGGGATTCTACAGTAACTGTAGTTTAAATTGTAATTGTAATTTATTGTAATTTTAGGAGGGCCACAGGTTCGTCGGCTGTTATGTGTTTTCCCTCGTTTATTATTATGGCCAGGATTTTTCGTCCCAACCATGCACTGATCCATATACTTCACAACTTATTAAATTCTCCCTACAACAGCCACCTCTCTATATATAATGACCGGTAACTAAATTCTGCCTCAGAGATTCAACAGTAATTCCAACTTACACAAGAGGTCCAGTGGTTTATAATATTCACACTATTCGATAGTTGTACAGTATATGTGAGAATCTTGTTGTGCAAAACTACTATGTCTGGAGAAATAAAAGGCTTTCCACATTTTGGTTTTTTCTTTAGTAGAAAGCTAACTAAAGGGCTGATTTAGATGGCCAAGGTAATCCGTATGCTTTTCGCTTACAAGTTACAACTGTCGCATGCGACATGCTTACGACATAGCAATGATTCAAATTGTCTAAATCAAACCTACAACTTGCTTACTGTCTTGACAAAGTTGTATGTGTGTAAATGCAGAGATGCAAACCTCTGGAGGTTTGAAATAGGGAGATTTTTTTGAGGGCATACAAGCCATGCCGAAGGTGGGTAACGAGCGCCGAAGGCGTGTAACGAGCACCAAAGGCGCAAGCCGAAAAGTGTTTGCGAAGTCAAGGTATTAAACTCTGGAGTTTACCTTAATTTTCAACCAGAAAACCAATTTTTTATTTATTTATTATTATTCATGACATCGGAACACGTGTTTTTGGAAAACGTTTCATATTTCCTTTTAGCGCCTGTGAAAGATGCACGAAAATGCAGCCGGGAACCATAACAGGAATTTGAAAGACCGGACTTTTTTGGATTTTGGGAAAATTTGGGGTTAAAATCTTAGCCTATTGTAGAGAAAAGATCCAAAGTCGTTTTTATCCGGGAGATTTGGTGACCCGTACGGGAGACCGGGAGATTCGTTCCGTATCTGGGAGACTCCCAGATAATCCAGGAGAGTTGGCATAAGTGTAAAAACCCCGTCAATCTGACCACCAATGGGCCACTAAAATCTGGTCATATCATTAGTGTAGCGATATTATGTTAACAGGTTTCTTAAATAAGGAAAATTATAACTGAGCTTTTCCTCTGGCCAAAATAATAATAATAATAATAATTAAAATTTATATAACGCAAATTTCATATTTAAATGATCAAATGCACTCAAAAGAAAGTGGCTGTAATTACAAGCTGGTTGTATTGACGGGTGATCGCAAGCAAAGGTTCTTCAGTTGTACTTCTATGTACATGTACTTTTTCCAACAATAGAATTGGTCGGAGCAATGGTGCAAAAACAATTATTTCAGCATTGCAGTGTAACTTCCCTTGTGCGACATCTCTCACCATGGCGCAGTGCATCGCTTTCTCAGCCATTTGCAAGACAAGTAGCACAAAATATAGTCTAGTACTTTATTTTATTTTATTTTTTTACTTATGTGTAACTAACAGTGATACAGCACCTCAAGGAATCCTAACACTGTATGTAACTTTTGTTTTCATTTTTTGCATGGTAAAAAACTACTTTACCGCCCCTTTCAAAAACACTTAAAGGGACACTGTCCTGATTTTAGCATGATTTTGGGAAGCTCAGAAACATATCTAGATCATAGGATGTTGAACAATAATGGTTTGATTCTGTAGAATAGCACTCGACAAATGACAGGAACCCATTAGGAAGTGACGATGACTAACGACAGCGAGGATGGAAATGGATTGCAATATGGATTTTTGAAAAAATGACAGGATGTCAGTTTTTCAAAGTTTCAAGTTTGGCTCAGAAATCTTTGATTTAGTTAGAGTTTATTAAGTTCTTATTTCATAAATTTAGGGACCATTTCATGCATTTATAACAGTTTTGAGCAAATACGCCGTAACAGTGTCCCTTTAAAGTCAGTCATAACTATGATGACAAGCATGGACCCCGAAAAAAAGAAATAAACAAAATGGATCAAAATCTACCAATCACAACCCACAGACATGTACATGTATGACCTTTTAAATCCTTGAAGTGAAATTCTGCTTCCTGAGATGTCCGCTAAGAAGATTGAGGCAGCGAAAAACACAACCGTTGATCGAGCAGAGTTCATTGTGTTATTGAAAGGTTCAGTAAATTATCTTATTATATGACATAGCATTTTAGAGTGCGAATACACACCAAAACGAGTGCAAATATGAGACTGTATTACACGGGTCTTAGTCCCCCTGACCACCGGCTACGGAAAACACTGTTTAATAAAAGCTTATATTTTAGGAAAGATATTATGTCATATAATATTAAACAATTTATTCAGTGGAAAGTTGTGTAATACGGCTGGGCATTTTTACTCGTCAATAAACTGAGTTGTAAAAATACCCAGCCGTATTACACAACTTTCCACTGAATAACCTCTTTATATAACTCACCTGGGCCAGGAATATACTTCAGTTCATTTTTCATCATAATCTTCTCGTGCGTAAGTTCACCATATCGAGCCACAACACTCCAATAGAACATCCAATCCAGTCGGCACCGGTGGTTCATGATGATAATTGCGTTCTCACTCTTTGGGGGTTGGTCTCCAGTTACTATAATTTTCACCCCAAACATCATCTCTGTGAGCAGAAACAGAACAAATGTTGAGTGAAATGATATTTCATAATAATGGTCATCCAACTGACCGCTTTATAGAGCTAAACCACTCAAACACGGAGCGAGCCTATAAGTCGAGGCTGAGGTGTTCAGCCTGACAATCACAAATCCCAACGGACGACCAATGGTCTCATTTGATTGGTTAACTCACCCAGGTCTAATTATGTGCAATTAATATTCAGTATTGTTTGTACAATCACAAAGCTTGTAAATCTGAATAATTTTGAAAATCCTGCCAAAGTCACCTTCACGAGACTCGTTCTTGTTCTCGACAAACTAGGATAAATGGAAACAGGTGGCTCTTTGATTGCAGGCTTGAGCTAATTTTGCAGCAATTTTAGCTAGCCGCGAAATTTGAATTCTCAGCGACTTGGACTCACTGTACTTTACATGTCGAAACAGGCGAAGGGAATTCATTATTTGCATTCAGTTCTTCCATACGGTGAACAGATGTATTTGTTTTGCGCTCAATATTTATTATTTAGCTTGTTTTATTTGACATAAATCAATTAGTTGTTTGGATAAACCAACCCCAATTTCTCTCGACCGTTGTTGTACAACGTTTAGGCTTTCGCCACATGCCGTTAATGATAAAAATAGCCAACAAAGTGCTTCAGAGGAGGCGTGTCCTTGCCTTTTATAGGCTCACTCCGTGTTTAAGGTATCTGCACTAGCAAAATTTACCATTGTTATTTTCCACAAGAATTTTGATATTTTGTTCCTCAGTGCGGCTATTTTTATCGATCACAGTAGATCTCAGACGATCTTGCGATTATTCTATATGAAGTTTGGAGTTTAAAGACTTACACTGTTACAGTCGTTCTTTTTTTTTCCTTTCATAAATCGTATAAGTAAACTCTCGGCTTGATTAGTAAGCAGCAGCAAGAGGCAACGTAGGCGGCAGTAGACCACCGGTAGCCGGCTTCTAATGAAACCCCTGGGTGGCCGCTTAACAGAGGGCCGCTTTATAGAGGTTTGACTGTAATAGAGCACTAAAGTCATGACGTTACAAAAATTAAATTTGCAAAATTATGAAATTTGATCAGCTATTCAGAGGAAGCATGCCAAAAAACGTCCACTTGCCAAAAATTAGCTCTCCATTGCAATTTGCGGCCAAGATATGGGCACTTCAGGTTTTAATTTCTCCATACAAACCCTTCCAATTTTACGTCTGTTCCTTCAGTTTAGAACAGGCGCAAAATTAGAGAGGTTTGTATGGGACAGTACCAAACTTTGAACCTCTATATCTCGGCCGCAAATTGCAAATTATGGAGAGCTAATTTTTGGCAAGTGAACATTTTTGGCATGCTTCCTCTGAATAGCTGATCAAATTTCATAATTTCGCAAATTTGAAAATTTGTGACATCACACTTTACCACTATCATTTAACTGCCAATAAACTTCACAAACTTTAAATTTATTTCGGCTTCCAGCTTCTATCACAGAGATATTGCGCTTCATACAGAATAGTTTATTAGGCCTTGAAAGTGTTTTTTCATTTGCTGCCAATACGTTTATTACACATACTATGTACATGTAGTTTATTAATCGTGAATTCTACGATTATTAATCGTAACACGCACATTTCTTAGAAGTAAATGATGGGCTAAATGATTAATAAACAAGGCATACGGTTTTTATGCTTAATAACTGTATATATGCGTCTCTTCAGATTAATAATAGTGAAAATTTCACTCCGGAAATTAAAAAAAAACACTTAAATTAAATCGACAGCTGTTTACTGTTGCCAATTTTGAGAATACCAGTAGGTAGTACGGTTATGGTAGTTTGAAAAATTAAGATTTTTATGGGAAAATATTGCTGGAGGACAAGGCTTATGGCCTCAGTGATTTGTACTGCCTAAAATAATAATAATAATTATTATTATTGACAAGTCGCATCACAGGGTTCTGCATGTAAAGGCCTATTGACTATTACATACTGTTGTTGATATAATTTTATATTATGTTTTAATAGTAGAAATTCAGTGTATTAAGGTCATTCCATCGAAATAGAACTTACAATATATTTTCATTCAAATTTTGCCTATTGGTTGTTTATCTTATGGGAACTTAAATTTTGAAATAAAAAGGGGATAGAAAGTATTCCTGTTGCCGTATCATGATCAAGGAGCAGGCGGACCTTGTATATACCCCATAATTCCTTATAATATCAGCTTCCAGAAACGTTTTTATTAAGTAAGTTCACGTTTCCGGTGATTATTTATTCTTCTGCAATAGAAATTAGTCTATATTTATTTTATAGAAAGAAGGTGATTACTAGACTCAAAATAAGAGAAAAAATTGATAGGTCGCCGTACTCGTTTACGAGAAAATGACGATTTATCTCTCTGGCGAGCTTAGCCGTAAAGGAAAAGCCGCCATTTTCTTTATGTGTGCGCGCTAATTACGTGTGAAATCATGCGCAGTAAGGATGTGCAATGCAATACTAAGGAATCACCTTAACTGTACATGATTACATGTATATCCATTTGCTGACAGACAATGCTTGTGCACATGTTGTCACTGCACATTCAGGATATCCTTTCTCATTTATGATTGTCATTTTTGAACAATACAACAAGTAACACTAGTATTGACTATTATTAGTTGATTATTATTAATTTACAATTCAACATGAACCCCTTTATAATGAAGTCCCTGCAGTATGATTCACAAATATTCGACGGCGAGCTCAAGGTTTCTATCGGCTGATAGTTGGAGAGGGTCAAAGCCCCGAGCCAACTATCAAAGTCGATAGTAACCAAGAACGAGCCATCTAATTGTTTTAGCATAACCCAGAGACCGATCTATTCAACAAAAACTTTCAGTGAAAGTGGTTTATTTCTAGTTTTGGTGTGGTTTCGGAAATTTTACTTACGTGCGCTCACAGGGCAGTCTATTGAAAATTAGAACACCCTTGTGTAGCCAATCAGATTGCGAGTTTGCCTAATAGTCGGTCACTGGGTTAAACTAACAAGCAATATTCTTCAGCCAAATTTACAGTAAAATATATGGAACAGAAAACCGATATATTACGACCGCTGGTATAACAAAATCCCTGTTATAACGAACACAATCCAGAAGCCCAAACTTCAAATCTACCCCAATATAACAAATAAATGTTATTGCACGCCTGAAGTTGAATGTGAAAAAGACCAACTGAACAGAGATGGAAATCCATCAACCATTTTGGTACAGAGCTGGCTGGGCTTGCCTCATACTGCCATGACCTTTGGGTCAATATATTTTTTTAGTACAGCCCACGTGTTTCAGCAACTTTACAAATGATCGCAGATGATCAGTCAACCGCAAGCGATCACAGAGGTTCTTAATTCTTTGCAATAATGTCATCTTGACACAGATGATCGCAATGGATGAATGGCTTTGCAAGCGATTGCAGATATGTTTTTATTATGTAAACTACAGTGTTTTACAAGGATTTCTACCGCTGAGAAAAGTTGTACCATCACACGTAAAAAATTACCGTAATTTTATGTGTTATGATATCGATAACATCACGTTTCCGACGAGTTTGACATGTTTCAATGCTGAATGAACAAAAGTTAATCGATATTAGTCAAAACATCTTTGGATCTTCCTCTGTAATCTTCGGAAAATGTTTGGAAACGTTCGTACGACCTTCGGGCAACATTCGGAAAAATTTCGGAAAATCATCAAAAACTTTGTTATTGGTATGTTTATAAAATAAACAAAATACAATCATGTAATACACGGTTGCTTGGAGATATGAAATTTACCTTCTCGTGTTCAACTCTATATCTCACTTGTTCGCTGCGCTCACTCGTGAGATATGGAGTTGAACACTTGTATATAAATTTCATATCTCGATGCACCCGTGTATTACTATTGCAGAATTTCTCACCACCTGTACTTCTATGAACGCCTGCAATCACTGCAATAAATTGTCTATGATCGCGTGGAAACTTCGCTTTTATAAGTATTTAGTATTAAGTAATTTGATCTTCAAATTACACAAATTGAAATATGCCCAGACATCAGATCCCTGCCCTGATCTACATAAAATGACTGACATTTATAAATTATATAATAATATTCTGTCTGAGCAAAACTACGACAGATGTCCCAATATATAGCAAGCAGTGTGTAAGGTAAATATAATAAACTGTAGCCATTGCTACTGTTTTTATCACATGGGATCATTTTGTTTACAATGATCGGTTCATTTGAAAGCTTTTCTAAATACTCGTGATGGAAACAAATGGGTAATAGAAGTACATGACTTTTGTAAATGTCGATTTTAATACGCCCCAAAAAGCTACAAATAACAACCAGTTATTTATTTCGCGTGGTGTAAATAGAGCATTTTGTTATGAATAATTGAATGATAATGCTAGTACCACCGTAGATATCTATCCCGAACTACCAAACCGGTAATTACGCAATGTACAACTTACCAAGAAGAGCCTTCAGGTATAAACAACAACATGCCAGGAGTGTGTTATCAGATGGAGTCGGTTCGTGATCGGAGAGAGACAAAAATAGAACGAATTAATCGTTAACATCAAAAATATACGCTACCAAATCGATCGCTACGAAAAGCAAACACTTCAAGGCTAGTTTCGAGACTTAAAACGCCAGGAAAAGTGTCTTAAAAATAGCTTTTTTCTTACCGGGGGTAACAATAACCATAAAGTAATCACTCGATCGTTGAGCCAGCGAAACCACCGCGGCCGCAACAACAACAGAGGCATTGTCGGACCCATGAGGACGATGGCGCCGAAAAGTGCAGCTAAATACAGAGCGAGAGCGTAAAATAGCCCTCCAGCCAAGTTTCTTAGCATTTTGAAGATGCTATTCAGATCGGTTTTGAAAATACAAGCACCGATCAGAAAGCGCAAGAGAGCAAAAAGCGTGACATGTGACACCCCAAGGTTGCAGCTGGATTATAAAGCGCGCAGGCTCGCATACCAAGCATGCAGTGTATCCTGGGTACTTTGGTGCTCCCGTTACTGATCCCCTCAGAGATCAGACAGCGGCCCAATTTGAACGATTTAAAACCTCTTTGCACAGGAAAGATTATAAAGAAATAATGATCATTTAAGTTTTTATAGCATTTTATTCTTACAGGTAATTTAGTAGTTCTATAGTTAAAACTTTTAGTTTAATAATCACGACTCTTAGGAAGACCATAACATTGTATGATAGGATATTCGTGAGTAAATAAAGATTGATGATGATGATGATGATGGGCTATTGCATTAAATATCCGTACCCCCCCCCTTTTTTGTGTTGATCGAGAAGCTATTCGTCAGACTTTAGTAGAGAGGTCACTAAGCCTTACCTTTCGCCGACTTGTTCATGTGACAATCGTCGTTCGCGTTATTTCAGATAAAATTTGGGCAAAAGATCAGAGATTCATCGTGCAGACTTTCTTGCCAAAAACATCAGTTTTTCTTGATTCTCTGGTTGTCTTCGGTGTAAATGTCTTCGGTGTTCATTTAAGTACACAGATATAAGCGTTTATGGCTCCGTCAATTCCAACCCCCTCTCAATAAGCCCCCCCCCCCCCTTCTTGAGGCCTAAAACTTAAATAGCCCGGGGGGGGGGGGGTTAATAGCGCTTTTACGGCAGTAATATGGTTCACCATCAATAAATCTACACAGTTACTCCTATTTACACGGCACTAATAATTTTTTTCAAAAGTACACGGTTACATATCATCGCCGCGTAAACGGAAGGCATAACCGTATAGAAAACGATACACCACAAGTGAAACCATGTTTGTGTAAACAAGGCCTACGATTAGAGCGCCTTTCAACAATTGAGTAGTAAAACCAACCAAAGTAATCACTCTGGCCAAATTCACAACAGACGAAAACAAAACAAAACAAGGAACCTGAATCAGAATTTGAAGCAAATACATGTAACCGGCACCAAGCATGGGAAAACAGGTACGACCAAGTCGCGAGATTTACGAGATTGTGCTACGCTCAGTACTAGCTTCTGTTTCTCACCATTTGCATGGTGATTTCGTTCTTCTAATCAGTGACTTGACGTCGATCTCCTTTAGTTTTTTACATGACAACAACAATAACAACAACCTATACTTTTGCTCAAAGATAGAAAAATGTGAAAATTGAAAACACACCATATATAGTATAACATTGAAAAATAAAAAAATAATAATATTATTATTAATAATAACAATTTATTATTAATAAATTTATTGGACAATTTAGCCCATGAGGACAGGGAAAATAATGGCAAGATAATTTATTTTTGATGGCCTACTCTCCAGGAGGAACATTTATGGGCCAAAGTAAATATCGCAAATCCTCGAATAAGCTCCTGGGGCGCTTAATTATTTCAAATTTAGGATAAGGCAGGGGGCGCTTATTCGAGGGAGGTGTTTATTTTATTTTTCCCAAATCTTGGCCATACAGACAGTCATTTATTTTTGTAATATAACATGTGCGTGTAAACTGAACAACAATTAACCTGAGTATAATATACAAAGCTGTACCTATTAGTTCTAATAGCGGCACTCTTGCTGTTTGTTATTATTTTCAGTTCGCCGAACATGTTCACAAACTGTGAGTGAAACGTGCAAATCTGTTATTAATATAGTTAAGTCAAGAGTAGTTCAACTTTGATTCTGAATTACCGATGATTATTAATCCCAGAAAAAAAAACAGAGGGTGAGGCGAGGGGTGCTTATTCGAGGGGGAGCGCTTATTTCAAATTTTAGCCGATAGGAGGGGCGCTAATATTCGAGAGGGGGGGGCACTTATTTGAGGATTTACGGTAAGATTACTTAACGGTATTATACAAAAATTAAATTAAAGTCGAACCTCTGCTAATTATAACGGACACCTCCTGCATGTAGGCGGACACCTCTCGTAAATGGACACTTAGTCATGTCCCCAGCTACATACAAACACTACATTTTTAACCTCCCCATAAGTGGACACCTCTCTTAATTAAGCGGACACTTCTTCTGGCCCAAGGGTGACTCTGCTTACGGCTCTGAGGTTTGACTGTATGCAGACTTGAGCTACACACGAATCGTGTATATTCAAATTGGCCAAGCACACATGACAAATGTAGGCCTATGTTGCCTAGTAACTGCATCACGCTCGCGCAATGTGGCCAAACCCCTGACAGCACAGTCAGAAATAAATAAATAGATAAACAAACAACCGTACATGTAAACTCCACACAAAACTTGATTCCGCCTCATGATCAGCTCTTTGGGCAGACAAAATCGTGACCTTGATCGCTTCGCGAAGAATAAATTATTTTAGAAGAATTTGGATTTTTTTTTCAAAATTATTACTCGCTGGCAAAAAAAAATCATGGCAATAATGTTGTGAGGGGGGGCACAGGGGGGGGGGGGTCTGAACTTCCCACTTCCTGTACATTTTACTCCTACAATTGAATCCCGCTATTTCGAACACTCAAGGGGAACAAAAAAAACAGTTCAAGATAGCGGGGAGTTTGAAATAGCCGATAGTATTAATGACTGAAAAACAAGGGCAAGGTTGAAAAACAAGGATTATTGGGTTTGAGTTCGAGAAAAACAGGGATTGGGTTTGAGTTCGAGATAGTGGGGTGCTCGAGATATATAACCGAGTTCGAGAGAGCGAGATTCAACTGTATTTCTCCCAGTTCCCACCACCTTTTACTCTCAGGTCCCCCGTCCCCCTGTCTCCCCTCCCACACTGTTTCAAGCTCTAATTCACACTTGTTTCCTTCCAATGGCAAATTGTTGACCGACAATGTCTCTGCATCATGAATGTGCCTACCTGCAAAAGCACTCAGATACATGTTGTCTCCTGTGACAAGATACGATCTATTCGTTCCGAACTCCACAGTTGAACAGGCAAGAGTCTTGCACACAACAGCGCCGACAAGCTCATCAAACAGCATTGGTGACCTCTCAAGAGGGCACTAAAACATTCATTAACTTGATGAATAGTTCCATTTGCGAATAACGTTGCACTTGGCATTAAAATAATTAGCACAGAAAGTGCCGATTTAGGTTAAACAACAAAATAAAACACAATCTTTTGACTGCGACTTAGCCACCGCCCAATTTTGAGATAAGCATGCGCTGAACCCGCAACTGCGTAACAGGTATAGTGCGGGCTCAAATATTAACATCTCCACCGACAGATTTCCTGCTCACTCGATTCTCACTACCAGATTCTCACTACCAGATTCTCACTACCAGATTAGTATGGCTGCCTACGTCAGCAATTATTTTATTATGGAGGGGTCAAAATAAAAATGCCAACATACACATATAATGAACGATGCATTCAATAAAACAATAATTATTATTAGTAAAAATCTACTAGTATACTAATGCAAATGAGACACTCTGATTGGCTGAGCTACTCGTACACTATCAGCCATTAGTGTGCAGTGGCTGGAGGTCGTCTACAAAATTGCGGTTTCTTCTTGTTTCTCCGAAGTTTCGGAAGAAGAGTTAGAGTTAATACTGGACAACTGTTATGATTTTTACTAAAACAATTAGATTATTCGCTCTCAATTTCATATGATGTGATAGTTGATTCGGCCTACGGCCTCATCAACTATCACATCATAGAAATCTCGAGCTCATAATCTAATTGTTTAAATTATTCAAGATAAATGCCATTGAAGTACGGACAATCGCATTAGTAAGTAGCCTGATTCTCAGACGGTCCGAAGGTCTGAGAATCAGGCCGGCGATATCAGCTGATTTATTAGTATGGGCAATTTTATAATGCATGCATGGCTCTGAACGCAGGTGGTGCATGATGGTACCAGCCGTGTCGATGAACACCACTGGGAGATTTCATTTTAGCCGCTGAATCGCTATAAACTTCGAACACTTCTCCAAGAAACAAGGCTTCGACGCGGCCTGTTTCAGATATCAGAGTAATACGTTCTAACGCGTCAATTCAATCAATCGCCAAATGCATTGCTAATTTTAAATACCCCGGGATGATAACGTTGTACATTTAATCGCGCAACTAGCTCGGCGATCGGCCGGCTGGAATTGAGGTGAAAATTTCGCGGTACTGCTCTATATAAAGTTACACTTGTGGCCCAGCTTCTAAAAGAAGGATAAACTTACCTAATAGTGCCTGATCAGTGATTCATTTACAGTCAGTGACGACACAACCATGAAAGAAATACAAAATGAAACATGTCGTGATCGAAATATATTCATAAACAAAATGATCTTGGGTACTAAATGAAAACATCATAGAGCAAAGAGTAGTAGTGCGATGGCGATGGTTTTCTTAGACTTAGTATACTAAGAAACCTAGGATAGAAAATAAAGACAAATACAGCGTAGATGTTCTTACCGTTGGAAGAATAAGCCACCACACCATGAGTCGGTCATTAATCCAACGAAACAACCTTGGTCGTAGCCATAACAGTATTAGAGTAGGGCCCATAATGGATATAGGAGAGAGCAAGGCAGTATAGCTGCATATTGCGAAGAAAACGATGCCTTTAAACAGTCGTTTTGTAATCATGGTCGTTCGCCTCAAGCGCTTGCTCCGGGTACAGAGATCAGAACCTGACAACTTACCACCTAAAGAAGAGTGGCGTTACGTGACTGAGAACATTTGAATATTGAGCAAGAATCAAATTACTCGCGAAATTATGCGCGGTCGCTCCGTGAAAATAGTTTCTCTTTGTTTTTCATTGGTTTAGTTAACAATACCGTCATTTAAAGGGCTTTGGTAAATTTAAATTGGTAAATATAAACATGTAAAATTTTACCTTTTAAAAGGAAACAATCTGTGATTTAAACATATCGTCAGCATGTACAGTATGTTGCCCCATAGTCCCGTGGAGGGACTATGGTTGCCCCTATAAATCCGTCCGGACGGGTCCTTGGTCCAGACGCCCTAGTCTCCTACGCAGCCGTCGTATTTGTGTCGTCACGCAGCGAAGACATCCCCGTTTATCGTGTAATTTTTCGATAGGAAACGAAGTTTTAATAATAACTAACCCATCCGAAGATTTATTGATTTGTTTATTATCAGGGGCGTTCCTAGGCATTTTCCGTTTGTAAGCCTTGGTGGAGCATACATTTAACAATTATTCCATGAGCCCGCGTTGGATACGAGATGATAGACGAGCGCGTAGCGCGAGTTGGCTATAATCATCTCGTATCCAACAAGGGCGAATGGAATAATTGTTTTATTAAAAACTTTAGTAACTTTAGGGAAAACTTCGATATTACTTTTTAAAGAAGACTATAAATCGACGGAGTGATTTTTCAGTGCGATTAAATGAAGCATGATTTGTATGAAAACGGCGGCAAACGTCCGGCGACCGGCGCTGTCTTCGGTTTGTTCGGTAAACAAGCTGAATGAAAATAGAGCTGCAAGACTGAATTTTCTTCGGATTAATATTCGCTGTTTCTTCTAAAGTTTCGTATATTCTGGAAAATTGTGCAAATGTGGAGCTGAACATTTTTCATTTTACAAGTTGAACTGATGGACAGCTGAACGGGTTGTTTATACGGCGAGCAAATCGTGCACGTCTGCAGAATTGTGTTGAGACGAGCGAAACTGAGCCAGTTGAAATCAAGTTCACTGAAGTAAAGAGCAAAGGAAAGAGTCAATATCTACATGGATGGAGAGAAAAAGAGTGACCTTCCAAGATAATTTCACTGTGAAGTGATCCGGCTTCGATTGTACCATCACTGACCAACGCTTGACGAACTGTGATATTGTTTTCAATGCTTCGTCTCTGATGGATATTTATTGTGCTGATTTTAAAAGCTTAGTCCAGCTGGAATTAACAAGCCTCTTCGAAATACAAGGTAACAATACTGAATAGGTTAAGCTTAAATTTGTAGTGTAATTCATTCATTTTGAACGAATTTGTGAAGATCTGTATTGGTTTCCGGACTTTCCCGTAAATTGTTTCAGGCTTCCTTTTATAAATAGTGCTCGTTCAGTTGTATTTGTTGTACAATTACAAGCATTTCCCATTAAATATTTCATTCCAAACTTTGCTGCATTTTCTAGCAGTTTTGTTACTTCGTCTTCAGTCAATTCTGCCGTGAAACAATTTTCTCCGGCGGCCATTGTTCCTTGGAGAGAGAAAAAATTCAGCTCTCTTTCTCGCCGATGCGTTCATGGTATAATGGCTCATATCCCATGGACTCTAAGCCAATCAAAACTCTAGAAATGCATTATCCAATGGTTCAGTTTTTAATAATGACAGATATTGAGGGGGATACAATCCCGGAGATACAATATGGTTAGCGCCCATTTGGAGCGCCGAAGGCGCGAAATGCTAGGGCGTCCGGGGGAAATCCCCCGGAAAATTTTGAAAATTTAAGTACTCTGAGATGCAATCTGGTGCAAATTTGGCAAATGCCCCCATGCAGTTGTGGTTGTGGTCAAAGAAATAACATTAATGACCTGACTAGCGACACATTGGTTGCAAACATATCTGAAATCTTGGTGGAACTCAAAGAAATTCGAAAGCTAGTCGTCTGTTCTTTTTGACGCCAAATTCGCGAATCACGGCTTCTACATCAATGAGCATGTCTCTGTACGCATGCATCAGGGCAAGTGCTGCGAGTCGATCTGTTTTCATCGTTGAACGTAGTACGTCTTCACTCTCCGCATCGTGCTAAAAGAGCGTTCGGGGATAGCTGTTGACACTGGCATTGTCAGGAGGATGGTAATAATTGTGACCACGTTGGGATATAGGTCCGGACAAAGTTAATAGAGGGAAATGGTTATGAAGCCCGGCAAACTTCAAAGGAGCAAACAAAGAAGCCAATATTTATGTTGGAAGGTCCATGACCGTGCACATCTTTTGTTTTGCGCTCATACACTATGCATGAATTACGAAACCGAAACGTTTCTATTGGTTAGTTGCTTGAACACACGTAATCACCTATTGTATTTGTCAGGTTTTGTGCACGGTCAACCCCCAAAATAGCGAACAAAAACATATAACAAAGAACTTTGCCGGGCTTCATAACCATTTCCCTCTATTAACTATGGTCCGCATTACCGTGCTGGAGTGTCTCTGTGAGTGTCACTGGTTTTTCATCAGTTGCATGAGACCACTTTGTTTGCCACCTCAAAATTTCATTGTCAAAGCGGCGGGCCTAAAGTACAGGTCACAGGTCATAGGTAAGGTCACAGGTCACCCTAAGGCTAGCCCTAACCTAACTCTAAAGCTAATCCTAACCTAACCTGCGACCAGGCCAATTTTTTCGCGATCCTTACATTCTCTTTACGGATGTCGCGCTAAGACGAAGAGTAAAAGAGAGCGCGGAAAAATTCGCCTGATACTCAGGTTAATCCTAACCCTAACCCTAACCCTAAGGCTAACCCTAATGTTAGGGTTAGGGTTAGGGTTAGGGTTAGGATTAGCTTTAGAGTTAGGTTAGGGCTAGCCTTAGGGTGACCTGTGACTCTGACCTGTGAAATGTGACCTGTACTTTAGCCCTGCCCCGTTCGCGCCCTTGTCAAAATCTTTCTTCTCTGAAAGATCGCGGTAGGTTTCATAAAGCTTATCTTGTATTCCGCTGTTGAAAGCGTTCAGCTTTGCTGGAACAAGATATTGTCCTAAGAAAAGATCCTCTTGCAACAGAAGCCTATCATTTAGTTCCTGTACGAGGTGATCGACCAAAGGAAAATACACGGCTCTTTACCAGTACATCTCTGGCGTTTCTACCGGAAGGCGCGGAATGTTCTTGTTCTTTCACCTACACCAATGAGTTGGAAAGCCCTGGTTTTAGTATTTACAACTTGACATTAGGAACGAAAAATCGATAATACGCACCAAAGAAGAGAATATTCGAGTTCCGATTGCCGTCTGTGGCTCAAAAACGTCTGTGCTCCCTATTCACTCTGTGTTGCTGACGTCCTGCTGTTCGAGGTATCCTTGGTTCAATGTCAACGTCGGCTGCCAGCTGTTTTCCTCGCTCATTCCTCAGCTCTTTCCAAACTGAGGGATCATTTCTCTCTGCTTTCATGAATGACATTTATCAGGGACACCACACTTGCTTCTTTCGCTGCTTCAATATTAAGATCTACATTCTTTCCTTGAAGCATCTTTGATAAGGAGACTGTGTTAGAAAGAACATGCTCAGTAGCACAAAGGGCGATGATGAAATCAATATAACATTTGCCTGTAAACAACAACATACACTCTTTTTTTATAAGAACGTCTAATTTTCGAGCTGAGGCTGAACCAAGACCGAATGTTCTTATTATTTGGGCGATTTCAGCCTGAAAACGTTCTTACCCCATGTTCTTAGGTTACATGGTATAAAATTTCACACATGAAAAAAGATTCGAACGTGACCATGAAAATGGTATTAACATTTTATGTGATAGAAACTCATGTTGTTACTATAAAAAATGTGCATTCAAGTATTTTGAGCTGATATGAACTGCTTATTCACTGAGATATTTGAAATGTTACTTTTTTTAACTTTATGAAAGGATTACTCCCATACTGGAATATTGTATTTAGTGCTCGATGCAAGAAACAAGTGAATAAAAATGTTCTTAATAGCTAAGTCTCAACCTGCCTATGTTCTTAGCATGTTCTTAAAATTTTGGTCAATCTCAGGCTCAAAGTTCTTATAAAAAAGGTTCTTATAAAAAAAAGAGTGTAACCTGAGTATAATATACAAATTAAAGCTGTACCTATAGTTCTAATAGCGGCACTCTTGATATTTGTTATTATTTTCAGTTTGCAGAACATGTTCACAGACTGAAACGTGCAAATGTAATAGTTCAGTCAAGAGTAGTTCAACTTTGATTCAGAATTACTGATGATTATATCTCAGAATAAAACAGAGGGTGAGGGGAGGGGTGTTTATTCGAGGGGGAGCGCTTATTTCAAATTTTGGCCAATAGGGGGGGCGCTTATTCGAGAGGGGGGGCACTTATTTGAAGATTTACGGTAAGTTTACAATAAATTTACGTATTAAGGCGGGGGTACACGTGAATTTCAATAAAATTTTAAGAGGTTTAAAGAAGGGATAGAAGGAAAAAAAAAAATTTAGAACACCAACAGACAGTTGATACCCACGCGGGTGCTCTTGCGTGGTTATCAACTGTCGTCAATTGTCAATCTACTAATTTTTAACTTCAAATTCTAATTTTAAAACTACATCAAATCTCAATATTTTTTATTTCCCTAAATTTTACAACTCCTTTGAGAAAAATTATCTCCTCCCAAATATACCCAAAAATCACCCAAAAATTTACAAAACACCCCATAACATAGATTAATGAGATGAGCAGAGGGTTTTTGGATTGCTTGAAACGCGAACGAGATATTTCCATTAAACCCATGTTAAGTGGCGGAAAAATGGCATTCATGTGTACCCCCGCCTTAACGGTATTATACAAAATAAAATTATAGTCGAACCTCCCATAGGCGGACACCTCTCGTAAACGGACACTTGGTCATGTCCCCAGCTACATACAAACACAACATTTTTAACCCCCATAAGTGGACACCTCTCTTAAGGCGGGATTCTACCTGAATGCCATTTTTCCGCCACTTAACATGGGTTTAATGGAAATATCTCGTTCGCGTTTCAAGCAATCCAAAAACTCTCCACTCATCCCATGAATCTATGTTATGGGGTGTTTTGTAAATTTTGGGGTGATTTTTGGGTATTTTGGGGAGGAAATAGTTTTTCTCAAAGGAGTTGTAAAATTTAGGGAAATAAGAAATATTGAAGATTTAATGTAGTTTTAAAATTAGAATTTGAAGTTAAAAATTAGTAGATTGACAATTGACGACAGTTGATAACCACGCAAGAGCACCCGCGTGGAACTGTCTGTTGGAGTTCCAAAATTTTTTTTCCCTTCTATCCCTTCTTTAAACCTCTTAAAATTTCATTGAAATTCAGGTAGAATTCCCCTTAAGCGGACACTTCTTCTGGCCCCAAGTGTGTCTGCTTACGGGAGGTTCAACTGTATGCATGACTTGAGCTACACACAAATCATGTATATTCAAATTGGCCAAGCACACATGACAAATGTAGGTCTATGTTGCCTAGTAACTACATCACGCTCACGCAATGTAGCCAAACCCCACAGTCAGAAATAAATAAATAAACAAACAAACAACCGTACATGTAAATTCCACACGAAACTTGATCCCGCCTGAACTCTTTGGGCAGACAAAATCATGACCTTGATCGCTTCGCGAAGAATAAATTATTTTGGAAGAATTTGGATTTATTTTTTCAAATATTATTGTACTCGCTGGCAAAAAAAATCATGACAATAATGTTGTGAGGGGGGACAGGAGGGGGGGGGGGGGGTGTCGGAACTTCCCACTTCCGATTCAACTGTATTTCTCCCAGTTCCCACCACCTTTTACACTCAGGTGCCCGTCCCCCTGTCTCCCCTCCCACACTGTTTCAAGTGTTGCGAATTTAGATCCCCAGTTTATGGCTGCCTACGGCAGCCATACTAATCTGGTAGTGAGAAACCGAGTAGCAGGAAATCTGTCGGTGGAGATGTTAATATTTGAGCCCGCACCATAGCTGTTACCCGTTGCGGGTTCAGCGCATGCGCATTTCAAAATTGGGCGGTGGCTAAGTTGCAGTCGAAAGATTGTGTTTTATTTGGCAGACAGCTGTAAGCTGTTGTTTAAGGTTATTCCTTAGTATCAGAAGCTTATCACCTAGGTGATAAGCTTCTGTTAGTATTGCATTGCGCATCCTTACTGCGCATGATTTGTATAGGTAATCGCATGGGGCCGAGTATATCACGCGTGTTTTCAGAAGTTGCAGAAATTGCCCGAGTCGCGCAGCGACAAGGGCAATTTCTGCAACTTCTGAAAACACAAGTGATATTAATCCTTAATTTTACGAGGAAACATGCGATTACTTGTTTATAACATAGAGGGCAAAATTTTCGGAAAACATTCAAAGCGCCGCGAAGCTAAATTCAGCCGCGGCGGAACGAACTGATATTCCTTCCAAAAATCACACAGAAACACAGGAAGATCAAGCAAACCCTTACGTTCAGAACAGGGTAACGTTGACTGTTATGTAAATCTTAAGAGAAAATTGTAAGTCGTGAAAATAAAAAAAATAACAAGCTTGCAATCAAGCCAAGTAAAATGTAATTTTATTCACCTGTTTGCATGTTTTGAAGCCGGCTGTCCGCTGCGAGCTGCTTGACATGTCAATCCTACATCGATAAAACCGCGAGCAAACGACGAGTCCAAACAAACTTGTAGAGGTAATCTATCCGGTTTAATTTGACCTTCTTCTTTCTTGGAACAAACTCTGTGATCTTTTATACTCTGGGTTGCACACGATGAAGCCCGTATTTAACAGAGGTGAAGCGAAGAAGTCAGTTGGCAGCCATGAATGAATTTCGTCGCAAACTGTCTAGCTGATGCAAGTTTTCTAGTTTTCAACTGAAATAATCTTCTGTTGCTTCGAGTGAAACACTGAGATTCAGCTTTCGGAATTTCGTTTCAAGCTATCACACGGTTTCCGTTCCTTTTTCATCAAATAACTCGGGAAACTGAAGTCAAACTCCGAAGCGACGTACAAGCGAGCGCTGTGTTTGAAAATTCTGCTCAAAATCCCGCCGTCAAGAATCCAACTGAGTGCAGCGCGCTCAGCCAATTAGGAGCGAGGAATTTTGCCGCTCGACCAATCAGGATCAAGTAATTTTGCCCCGGGCAAACCAAAATTAATGAAAAATGCCCTCTGTCTCAGCCAATCAGCATTCAGTAATTTTGCCCTCTATGTTATAAGTATAGGTAATCGCATGGGGCCGAGTAAAATTAAGGATTAATATCACGCGTGTTTTCAGAAGTTGCAGAAATTGCCCGAGTCGCGCAGCGACAAGGGCAATTTCTGCAACTTCTGAAAACACAAGTGATATTAATCCTTAATTTTACGAGGAAACATGCGATTACTTGTTTATGACATAGAGGGCAAAATTTTCAAAGCGCCGCGAAGCTAAATTCAGCCGCGGCGGAACGAACTGATATTCCTTCCAAAAATCACGCAGAATCACAGGAAGATCAAGCAAACCCTTACGTTCAGAACAGGGTAACGTTGACTGTCATGTAAATCTTAAGAGAAAATTGTAAGTCATGAAAATAAATAAAATAACAAGCTTGCAATCAAGCCAAGTAAAACGTAATTTTATTCACCTGTTTGCATGTTTTGAAGCCGGCTTTCCGCTGCGAGCTGCTTGAGTAGAACGGAAAGGGGTATTCTGGGACAAAAATGAGACATTTTAATTATAAATTAGTGAAATTGTCTCGCTCGCTCGCTCACTCGACAATTTCACTAATTTATAATTAAAATGTCTCATTTTTGTCCCAGAAACTCCCCTTTCCGTTCTACTATCCATTCTAATCTATTCTGACAAATAACAAAAATAAATAAAAAATCTCATCTACTAAAATGGATTATACTACTTTGAAATGTAAGAATTTAACTAAAATTTGCAAAGAACGTAAAATCAAATATGCAACAAAGATGAGAAAACAAGAAATGATTGAAATTTTGAAATGGAATGATGAGAATAACACAGTAAAAATTCATTTTTTAGCAAGAAAAAGAATCATAGATTATATGAATAAATATAGAGATACTGAAAGTTCGAGAGAAAAAGCGAGAGAATGTTCAAAACGTTGGAGAATAAATAATCCTGAAAAAGCGAGAGAAAATTGGATAAAGTTTACAACAGAATATAAGTCGAAGACTGAACGAAGTGAGAACCCTGCTGAGAATGATTCAGAAACTATTAATATTTGAAAAAATAATTTAATTTTTTTTCTTTCAATTTTGAAAGAAAAAAAAGTTTCTCACTTCGTTCAGTCTTCGACTTACTTTGGAATTGCATAATGGCCCAGGCAAGAGTTGAGATACCATCTTCACGAATATATCTTTTATCATCATTTGCACTTAAAGCTATTTTATTAATTTCTTCAGTAAATAATTCATGTTTATGAGATCTAATAACATTCATTTTTCTCATTTGTTTTATTCCACTGAAAAGACAATCTTCAAAATCTTTAAAGCAAAGATATTTATCTATAACTGATTTTTTTATTCCTTTTGATTTTTTATTTTCTTTTCCAGAAAATAATTTATAAGAATAAAGTTTTGGTCTAAGTCCAGCAAATTTTTTAATGATTTTTCCACAAGCTTCATCTTTCATCATTCCA
Organism: Desmophyllum pertusum; assembly: GCA_029204205.1. Lineage (NCBI taxonomy): Eukaryota > Metazoa > Cnidaria > Anthozoa > Scleractinia > Caryophylliidae > Desmophyllum > Desmophyllum pertusum. Next base: position 560,963 of record MU827317.1, read on the forward strand.
ATTACTTTTTTGTTTTTCCCCTGAATTCCAGAAGGATGATCTTTTGGAAAACCTGAAGTATCAAATTTTGTTTCTACATCACCTTCTATATCTTTGTTAAAGTCATATGTTTCAATTTCATACATCAGAGAATCAGTATCGGTAAATAATAGTTTTGCTTTATTTAAATATTTCTTTTTGATATATTCATAATGAAAGTCAAACATCAGAGTTTTTGAAATTTCAAGAATACTCATTCCACAATAAATTGGTTTATTAAAAACCAATTTTATTCTTTTCATATGTATTGCAATCAAGTTTTCATCAAAAATTGTTAAATGATCGAAATTCTGTTTTGCAGATAATTTCTTTGCTATTTCTCTATCACTTATTAATTTTATATCTACTCTTTTTCTTATATTTTCCATTGTTTTTCCAAATACTGAATTATTCATTAATTTGAAAAAATCTTTTTCAAAATCATTTTTTGCATTGGTTCTTAATTTTATGTTTTTATCGATATAACTTTTCATCCATGGTTTTTCAGAAAAAGATATTCCACGATGAATTTTTTTCAATTTCATACCGAGAGAAAGATATTGTTTCAAATTTTTATGATGAATAACATATTTATTTTTATTCCAAAGATTAGGTACTAATTTTTCTACTTTATTACAAATAAGTCTTTCAGGGGCAAGTGGATAATCATTATGTAAATCATGAAGTTCAACTGGATATTCTAAATCAACTTCAAGAATGCAAGGAATGTTTTTCCAATTTTCTAAATCATCTAAGCTCATGCACTTGAAATCACTAACAGGAAGATTTTCACTCATTGCCCAGGCATAAAGGCTGTTTGCATCTAAATAGGTAATGAATTTTGATTTTAAATTTGGATTATATTCTTCTTTCATATATTTATTATTTGCTTGACTATATCTATTTGAAATCATTGAAATTCCTCCACGAGTTCCTTTTTCAAACATCAGCAACATATCAATATCGGTTAATAATTCAAGTTTAATTTTTGATTCTTTCAAAACAGCATCCCAAGAAAGTCCAGGAGAAGTGTAATACCAAGCGTGATCAAGACTATAGTTTTCAAGACAAACATTTCTGAATTCTTCAAAAACATCAGCGAGTAAAAGAACATCAGATTTCAAATAAAGATCGTGATATTCACCCATATTTTTTATTTTAAATTCTTTCCAAACTTTTTTGCGTGTGAATAATCTTCATCACTTATATCACTTTCATTTAGTTTTGAATAAAATTCTTCTTTGAAGGTAATTCAATTTCTTCAAATTTTTCAATGCAACTCATATATTCATAAGGATAAATACCTTTTCTTGAAACTAATTCAATATTTTCGAGAAAAACTTTTTTGTTTCTTTCAGTTTTTCATTTCCAGATTTTGTTAAATTCACAACCAAGTTATCGAGAGAAGAAGCCATAAATTTTAAACTATCAATAAACCGGAGTTCATGAAAAATCTTTTTTTCATTTTTATCTTTATCTAAATATGTTCCCACTTCTATATTTTTACTGAAACTAATATATTTTTCTTCATTATTTGGAATACATTTTATAGTGGCTTTACTATCATCTTCTTCACTTTTTGCAAGATTTTTAATAATTAAATGAGAATCATATCCAGATAAATTATGAAGCACAATTGGAGTAAATTTTGGTTTTCTGAATTTAAGGTTACATTCTTTATGAGCTGCTCCACGATATTTTCCAGTGAAATGACAGTGATCTCTAACTTTATTCTCACTTCGTTCAGTCTTCGACTTTTCTGAATCAAGTAAATTCTCACATATCCAACATTTTTCAGATTTTTTAAAATCTTTCCAATCTTCTTCTGTCATAATTATCTTTTTTGAAAAATTAAATTTTTTATGAATTTCTTTTATATCTTTTTCAAGCATATCAACAAATATTTGAGATACATCTTCATTCGCTTTTTCCTATAAACCACTGGTTTTTGAGAAAAAAGATTACCAGTCTGGTCATCAAAACATTTAATATAATAACAAAATCCACAAGGTGTATGCTTTTGATATTGTTGACAAAAACTTTTTTCATCTGACTTACAACATCCACTTATTGGTTCAAGCAAACATTCGAAATCAGCATATACAATGAATGGAACTCTTATAGAACGATTGTGATTTTTGAAACTCAATAAACTACCTTCTTCTGGCATTTCAATTTTTACAGCTTTATTATTTGAACAATATTCTTTATGAGTTTCCAGAATATCTTTTCTTGAAAAATGATTTAAACATCTAAAGCAAAAGAATTTTGCTTCATGATGTTTAGAAACTTGCATTGACAATAATCTATTCATATCCTTAATCAGGCAATAGTGCTTCTTTTCATCTTTCTCTATTAGTAATAGATTAATTTCATGCAACCGATTCTCACTTCGTTCAAGTTTCACTTTCTCACTAATTCTCAATGGATATATTTCACTTTCATAGCCAAGCACACTTACTGCTATTTCTTTATTTTGCTTTTCAAACTTTCTTATTTCAGCCAAATCAACAGGGAATTTAATTCCTATCCAATTCAATTCTTCAGATTGAATTTTAAGTTTCTTATCAATTCTTTCAGGATGACTTTCAACAGGATTAAGTGCTCTTGTTATACACCATTTAAAGCATTGGTTATCCTCATTTTTCATATTAATAACAGCTTTTTTATTTGCAATAGATGCTGGAAGTGGAATATAAGATGAACCATTTAATGGTTTAAATTCTGCAATTTGAATATCAAGATATATCACTTGTTGAAATCTCCAATTACTTCCTCTTTTATTAAAATTCTGAATTTTTTCTTTAATGTTTTCAATAAAATTATTATATACTTCAGATTCATTTGTAGCTTCAAGATTACGGACTGTATCTGAATGGAAATAAACATTTAGAATTTCAATAGCGGTTTTGCCGCCAGGTGCGGCTCCACTTGTTAATTCTTGTCTAACCATCTCACAATTTAAAATTACTTTGATTATTGTCTGACGATTTTCTCTCATTATTCTAACTACTTCTCCTTCAGCTTGTTGCATAAACTCAGTTAGACCATATTTTTCAACTCCTTTAATTCTGAATTGTCTCGCAAAACCTCTTAATGCGCTGGCTGATTCTTGAATTTGAAAATGTCTTGATTTATTTATTTCTTCTCGCTGACGCTCAAGCTTCGCTTCTTCTTCTTCAGGACTCGTTATTTTTATTTCTGGAATCGTTTTTCTTAACCCAAGCATCTCTTCTATTTCTCGGATTTCTTTTCTTCTTTTATCTTCTTCTTGTTCGAGAAGTGAATTATCAGGTTTTACATATTTAATCGGTTTTAAAACTGGGGCATGTCTGAGTTCTGGAATTGGTTGATCAAGAATATTAGAATTTTGTCGAATCAAATCAATTAACTCTTGTTTTCTTAATTTTGAATATCTTTTAAGTCCAAGCCGTTTAGCTTCAGCTTTTAACTCAGAAACTTTTTTGTTTTCCATTTTTAATACATGTAAAAAAAAAAAGAATTTTTTGAAAACATAAATTTTTTATTTTTTTATATATATTAAAAATGGAAACACAAACTCTTATTCCTATATCTTCAAAAGAATTCCGAGAAATAGTTAAAGGCTGTGGAGTTAAATATAGAAACAAAATTCCAAGTAAAGAATTAAAAGCAATGTTTGGTTATTGCCCTATTAAAAGAGGAAGAAAAGTAGAAATTTCTGATGAAACTGGGTTTTGCCAGGTTTTCGAAACGACTAAAGAAGCGGCTAAAATTTGTGGAATATCAGATCCTTCTGCAATTAAATATGCATTAGATCATGACAGACATTTTATAACGAGAAGAATAGATAAAAAAAAAATTTATGTGAAAGAAATTAATGCTATTTTTTAGCATTTAAATTAAAATTATTTTGTAAAAAAGATGTTGAAAATATTGAAAGTAAAAAAAAATTTATTTGAGTGAGTGAAAAAAATAAAAAAACTGTTGGCCAACAGAACCTCTCTCGGGATTTTTTTTCTCCTTCTTTCTCACCACTTCTTCCCGAGAGAGGTTTTTATTTTTTTTTTTTTATTTTATTTTATTTTATTTTATTTTTTTTATTTTTTGCCCACCTCCACACCGCTCCTTGAGCGCTTCAATGTTTCACACCTCCATAGTTTGAGGTTGAACCAGCACTTCCACCGCGAACTCCTCGCCAACATGTCAGCCCTTTTTCAAGGTAGTCATCGAACACGGTCAAGCTCTACTCAACAACCAGCCACCATTTTGGGTTTAATTATTTAACGGGCATATATTATAACCGCGGGGGTTAATTATAATATATGCCCGGTGGTGAATTAGATATGATAAGCCCCCGCTTCTTATTATATCTAATCCCCCACACTATATAATATATTTCATCAAGATATATACATCTCTTTTGCTTAAAATTCTTATCATTGTGATGCGCCAAGTGTGAAAAGGAGCGAACGCATGCGCAAAGGTGCATTGTGAAAAATAAAAATATATTCATTCTCATCAGAATGAATATATTAGTGAAGAAAATCATGAAATATCAAAACAAGTTGCGTAATTAAATATTCACAGATCGGCTTTGCCGCGGCTCGGCTCGAGAAATAAACAAAGAAAACCCATTCTGTCTCCGGTTGAATTCAACTCTTAGCTCTTTATGTTTACGAGTGATCCGAGTTTTTTTTGATATTCCCGTTTTATTTCTTCTTTCAAAGCTTCAACGTCGACTTTCTCACCGTTTCTTGTTTCGCTTATCACACGGGATCGCAGCCGGTCTTTCAATGAATGATATTGTTCAACCTCGCGTAAAATCGAGTTGAATTCTGAATCACTTATCGAACCGTCATTCAATGCCTTTGAAATCAACTTGCTGATAGAAAGATGCTTCGCTTCAGCGAGAGAGACGGTCTTTTCATGTTTTGTTATTTTTTTATCAAGCCTTTCACTGCTGAGGATAAACCCAGATGATACTGTACCCATCAGAACAGCAACAGCAGCGAGAGGAGCGCCGGCAATGATACCGATTCCGCTCAGAGAAGCCGCCAGTCCTGACGATGTCAACATAACTGCTAATAATCCTGTGACAGAGGATGAAGTATAAGCAATAGATTTTGCCCTTTTATATTTTTTACAAACTTTCTTATAATGAGAAATTTCATTCTCAAGTTCTTTCTGACAATCACAAATCTTTTTCAATCTGAAGTCACTCAGTCACATCTGGTAGTGTTGGATAAAGTTGTGGAGCGCTTGGAATTATATTTTGATCCGACATTTTAAATGAAATTATATAAATTCAATTTCAAACTTCAAAGGCAAACCATTAAAATCAATCATCTCACTATTCTCATCTGTCACGAATATTCTCATTGAAGATATTTGATTCCTGCTTGTTATTTTTCTCATCACGCTCGAGCTTCGCTCGTAAGTCACTCTTTCGAAAGGTTTTCCAACGATGTCAAAACAACTTAACATGTCGGAAGGCGAACCATTGAATAAATTTTCATATTTATCCAAGAGATCACAATGGATAAAATAATTATTGAATGTGGTAAACCGATTGATTACAGTATTTGTTTGTAATCGTCGATCTTTTTTATCTGTATGTTCAAGTAAAGAAGTCAGGTCACGATCGAAAATAATTTTCCTTTCATGTGGATTTTCGATGAATATTAAACCTTTTTCATCATTGAGTTTGACTTCAACTCTTTCTTTTTCAAATATTTTCTCAAGCGCTTTTCCAAGACTTTCAAGATTATAATTTCCAGGATAAATTTTATATACAGATGCAGTGTTCTGTGAATCGAAAAAAGAGATTTGTCCAATTTGTTTCAAATTATACCAGGAGTTGTAAAGAGAGCAACTGTTCAACCTGATATATTTATATTTCTTAACTACTTCTTTGAAGTGAACTGTGTGATCATTTGAATTTGCAATGATAGTTAAAACAACCATTTTAAGAGAAAACAAAAACATTATTTCATTTTCAATAAAATGGAAATGTTGAAATGGATGCAAACATCAGATGAAGCAAAGAGAATTTCAAGAGATGCTAAAGCAAAAGCCTGGAAAGATTTTAAAAATAAATATCCATACGCAAATATCAGCAAGTTTGAAGCAGAAACAGAGTTTATTGATAAAAAATCAGCAAATGCTGATATTCTTTTCAAAGCGGGTCCAGGTTATCTGAAAAGTGTATCAGGATCAGAACGAAAATATTGGAGTGATGAAATGAAGAATGCACTTGGGGTCGCTCACTTTCCATTGAACTTATTTTCAATAATAATTCTGATAAACCTATACCTGCGGTTAATTTTGAAGAAAATCCAAAAGAAATGGAAGAGAATGAAAAAATAAAATATTTGTTACACCAACTGAATACTTCATTACAAATTTCAGAGAAATTTTCATGGGAACAAAGATTCAACATGAGTCAGGAGGAGAATCGAAGAAATGGTTATCAGGCCCAAATATGTCATATTGGCCTCAACAACTTAACTTTGCATTTTGGTGTGCAACAACAGGATGTGGTATTTCAAGAGATTTGATAAATAAATTACCTGAGCAAATAAAATCATTCTTTTTGTTTCACATTTATTTCACAACGAGAAGAATTCTTTTTGAAATGGGTGGAATTCAGAGTGAAGCTGCCCTTCCCGGAGATCCAACTTTCAGTCAGATAAAAAATAATTATGATATTCCATCTTTCAAAAGAATTTGTGCAGAATTCGGTATTTCTTCGAATACAGATTTTAGATTCAAGAAAGGACGAAATCATGGATTGGGAAGTGTTTTCATTTATATTTCATATTCTGGACCTGAAGCAGTAAATTATCCTTATCCAGGAAGCACCAAGTTCAGTGATGAAGGTGGAACAGCTGAAAAAGGAAATCTTGTCTATTTCATCAGAAATGATAATCCAAAGACAGAAAACCAATTTGATTATTTCATGTTGAATAAATCTGAAGGTCTCACACAATCGGGAATGGCAAGAATAAATCAATCGATTGAAGCATTTGTTTATTGCATTCTCGGTTCACAAGTCAATGTCAGATCATCAATTCTTGGAAATTCAGGAAGTGCAAAAGAAGCTCAACGAGAATTTTTAATTTTAATGGAAGATTCAATCAGACAGCCAGATATATCAAAATCAGTTCAAAGATATGAGTTAGCGATTGATGAAGCAAAAGTCAGACTTGATCTTGCTATTTCTCCCGGAACTTGGCTCATGCCTTCAAATTTATTAATAAATACTCAAAGCACTGTTGGGTATAATAACAATCTGAAAAAAGCAAATGGAGATATGAAACTTGGAGTAAATAATTATGTTAATAAAGAAATTAAAAAAGTCGGAGTTAAGCTGATGAATGGGGGTGAATCAAAAATTAAGAGACCAACTTCTCAACCTTCTGAAATAAAAAAGAGATTTCTTCTGAAAATAAAAAAGTTATGCAAGAAACTTTACCCGATGAAAAAACTTCAACAAATAAACAAACTTCAACAAATGAAAAAACTTCAACAAATAATCATGAAATTTTAAAAGCTGGGTTATTTATTTCAGCGGCAGCCTCAACGTTTGTTTTTTATAGAATGTTGTAATTATTTTTCTCAAAAGAAAAATAATTATTATATCATCGATTACATTTTCTTTTTTATCCCTTCAACCATAAAAACAACAACCCCTAAGATAAGAAGCCAAGCATTTTTACCGAGAAAAGAAATAACTTCTCCAGCTGTCTTAAAGATAAAACTTACAATTGTGCCGATAAGGCCGGGAAGAATATTAGCGAGTTTTTTTCCAAGTTCTTTTAATCCATTTCCAACTCCTTTGGCGACAGATGCTAAACTTTTTGTAAATGAATTCACAATCACTCCAATGGTTGTACCAACTGCAATGAAGACAGCAGCGACTGTAAATCCATATTTTTTGAAAATGTTTTTCACCTTTTCTTTGAGAGAAATACCTTCCTCAAGTTCTTCTCTCTCATTCTCGAGATTATCAATTTCTTCTCTCTTTTCTCAATTATTTTTTCTCTGGCTCTTTCTCTTACTGCTGGTTCTTCATTTTCATCATTTAAAATAATTTCATCTTCTCGAATAGATTCTTGAAGTTCTTCGATATCTTTATCTTTTTGAGCAACAAGAATTTCTCTCTCTGGGCCAAGAGTTTTCATGTCAGTTTTTGACAACTTTGGGTTTAATGTTACATTATCCTTTTAAAAGAAGTGTTTCACCTCCTCTCGGTCCTTTGACAACAACCTTACCAGGATATTTTTCTTTTGAAACTTCAAGGATTAAAAAATTGCTATTTTTCCCATATTCAGGATATTTTTGCATCAAGGTTTGATTTACAATATTTATTTTTACAGAATCTGAATTAAAAACACGTCTTGAAATATTTCCCTCAATAAAAGAAGTTTCAGCGGTTTCAGGTCTTTTTTCTTCTTCTCTGTTCATTGTTGTCATTGCAATTTCTTCACTTGAAGGCCCAGGTGTTGAATGATCAGGTTGAAAAGGATTTGTTGTATCTTCTTCATCATCGTCATCACGATCATCAGTATTTTTTAATAAAGGATCTTCTTCTCCATATTCTTCCATTTTAAATAAAATTATATAAAATGGAAGTCAGTAAAGAAATCAATCCAAATTTTGAACAAAAATTATCAAACTCTCTTAAAGCAGATCGAACAGTCCACAGGGTTACTTTTAATCCAAACAAAGCATCTCCAGGTGAAACATTAAATATTCCAGTTCCAAAATTAAATGATAATTTGGTATTGGTTCCAGGATCTCTTGCGTTGGTTTTTGATGTAGCAGTTAGTGGCCATGCAAATAATTTCCTTGTAAACAATGTATCAAGAGCATTGGTTGACAGATTGACTGTAAAATTTGCTGGAGAAATCTTACAAGATACAGATGGTTATGATTTGTTAAAGTTATATGAAGACCTTTTTTTAACTGATAATGAAAGAAAAAGCATGTTGAGAGAAGGAATTCAATCTGAAGTTCTCTCAAAGATTAGATGCAATTCTGGAGACAAGAAAACTTCAGGAGTTGATAAAGAGAAAAAGTTGAATGAAGTTTATGAAAATAAATATAGAATACCAATAGATCACGAAATTTAAAAGATCATGGAGTTTTTTTCCCAAGAGCTTTAAGCGATGAATTGGTTTTTGAACTAAGGCTTGCACCTGCTGCCAGTGTTGTGAATGGATCTGATCCAACAAGTCTTGGGTATGAATTAAATAACATCCAGCTTGAATATGAAATAATTCATAGTAAAGAACTCGCAGATAAAGCAATTTCAAATTATCAGAATGGGAAGAGATTCATGTATGAACATATCACTCATCACAAGACAATCTCAGTTGCGAAAGGAACAGATTCAATCATCAATGAAAGCATAAATGTTCCGAGAAGATCAATGAAAGGACTTTTGTTATTATTTTACGAGCCATACACAGCAGGAATGAGAGATAGTGAAAAAACATTCAATCCAGATATCACAGAAGTAAAAGTTGTTGTGAATGGAATTCCGAATAAGATTTACAGCCAAGGAATGAAAACGAGAGATCTTTGGGAGGAAATGTTTAGAAGATTCGGGAAAGAGAACTCCTCAATGATTGCAGAAAACTTTTATACTTGGAACAAATTTGGGTTATTTGTTGATCTCAGAAGTCAGAAAGAAAACGATCTTCACGGTTCAGGATTAAGATTGGTTAACACAAAAGAAGGAGTTCAACTTACAATTAACAGGAAAACATCAGGAACAGGAAATGTAAAATGTCATATTTTCATATTATCTGATGCTCAGTTTAACATTGTGAACAGAGAGCTTGAAAGTGTTACTTATTAATTAAATTATTAAAAAATGAATCCTGATAATATTCCATTCAATGCATTAATAGTCGGACCAACAAATTCTGGAAAAACGAGATATTTGGTAAATCTTTTAAGTAATGAATTCAGATTTAAGTTTGATTATATTATACTTCTTTGCCCTACATATATTCATAATAAAACATATGAAAATTTTGCTGAAAATGATAAAGACTTTTATACAATAATTCCAAAGCAAAATGAAATCAATGATTATCTGAAATTTATTAGTTACATATTCGAGGGAACAAATTCATTGATAATTCTTGATGATTGTGCAGCTTCAGAAGATGTAAAAAAGAGAACGAATGAATTAGTAAACTTAGCATTTAGTGCAAGACATAAAGGAATCAGCGTATGGGTTCTAACTCAGCAAATGACGAGTATCACAAAACCTTTTCGTGAAAATATTGCAGCATTGGTCTTATTCTACACTCCATCATCTGCTGATATGAAAAAAATATTTGATAATTATGCAGGAGAGTTAGCCAATGATGAAAAAAATAAAATGATGAAAGATCTTAAAAAAGTTAAATATTCAAATCTTGTTTTCTCCCTGAGACATCCTTATGGTATTAAATTAAATAATTTTTCATTTTAAAATGGAAATAAGTGAAAATGTGAAGCTCGAGCATCAGCGAGAAGAAGATATAACTGACATAATGAATTTACTTGAAGCTGAACCTGAAAATGAATCAAGCAATCGAGAACAGCTCGCAGTTTTAGTTGCAAGTGGGCAAAGTAAAGAGATGATTGGAGTTTATTTAACTCAAGATCAAGTTAAGAGATTATCAGAAAAAGATGTTGAAAAATACTTTAAAAGATATGAAGCTTCATTATCCTCAAAAACTTGTGATGCGATGGTTGATACAATTATTCAGCTTTCATGTAAAGCATTGTCTCATTTTCTTCCTCTTGATAAAGAACGATTATTAAATGATTTGAATGAAAATTTTCTGGTTAAGAGAGAACTCTCTATGATTGCTGGCAGATTGAGTTTGAATTATGGAAAATATATGGCAGCTGTGAGTGCTGCTCTTTTGACTGCTAAGAATTTAAATCTGGAAAAACGAGATGAAGAACCTGAAAAAGAACTTAAGAAAGAACTTGAATAAGAACTTGATAAGAACTTAAGAAAGAACTTGATAAGAACTTGAAAAAATAATTTATTTAATTAAAATGGAAGAGAACAAAGTTAACACAGATGAGAGCAAAGTTAAAAACTCAACAAAAACTGAAGAGAATGAAGAAGCACAGCAAGTTACATCAACTATTAAGAAAACAAAACCAAAAGATCCAGGAAGAGTTGCAGCAGGTAAAAAACTTGTAGAACATAATAAAAAAGTAAGGGAAGCAAAACTTAAAAAAACAGATGCAAACACGAATAAAACTAAAGAGAATAAAACTGAAAATGAAAAAACCTCATCATTATCAATAAATCAAATGATTTCAATAGCTGGTATTACTGTTTCTCTTGTGGGATTATATTATAAGAGAGGAGAGTTAATGAGCTTTGTTAAACAAAAAGAGCGCCAGCGAGACTGAGAGAGAAGCGAAGCTTGAGCGTCAGCGAGAAGTAAACGAAGTTAAAGAAGCGAAGCTCGAGCACCAGCGAGACCCAAAAACTTTGTGAAAAAAATGGATTAAATTAATTTTTTATCAATAAAATGTCTGATAATAAACTTGTAAAAACATTAACTGATGCTGCTACAATAACAGGTATTGCAGCTGGAATGGGGTGGATTGCAAAAAAAGTAATCAAAGAACCAATGACAAATGATCCGAGTTCAAGTTTTATGAATTATTTAAAATTCACGGTAATAATTGCAGCAAGTATAGCAACAAAAAAATATCTTGAAGATCAAAAAATATTACCAAGTTAAAATGTTAAATTTGATTACAAAAGGATCTCTTACTTTTGCTGCTTTTTGCTTATTAATGGAAACAGTTTCGATGATGATTGAAGAAATTGGAGAAATGATAGTTGAAGAAAATCATAGAAGAAATTAATGAACAATGTAAAAAACCTGAAAATGTTTAATATCTTTTAGATATTAAACAAAATGGCAAGCATAGCAATAATGATTGGAGGAGCGATTATCAATGCAACCGCTTTTGTTGGCGGAAGTTATTTAGCAAAATATTTTAGTGATGGATCTGATCCTGAAGAAGAAAAAAAGAGACACGATCTTGCTGTTGAAAAATATCAAGCTGCATATGAGAAGTATGAAGAAAATCGTACAAAATTGTTGGATTGGATTGCGACAAATGACAGAATAAAACATCAAGCAAAACAAAATTTCGAAAACACTGATTATGCCTTGAAGTTATATAACAAGATGCATCACCAGACTGGTGAAACACTTGATTTGAAAGAACCAGAGTTTAGTAATTTTTATAAACCAAGTCAACAGCAGAAGAAGGGAGAAATAATTTACGTTGGAGCATCAGCTTTAGCAATAGGTTTGGCAACAAGTCATTTCTTATAATAAAATGTTAAATAAAAAACTTTCAAATGTTTATTATTCTCCAAAAGGATTTTGGAAGGGATTGGCAGCTGTGAAAAAGTTAGCTCAAGAATCGGGAGTATCAGAAGATATTTCAAAACTCTGGTTGATGAAACAGGCAATCTGGCAGATTTATTTGCCAGCTCCAAAGAATATTCCAAGACCAACTTTTGATGTTCAATCACCAAATTCTGTTCATCAAGCTGATCTTCTTTTCCTTCCTCATGACAAGAAAGGAAGAAAGATTTTCAAATATGCATTAACGGTTGTTGATATCGCAAGCAGATACAAAGCTGCTGAACCTTTGACTTCAAAAGATTCTTTGGAAGTTTCAAAAGCTTTTCAAAAAATTTATAGAAAAACATCATTGAAATGGCCAAATGTTCTTCAAGTTGATCCTGGTCGTGAATTCATGGGTTCAGTCACAAAAGAGATGGCAAATCATAATGTAAGAATAAGAAGAGGAAATGTGAACGTTCACCGTGATCAAGGAATAGTTGAGAGATTTAATCGAACTTTGGGTGAAAGATTATTCAGTTTTCAATATAGCCAAGAAATGAATATGAAATCCGATGAAAGAAGTAAAGAATGGGTTAAAAGGCTTCCAGAAGTTGTAGAAGCATTAAATAATGAGACTACTCGATTGACGGGAAAGAAACCAGTTGATGCTATTAAAGAAAAAATAGTTGATGCAAAGAGTTCAACTTTATATAAAAGACCTGTTGGTTTGAAAGAAAAAAAACTTGATTCTTCAGTGAATGTGAGACATCTATATACTGCTGGTGAACTTGAAGGTGGAGGAAAAAGAGCAACTGACCCGAATTGGTCTATTAAAGTTTTTAATATCGATAGGTCAATAATAAATAAAGGAGAACCTGTTCTCTATTATTTAAAATATGGCCCTAAACGCGGATTCGTTCGTGAAGAATTAATGATAGTTCCAAATGGAACGGTGTTACCTCCAGTTTAACATTTTTATAGACTTTCTGTAAAAATGTTTAAATCAAAATCATTTTTTTTAGTTTTCTTCCTCAAATTCTTCTTCCTGATTTTCTGAAAAAAGAAATAAATCCATTATGCAATTCCAAAATAAACAAATTATTTTTTCAAATATAAATGACTTTTATTTCACTTTCATCAAGATTATATTCTGTATTAAACTTTATCCAATTTTCTCTCGCTTTTTCAGGATTATTTATTCTCCAACGTTTTGAACATTCTCTCGCTTTTTCTCTCGAACTTTCAGTATCTCTATATTTATTCATATAATCTATGATTCTTTTTCTTGCTAAAAAATGAATTTTTTACTGTGTTATTCTCATCATTCCATTTCAAAATTTCAATCATTTCTTGTTTTCTCATCTTTGTTGCATATTTGATTTTACGTTCTTTGCAAATTTTAGTTAAATTCTTACATTTCAAAATAGTATAATCCATTTTTAGTAGATGAGATTTTTTATTTATTTTTGTTAATTGTCAGAATAGATTAGAATGGATAGTAGAACGGAAAGGGGAGTTTCTGGGACAAAAATGAGACATTTTAATTATAAATTAGTGAAATTGTCGAGTGAGCGAGCGAGCGAGACAATTTCACTAATTTATAATTAAAATGTCTCATTTTTGTCCCAGAATACCCCTTTCCGTTCTACTTACTCAGTTACAAACTCGCCATTACAATCCAGTACTTACTGGGTTACAAACTCTCCATTACAATTCAGTAGTTACTGGGTTTCAAACGCCCCATTACAATCCAGTAGTTACTGGGTTACAAACTCGCCATTACAATCCAGTAGTTACTGGGTTACAAAAACGCCATTACAATCCAGTAGTTACTGGGTTACAAACTCGCCATTACAATCCAGTAGTTACTTGGTTACAAACTCGCCATTACAATCCAGTAGTTACTGGGTTACAAACTCGCCATTACAATCCAGTAGTTACTGGGTTACAAACTCACCATTACAATCCAGTAGTTACTGGGTTACAAAAACGCCATTACAATCCAGTAGTTACTGGGTTACAAACTCGCCATTACAATCCAGTAGTTACTGGGTTACAAACTCGCCATTACAATCCAGTAGTTACTGGGTTACAAACTCGCCATTACAATCCAGTAGTTACTGGGTTACAAACTCACCATTACAATCCAGTAGTTACTGGGTTACAAAAACGCCATTACAATCCAGTAGTTACTGGGTTACAAACTCGACATTACAATCCAGTAGTTACTGGGTTACAAACTCGCCATTACAATCCAGCAGTTACTGGGTTACAAACTCACCATTACAATCCAGTAGTTACTGGGTTACAAACTCGCCATTACAATCCAGTAGTTACTGGGTTACAAACTCGCCATTACAATCCAGTAGTTACTGGGTTACACACGCCCCATTACAATCCAATAGTTACTGGGTTACAAACTCGCCATTACAATCCAGTAGTTACTGGGTTGCATTACAATCCAGTAGTTACTGGGTTACATTACAATCCAGTAGTTACTGGGTTACAAACGCCCCATTACAATCCAGTAGTTACTCAGTTACAAACTCGCCATTACAATCCAGTAGTTACTGGGTTACAAACGCCCCATTACAATCCAGTAGTTACTGTGTTACAATCGCCCCATTACAATCCAGTAGTTACTGGGTTACAAACTCGCCATTACAATCCAGTAGTTACTGGGTTGCAAACTCTCCATTACAATCCAGTAGTTACTGTGTTACAATCGCCCCATTACAATCCAGTAGTTACTGGGTTACAAACTCGCCATTACAATCCAGTAGTTACTGGCTTACAAACGCCCCATTACAATCCAGTAGTTACTCAGTTACAAACTCGCCATTACAATCCAGTAGTTACTGGGTTACAAACGCCCCATTACAATCCAGTAGTTACTGTGTTACAATCGCTCCATTACAATCCAGTAGTTACTGGGTTGCAAACTCTCCATTACAATCCAGTAGTTACTGGGTTGCAAACTCTCCATTACAATCCAGTAGTTGCTGGGTAACAACCTCGCCATTACAATCCAGTAGTTACTGGGTTACAAACGTCCCATTACAATCCAGTAGTTCCTGGCTTACATTACAATCCAGTAGTTACTGGGTTACAAACTCGCCATTACAATCCAGGAGTTACTAGGTTACAAACTCACCATTACAATACAGTAGTTACTGAGTTACAAACGCCATATTACAAACCAGTAGTTACTGGGTTACAAACTCGCCATTACAATCCAGTAGTTACTGGGTTACAAACGCCCCATTACAATCCAGTAGTTACTGGGTTACAAACGCCCCATTACAATCCAGTAGTTGCTGGGTAACAACCTCGCCATTACAATCCAGTAGTTACTGGGTTACAAACGTCCCATTACAATCCAGTAGTTCCTGGCTTACATTACAATCCAGTAGTTACTGGGTTACAAACTCGCCATTACAATCCAGGAGTTACTAGGTTACAAACTCACCATTACAATACAGTAGTTACTGAGTTACAAACTCACCATTACAATACAGTAGTTACTGGGTTACAAACGCCCCATTACAATCCAGTAGTTGCTGGGTAACAACCTCGCCATTACAATCCAGTAGTTACTGGGTTACAAACGTCCCATTACAATCCAGTAGTTCCTGGCTTACATTACAATCCAGTAGTTACTGGGTTACAAACTCGCCATTACAATCCAGTATTTACTGGGTTACAAACGCCCCATTACAATCCAGTAGTTACTGGGTTACAGACGCCCCATTACAATCCAGTAGTTACTGGGTTACACACGCCCCATTACAATCCAGTAGTTACTGGGTTACAAACTCGCCATTATAATCCAGTAGTTACTGGGTTGCATTACAATCCAGTAGTTACTGGGTTACATTACAATCCAGTAGTTACTGGGTTACATTACAATCCAGTAGTTACTGGGTTACAAACGCCCCATTACAATCCAGTTGTTACTCAGTTACAAACTCGCCATTACAATCCAGTAGTTACTGGGTTACAAACTCTCCATTACAATTCAGTAGTTACTGGTTTTCAAACGCCCCATTACAATCCAGTAGTTACTGGGTACAAACGCCACATTACAAACCAGTAGTTACTGGGTTACAAAGGCCCCATTACAATCCAGTAGTTACTGGGTTACAAACGCCCCATTACAATCCAGTAGTTACTCAGTTACAAACTCGCCATTACAATCCAGTTGTTACTGGGTTACAAACTCGCCATTACAATCCAGTAGTTACTGGGTTACAAACGCCCCATTACAATCCAGTAGTTACTGGGTTACAAACTCGCCATTGCAATCCAGTAGTTACTAGGTTACAAACTCGCCATTACAATCCAGTAGTTACTGGGTTACAAACGCCCCATTACTAGCCATTAGTTACTGGGTTTCAAACTCGCCATTACAATCCAGTAGTTACTGGGTTACAGACGCCCCATTACAATCCAGTAGTTACTGGGTTACAAACGCCCCATTACAATCCAGTAGTTACTGGGTTACAAACTCGCCATTACAATCCAGTAGTTACTAGGTTACAAACTCGCCATTACAATCCAGTAGTTACTGGGTTACAAACGCCCCATTACAAGCCATTAGTTACTGGGTTTCAAACTCGCCATTACAATCCAGTAGTTACTGGGTTACAAACTCGCCATTACAATCCAGTAGTTACTGGGTTACAGACGCCCCATTACAATCCAGTAGTTACTGGGTTACAAACTCGCCATTACAATCCAGTAGTTACTGGGTTACAAACCTGCCATTACAATCCAGTAGTTACTGGGTTACAAATGCCACATTACAAACCAGTAGTTACTGGGTTTCAAACGCCCCATTACAATCCAGTAGTTACTGGGTTACAAACTCGCCATTACAATCCAGTAGTTACTGGGTTACAAACGCCACATTACAAACCAGTAGTTACTGGGTTATAAAGGCCCCATTACAATCCAGTAGTTACTGGGTTACAAACGTCCCATTACAATCCAGTAGTTCCTGGCTTACATTACAATCCAGTAGTTACTGGGTTACAAACGCCCCATTACAATCCAGTAGTTACTGGGTTACAAACTCGCCATTACAATCCAGTAGTTACTAGGTTACAAACTCGCCGTTATAATCCAGTAGTTACTGGGTTACAAACGCGCCATTACAATCCAGTAGTTACTGGGTTACAAACGCCCCATTACAATCCAGTAGTTACTGGGTTACAAACTCGCCATTACAATCCAGTAGTTACTAGGTTACAAACTCGCCATTACAATCCAGTAGTTACTGGGTTACAAACGCGCCATTACAATCCAGTAGTTACTGGGTTACAAACGCCCCATTACAAGCCATTAGTTACTGGGTTTCAAACTCGCCATTACAATCCAGTAGTTACTGGGTTACAAACTCGCCATTACAATCCAGTAGTTACTGGGTCACAAAGTCGCCATTACAATCCAGTAGTTACTGGGTTACAAACTCGCCATTACAATCCAGTAGTTACTGGGTTACAAACGCCACATTACAAACCAGTAGTTACTGGGTTACAAACGCCCCATTACAATCCAGTAGTTACTGGGTTACAAACTCGCCATTGCAATCCAGTAGTTACTGGGTTGCAAACTCGCCTCTCGTTGAAAAGGTCTTCAATTTCTCATCTAGCCATTTTGCTCGGGCGTAGTTGTAAGTGCCTGTCGCAGACAGAATTGGTCGCATGGCCGGACGCTTTTTATGTGTCTTAGGCAGTCCATAGAGATGGGCTAATCTGGATCCTTTCGGACACAGTAAATCAGCGATGTGCTTGGGAAGAATACTGCGGACTACTAAATCAAGATGTTTTTCTTTATCCAATAAAGGATGGCAATGTTTTGGAGGTCTACCTCTTGCTCTTGGCCTCTGCGAGTCAACCGGTTTAAATTTTGTTGTGTCATTGATAGATGCTTTGGACAGCAAACGAACATAATCAGACTTGGCCATTAAGACGACACCTGACCCTTCGTTCGGTTTCGAGATAACGATATCGCTTCGTTTCTTTAGCTGGTTGATGGATCTTACTAGGGCCTTTGGCGGTCTTGGGCCTTTCCGCTCAACATAATTCAGTGCAATGGACCGAAGTGTTGCTGTGGCTAACTCTTTCTTGTTCATGTAGTGTTGGTTCAAGTCTCCAGTAGGCTTTTTATTGAATACTTTCTGAACATCTCTAAATCCCATTAATTTCCACACAATTTTTCCTATATATAATCAATTCTATAATTTATGTATTTTGAACTTGGAAATGATGACATGGAGTCATCGAAACGTCGTTCGACTTTAATATCGCTGATTTTCATTCTAAAAATGTTGTCTAAACCTTATATTATATTATAATCACCCCTATTTGACTGTATAATATACTCAACAAAATATGGAGCTTCTGATTGGTCAATGACGAATGCATAAATAGGTTATAGAGTGCAATACGGAATTGTGAATTGCGAGTTTCGATCTACCTTATTCTCACTTATTTTCGCGAGTATTATTTCGGGTTCCGTCGGATCCCTTCGGGTCCCGTTCTGATGGGGGCTGTAAGGTCATAATGTATGCGTCTCACTCTATTCGGTACGGTACTCTATTGGGCATTTTACATGAAGTGCACCCTCCTCCCTCCCGCTTTGTTTTCGCTCTTTTCGCATTCGCGCGCCTCCCACACTCTCACCGGAAAGAAACGACTGCAACGCAGGCTATAGCCTGCGAGAGCAGACGTAATTAAACTCGAGCCGGAAAATTACGTCTGCTCTCGCAGGCTACGCAGGCTATGGCATCGAAAACAGCAACGATATTATGTAACGGATAATTGCAAAAACATGTGTCGAAGATGTTAGCGGTCTGGTCTGAAATTGGGTAGAGAAAATCGCATGCTTTGGTCTGCATTTATAAAGAAGAGGACAGCACACCCCCACCCCAAATTTCGAGGAGTACCTCCCCCCGGATAATAGAAGAATAGAATTACACAGTAATTATTTTGGTCTCTTTTCAAAAGTGAAACGCAACGTTTATATACGCTGACATGATATTCCAAGAATTTTTTTTGACGAGATAATTTACTTAAAGAATCTTATTTCACTGAGTAAACAATATTTAATAAACATGCTAAAGTGTTTTTAAAACATTTAGGGTACAGTCGAAGCTCTCGTAAGCGGACACTCTCGGGAAGCAGAAAAAGTTTCCGCAACTGGAACTGGCCGCTTACGGGAATGTGTAAATACAGAGTTTGTATGAGCTAGAGAAGTAGAGCTGTCCGCTTACGAGAGTGTCCGCTCAGAGAGCTTCGACTGTAGTAGAGATTGATATCTCAGCAGGAAAATCATACCTTGCGTTGAAGATCCTTGAAAGGTCGGGTGATAAATCACAGATGAAGCCACAGAAGGGATTATAAAGGCACCTGTTGCTGTGGTCTTGATATCGTAAATGAAGATTCGATTCTATGACTTTCATGTGTCGATACAAGCTTTCTTAACGGGTTATGTCCACTGTCCGTCCCATTTATACTTGTGCTTGCTTGACGAATGCGGCCTGTCGAAGTTTCCAATGATGCACGTTTTGTAATAAATTGCGCCGTTGTCGCTAAAGGTGTTGTTGTTATTCTCACATTGCTTGTTTGTCGTTGCGGGAAGGAGTGTTTTTCACTTGAATCTTTCCTCGAGCGATCTCCCGCAGTACAAGTTGACGGGCTTGGGTTTAATGTCTTAATTCTACGTTCTTGTTCCATCGTATAGCCGTCGAAAGCCCCAAACTGAGTGAAATATTCAGACGTTGTTGTTGTTGTTGGTTCTGTTACTCAGATGCGATGTAAGAATTGTCCTTTTCCGTGAAGCTGTATAAATCCCACTTATGAAATAATAATTAAATACTTCTCCGTGGTCTTTAGCTGTCTAAATTGGTTTAGTGCATTGGATGACGTTAAATCTGGACACCAAAGCTTTTAGACTAGACAGTTAAAACTGTGTTACCTTAATATGCAGTAGTTAGCCCGCGAACACTGTTGAAACAAGGTCTGGCCTCAGAGATGTTGTCCAATGCTTTGAGAAGCATTTGGATAAGAAAGCTATGCGTTTCAAGCTATCTAATCTCACTGTAATCTCTCCATTGACGTTCAGGCTAATGAACTGTCCAGTAATGTCAACAAAACCGTATCTGAAACAATACAAGCCAATAAAGCACTCATTTGATTATTAAAAGTGTTGGGAATGATTAATTTGCGAGAGATATCTAAGTCTCGAAGTGTGAATATACTGCAAAAGAGGTCGAAAATATAATTAGCCGCGTTTTGATATCCGGTTTGAAGCTCGTGTAGCTAGCGCGCGGAGCGTGATTCACACGCGAGGAGAAGAAGCAGAGAGAATTAAAAATTGTCGTTTTAGGGCCTGGCTAAACAAGGAAACCTTTCTGCAGAAACATTGTTTCCTCTAATGTTTCCCGCCGTGGGAAGCTAGCGGGAAGCACGACAAAATGTTTCGCTGCTCTGGTGGTTCAAAACTTATTCTCACCAAGAGACTATGATCTAAGTCTTAGATCTCTTGTTCTCACTTATTTTCGCGAGTATTGATTTTCGCGTTTTCGCGATGTAGCAAACGAACGCGAAAATAAAGACGATATTTTCGTAAATTTCTAAAGCCTTTGAGCCCTTTTTTCTCAAAAATCGCGAAAATAAAGCCTCGCGTCCGTGAAGCAAAAATGTTTTTGACTTGATTCAAAAACATTTTCTTGCTTCCGAAAGCCAAAATTTGCTAGCCTGCGTAGTTCGAGCGCGAAGCGCGAGGAGAGAAGCGCGAAGCGCGATCGGCGGGAGGGGGGTAGGGAACGCTTCACGCTTCTCTCTTCGCGCTCGAACTCCCCTCCTCCCTCCCCTCCCCGGGAAAGTCTAGGTTTATGGCTTTGATGATATTTTAAACAATACATGCTCTTTTCCGTTTTTTCGAGCATCATGAATTTGTCCAAAAGACCGCCAAAACGTTATCGGTTTTGGCTTTTTTTTCTTCGTTGATTCGCTCGCACAAGTTAAGCCCGGGCAAGGCCATGCCAAACGAGGATGAGAGTTGGCTCTCATGAGAGGTTTCTTGAACTCTCATCGACTATCATCACCTGCGCACGAGAGTTGATAAGAGTGCATGAGAGTTTCAGGCCAAACGAGAGCGAGAGTTTGAACTCTCAGCAACTGTCATCCTTGTAATGTTAGACTTGTTACATTCATTTAACTTTATCTATACGCAATAATTCAAGAGATAATATTTTGTTCAGTCCAGTTTTAGCCTTACCTTGTAAGAGGTCGAATTTGCAATTACGTATACCCACCTAGTTGAACGGAATAAATAACTTTTCACTGGCTTAAAAAAACACGTTTAGAGAGATTTGGTGGTCTTTACTCTAATTAGCTCCAATTAGTGTAATTAGTTCTAAAAACTCGTGCAACTTGCCTGCAACATGCGCCAACCAATTAGAACGGCAAGCGTGCTGAATTTTCAACCAATCAGGACTTGGCTTATTGAAGTTTTCCCGCGCTTGGCGCCGGTTGCACATTTTTACTTCGAGACAGTAGTAATAAATGTTTCCTCTGAAAACTTGGAAAGAAAGTTTGAACAGGGAGGGGAGCCGTTGAAAGGGCCCTTCCTCTCTCGGTCTCTCCCCTATGCCATTTGTCACGCGAAATTCGCCTCCAAGCTCCCTGTGTGTGGATGAAGGCCAGGATGCTCGATTAAAAAAAGCCTGGTCGCTGAGTACCATCATGGCCGCCGTGTTGTAGACGTCGTGAAAGCGTACAATACTCAAAGCTATCATCTTTGCTTTCTTCACAAACCATAATGGGCTCTTCTAAAAAGCACAAGGAAAAGGACAAGGATAGAGACAGGGAGAGGAGGAGAGAAAAAGAACGAAAACATCGAGATAAAGACAGAGATCGAGACAGAGATTCAGAGAAGAGCTCCAGGCGAAGGGAAGAACGGAATAGAGAGAAGCGGACCCATGGAGAAGAAGAAGACGTGGATAGAGCAGAAAAGAAAAAGTCTAAAAGAGAAGATTACGATGATCTGTATGAATACGCCGTGGAAGAATCGGTTCGTGAAGATCGCAGCTACAGTAAGTTCAATGCACATACAATAATATCAGCTTAATTAAGCTTATTTGCAAGTTTATAAGCTTCACCTTTTCATTCAAAAGAACCAAACTTTAATATTGGAAAAAATCTCAAATTCAATGTGAAAAATGCTGAAAAAACAAATGGCACATGAAAGTGTATTTGGTAGCTCTTTTGCAGAACGAGAAATAAAGTAATGATGTGTGTGTTAAAGCCTGGTTTACATGTACGACGCAAGCATAAGCATAAGCGCAACCATAAGTACAAGAAACGTACATGTAAACCGGGGCGACACAAGTGCAAGCATAAGGACAAGAAAAGGAAATATTTCCTTTTTCTTCTGCTTGCGCTTATGCTTGTGTCAACGCAAGCATAAGCACAAGAAAGTGTACATGTGCACACATGATTCGCCATATTGGATGATGCAATGTTAAGGGCACTGCGCATGTGTATTTCACCTTGTGCTTGTGCTTATCCTCGGGGGGGGGGGGGTACTCCCAAAAAATTGGGTGGGGGTGTGCCGCTGGGCTATAAAAACCCTTACCCTGTACCAGAGCACAAAACGCTAATTTTGCGACCCTGTTCCAGACTAAATGTTGAAAAAAGATACCCTGTTCCAGAGGATTTTTAACAATTTTATTTCTAAAGGCTAAACTACTAAGCAGCACTGCGAACGTGTAGCTGTAAAGCTTCTTTAATACTCCTACGCGTTTCGTTTCGTCTGACTAACGTAGACTTCGTCTACCCTATTCCAGAGTATAAATTACCGATCTTTGTGCCAACTTCTGGGAAACTGAGACCCTGTTCCAGACCAAAAAATGCCTTTTGGTATACCCTGTTCCAGAGCAAAATGCTCAAAAACCATACCCTGTCCAGCGGCACGTACCTATATAGCGTATATAGGGGAGTGCCCCCCCCCCCCCCCCCCGGGTGCTTATCGCACGTGTGGACACTCTAACCCTGGGTGTCGAATCTTGTCAGCTCTCATAAAAAAGGGGACCTTGTCTCTCATTTGGCCCACGCTTGATGATAGCCAATCAGAGTTGAAGAAAACTCTTGTCCCTCCACTCTTGGTGGTCACTCTTATTCTCATTCAGGCATACGTTTTGTGGGATGTACATGTAGATAAAATGGTTTTCAATTGAGTGTCGTAAAACCAAAGCCAAAGCATTACAATGGCCAATCACAACAAACGTAAACAACAGAACGAACCAATGAGAACTCAAAGCAAATGCATGTAACCAGCGCCAAGCGCGGAAAACACATGTGACCAAGTTGTGATTGGTTTTGGTTTTACATTTACATCTACAGTACCAGTCAAATGTAAGTTGACAGTCTCGACTTGATCCTCGATCCTCGGTTTTTGAGATATGTCCAGGATTGACCGCAAATGAGATGCTTGCTCCTAATGATCGGCATCACAAAGTGTCCTCATTTATAAAAGTTCACCAAAACACACAATTTTGTCAAATATGAAGTAATA
Organism: Desmophyllum pertusum; assembly: GCA_029204205.1. Lineage (NCBI taxonomy): Eukaryota > Metazoa > Cnidaria > Anthozoa > Scleractinia > Caryophylliidae > Desmophyllum > Desmophyllum pertusum. Next base: position 584,941 of record MU827317.1, read on the forward strand.
TGAAAATGACAAATAACCCAGTCATATATGAAGTATTTAAAAAAACAATACCTGCTTTCAATCCTGGATTAGCCTGCGAAGCAAGCGTTCCTGTACGAACCAAGAGCTTTTTCCGTGATCGAAGAGCTTTTTCTGCATTTTGAACGCTTGCAAGTAAACCCCATGATTCTGAAAAACCCGTTCGTGTGCGAACAGGGCTTCTGATTGGTGCGGCGTGGTCACGTTGATTGACAAGTTTGACAGTCAAATACTCCCGGGAATACTTCGAGCGTGACTTGAGGTCAAAGTAAAAGATCAAAATGGAAGATGTCGTGGAAGATTTTGAATCGTGTTCGAAGTTCTATCAGAGCTGAGCCGCAGCTAGCGGGCTCGCTTTTACGTTGAAAACAGAACAAGAAAGGGCAATGCGCCATCTTTTTAACGGTAAAGATGCCATGGCTGAACAGGATTCAGCAAGAGTTTAATTTTTCAGTTGTTTGTTTTGATGTGCAGAGTGCGAAGTAAAAAAAGCGGTAAAAGGCAAGCAGTGGGCAAGGAGGAACAGGCTTCTCTAGTATAATAATTATTGTTATTTCTCCATTGCAAAGCATAATTCTTGATCAAGTAGTAGAGGTGAATTCTATGAGATTTGAATGAAAAACTGGACTGCTTGGACGATATACTGTACACCAAGGGAAATTCAACATTGTTTACGCGTCGACAGTTGGAAGCCGCCATGGATAAAGCGTTTTATCAATTCATTTAATATCAGAAGATTCCTTATTTAACGAAAATTTGGCTGCGTATATTGTAGACGAAAGCCGTCATACCATGAAAACCTGGACGGAGCTGAGGTAAGCTTGTTCGCCGCTGTTTAAAATTGTATTTAAAAATAAACATGGTTTGCCCTGTGAATTGCTCTGTGAATTTATACTATTGATATTAGTAGTCAGTTGTGATACTACAATATTTTAATAAAGTAGATAACATGAAACCTGGTGTCGTTTATGTCTGTCTTCAGAAGTTCAGCGCCATTTCGAATGAACAAGTTTGTATAGTGTCCCCATTGAATTTCTAATTTTGCGAGCGCAAGGATTTATACATGTCTGAAATCAACAACTTCGACTGCACCGCTCTCCAAGTATCGGCAAGGATTTATCCGTTTCTTTTCGATGGTTTGAAGATTTTCCGAAGAAATATAACCTGGTTTTCCTGGCTAAAATGCAGTTCCAAATTTTACTTTGAAATTACACCGACAAACGATGCAGCGATCGCTTGGAGTTTCCAACTGTCGCGGACAGCTTTGGAGCATTTTAATTTTAGACATTTTATTTTGAACTGAAGTATAATTTTACATCCGGTAATCTGTTATTGGCTAATTTGTTGACAAGCTGTCAATCAACGAATGAAATCAACCGTGAAAAATCGGTGGGCGTTTTTCAGAATCATGGGGTTTGCTTGCAAGCGTTCTCTCAGTGGCCCCCCCCTCCCCACCCCCCCCACTCCCCACCCCCCCCCCCCCCCCACTCCGTATTATTTGCTCTCGCCCCAATTTTCGCGCGGCCAAAATGCAGAAAAAGCTCTTTGATCGCGGAAAAAGCTCTTGGTTCGTACAGGAACGCTTGCTTCGCAGGCTAATCCTGGATATAAGTGGGGTTTTTTAAACCAATCATAGAGCGCAGTTAAAGCAAAACCAAAGCAGTTCTGGATTACTTTCAATACTCAATTGAAAACCATTCTATCTGACCCCCAATTGACCCCATCTAACATTCACATGAATAATAGAAGAAATATTGAGAACTATATAATGAGAGTGAATCAATTCAACTGGAAATTCTTGGGGGACAGAAGCATTTAACCTAATCGATATATAAAGGTTATTTCAATTAATGTTATCGGACAGAAATTAGCTGCAAGACAAGACCGAATGGTAGCATGGGTAAAAGTCAATTCAACTGGAAATTCTTGGGGGACAGAAGCATTTAACCTAATCGATATATAAAGGTTATTTCAATTAATGTTATCAGACAGAAATTAGCTGCAAGACAAGACCGAATGGTAGCATGGGTAAAAGTAGAAAACTGCTGCACGCACTGAATATTAAATTAGATATAATCATGAACAAACATTTCTAACGTTGCCTTTTTGTTTGAACCCTTTCACTCCCAAGAGTGCTAAATTCAAAACTGTGTAAAAAATCTTGAATTTTATTTTGCAAAATTGTCAAAAACAAACAGCATCACTTGAAAGTACTGCTCAATAGCTTTCATTTGAATGGTCACACCCTAAGGTTTCATGAGCAGACTGAGAAATCAGCTACATTTATTGGCTCAAGGTTTTGACTCTGGGAGTGAAAGGGTTAAACCTGTAGAAGTACATTGTAAGCTACTTTTAGCCAAACTAAGTTTTAGCTGAATAATACAATAGCTAGCCTCCTCGCAGACGTTCTTTGGAGCCCAAAGAACGTCTGCGAGGAGGCTATACAATAGCTAGTGCCGAAAAAACGTGGAAAAACAAATGATCTAATTCAGGGCAAAGCAAATACATCACGTGCAAAATAAATACTCGTAGATTTCTTTTCCACTGATATATAAATCCTAAAGAATACCCAGACTGCCATGCGGTCTTGTCTTGTAGGCTTAACGTCTCTATCTGACAACGTTAATAGCTGCATTGCTTTAATTATAAGCACACATTATTTTTTCTTGATTAAACAAGCATGAAATAAGGTAATAAGCCAGAACCAATCTTTTAGCCAAAAGGGCATCTGGGTGTCATGTGGACACCCAATCCACAGGACACCCAATCCTGGACGAAAATGAGGAAAAATGCACCAAATAAATTTATGGGGACATGTCTCCAGGAGGCCCACTTTTCAAATCCTGGCTAAAAGCCTGGCCAGAACTGCCAAGTTTCCCAGGGGGGCCGGGGACTCCTGGCTTGGAGCAAGATCCCTTGTGCCCCCCTGAGCAGAGTGCATCTTTTTCTCCAACGACCATGACCTGCAATTCTCTAAACTTGTACAAAGAACTTGGAACTTTCGATATTTGAGATCTAAGGAAAAATAATGATACATGTACGTATGCATTTAAATATTTTGTTTTATTTTACCTTAATTATTTACCTGCATTCACTTTAGGCCAAGAGACACCGCAGAACCAACAAGGCAGTGGAGAAATGTCACTGAGTATCGAGGAAACCAAGTAGGTTACTTCTTGTATTAGTATCATGAGAATTCTCCCAAGTTTTTGTGTAAACTACGCTTGAATTATGAAGGTACCGTACACTCACCGATGCACAGAATGGCTCCTGAACAACAAGAGAAAGACGTCAATTCATTCTCCTGAGGTGGGAACAAACCAGAATCATTGATTTTGAGCTATTTTTCTCAAGAACACTGTAACACTTGAAAACGTCAGCCCGACCTTTTCAAGTTTCATTCCACTTCCTTCCTACCCGTCCTTAGTCAAATAATTTTTTAACAGTTTTCCTGTACTAGTATAGTAACTTTTAGCAAGACCAAAATCAAATTAGCACATACAGCATACATGTATGTTTATAGCCACTTGATTGTGGGGGATCAGGCAGTTGTATGTTCATGATTCTTGTTTGACTTGTTTATCAATTTCCACCCACAGCACTTGACTTTCTATCCTAGTTTATGCCTTATTATCATAATATAATTCATGAGTGGCTCACAGGAGCGTTTGATTTAGCGCTTATGTACAACAATGTTTACAACAAAAGTACAAAGGTCATGACTAGGATGGATGGTGCCCGAACGCAAATAATCGAATAAGAATGGTGTTTTAGCAGGACTCCACAAGTACCTTAAATATTCTGAATACCTCATATTTATCCTGTGTGCCGTTTACCTTGGATTTTTATCAATCTAACGGTCGACAGTGGTACTGTACATACATGTATATGCCTGATTCCCTTCTTTGTTGATTACCATTTCTAATTAAATTTTGCACACAACTAATCGATTTCAGCCAACAAAATTCACAATAATAAAATACATTCTTCTGAGTACCATAACCATTACCATTACCATTACCATTACTATACCATTACCATTACCATTACCATTACTATACCATTACCATTACCATTACCATTACTATACCATTACCATTACCATACCATTACCATTACCATTACCATACCATTACTATACCATTACCATTACCATTTCCATTACCATTACTATACCATTACTATACCATTACCATTACCATTACCATTATACCATTACCATTATTATTACCATTACCATTACCATTACCATTACCATTACTATACCATTACCATTACCATTTCCATTACCATTACCATTATTATTACCATTACCATTACTATACCATTACCATTACCATTTCCATTACCATTACCATACCATTACTATACCATTACCATTACCATTTCCATTACCATTACTATACCATTACTATACCATTACCATTACCATTACCATTACTATACCATTACCATTATTATTACCATTACCATTACCATTACTATACCATTACCATTACCATTACCATTACCATTATTATTACCATTACCATTACCATTACCATTATTATTACCATTACCATTACCATTATTATTACCATTACCATTACCATTACCATTACCATACCATTACCATTACCATTACTATACCATTACCATTATTATTACCATTACCATTACCATTACCATTACTATACCATTACCATTACCATTACCATTACCATTACCATTACCATTACCATTACCATTACCATTACTATACCATTACCATTAACCATTACCATTACCATTACCATTACCATTACCATTACCATTACCATTACATTACCATTACCATTACCATATTACCATTATCATTACCATTACCATTATTATTACCATTACCATTACCATTACCATTACCATTACCATTACATTACCATTACCATTACCATTATTACCATTACCATTACCATTACCATTAACCATTACTTACCATTACCATTACCATACCATTACCATTACCATTACTTACCATTACATTACCATTTACCATTACCATTACATTACCATTACCATTACCATTACCATTACCATTATTACCATTACCATTACCATTACCATACCATTACCATTTACCATTACCATTACCATTACCATTACCATTACCATTACCATTACCATTACCATTACCATTACCATTACCATTACCATTACCATACCATTACCATTACCATTACCATTACCATTACCATTACCATTACCATTACCATTACTATACCATTACCATTACCATTACCATTACCATTACCATTACATACCATTACCATTACCATTACCATTACATTACCATTACCATTACCATTACCATTACCATTATTACCATTACCATTACCATACCATTACCATTACCATTACCATTACCATTACCATTACCATTACCATTACCATTACCATTACCATTACCATTTACCATTACATTACCATTACCATTACCATTACCATTACCATTACCATTACCATTACCATTACCATTACCATTACCATACCATTACCATTACCATTACCATTACCATTACCATTACCATTACCATTTACCATTACCATTACCATTACCATTACCATTACCATTACATTACCATTTACCATTACCATTACCATTATTACCATTACCATTACCATACCATTACCATTACCATTACCATTACCATTACCATTACCATTACCATTACCATTACCATTACCATTACATACCATTACCATTACCATTACCATTACATTACCATTACCATTACCATTATTACCATTACCATTACCATTTACCATTACCATTACCATTATTATTACCATTACCATTACCATACCATTACCATTACCATTACCATTACCATTACCATTACCATTACCATTACCATTACCATTACCATTATATACCATTACCATTACCATTACCATTACCATTACCATTACCATTACCATTACATTACCATTACCATTACCATTACCATTACCATTACCATTATTACCATTACCATTACCATTACCATTACCATTACCATTACCATACCATTACCATTACCATTACCATTACATTACCATTACCATTACCATTACCATTATTACCATTACCATTACCATTACCATTACATTACCATTACCATTACCATTACCATTACCATTACATTACCATTACCATTACCATTACCATTACCATTACCATTACCATTACCATTACCATTACCATTACATTACCATTACCATTACCATACCATTACCATTTACCATTACCATTATACCATTACCATACCATTACCATTACCAACCATTACCATTACCATTACCATTATTATTACCATTACCATTACCATTACCATTATTATTACCATTACCATTACCATACCATTACCATTACTTACCATTACCATTATTATTACCATTACCATTACCATTACCATTACTATACCATTACCATTACCATTATTATTACCATTACCATTACCATTACCATTACCATTATTATTACCATTACCATTACCATTACTATACCATTACCATTATTATTACCATACCATTACCATTACTATACCATTACCATTATTATTACCATTACCATTTCCATTTCCATTTCCATTTCCATTTCCATTACATTTCCATTTCCATTTCCATTACCATTACCATTACCATTTCCATTACCATTACCATTACTATACCATTTCCATTTCCATTACCATTATTATTACCATTACCATTACCATTACTATACCATTACCATTACCATTACCATTACTATACCATTACCATTACCCATTATTATTACCATTACCATTACCATTATGATTACCATTACCATTTCCATTACCATTATTATTACCATTACCATTACCATTATTATTACCATTACCATTACCATTACCATTACCATTATTATTACCATTATTATTACCATTACCATTACCATTACATTTCCATTACCATTTCCATTTCCATTTCCATTTCCATTACCATTACCATTACTATACCATTACCATTACCATTACCATTACCATTACCATTACCATTACCATTACCATTACTATACCATTACCATTACCATTACCATACCATTACCATTGCCATTTCCATTACCATTACCATTATTATTACCATTACCATTCCATTTCCATTTCCATTTCCATTACCATTACCATTATTATTACCATGCCATTGCCATTACCATTACCATTACCATTACCATTACCATTACCATTACCATTACCATTACTATACCATTACCATTACCATTACCATTTCCATTACCATTACTATACCATTATCATTATTACCATTACCATTACCATTACTATACCATTACCATTACCCCATTACCATTACCCCATTACCATTACCAATACCATTACCATTACCATAAACGATATATGCACTTATTAAAAGTCATTGGTAGAATATCCTGCTCGCTTTGCAACTGACTCTGAACTCTTTGATCCAGTCAAGACAAGTACATGTAGCTTCAAGTTAATTTAGCAGGTGCCTGAAAATGTAAAATTCCAATGTCAAACTAGCTCGTTCTTACCATCTAACCAGATTGCTATTATGATTTTCACTATAGTTTGTAGATCGGGGTCTTTGACGTATTTACACAAGTTGCCATTTTCAAATTCAAATTGGCTTCTCTGTCTCTCAGTCCGCAAAGGATCGCCAAGAGAACAGTTTAGCAAACTAGTAAATAATATACTCATTAGCAGCTTTCACTAAACTTTGACAGGTCCAGCATTACAAAAATTTTCACTACATTTCGAAAGGTCCGGGGTCAAGATAATTTTTACAATACTTTGACAGTTCCGGGGTCATGGAAATTTTCACAAAATTTTGACAGGTCCACAGTCATGAAAATGTTCACAAAATTTCAACAGGTCCGGGTCATGAAAATTTTCACAAAATTTCAACAGGTCCGGGGTCATGACAATTTTCCAAAAATATCGACAGGTCCGGGGTCATGAAAATTTTCCAAAAATATCCACAGGTCCGGGTTCATGAAAATTTTCCAAAAATATCCACAGGTCCGGGGTCATGAAAATTTTCCAAAAATATCCACAGGTCCAGTGTCATGCAAATTTTCCAAAAGTATCCTCAGGTCCAGGGTCATGAAAATTTTGCAAAAATATCCACAGGTCCATCACAAGTTCGCGGTCATGAAAATTTTCACTAAATTTCGACACGTCCGTCATCACAAAAATTTTCACTAAATTTCAACACATCTGGCATCACAAATTTTTTTAATAAAGTTTGACAGGTCTGGCATCACAAAAATTTTCACCAAATTTTGACAGGTCCGGCATCATGAAAATTTTTACTAAATTTTGACAGGTCCGGCATCAGGAAAATATTCACTAAATTTTGACTGGTCCGGGGTCATGCAAATTTTCACTAAATTTCGACAGGTCCGGCATCCTGAAAATTTTCAATAAATTTTGACACGTCCGGCATCACGAAAATTTTCAATAAATTTTGACAGTTCTGGCATCACAAAAAATTTTCACTAAATGTTGACAGGTCCGGCATCATGAAAATTTTCATGAAAATTTTTTTTTAACAGAGTGGGATCATGAGTGTGGATTGTATTATAAAATTTTGGTCCTATTACATGCGCTCTGTTTGGTGTTGCAGTCAGTTTGCATGCTGCTATGTAAACACACTTATGACGTAGCATTGCAATTTGTTGGGTGTATTTTATAAAGAAATAGACGACGGCTTCTTCTTATTTACATTGCCTGATGCACACACAAGAGAAAGTTTGGGAGAATTTGAAGTACTCTCTCGTGTTTTCATCAGGCTATGTAAACACACACACCATTTGCCATTTCATAAATACAAGTTGACATGTACTGTAGTTGTTATTCCTTGGGATATAGGTACTATGCTAGGGGTAGTCATTATTATCCCTGGGATAGTCATTACCCCTAGGAATTGTCACTGGTTCCTAAGGCAGCCCTTGTCAAGAGGGATAAATGGTGTAATATAACATCTGCGTTGTTACTTTTATTTCAGTAAATTAAGAATCAAACTTGGACTAAAGCCTCTTGATATTCCTGATGCATCCGAGGATAACGAAGGTGAGAAGTCTAGCTACCACATGTCCTTGATTTAGCATCCTGTATAAGAAATTACTGTTCATTTAAAGGAGCTATGTCACGACATTTTAAGTCATTTTTTCGAAGTGCAAAATCACCTTCAAATCGAAGAAAGCCTCAAAATAATAGTTTACTAAGGTAGAAAAACACCAAAGAGGTAATAATAAACCAAACAGGAACAAGGATGGTTGAGGATGGAGAAGATTAAGACGGATTGCGAACGGCGAACTTGAATAAAATTGGCCAATTTTTTCAAGATGCGCCATCCATGACGTAGCTTCTTTAAATGGTTGCACACAAGGATATGGGGGAGTACACCCCCCCCCCCCCCCCCACCCAGCTCACCTCGTAATCAATGTGGCCCATGTTTGATTTCAGCTGGGAGTCGCATGTGGGTCGACTCATCCTTGTTCCAAGTGTTTTTATAATCCAGTTAGTCCGGTTTTCCTCCTTCCCCATAAACCAACATTTCTAAATATTTTAATTTTATCTGCAATCCGAGGGTCACAGGTTTGTCAGTCAAAGATTCTTAAGTGAAAACTTTGTTGGCTATACACAAAAACTTGTAAACCCAGTAGTTTACACTGTGGGCCATATAAATACAGAAACAAATATTTTAAATGAACATAACATGGTTAAGAATCTCAACTGGCAGGAGGCAGACCAGTTGGGCTATTTTACAAGCGTGACCGAGGAGTTGAACTTGGGACTACCGAGAACAAATCCAGCTAGTGGCAGGATGGAGTGCTTGATCCAGCGCCCTAAACCACTCGGCCACCTTAGTAAATTAATTAACAGAGTTAATTAATTAGTTAATTTAATTTTATGTTCCTCTGTCTGATTGAGACACTTTTTTCTTCATTTCCTCAGGAAATGCAGCAACTTCTCTCAAGGAAGATGTCCATGTTCCTGCAATCAACATGTCTGACCACAAAGAAACTGAAAAGGTACAGCTGTCAATGCTTATAATATAAATGTCAGCTCTTCGATTCTCAACATGACAAATAAGAAGTTTTGTCAGATGAATACCTTACTTAATTATAAATACAGAAGAACCCCACTAACTCGAACTCCCAAGGGAAACAAAAAATAGTTCAAGATAGCGGGGGTTTGAGTTAGCCGATAGTAAATGACTGAAAAACAAGGGCAAGGGGAATGGGTTTTGAGTTCTAGATAGCGGGGAGTTCGAGTTAAAAGAGTTTGAGTTAGTGGGGTTCTACTGTACAGTCGAACCCGTATTAAGCCCTCCCCCCCCCCCCCCCCCCCCCAAAAGATTGGCGACAACGGAATCGCATCAAGACGACTTATCTGTCATCAGGTTTTTCAAAGCAAGGCCAAACTATGTAATTCTTGGTGGCCATTTAATAGGGGTAAAAACAAAACGAGATCCCTCAATGGGACGGCCAAAATGTGGCCATGGTCACTTTAATAATAGGGGGTTTATTTACAATATTTTTGGGACTTTGATAACTGGCCGCTTAATATTGGTTCAATGGTAATTATTTAGTTTGGGTTTGTGTTGTCAGACTGTATAAACAGTATAAAAAATATTTTGATGGGTTAGAACTGTCATTGGTTATTTTAAAATATGTTTTCAGTTCAAGAGGAAACTAGAAGAAATGAAAGAAAAAAGAAGGATAAACAAAAAACTGGGGTGAGTTGAAAATACCTTAAGCTTAACCCTTTCACTCCCAAGAGTGCTACATGTAAGTTAAAAACAGGGAAAAATCTTGAATTTCATTTTGCAAAATTGTCAAAACAAACAGTACCACGTAAAAGTACTGCTCAATAGCTTTCATTTGAATGGCCACACACTAGGGTTTCATCCACAGGCTTAAAAGTTAGAGCCACCTTGTACTGCTTACTACTGTAAACAGTACCACATGAAAGTACTGCTCAATAACTTTCATTTGAATGGTCACACACTAGGGTTTCATCCACAGACTTAAAAGTTAGAACCACCTTGTACAACATAATAAACAGTACCACATGAAAGTACTGCTCAATAGCTTTCATTAAAAATGGTCACACACTAGGGTTTCATCCACAGATTTAATTCATCCTCTCCAATTCCAACAGTTTTGTGAGCAGATATTCGCCAAGAATTCTCGGAGCATAAGTATTAGACTTTCTCAAAGGCCGTTTTTGGATTTTTATTAAGAGCTCAGACAGGTGGGAAATGTAAGTCTTTTACATTAATTCGCCACTCATTTTGTCAGTCTCTGGCCAACGTCGTCTGGCCTCCGTCCAATCACAACGCACACAAGAAAAAACCTCTGGTACCCAGGATACGCCAAGTGTGGCAGTGCACAGGAATTCTCACATGCAAAAATGTACGGATTGCATTTATTATTTGTGTTATATTAATCTGACTGTTCTTTTACAGCAAAGTAAAAACCCTTGGCACTACAGGCGGCAGTGATAATGATGATGATAATGCCATGTCGTGGGTTAACAGGAGCAGAAAAATGGAGAAAGAAAAGATTTTGGCTGAGAAGCGAGTAAGTTTATACTGATGTTGTTTCCAGCCTTCCACAGTGTGTGCCCAATCCAGGCTCATTTCCTTCTCCTAATTCGCTTCTCCATTGGCTCCTGGCTTGTTTTCTCCATAGCTCTAGATTACTTACACTGTCTGGCCAAACTATCCTTAAGATTACATAGTAGACTGACAAGCAGGGATGGTTCCCTCACACCAATGTGGCCCAGGTTCGTTTCTGGTCGGGGGTCATACAATTATGTGGGTTGAGTTTTTTGTTGGTTCTCATCCTTGCTGCGCATGTTTTTTTTTTCTGGGTATGCCGGTTTTCCTCCCTCCACAAAAACCAACATTTCTAAATTCCAATTTGATCTGGAAAATCCGAGGGCCACAGTATGTCAGTCGTAAGACTGTGGAGTGTTACCATCATTGAACAAAGTCTATTTATTTTATTTCTATTATTTTATTTATTTATTTACTTATTTGTTTATTTATTTAATATTTATTTATTCATTTATTTAGTGTGAACATGAGTGTGTAATAATTACAGCATTGGTCTTATTTTTGTTCAAAGCCGGTTCACAGTTGAAAGATTTTAGGTGCACATAACATTTACTTTATAAGGTACCTATTCATTGTACATCTTAAGTTTAGTTGTTGATCCAAATACTTTGTTGTTGTTTTTTGACAGGCACAATTATTGGCAGAAATGGATGAAGAGTTTGGGATAAGTGATATAGTGGAAGAAGAATTGGGATCTCTTTCAAGACCAAGGCAACCTGTAAGAAATAATGAAAAAATAAGTACAGTAATTTAAAATTATCAAATACAGTCAACTCTCTCTAAGGCGAACACCCTCGGGACCAGCTCTAGCTGTCCATCTTAAAGAGGTGTCCGCCTTATAGAGAGTCTTGTTACAGAAAAAATAAGAGAAACTTGATTCAGTCGGGACCAGCCATCCATGTCCGCCTTAGAGAGGTGTCCGCCTTACAGTGGTGTCTGCTTAGAGAGAGTTGACTGTAGGCCATTTCCGAGTTTCCTTTTACCTTGTTTTAGTAAAACTCAGAAAACGCAGGCTTAGACCAAAAATGTGTTTTGGAGGTACATAATCACAATGTATAGGATAAATGTGATTGCCTATCTACTGATTAAATACATATACACTACACCCTTATTATTACTAATTTATGGCCAGTAGCAAGCAGTATTTACTCTCTCAAAAATAAGAACCTATTTAAGAACCTTAACAGCCTGATTTTTCACTAGACATCCAATATAATTATACGGACCCTTTTCAGCCTGCCTTTAAAAAAAATAGGGGTTCTTATACACTGGTTTTTAACTCGGAAAATGGCTCAAAGCCATTTCCGAGTTGTAGCTGTGGGAGGCTAATTTCACTCCTTCGCTCCTTCGCTTCCTGTTAAACATTTTGTAAATCCGCTGACTAGTGCATAACGCTTGCGCATATATTGCGTATAATATACAGTGGGACATTCAGTGGAACTCTCCACGCGAAACGAAAATTGTTTTGAGAAATCAGGAAGTTCAAAATATCGGGGGTAAAATTACAGTGAAACAAATCCAAAGGAAACGACTTTTGGCTCGAGTTTATCGGGGTTTTCGAGAAATCGAGGGTTCGAGAAATCTAAGTTTCAGCAGTATAAATCGAGGGCGAGAAGCCGTCTTACATTTCATTATTTATTTCATCCTTCAATAAACAAATGCCTTGTTTGAGTTCGAAATCGAAATACTCAACCACCAAAAAAATATAAATACATGCGTTAAAAAAGTAAAGGAAAAAAAAGGGAAAAAAAGGAACCTTCTAGGCGTCGAACCCACGACCTCTAGACTTCAAAGCGGTGCTCATATCCACTGCGCCACGTTGACACAACAGAAAATCTTTAGGAAAAAAGTCATTTATCAACTGGGTTTGTATTGAGCCGCTGAGTTATTTGACCATCACAGCAGGCTCAAGCTCGTTGCCGAGGTTGTTGTCGTGGACGTGACACGATTTACCCATCAAGTGATTTGTTTTAGTAGTCTTTTAGTGGCAATGTTTCTCATTTGTAGATCTGTTTAGATGTTAATTCGAACGATTTTGATCAATTGAAAACGTAATTTGAGTTCTGCGTGTTTCACATACAGAGATAAGAATGATATCACGTCATTAAGGCAACTTGTGTTTCAAATATTTTCCGAGTTCAGTGGCTCATGGCCACTTTGATTACTTTATCATTCACTGCAGACAAATCTGGTATTGGTGATGGTTTCTTTTACATTGTGTATCTTGGTGTTTAATAACTGAATTTCTCTCTCTCTCTCTCTCTCTCTTTGTAGTTCTACTCAAGCCAGGATCTCAGAGGCATAAAAGTTGAACATTCAGAGGAGCATTTTACGGTGTGTTCAAACAGTACAGGGCAGTGCACACAGTATACTTGATACACGTGCATTAGTTTTTCATTAACCCTTTCACTCCCAAGAGTGCAAAGTTCAAAAATGAGTAAAAAATCTTGAATTTTATTTTGCAAAATTGTCAAAAACAAACACCACCACTTGAACGTACTGCTCAATAGCTTTCATTTGAATGGTCGCACACTAGGGTTTCATCCACAGACTTAAAAGTTAGAACCACCTTGTACAGCATACTAAACAGTACCACATGAAAGTACTGCGCAATAGCTTTCATTTGAATGGTCACACACTAGGGTTTCATCCACAGACTTAAAAGTTAGAACCACCTTGTACAGCATACTAAACAGTACCACATGAAAGTACTGCGCAATAGCTTTCATTTGAATGGTCACATCACAGGGTTTCATCTACAGACTCAAGGTGTGACTCTGGGAGTGAAAGGGTTAACCATTTCCTTCCCAAGTGGGACATGCAGTGGCCTAATGGTTGGTGCATTAGACTCGTGATTGAGTGGTCCTGGTTCAAGCGCTGGCCTGGGTCATTGTGTTGTGTTCTTGGGCAAGACACTTTACTCTCACAGTGCCTCTCTCCACTCAGGAGTATAAATGGGTACTGGCGAACTGTTAGCCTAAGGGCAACCTGACAAAAATGCTAGTGGGTACACTCCCATGGGGAGTAGCAATACTGACTCATAGTCGGCTTCATACTGCGGAAACCGGCATAAGCTTCGGCAGAGTTGCCAGTTTCACCAGAACAGCTTTACCTTTATTTCCTTCCCAAGCTTGAGGCATTGTAATGTTTTTTGTTTTTTTAGATAAACGTACACTTTATTACATCACAAAAAACACTACTTACAAAGCGATTACTTACACTACTTTGTGATATGTGGTTAAATAAAGCTACTTACTTACTTAATGGTTTAATGATCTTGTACCTAGCCTTCATGTAGGTACTGATATGTTAATGTTACCAGATGACTAGTATCTCATCATGGGAGGGCAGCAATACTCCTTCATGCCTCAGAAAGCAAAGTTTAAGTGCCAGCTGGCAGTGTAGACCACAAGTAGTTAGGCTTTACTTAGGGAGGATTCGTAATCTATAGTTTGCCCTAGTCACATGGCCAAAAGGTTGTTGGGAATGGTGGTACACTTCAAAATTTATGTCAGACTAGCTAATTTCACCCCTCCCCCCCCCCCCCCCCCACCCCCCTCACCCCCCAAGCCTTGCTTTCAAAGTCCAAACTTGTAAATTTTATCATGAACGAATTCCCAAAACATCAATATGAAAAGAATACCCATGTGTAGACAGTATGCATGGGTAACAGGTTGAGGAGATTTTTGTGTAAATGAGGTGTGGGGTGAATTTTGAGCAACTGATGTAATCATACATCAGGCCCTCTCTCCTCTGCAGAGGCTTCTTGGGATATCATGGATAGCGGGGATAGGGAAGATAGAGGGAAATAAACATGCAAAGGCTTTTCTCCCTTCTCCCAAGGGAGCCTCTGTAGAGGAGATAGCATTGGGCCTATTCAAAGTCCTTGAGCAAGTTGTCAAACTGTTCTCGTTCAATAATTTATGCATTGTAATTATTTTCAAATATGTTTTTTTGCATGTTCCAGGAGGGTACCTCAGTGATCATGACATTAAAAGATGCCTGTAAGTTGAAGGAATTTTATGTTATATTTACATGTACATACAATCATTGAAACTGGGTTTATGATTGGCTTCCTTGTGGTGGAAAACATGTGTTTCTTCTACTTAGAATTCAATCATTTCATGTTGAGTGTTGAATGCTTCAATTATCAAGCATCTTTGCATGCATTGCGGACCCACATATATGACGCTAGATAATTTAGTGTCTTTGCACACATTTTGGACCTATGATGCTAGATAATCTTTTAAAGCGATTTATGGTCTTGCGCCTATGTACATTTGTGACTTAATTAATATTAGAGAATGGTCGTGTTATAGTCTTCGATCAAATAATGCACTATTATTAATGTCTCCCAGTTCTACGCTCAAAAAGACCTTAGGGGATCGTGCTTTTTCAGCGGCTGCCCCCACACTCTAGAACAAGCTACCAGCGGACATTCGCAATGAAGACAATTTTAATAGCTTTAAACGTTTATTGAAAACTCATTTTTTTAGGCTTGCTTTTAATTCGTGACTTTTTTTTTTAGTTCTTACATATTTATGTTTGAAGATCGACTTTAGCTTTTAATGATCGAGCATTTTAGTTTTTACAATAATTGTAATGCGCTTTTGATCATATTTACATGGAATTAGCGCGTTATAAATACAAATATTATTATTATTATTAATCTAGTGTCTGTATGGATTGTGGACCTATAATTCTTGATAATGTAGTGTCTTCACACCCATTGGTGACCTATGATGCTAGATAATGTAATCTGGTGTTTTTACATGCATTGCGGACCTATGATGTCTTGATGAGCAGTAAAAACTAAGACTAAGACTTGAAAACTGTAGTTTCATATTGTTGTGTTTAAACTTGAACCTAGTTATATGGCCTTAGCTCCCACGAGTCTCCTGTAGCTCAGTGGTAGAGCGTCCGACCGGTGTGCGGAAGGTCATAGGTACAACTCCTGTTGGGGGAACTCGGAATTTTTTCCGAGTAGCTTGTGTCACTGACAGAATAATATCTCTCTCATAAGAGTTTATTTGTTTATTTATAAACCCTAAAAATTCCTCGAAAAAAAAAAATAAGCCTGTCAAATTTTGAAAATGCAAAATTCCTTTCAAGTGATCAAAAATTCAAGCTTGTTGTCTAATTATTGTTAATTACAATACCTAGTAAGCTCTTGTTGTTAATATGTCAGTAGTATTTATATTGATGTACTTGTGTCTGTTTTAGCTGTCCTAGATGAGGATGAGCAAACTTTAGTGAATGTAAATATTGTGGATAAAGAAAAGGTGAGCAGTTCTATTTCAAAGATAATTTGATCATTTCAATTCAGATGCTTCTTTCCATCTTGCCACAATTGAGTGGAACAACAAATGACAATATTGTTATGCTGCAGTTTCATCTATTATTGATAAGTAGAACTAAGTGAAAATGGGTATGCGTCATTTGTTAGGGAAACCTGACAAAATGCTGGAGCAGTGGCGGATCCAGGGGGAGGGTCGGGGGGGGTCCGGACCCCCCTATCAGACCTGAGGGTTTTTTTTGCTTTCTCCATTATCCATCTCCAGGATCCACCAAAATGCATTTTTCAGAGTCTGAAATCTCAAACTTTTCTGGGGAGACCTCTAAACACCCCCTCCACGCCTTTAAGTAATAACTCGGCATTGTATATTTCCAAAAATTCTACTTCACATTTTCGGGAAACCATGGGACCCCCCCCCCCCCCTATCAAAAATTCCTGGATCTGCCCTGTGGAGGATGACCTCTCATGAACTAAGGATCACTAGGATGGTCTTTACCAGTTACCTTAAGTTAAAGTTTGCTATTCTTTCTCAGGGAAGTAAAAACATTGAGCATAGAAAAAGAAAACCTGATTACAGACCATACGATGAGCCTGAACTGGATGAATATGGAATGGTAAGTATCATCTCAGCTTTAACACTTTGCTTCCTACTGTTCCCTGTGCATATTTCTTATAGAAACACATACCGTAAATCCTCGAATACCCCCCCCCCCCCTTGAAAAAGCGCCCCCTTTGAATAAGTGCCCCTCATATCGGCCAAAATTTAAAATAAGGATTACTTATTACTTATTTTTTAAATAGCTATGCGACTGAAGGAAAATTCATATGTTTTCCACGTTAAATTTCACTTGAAAAACTGACATTTTTCTAATTATTGCTTTATGATTCATGTTATAATATTATTATCAGATTTTTGTGTGAAATTTGTATTCAAGGTAATCACATGATTTTGAGTGTAATTTGGAATAAATGGGCACAGTATAATGTTTTCAAAGGGTAACAAAATTTACAAGGGTCTATTTCCAAATTGCACTCGAAATCCCTTGGTCTTCCTAAAATCTTCTAAAAACCTTTAGAAAATTTCCAAATGTATTGAACTTTTTGTCAATATCATTAATTTTTATTATAATATTACAGGTCAAACCAAAAGTACTCTTACAAAAGTATGATGAAGAAATCGAAGGAGAGCAAAAGAAATCCTTTGTTCTTGGTAAGGAAAATAGTAACATCAGTTGTGTCAAGCGCTCTGAGTTCAAGCGCTCTGAGTTCGAGAAATAGTTTTATTTTATAACATGATTCCGAAGCAGGGAAGAAACATTTTCAATTGTATCAGTTGTGTGTGTGTGTGTGTGTGTGTGTGTGTGTGTTGTGTGTGTGTGTGTGTGTGTGTGTGTGTGTGTGTGTGTGTGTGTGTGTGTGTGTGTGTGTGTGTGTGTGTGTGTGTGTGTGTGTGTGTGTGTGTGTGTGTGTGTGTGTGTGTGTGTGTGTGTGTGTGTGTGTGTGTGTGGTGTGTGTGTGTGTGTGTGTGTGTGTGTGTGTGTGTGTGTGTGTGTGTGTGTGTGTGTGTGTGTGTGTGTGTGTGTGTGTGTGTGTGTGTGTGTGTGTGTGTGTGTGTGTGTGTGTGTGTGTGTGTGTGTGTGTGTGTGTGTGTGTGTGTGTGTGTGTGTGTGTGTGTGTGTGTGTGTGTGTGTGTGTGTGTGTGTGTGTGTGTGTGTGTGTGTGTGTGTGTGTGTGTGTGTGTGTGTGTGTGTGTGTGTGTGTGTGTGTGTGTGTGTGTGTGTGTGTGTGTTTGTTACATGCAATTATTGCATGTAACTAAGTGTTGACTAGGGAGGAGTAGTGGCCTTAATGGTTCGCATGTTGGATCGAGTGGTCCGGGTTCAAGCCCTGGCTCGGGTCATTGTGTTGTGTTCTTGGGTAAGGCATTTTACTCTCACAGTGCCTCTCTCCACCCAGGAGTATAAATGGGTACCAGCTCAGAGTTGTTCAGACAACCTGAAAAATTTCTGGGAAACATGGTGGCTGGCCTAATGGTTAGCGCGTTGGACTTGTGTGGTCTGGGTTCGAGCCCTGGCCTGGGTCATTGTGTTGTGTTCTTGGGCAAGACACTTTACTCCTATGGTGCCTCTCTCCACCCAGGAGTATAAATGAGTACTGGCGACAAGATGGGGGTAACCTGTGCTGGACTAGCATCCCATCCAGGGGAGTAGTAATACTCATAGTCGCTTCATGCTATGGAAACTGGGATAAGCTCCAGCAGAGCGGGCCACTAGGCTCATAAAGTCTTTACCCTTACTTTTATTGGTTTGCCACATTTCATTCAATAAAATGTCCAATATTTTTTCTGATTTAATTTGTTGTCAGGTTCTGGAGGAAAATATGACACATCAAAAGAAGACGAAGTGAAAAGGGTACATGACTGGAATTATTTTCCTTTTGTTTCAGATTTTTTTGTTAAAAAGTTACTAAGCAGAAATAATTATTTTTTTAAATTTATTTTCTTTTAAACAGATACAAGCCAAGCTAAAAGCCCAGATGGTATGTGTAAAATACTTGAATATTTTTTTTATGTTCTTGCATTACAGTTTGCCTGGGTCATGCTCCATATACCAAGTCCTGAGTTACGTCACAAACAACGCAATAGACAATAGATTAATTAATACTACTCCAGAATTGCATAGGGTCCCAGGGCATCAAGGTCTCAGGATCTCTGGGTCTCTGGTACCCAGGATCCCTAGGTCCCTCGACCCAGACACCCAAGGTCTCTGGCTCTAGGGGCCCAAAGAACCTGAGTCCCTGGACCTAGAGACCCAGGGTCTTTGGGTCTCTGTGACCAGGGACCCAGGGTCTCTGGAATCAGGGACCCGGAGCCAGAAACCCAGAGTCTTGTGAGACCCCTGTGTTACTGACTGATTAACAAATTTCTTGTATTTATCTTGTTTTCAACTTGTTTTTCAGGTTTCACTAGAAATGGCAAAGCCCCAGTTGGCTGTTGAATATTATACTCAGGAAGAAATGGTAAGAATTGCGTAATGACATTTATCTAGTACGTTAATAGTAAATTCTATTGTTGTCTAACATTGCTGACTTTTTTCTTGGACAGGTGAAATTTAAGAAACCAAAGAAAAAAGAAAAATTAAGAAGAGAGAAACACTTAAGGTAATTGTTAATAATTAACAGTACAGTCAAAGCTCTCTGAGCAGACACCCTCGTAAGCGGACAGCTCTACTTACGGCCGCCTTGACAAAACCCTGTTTGAACTCTAGCTCATACAAACTCTGTATTTAAACATTCCCATAAGCAGCCAGCTCCATTTGTGGACACTTTTTCTGCTTCGTGAGGGTGTCTGCTTACGAGAGTTTTGACTGTATTTTGTGTGGTGCTGTTAAAAGCCTCTTTACATGAACCCAGTTGGGTTCTAGCCCGAGTCGGCATACCACTAACGAGTGGCAAAATTTAATGTTTACATGAACTCTGGTTGACAAGTTGTAGTGACATTTTCTTTACCACAAAGCTGACCCAGGTCGGCCTTGTATCTACCAAAAGACTGAAAATGGACGACTAACGGATCGAACCAGGAGAACTCGGCGGTAGAAATATACAAGGTGTCTGTAGGATGGAGGTGATTGGTCAACTTTATTTTTTTTTCCCCTCAGGCTGATGATCTTGATGTATTACCAGGACAAATAGATCTAAACAGTGATCGAGGATCAAGGTTTGCCACTATGATTCCCAGGGATATTCTCACTTTGATTCCCAAGGATTTTCTCACTTTGATTCCCAGGGATATTCTCACTTTGATTCCCAGGGATATTTTCACTTTGATTCCCAGGGATATTCTCACTTTGATTCCCGGGGATATTTTCACTTTGATTCCCGGAGATATTCTCACTTTGATTCCCAACGATATTCTCACTTTGATTCCCAGGGATATTCTCACTTTGATTCCCAGGGATATTTTCACTTTGATTCCCAGGGATATTCTCACTTTGATTCCCAGGGATATTCTCACTTTGATTCCCAAGGATATTCTCACTTTGATTCCCAGGGATATTTTCACTTTGATTCCCAGGGATATTCTCACTTTGATTCCCAAGGATATTCTCACTTTGATTCCCAAGGATATTCTCACTTTGATTCCCGGGGATATTTTCACTTTGATTCCCGGGGATATCCTCACTTTGATTCCCAAGGATATTCTCACTTTGATTCCCAAGGATATTTTCACTTTGATTCCCAGGGATATTTTCACTTTGATTCCCAGGGATATTCTCACTTTGATTCCCAAGGATATTCTCACTTTGATTCCAAGGGATATTTTCACTTTGATTCCCAGGGATATTCTCACTTTGATTCCCAAGGATATTCTCACTTTGATTCCCAGGGATATTCTCACTTTGATTCCCAGGGATATTCTCACTTTGATTCCCAGGGATATTCTCACTTTGATTCCCAAGGATATTTTCACTTTGATTCCCAGGGATATTCTCTCTTTAGGGACCTTATGACAACTACGACGGCAACGGCAACGAGAAAATCGCTAAACAATAGTTTTTACAGCGCCTTTCAATAACACGCGAACTCTGAAGTTCAAAACCCAACTTACAATTGAAGGGTCAAGTTAAAAACTATGCTAAGTGGGCATAGTGCGCTTTGCCCACTTAGCATAGTTTTTGACTTGACCCTTCAATTGCGTTTTTCGCTGCCATCAATCAGAAAATTACGACGACAACCAACTCGAACCAACGGACCATGAAAGAAATCTACCAATCACAATCCACGGACGTGAACTTTTGAAATGCAGAATGGATTACTAAATGATTGACGGCAGCGAAAACCGTTTTTTGAGCAGAGTTCCCGAGAGTTCGCATGTTATTGAAAAGCGCAGTAATGAGCAACGTGAACCACGATGGCGAATTTTTCAAGTTCCTGTTTAGAATTGAGTGAGATCTTTACATATTCAGCCGAGGATAACTCTGGCACCGATACACAAACTGAATGCATCTAGATTATCGCGACATTCTTAAGTAAAGTCTAAATTCAATTTTTTCCTCGACATCGCCGTCGTGGTTGCGTAAGGTCGCTATTGCCTAGTGTAACAGCACCTTATAGTATTTTTTTTTTCTCTCACAGAAGTGTCAAGTCGATCCTAAAGAATGCGCCAGGGAGAGAAGAGAGAGAAGAAGCGGATGACATGATGGAACTTGATCCACTTGAGCCTGAAGATGAAGGTCTGCTATAAATTATATCCTATAAACATTCTAATTGAATATGTACAGAAAAGTATTTCATATCTTCGGCAATATTCGGAAGGCTTCGGAAAATCTTCGGAATTTTTAGTAAGCGTTCGGAGCTCTTCGGCAATTTTCGGAAAATTATTGGAAACTCTGAAAAGACTTTCGAGTATCTTCGTGAAGTTTCGCAAGATTTTCGGAAAATTGTATACTTTCTTTCGTGTTTGAATATTCGCAACAAATTATGTCGGTAAAAATATGATATGATCGTGGTGCGTAGCTTTAGAGTGGTTTTCAGTTTACTGTAGTAAAACAAAAACCAAAGCAATTACAATGGCCAATCACAACAAGCGAAAACATCACAATGAACCAATGAGAACTTGACGCAAATACACGTCACTGGCGCGGGAAAACGCGTGTGGCCAAGTGGCGATTGGTTTTAGGTTTTCATCTGATTGGTTGATTAGATAGCACGAGTTTTTTAAACCAAATCACAGAGCGTAGTAAAGCAAAATCAAAGCATTTGCGGATTACTTTCGACAATGAATTGAAAAAACAGCTCTAAGGCACATTTTGCAGTCAACTGCTAACACTCCTTCCTCCTCCGTTTCAGAAACTATTGTCGCTGATACAGATGTTAGTTCAATAGTTGAAGAAGACGAGGCGCAACTTGAACTACAACTGGCATTACAGAGGTAATACTAATTATTATTATTCTTTGTTGAACTCCAGTTGAATCCCGTGCTATGTCACGATATTTTAAGTCATTTTTGCAAAGTGCAAAATCACCTTCAAACTGAAGAAAGCCTCAAAATAATAGTTTACTAAGGTAGAAAAACACCAAAGAGGTAATAATAAACCAAACAGGAACAAGGATGGTTAAGGATGGAGAAGATTAAGATACATACATACATACATACATACATACATACATACATACTTTATTGAAGCTCCCTAAGTGGGTTTTTCAGCATCAAATACAAATTTAAATTAATTAAGAATATAAATACAATAATATAGTAATTACAATAAATATATTAAAAATATTACGATGGATTGCGAACGGCAAAATTGTTCAATTTTCTCAAGATGTGCCATCCGTGACATAGCTCGTCTAAGATGTAATTTCGCCTTCCTCACTTTATATAGGTCTCGTCGACAAAAGCAAAAGAAAGCAACAACTGGTGCTGAAAAGGTATGTATCACTCATACAGGAAAAACCAACTCAGAAATACATATACTCAATGTATATGATTTGACCCACACGCAGCCACACAACAGTATCTTTACAGCAGTTATGTCAGTGATGTTTTCGCGATGAACAAAATCACCATCAAATTGAAGGAAACCTCAAAATAATAGTTTACTAAGGTAGAAAAACACCAAAGAGGTGATAAGAAACCAAACAGGAACAAGGATGGTTGAGATTGGGGAAGATTGAGGCGGATTGCGAACTCAGCCCATTCTGGTGTAATTTTCAGGTTGCCGAGGCTCTAGCCACAGTGATAAAGAAGGAGAAGGAGGATGAGAATGAGAATGATAATAAAGGTAGGTGTACAAACAGCTCTGTCTAAGATGGACATCATCTGGACAAGCACCAACTGTCCATCTTAGAGGTGTCTGCCTTAGAGAGGTGTCTACCTTAGAGAGGTGTCTGCCTTATAGAGGTGCCCACCTTAGAGAGGTGTCTGCCCTAGAGAAGTGTCCGCCTTAGAGAAGTATCCACAAAAGAGAGGTGTCTACCTTAGAGAGGTCTCCGCCTTCCGCCTTAGAGAGGTGTCTGCCTCAGAGAAGTATCCACCATAGAGAGGTGTCTGCCTTAGAGAGGTTTCTGCTTTAGAGAGGTGTCCGCCTTAGAGAGGTGTCCATCTTAGAGAGGTGTCCGCCTTAGAGAGGTTTCTGCTTTAGAGAGGTGTTCGCCATAGAGAGATGTCTTCCTAAGAGAAGTGTGTCTTAGAGAGGTGTCAACCTTAGAGAGGTGTCTTCCCTAGAGAAGTGTCTGCCTTAGACAGGTGTCTGCCTTAGAGAGATGTTCGCCTTTGAGAGGTGCCCACCATAAGAGGTGTCTGTCTTAGATAGGTGTCAACCTTAGGAGGTGGTTATCCGTTTTAGATAGAATTGATGATTTTCTTTCTGAATTTCAGATTCCATCATCTTAAACTCGACCTCTGAGTTTTGTCGCACACTTGGCGAGATACCAACCTTGAGTGAGTACAGTTTTTGTGTGCATTTTTTTTGGGGGGGGGGGGGGGTGGTGGTGGTGTATAGGTTTATACGTTTACACAGTGCATCTTTGTTTAAAGGTCGGCACACACGAGGTGAATTGTCCCCGGAACTAGTTCCCTGTGTAAACTGTAGGCCCCTGTAGCTGTTTCACATGAGGGGACTGGTTGCAGGGACTTGTAGCAAGACTGTGTCCCGGGGACAAGTCCCTTGTGCGTAGACACAAGGGGGCTTGTTGCAGGGTCTGCAGGGACAGTCCGATTTGGTCTTTGATTGGTTTATTTTCATATTTGGTCGCAGGGACTAGTCCCACGAACAGTACTGACACACGAGTGGACAAACACAATTTGAGGGGTCAAGTCCCCGGGACTAACTTCAATTCAAACCAGTTTGAATTCATGGGACAAATCGCGGGACCAAAATTTGATCTCCGCGACTTGATTCTCTGGCGAAAATGGTCAGTTCACACGAAGGAACTTGTACGAAATTATCTTCAAATAGAAGGAAACCTCGAAATAATAGTTTACTAAGATCGAAAAACACTAAAAAGGTAATAATAAACCAAAAAGGAACAAGGATGGTTGAGGATGGAGAAGATTGAGACGGATTACGAACAACGAATTTTTTTACTTCTCTTCGTAGAATTACCAGGTGATCAAGTAGAAGACGAAGACGAAGATGACAATGACAATGAGGTATGACAAGTGAATTATTTGAATGTTTACAATCCTCACTTTCTCGTTGTTCTTTCACATGCTATATCAATTATTTTCATGAACCCCTCCTACTTCTCCGCTCATTAATAGGGAGTTTAGGGATCTTCGGAAGCCAAATTTGCGTTCGTGAAGCAAAAATGTTTTTAACTTGATTCAAAAACATTTTCTTGCCTCCGAGGCTCAAAATTTGCTGCTGAAACAATGTTTCTCACGCGGCTAAACTGTGAAACATTTGCGGCCGCAGCAATGTTTCTGCAACAATGTTTCCTAGTTTAGCCGGGCCCTTGCATCTGACACAAGATGCGATTTTCTTGCACGAGTTGATCACGTGCTAGTCACTGGGACAAATTAGCGGGAAATATAGTTAGACACGTGATGCGTTTTCTTCCAATCAAATCAACGCATTTAACTAAGGTAGAGGATACAGGAAATCTTTTCTGTCCTCTTTTGTTTGTTTATGGCTGTTTTATTTTTGCAGTGGCGTATGGATGTAGAGAGAGAAGAAGAAGTCGCCGAGCCACAGGGAGGCTGGGAATGGGTCAAAACACAAGAAGAGAAGATGAAGAAAGAACGAGAAGAGGTTTGTTGCTTTGTTAACTTGAATGGTGATGCCTTTTGAAAATATTTGCGTGTTTACTTTGGTTCTTTGTGTAAGGCATGATGGTTTAAATCTACTGGTTAGTGCGCTGGACTCTGGATCGAGCGGTTCGGGTTCAAGCGCTGGCGGGGGTCACAGTGTTGTGTTCTTTGGGCAAGACACTTGTGGCTCTCTCCACCCAGGAGAAAAACTGTTAGGGCAACATGACAAAATGCTGGGGGTAACCTGCGATGGACTAGCAACTTGTCCATGCCGAGTAGCAATATTCCTAGTCGGCTTCATGCTACGGAATTCGGGATAAGCTCCGCCAGTGTAGGCCAGTTTGGCTCAAGTGCGGCTGTACCTTTTTTACTTCCTAATGAATGCTGATTTAGTATTTTGCGTTTAATTACTCTCTCGCTGTTATAATATTTTCAGGAGACAGAAAGTAATATTCTTGATGTTGAACCTTTGGTTGGTAAAGGAATTGGCGCTGCTTTATTTCTGGCATCAAAGAAAGGTACGATTGAAATATCAATTCTCCCAACTTATTACTATACATTTCTTTTAATGTTTGTTTAGAGAATTTCACTCGCTCATCCTTGTTACGCCTGTGTGGCGCATGAGGCCTCAACAAGGTTCCTCCAAGCTACTCTGTCCTGGGCCAATCTTCCAACACTTTCCCAACAAATACCAGCTTCCCTTTAACCCTTTCACTCCCAAGAGCGCTAAGTTCAAACCTGAGTAAGAAATCTTGAATTTCATTTTGCAAAATTGTCAACATCAACCAGCACCGCTTGAAAGTACTGCTCAATAGCTTTCATTTGAATGGTCACACAGTAGGGTTTCATCCACAGACGTAAAAGTTACAACCACATTTATGGACTCAAGGTTTGACTCTGGGAGACATTGTCCTTCTCCAAGTTATTCATGGCCTTTCCCTGTGTCAGTGCCGTTCGTGCATAAAGCCGAAGCATCCATCAGCTCAAGGTGTGCCCAAGCCATCTCCATTGTCTTCTCTTAAGAATGGTTCCCATTGTTTCCTGCTTATTGACTCGAAGGACTCTGATATTGAAAATTTTGATAGGCCAGAACGCTTTCATTATGAGAATTTGGTATTACATTGAGACAATGCCCCTAGTTGATGATTTTGTTATTCTCATCACATTTCTACATTGTTTTCCGTTCAGGTTTACTGGAACATACTTCTAAAGCAAGGATTGAAGGAAAAGCTCTGCCATTTCTTCCTTCAGTTGGTGTTGTAGACGAGGAAAAAATGCGGTGAGCAGAGCTTATTATTAATTTACGTTCAAACAAAAAATTCAGTATTGGAAGTTAGCAGAACACAACAACTGGTGAACAATTTCCGGGGTTTTTGTTGGCAAATATTCGTTAAGCACCCGAAGAGTTTCCGACTCTTATTCCGAACGTTGTGACGTCAGGGTTTTTTTTTTATTTATTTTATTTTTATTTATTTTTATTTTTATTTTTAATTTTATTTGCAACACACAAAAACATTACTTACAATCTGATTATTACCCTATTAAAAGATATGGTTACTTGCTCTATTTACATTTCATTTGTTACAGTGCTTATAATCCGATTGCTTACACTACTTACAATACAATTATTTACACCACTTACAATACAATTCCTTATACTACTTGCAATACGATTGTTTACACTACTTACAATACAATTACGTGCACTATTTACAATGCAATACTCGCACACTGTTTACCATACAATTACTTACACTGTTTACTCCTACATGAACATACTTACAAAAACGGATATGACACTACTGAGAAATAAATTATGTTATTGTCTGTATAGGTTAAAGCAGAAGCTTATCACCTAGGTGATAAGCTTCTGGTTAAAGTAATCACACCAAGCTCACTTTACGCTCTACTTTAAGCTGAAAAGTTAATTTGGAAATAAATTCCGCGGTGTCAGCATTCTTTTGCAACGTCTTACAAAACACGGGTTGTCGCCATCAGCATGCGTCATGTTCCTTAGCAACGTCCCCGCCGAAAACCGCGGGCTCGGACAATTTTCGATAGGAGACAGAAGAGGCCATTTCCGAGTTGCCGTTTGCCTCTGTTTCAAAAACGAGTCGTTATACGAAACCATTGAAATGAAAATGAGTTTAATTTGCGTGGAAATGGGTTCATTTTCATATGAAAGGTTGTGCACCAGGACTCGTTTTGAAACAGAGGTCAAAAGAAACTCGGAAATGAATAAGTTGCGCATCCATATTTTCACTTTTCACCTCTTGTGCTATCATTCTTTTGAAATATTTAGTTGAATTGTAGTCTGATCGTTTTTTCTTTCATTTCTTCATTTTAGCGAGGAAGAGAGAGAACGCGGTGGTCGGTCAAGGTAAATAGTTATGTCCTTTTAATCCTACATAAATGTTTTTGCCTAGACTACGAGCAGTTCCTCTTTCCCTTAGTCCGTCGAGCCGGAAGCAAAATGGCCGCGCGAAATCTGGGAAAGAGACCAACCGTCGACCAACCTCGTTCCCAGGGCTTTTCCCTGGAACGAGGTTGGAGGAGAGACGTCCGTCTATAGCCCCCAGATTTCGCGCGGTCATTTTTTCCCGCGCTTCATTTTGCTTCTCGCTTGATGAACTAAGGAAAAAGTGTTTTTTTTTCCTTCTTTTTTTAGGGATTTCGACAGGGACCGTGATAGAGACAGGTAAATAAACTACCGTAAATTCGGATAATAAGCCCTGGCAGAGGTCTATTTTAGTACTTAAAGACCTCTGGCCCTGGGTTTATATTTGTTCAAAAGGCTTTTGTGATGAGCGTATTATCGGGGAGGGCAACCTCGTTCCCAGGTTCTCTCTTCTTCCCGCTTTTGGCGCGAAGAAGAGAGACCCTAATAATTATTGTGGGTTATTATCGAAATTTTACGATACGTTCCTTTGTGGTTCAAAATATGAAATCTCCTTACTGATTTGCTATACATATCTTAACATGTCAGTTGTGAGAATTTGGTGTTAAATCAAGTCAATATCTCCTAATTGATGATTTTCTTTATTCTCATCACCTGTCTGCTTGACAATATATTGATATTGTAAGGAGAGATGAGATATTGATCACTCTCACGGTTGTGTGTCTTTTTGCCAGATACGGCGGCGGATCATCAAAGAAAAAGGAGGAGTACAAACCGGAGATAAGGCTGGAATATTTTGATGATAATGGACGTTCTCTTACACCTAAAGAGGTGAAGTTGTTAGTGGAGTTTTCCGATGACCTCTGACATTACCACAGCTTAGAGTTGATCTTGCTCATACGAGTTTTTTCGCGCTTGCATCAGGGCAGTTAAGTTTTCCCGCGCTTGCCGCCAGTTACCCATTTTCCCGCGCTTACCGTTGGTTGCATGTTTTTCTCACGCTTGCCATCTGTTATATGTTTTCCCGCGCTTGCCGCCAGTTACCTGTTTTCCTGCGCTTACCGTCAGTTCCATGTTTTCCCACGCTTGCATATGTTATATGTCTTCCCGCGCATGCCGCCAGTTACCAGTTTTCCCGCGCTTGTCACCGGTTACATGTTTTCCCGCGCTTGTCACTGGTTACATGTTTTCCTGCGCTTGTCACCGGTTACATGTTTTCCCGCGCTTGTCACCGGTTACATGTTTTTCCCGCGCTTGTCACCGGTTACATGTTTTCCCGCGCTTGTCACCGGTTATATGTTTTCCCGCGCTTGTCACCGGTTATATGTTTTCCCGCGCTTGTCACCGGTTACATGTTTTCCCGCGCTTGTCACCGGTTACATGTTTTCCCGCGCTTGTCACCGGTTACATGTTTTCCCGCGCTTGTCACCGGTTACATGTTTTCCCGCGCTTGTCACCGGTTACATGTTTTCCCGCGCTTGTCACCGGTTACATGTTTTCCCGCGCTTGTCACTGGTTATATGTTTTCCGTCGTTTTGCCGTTACGTTCTTGCTAAGTTTATCAATCCCGTCCCCTTTTCAATCTTATCGATACAGGTTGGTGTTTGATGCGTAAGTCCAGTTAACGCAAAAGGTTGTTAAGCGGTATTTTCTTTCATCTTACAGGCTTTCCGTTACATGTCGCACAAGTTCCACGGGAAGGCGTCCGGCAAGATGAAATCAGAGAAAAGGAACAAGAAATACCAGGAAGAGATGGTAAGTTATTTATTATGCTGCACAAGGTGGTTCTAACTTTTGAGTCTGTGGATGAAACCCTAGTGTGTGACCATTCAAATGAAAGCTATTGAGCAGTACTTTCATGTCGTACTGTTTGTTTTTGACAATTTTGCAAAATGAAGTTCTGAACTTAGCACTCTTGGGAGTGATGTACAAAATTACTTTCAAGTTGAAGGAAACCTCAAAATAATAGTTTACTAAGGTAGAAAAACACCAAAGATATATTAACAAGCAACCAAAAAAGAACAAGGATGGAGAAGATTAAGCGTGCGTTCGATTGACCTTATTCCGGAATAAGATTAAGTGGAATAACCCGAATATCCGTTCGAGTCGCTATTCCGATTCCGGAATACATGGAATGCATTCCAAGTATTCTGCTCTGGGAAGAAGAAGAATCCGGAATAATGACGTCATTCTTCCGCTGGAAACAAAGATGGCGTCGAGTTGACTAAAGTGTTGAGAGAAGGAAAGGCTTTTTGTGGAGCAGATAAGATACTTTACTGTGATTGTCACAATATAGGGAACACGGGGTGTAAATTATAGGAACAAAACGCGCGGGAGCTAATAACAGTGAAAATTCAACTTTTGCGCACGATCTGAGCAGATTGAAGGAAAATGGAAAACCTTGACCACAACATATTTCGGGAAATGTTCAAGAGGAATGTCCTTTCTACAGGGAAAAAGTCTGTGGATAAAACCCTAGTGTGTGACCATTCAAATGAAAGCTATTGAGCAGTACTTTCATGTGGTACTGTTTATTATGCTGTACAAGGTGGTTCTAAATTTTGAGTCTGTGGATGAAACCCTTGTGTGGTGCGGTTTCTTTTTGGCAATTTTTGCAAAATGAAATTCAAGATTTTTTCCTCAATTTTTGAACTTACACTCTTGGGAGTGAAAAGGGTTAAACCTATTTTTTAACATCTCGAATATTGGGGAAATCTACAATCGATAATACAAGACAAAAGTAGTTGGAATGCTGATACAGTAAGCGTTACACCTAACCTTGGTAAATGGTCCTATGATGAAAACCCTAGTGTGTGACCATTCAGATGAAAGCTATTGAACAGTACTGTCATGTGGTCCTGTTTGTTTTTGACAGTTTTGCAAAATTAAATTCAAGAATTTTGTTTTAAAGTTTTGAACTTAGCACTCTTGGGAGTGAAAGGGTTAAGCTCTCTACAATGTATCTCTATTATAATTTGTTTACAGGCGCTTCAAAAGATGAACTCAGGTGACACACCACTCAACACCGCCGCGCTGCTCAAAGAGAAACAGAAAACTGCTCAGTCACCTTTCGTCATTCTTAGCGGGGGAGGACAAACCTTCTCCACAGGGTAGGTGACAGTTGTTTTGCTCATGTAACCCGACCGTCTTTCCTTCTTGTTCGTACTGGTTTCTTGCTGCGCACGCTTGATTTAAAGGAGCTATGTCACGATAATTTAAGTCATTTTTTGTGAAGTGCAAAATCACCTTCAAATTGAAGAAAGCCACAAAATAATAGTTTTAAGGTAGAAAAAACACCAAAGAGGTAATAATAAACCAAACAGGAACAAGGATGGTTGAGGATGGAGAAGATTAAGGCGGGACGTAACCTAAATGCCATTTTTACGCGACTTAACATGGGTTGAATGGAAATATCTCGTTCACGTTTCAAGCAATCCAAAAAACTCTATGCTCATCCCATGAATCTATGTTATGGCGTGTTTTG
Organism: Desmophyllum pertusum; assembly: GCA_029204205.1. Lineage (NCBI taxonomy): Eukaryota > Metazoa > Cnidaria > Anthozoa > Scleractinia > Caryophylliidae > Desmophyllum > Desmophyllum pertusum. The sequence continues at coordinate 616,514 of MU827317.1, forward strand.
TAAATTTTTGGGTGATTTTTGGGTATATTTGGGAGGAAATAGTTTTTCTCAAAGGAGTTGTAAAATTTAGGAAAATGAGAAATATTGAAGATTTGATGTAGTTTTTAAAATTAGAATTTGAAGTTAAAAATTAGTAGATTGACATTGACAGACAGTTGATAACCACGCAAGAGCACCCGCGTGGATATCAACTGTTGGTGTTCCAAAAATTATTTTCTTTCTTCTATTCCTTCTTTAAACCTCTTAAAATTTCCTTGAAATTTAGGTGAAGTCCCCCCTTAAGACGGATTGCGAACGGCGAACTTGAAAAAATTGGCCAATTTTTTCAAGATACGTCATCCGTGACGTAGCTCCTTTAATATGTGTACATATTCCTATTTTGGGTAGAAGTTGTGGCTGATCAAACAGCAGCAATCTTTATCTAATGATGGGATTTTGAGGCTTGATAAAAATAATTTGACAATTTGTGACGTCACACTTTACCACTCTATTCACCGTGAGATATCTGCACTCGTTTCCCGAGTTACTCTTGAGGCTACTCAGTGGGGAAGTGTACGTATTATAAGTTACAGTTCAATAACTGATAAAATTATACACGAAGCTAATGATAATTGTTTCGTTCGGTCACTGTATCGCGTACAATTTCGCGCACTTGTGTATGTACTACAGTCAACTCTCTCTAAGACGGACACCATCGGGACTGGCACCAACTGTCCGTCTTAGAGAGGTGTCCGCTTATAAAGAGTTTAGATACAGTAACATGACTGAAAAATGGCGCGCAGGGACCAACACCAGGTGTCCGTCTTACAGAGGTGTCCGTCTTATAGAGGTGTCCGTTAAGAGAGAGTTGTCTGTATTTAAAATGCGATCCGTGAGAATCTCATCTCTGTACTTATTTCGTTTTTGTTCAATTTTATTTCAGGACCACAATCTCCAAACAACGGAAGTAAGAAATTATCTGCGGAACTCAGGTGACCTTCCTAACAGCACATTTAAAAGACAGGAATGTAGACCCACGCTTCCCGCGCGTGTTGTACTCGCAGCTCGTGCGTGTCGTGTTAACACCGCGCTTGTTTCGGACCGCGCGTGTCATGCTCATTGGAACACGATTAGGACTCAGGTGACCTTCATGACAGCACATTTCAAAGACAGGAATATAGACTCACGCTTCCCGCGCGTGTCATACTCGCAGCTCGCGCGTGTCGTGTTAACACCGCGCTTGTCTCGAGCTCAATATCACATAGACTCGTTGGAACACTGTTAGGAATGATAATTCGCTCTCCGCTCGCTTGCTTTATCTTTGTAATCAAGAACTCTGTTGTAATTGATCAGTCGCTGTCGTGGTCAGCGGATGATTCCCATCCTGTTATTATTTGTGTAAAATGTAGTGCTAGTATCGATGGAATTAAATAAATTTTTTGGTTAATTTCGTTGTTTTACTCGAAGCTGAAACGATAACCGTTGAAGTCGTGTTTGCAAATTGGAACACTAAGCTTAGCCACCATCTTGAAAAATGAGATGACCCTGGGAACGAGGTTGGTTGTTTGTCATGCGCAGACGGTGCTGGGGACTGGGTTCTAGATAAAGTAGTTTGCCGTCGTTACTGTTGAGTCATGTTGAGACTGACTCGTCCCCAGTCGTCTCTCTTGTTTCCTTTGTTGAGACAAGAGAGACGACTGGGGACGAGTCAGATGTTGAGAGATGTTGAGACCATGCCCGGTCAAACGGCTTCAACATTTCAGGAACAAATGAAATGTTGAGAAGATGTTGAGACAAAGGGGGCATCAAACGGCCTCAATATCGGCTCTCAACAAATGTTGAGATCATGAGAGAATGTTGAGACCTCCTTTAGACCGAAAATTGATCCTGTGTGAATTATAGGTGCATCAGCTAAATTTAGCACTGATTTTGCAACAAAAAATTCACAGTTTGTCCTGTTTAATCCCAGCAGAATATGCTTGATTTGCAACTCGAGGCATGCCTGCATTGTAATCTTGTGACTTAAGAATTTCTGACGTCATACAGTGTCTTAGACCTGAGCTGTATGCTCCCAACAACACTTTACTTTGGAAGTCTACAGTTGACTGACTATTCATTAGCTATCGTACGTTTTTTGAAAGATTTCTTCATTTTATTCGTCATGTCTCGAGTACCAGTACAGTGTAGACAATCACTTTGGACTGCAAGGTAGGCGTGTTTTATTTTTTGCGGTGCGCGGGGGAGTACCGTCCGCCAAGGTTTTACCTTATTATAGGAAATTAACGCTCGTGTTAATTAAGGTATTTGAAATTAACGCGACTTCAATTAACGCGAATTGAAGGGAAAATTACTTCCGAATAACGGAAATTAACGCGAAAGTGGAGGTAAATTTTCAAAATGAAGGAAATTAACGCGATTAGCACAAAGTACCAAGATATTTTGGCCGAAATACAACAACTCAGATGTCCAGAATTGCTCTTCTGAAAGGGAGGGTGAACTGGAAATATTGTAATTTTAAGGCCTTTACATTGTAAAAGATTGAAATACAGTGTGCAGAACTGAGAAAGCTATTGTTTCCCAGGTGCCAAATATGTCTGTACAGGATCCAGAGTTTGGGGTTATAATATGAAATTAAGGTCGCGGAAATTTACTCTCACAAAAGTTAACTGGAGCGTTAATTTCCTATAATAAGGTATGCCGAGACTCCTTTCCAACTGTTTTAAACTGTAGCTGACTTCTCTTCGGCTCTCCAGTTTGTCACGAGCGACACACCCCTGCCCTTCACCCCGGGCCCTTCACTCATGTACGATATCCGTTATAAACTTGTAGGCATGACAAGTGTAGAAACTTATTTTCAAAAATGAATTTATATTTTACTTCAGTATCTCGCGAATCAAATCCAAAGAGAAACTTGACAAATTCGCGGTTCACATTCTCCGAAAACCCAGAATGTGGTCATTTCACGTTGTTGTTTTGCAGAGGACAGCTATAAAGAAATTATACATCGCACATGTAGATATGTTTAGTGACGTTCTCGTTGCCACTGCCTGCTAGCTACGTAGCTGGCTCGCGAAATGTCCACGTGGATTTTGTATGGGGATGTTGGAGTGGGGGATTAAACAGGTGAATAAAGGGGATCAACCTCCGCCCCCGCGCCCCGCCCTTTCTATTTATAGTACAGTTTTAGAACTCTTTTCCCCCGGCCCGGCCCCAACCTCATTCCCTTCAAGGGAAAAGCCCTGGGAACGAGGTTGTATTTTCCCCCTTTTGCACTCTGTTGTCCCGAGAGAATGAGCTTGAGAGAGTGCAGGTTGTCCATTTCTGCAACTTTTCAACAACCACCAGGGCATATTTGAATCGATTCGCACCGGACATACCAAAATCCACAGGTTGTATGAGAAAATTATGCCCTGTCGTAGACAGTTCCTACAAATTCCGGATCCCGCCAAAACAAACGACCTTCCCGTAATCTGAGACATCGATTCACGCAGCGCTTGCTTGCTAATAGCTCTGCCCAATATTTACTGTTTAATATTACATTTTATGCCACGCAGCCCGACTCACGCACGCGAAATTAACGCGATTAAAAAAAGAAAAAAGAAAAACAGACTTTCGCGTGCGAATATAACAAATTAAACGAATCGCTACATTTTTATTTTTACTTTTTCTTGACTCAGTGTTTTTCTATGCTCGCTTCACTCCATGCCGTTTAATAATCTTGTTTTGGTTCCTTTTATTGGGTATCAATTTGCCCTACAGACGGGTAAAAGGTTAGTGAAATACGAACTCGCATTGTAAACAATCCATTCCGTGGTGTATGTAACAAGATATACCAAAAGTTGACCGGTAAATTATAAATTGGGAAATGTTCAACGGTCGAAGCAGTCAAGTTGAAATCGCTAACGTCGAACGATTACATCAATGCGCATCGCTAAAGCCGAGCTCAGAAAGTTTTGAAGCGATTCCACGTTTGACATTTTAGAACGCGCCACAGAACTTGTAACAGATACAGCTTCTGGAAAAATTGGGCGAGAATTGCACCAGACATTTGAATTCAACTCCGACTCCTCAACTGGCAACGGGAAAACGTCGAAAGCGTAAGTACATCTTTGATTTGCTCTATTTTTAAGCAACATTATTAATTTTATTTTGTAGCAATTCCAGGAAAGAGTTAGAAAAATGTAAATAAGAAGAATACGCGAAATATATTTTGTATTGCCGTTTTTACACTGTTTTTTAATACCGAATTTTTAACGGAATTTTAGTGTGACGAGAGAGTAACTCAGACACCCATGTCTTACGCTACTTATTTACGTTTTATTAATTTTAAGTTACCAAGTAACTAAATTAATATCTATATATTTTAGTTTACAAAAAGTCTGTGATCGTTTCAAAGGGGACTAATTGATTTTTATCCCCAAACAGGCGTTCCTAAGAAATTCAAATATTTTCGGGAAATATTTGTATATACCTCGCACGAACCGTTCAAAAAATTTAAACAAAATTAGATTAACCTGAAACGACGACGATAGCTCCTCAATATTATTTCTAGTATTCTATTCAACGGGGTAAATTATAATATTTTTTTGTATTAATATATATTGATGGACATGACCCTTCCTAACTCTTCCTGTTTTTAAAAAATGCATTAAGTTCTTTCAATATTTAACTTGACTTTAATTTATTATGGCAAGTAATTTCAACTTTAGTATGAAATTTGTTACACACGTGTATTTAGAAAAGCGCCTTGCATTAGAGTATATATAAATAGGTCTCTCAAATTTGATAATCTGAAGCAGAATTCGTTATCTTCCTGTTTTCAGTGTAATGGGACACTAATTCGTGTTCTCGGCCACACACGAACAATGCATTTGTGACCCTATAGTAAAGGGACACCCTATAAAAGAGGACATGGGCCCTAAGTTGCTTACAAGGTTGACTGTAACTAGCAATCGACGAAAAAAGCGCATTTACAAAATTAATTTTAAAAAAGAGAATTTTCACTGGTGATCGTCATCTGAATTCTCTTAACCAATCATATAAGAAATGTATGGAGATCAGCAATGAGAATCTGTATTCTGACCCCCAGGCTAGCTACTTTAATTTACGTGAATGTGGCAAAGGACCGAACGAAAATGCTGCTGGTATACGTAGGATCTGTGACAGATCTGAACAGGCAAAAATAGAAATGTGGCGTTGGTCAATTGGCAAACATTTGAATTTGAGCTCATCTTAGGTCATCACCATGTGCGATTTAATGGACAATTGACCTTCGCTGTTTCTCTTATTTTCTCACTGCAACACCGTGCTGACGAGACCCAACCAGGTCGAAAACAGCTGTCCACTTAAGTGTTCTACGTAGTATCAGCCTTGCTTACTTTTGTATTTGGGGAGGAGAGCAGCTTTCATGTTGGCTTCCACTTCCCTGTTTCGCTCGATACGTTTGACTTGTAGAGAGGATCAAGGTCTTCGCATGTACGCATTGCGGTCCTATTTTTCTGTTATGATCAAGGTCTTCATTCTCGTTACCTGACTACTTCAATTTGCTATGAAAATGTAACAGAACTTAGCAATTGATCACTGATGGACATTATATTGACTGCAGAGACATTCTAGCTCTCTTTTCTTCTCTCTTTTTTCCCCTCGAAATTTCGATGCGTGACGCGCGAATCGAGAGGCGCGAAGCACCGATAATCCACGCGCGACTCGCGCGAGTCTCGCTCGCGTGTCCGCTCTCTCCCCAATCCCACTCGTCATTGTCACACTCGTTCCAGATCCTTTTCGGACCGCCGCGTACTCGCGCTAAAATACGGACTGTTTTGCAGTCTTGGAATTATAGGACTGACGCAGTTTTTGTTTCCACTCACTCTCCAAGCCAAGGAAAAATATTCTTTCTTTTTTCGTCTTTTTTTCTGCTTTTTGTTTTGCCAAGAAACCGCGAGAAATTTCTATTGTAATTTGTGCACGTTTTTTCTCACTTTTACAACGAGGTGCATAATTATCACACCTTTTTACTGCAAACTATGCGTTTAACACGCGCAAATATTTATTGTTATCCACACTACTTCAAATAGAATGTTACAGAAAACTTTCTCTTCTTTCTACAGCTGAATTCCAACGCTACAACAAAATGACGAAGACTTCAAGAATCCTTCTATTCATGTCATTAGCAGTGCTGTCTTCACTGTCCAACTTGATGGCGAACCCAATGCAAGCGGCTTTGGCTAGCGTACATTGCGTCCGACAGGGTTACGAGTTTACTGTCAAGGTCACAGGATGCGAGGAACGCAAGGTGACAATTAATACCTGTCTAGGGACCTGTCTGTCAATGTCGACCCCAACCGGACCCAACAACGAACAAGTCAAGTCCTGCACATGCTGCCAGCCGATTAAAACCGAAAATGTCGATGTGGAGCTGTGGTGCGACGATAAAAACAATCCTTCCAAGCGTATCAAGTATTTTCACAAAATTGAGACTACTACCGAGTGCGCATGCGCCTCTTGTTGATGCAGCTGAGCACAAACATTGTCGTAGTATACTTCTGAAGGCATAAGGACGTTTATGAACTTGGCCGGAAAAAAACATTTATTTAATTTTATTTTCAAGTTAATTAGAGTTTAATATAAGCCAAAAAGCACCCTCGTTTAGTCTGCAACATTTTGTTCTTTTAGGATAATTTTATTAATAACATTATGTACTTATGACGCAGTAAGAGACATCCTTTGGCTTGTCACGCACTCTTTCCTTCCCAACGAACAGAATATTGCGTGACGAGCGGAAAGAATGTCTACGTAGAATAAAAGTTGCGAGATAAGCTGACTAAAAATATAAAATTGATGTACTTATGACGCAGAAAAGACCTCACAGAATTATATAAATAAAATTAAATATACCAAAAAATATATTGTAAAAATAAATTTCTTTTTCTGCCCAAATTAAATTGTTTGATTTGCTTCGTCAAAACCGCGGCGCAGGGGTTTCTGGGAAAACGCCATTCTAGTGCCCAGTCTTTCCGTTTGCTCACGGGCGTCGACAACTTTTGCCGTTAAAACTATTGTTCGCGGGAAAAGCAGCAGGCTAGGAACGGGCCAACAAGTCGCGCGCGAGACCCGTCATATATGGCGCCCAGCAACCTCGTTCCCAGGGCTTTTCCCTTCTAAATTTGGCGGGGCAGGAAGGGAAAAACCCTAGGAACGAGGTTGGGCGCCAAGGGGACTGGGGCGGTGCAAGAAACTCCGGGTTTCCCCAATCCCCTCGTGGCCGAGTGGCGGGCTATCCAGGGAATTGTACAGGGTGTGTCGATTGTAAATATCCTATCAGAGCTTGTGAGGTCATGTATCAGTCAGAGGGAAAATGCAGTTCAAACATACAAGTTAAAGAAATGCAATACTCTGGATTTGTGGTTTATTTAATTCCAAAATTACTTTTAAAATTTACTCTAGCTACCATTATGCCAGGTCTTGTGTGACACAAGAGATTGCGTGACACTCGAATGACGTAGTCTTTATGGCGTTACTGGACGAAATTCTGAAGCACTATTTAAAATTCGATTTGAGTCTAACGAAACTTGTGCATGAAATCAACGACACATTTATGCATTGTCTGTCTGTCTATAAACAACTGTTTAACAGCGTCTCTCGCTTCAAAAATGTTGTGTTTTAGTTTCTATCTTTTACGTGCACATAGAACACTTGCAATTCACCGCAGATTCCACTTGTACCAACGGGGAGATTCCTGTGGCGCAGTTTGGCAGATTAAACACTTTCCATCTGGTACTGGATGGTTTGCAACACTCGCAGAATTTCTTGAAATACGGTGGGTGGTCCAGCGGATACGCGTAGGACGCGCATGTGCCAAGACAGGCTTTCACTCGGACGTACTGGGAATCACAACCTGTTTTGCTGACTTCCTGGTTATACGCTTCCGGTTTGCAGTAGACGCCAAACTTGTCAAACGGGTTGTAAGACTGGTTTGTGTGGACCAAGGCGAGGAACACAAGACAACAGCAAACAGTGGACAACACAGACATGGTTGAAACTGAAGAGAAAGAGAGAAAACCAGTTCGTAAGTACAGTCAAACCCCTATTAAGCGGCCACTCCCTATTAGACGGCCAGTTATCAAAGTCCCGAAACTATTGTCAGTATAATACTGCAAATAAACTCCTAATCAGCGGCCACCTCTATTAAACGGCCGCGGCCACCATTTAGTCGTCCCGATGAGGGTTCTCTTATTGTTTTTACCCCTATTAAGCGGCCACCAAGAATTTAATCACGTTGATAGATACGAGTCCGAAATAGAAGGTGACAACTGATAAGAACATTCAAACACTAATCTTTTGATTTTCTACCACGCCTTATGCAAATTTATGGCGAACCCCTTTTAAGCGACCACTTGTCAATTCCCCGAGGGTGGTCGCTTAATAGGGGTTCGACTGTAACTCAAGATTGAACGATAAATTCTCATTATTGATTCCCATATATTTCTTTCAGTGTCAGTTGTGAGAATTTTGTGTTACATCAAGACTATATCTCCTAGTTGATGATTTTCTTTATTCTCATCACCTGTCTGCTTGACAATGTATTGATATTGTAACGAGAAATTAGTTGTTGATATGAAATCTTGGAATCATAGAGAAAGGCTAGTCACGATATATTAGTCATTTTTTTTGGATGAATAAAATCACCTTCAAATACAGCTGTTTCGAGAAAGGTTGTCGGAAAAAAGCGCACGCGACTTTCGGGATTGTCGCGTGCGCTTTTTCCGACAACCTTTCTCGAAACAGCAGTATACCGCGGTTGAGTTCGTCTGCGACGCAGGCTACTTCAAACCGAAGGAAACGCCTAAACACTAGTATAACCAAAGGTTTATGGTGAGTGCGGGCGAGATCCATGGAAGAAGTCACAGGATAAGAAAACTTTTAACAGACGTCTACCATGATAATATCATAATGATATATTTATACAGTGAGAAACATTTGTTTACCATTACGGAATATAACTGGTATAACCCAAGGTTACGAAGTCTCGGTCGGGGTACGGCAAAGCAAATTTCTTGCCAGAGTGCATGAAACATACCTTATTTCAGACTAAAATGGTAAAAATCTATACTCGTTTTCAGACCATAAAATTTCGATAACATTTTCTCCACCGCATGCCATTTTAGAAACTCGCGGTTAAGTTCGTCTGCGACGCAGGCTACTTCAAACCAAAGGAAACGCCTAAATATCAGTACCAAAACGGAACAAAACGAACGACGAACTTGAAAGATTAAGGCTAATTTTTTTCAAAATGCGCCAATCTGTGGCGAAGCTCCTACACTTTGAAATACCGTATATCGTCGTACTCTCTCTTTGATCATAAACCGACTAGACTACTTACGGAGATTATAAGATTATGCACACGTGTGGCTTGAAGAAAGTTTGACCAATATTTGATCCGGCATATTGTTTTGGCAACATTTCAAATTCGCTACATCAGTTGCACGCGTTTAACGTTTCGAAGTTTCCCTTCGAGTGCCCAAGGAAATGCAGACTGCAAAGCAGTCGTTTTTTTCTCTAAATCGCGGGTCGCAAGGCGCGAAGTACCAAAAGCGTGGACCACACTCGCTCCAGACCTTTCGTTCAAAGACCGCGCGCATTTGTTTGACAGACCAACGCAAAAAATACGACTGTTTTGCAGCCTAAAGAAAATGTGAAAATGATTATAAATAAACTGCGCGAAAGAACGCGCAATTTTGCTTATAACCCTTTCACTTCCAAAGTCAATAAATGTGGTTGTACCTTTTGAGTCTGTGGATGAAACCCTAGTGTGTGACCATTCAAATGAAAGCTATTGAGCAGTACTTTCATGTGGTACTGTATATTATGCTGTACAAGGTGGTTCTAACTTTTAAGTCTGTGGATGAAACCCTAGTGTGTGACCATTCAAATGAAAGCTATTGAACAGTACTTTCATGTGGTTCTGTACATTATGCTGTACAAGGTGGTTCTAACTTTTACGTCTGTGGATAAAACCCTAGTGTGTGAGCATTCAAATGAAAGCTATTGAGCAGTACTTTCATGTGGTACTGTTTATTATGCTGTACAAGGTGGTTCTAACTTTTACGTCTGTGGATAAAACCCTAGTGTGTGAGCATTCAAATGAAAGCTATTGAGCAGTACTTTCATGTGGTACTGTTTGTTATGCTGCACAAGGTAGTTCTAACTTTTAAGTCTGTGGATAAAACCCTAGTGTGTGGCCATTCAAATGAAAGCTATTGAGCAGTACTTTCATGTGGTACTATTTATTATGCTGTACAGGGTGGTCCTAACTTTTACGTCTGTGGATGAAACCCTTGTGTGGTGCGGTTTTTTTTGTTGGCAATTTTGCAAAATGAAATTCAAGATTTTTCCTCAATTTTGAACTTTGTACTCTTGGGAGTGAAAGGGTTAAACCTATTTTTAACATCATCTCGAATATTGGGGAAATCTACAATTGATACTGATCCAAGACAAAAGTAGATGGAATGCTGATACACTAATGGTCCTATGATGAAACCCTAGTATGTGACCATTCAAATGAAAGCTATTGAGCAGTACTTTCATGTGGTGCTGTTTATTATGCTGTACAAGGTGGTTCTAAACTTTTAAGTCTATGGATGAAACCCTAGTATGTGACCATTCAAATGAAAGCTGTTGAGCAGTACTTTCATATGATCGGTTTGTATTTGGCGAAATGAAATTCCAGATTTTTTCTTCAGTTTTGAACCTAGTACGTCTCTGTAAAATTGTTGGAGTATGTTGTATGCGCGCTAAATCTTTCTCGGAGTCTAAATCATTCTTTGGAGAACGAAAGACGGGAAGTCTAAACTGAGGCCACGCGCCGGAAAACAATTAAAATTTATGGCGAGGAACAACTTCATACAGTCAGCTCTCTGAGCGGACACTCTCATAAGTGGACAGCTCTACTTACGGCCACCCTGACAAAACCTCGTTTGAACTCTAGCTCATACAAACTCTGTACAGTGGAACCTCGTTAATACGACCACCGTCGGGCCATGAAAATTTGGTTGTATTAACGGGGTAGGATCAAATTATGGTGCTACACCCTTCTAAATAATGCCATGACAACTATACCTTAATTCCGCTATAAATTGAACACCCTAATCGCTAACAACTTTGCCGGACAACACTCACTAAAATGCGTTATTGTCTGTTAGATTGTGTCTGTTTTCATTCAGCAGTCTCGCCAGGCATTTTGACTGGTCGTATTAACGGGGTAATTTTATAAAGAAAATAACAACTGGGGACTCCAAAAGATGGTCGTTGGTGGTAATAACGGGGTGGTCGGATTAACGGGGTTTTCAGATAAGAAAATGAGTGGGCTTTTGTTCGGGCCACAAAAAGTGGTCGTAATAACGGGGTGGTCGTAAGGCGGGGTTCCACTGTATTTCGAAAATTGGCATGTCCGTTAAAACTCTACACGGGTTTCAAACGGTTAAGGGTCAGAATACTAGATTAATTTCCTTGAAAAATAAGACTTTGTTGACTGAGAAAGCCAGAACCGTTTAAAACAAGTATGGTGTATATCAGGAAAACACATTTAGCCTTCTATCTCATGTTTAGATAGACTTTTCTTACACTCCAGTCGCCGCGTTATCAAAACAGTTTCACCCATAACTAATGATCTTAATGTTTTTTTTTTTTTTACCGGAATCCTACGGTGTAGGTAAGTATTGAATAGATCCTTGTTGACAGCGGATTTCAGCTCGAAAATTATGCTCTTTGGTCAGTTTTAAAAATATAAGGGTGCGTCTAAAAGGGGTTCTTTGTATTTAGTATTAACAATGGACTACAGTTTGGACAGTCTAAGAAAATTAAAAATCTGTGCATGTGGTTCAGTTATTTTGACGAATCGAAACAAAAAAGAAATTAAATTAGGCAAATTTCTCAAGAAAAAACTTCTAAGCTAAAACGTTGTATTGTGAGCGATCCTAAATTGTACATTGTACACTTCTAGTGTCCATTTCTTGTCGTAAATTTTAGAAGCTCAAATTCGCATCTATAAATCGCTCGTCCCTGAGATTGCGAGAGAAAAATATTTTTGAATTTCATGCAATTATGTGACGAAAATATTGGAGTAACTTCTAACATTTTATATGAACATAGATGACGTGACTTTCTGGTATGTCCGCGGCCATAACATCTTCCTGTTTTTTAAAACTGCGTCAGAAAATGTCAACAAATGTAGTATACTCGTAAAGTACCCTTTTAAAATTAAAATTTTTCTTTTTTTCTTTTCTTTCATGGGAAGAAATACGAATAATGAATAAGGGATTTAGTCAAAGGTCATGCACTAGGCACGTAGTGAGTTTTTTGCGAGAAGGCGAGTGGAGTTCTTGTTTTAAGTTTTTCATGCGCATATGACGAAGCGGGTAAACTTCCTTTTAACATTTTTTTGAGCATATCAAGCAGCTTAGAGACCATTCTAACCCACGCGATATAACCGAAGCAGCTCTTAACTCGGTCTAGCACTTTAAAATTGAATCGAAATTTCGAATTTGTTCTCGAGAATATTCTCACCTATTTACACCTCTTCACAGTGAATTGTTGCACGAGCAGGCCCAACGAAGCGAGACAAAGGGCAAGTTTAACAAGCCTGAAGAATATTTGCGAATATTGGTACGTCTCTTGTAAAGGGATAATTGCTCAATTATTTTCTTATCAGAGCTTATCACGTTAAAAATTTGAATTTCAAATCAACCTACTGGCATCTTGTTTACTGCGGCGCCACACACAATTCAACTAAACATTTCTGCGAAATTTTCGCGTTAATTCGACAAATTTGCTGACGCCTGTAGGTGCTATAGCACAAAGCAAAGCTATGTTTTATACTAACGTTGTTATCGATTATAAGTTTTGGCGGGCAACGGGTAACCGTTGATAATAACACAGACAGAGCCATATACGCTTACCTCGCAATCTGGTCGATTAAACAGGGCTAAATCACCACAATTATGAAGCTAGTAAAGTTAAAAAATCTTCCGTCTAAAATATATGACTTACCAGTTACAGGAGCGGCTAAATGACGGACAATTTGCTCCACACCCACGAATATATCGCTCGCTAGATTCTGAAAAGCGCGCTCTAGATACCTGATCTCTCAATTGTCGTCACTGACCCAGCTAGCTATATGACACTGTCCCTCGAGACAGCTAAAAATAACATTTTTTTCCTCTGGATTTTTCGGATTCCGGTTGCAAAATGAAACCGTAGGGGGACAGAGGGCGGGGCACTGGACCCGACTGTTTTGCCGCCCCGAATGGGAGCGCTTTTGTTTCGGTGTAAGACAAAAAGGAAGCATAATATTTTGTATAATGGAAGGACATACGATAGTCCTGGAGCTAAATCAAGTCTCTCCCTTCTCTACCTAGCTATCTCGTGATTATGATAATGAAAAAATTATGCGATGATTGATATGAGATTCAGTGGCTTCGCGCGCGCCTGATAACTAGAAATACGCCTCTAGGCCTCTCCAAGATGGCTGGTGATGTTACAAAAACTGTGAACATAATTTTCATAATTTTGTTAGTCTGAAAAATTCAGCTCGTCAGCTCATTTATTCCAAATTGCTCTCGAAATCATGTGATTACCGACAGCTGTTTCAAGAAAGGCTGTCGGAAAAAAGCAAAAAAAAAAAAGCGCACGCGACATATCCCGAAAGGTATTATGGGTAGTTTTAAGTTCACGGTTCCTTGACTTCAGCATTTCAGGGAAATCTGAGAAAATGGCACGAGACGCCATGGACTTATGTTTGCGAGTGCTAAAAGAAAGACAAAATTTTCAAGCAAGCAACCGTGGACGACAATCCTGCTGGTGTACGTTGGATCAACAAGTGATCTAATCGGCTAAAACAAGTGAAAATATACTGTAGAAGCAGAGACCGATACTAAAAGAAAGCAACAAAAGTAGGTTCGGCAGCTACAGGGTCAGGAACGTACCTTGCTGATCATATCCCGGAGATTGTCGCGTGCGCTTTTTTACGACAACCTTTCTCGAAACAGCTGTATACTAAAAGCGTACGCAACAATGCCGAAAGGTAGTCTAGCTTAAAGGAGCTATTTCCCCTGGGGGGGGGGGGGGGGGGGGGGACATCCATATAAAAGTGACGGGGGTGATCGTCGTATCTTTTAGGGGTTAAAATTCGTGGTTTGGTACCGCTTAGGGTGTTAAAATCTAAAATGACTGCCGTTAGAGTTATTCCGGTACCTTTTAGGGTATTAAGCTGGAAAAAATATAACAGGGACTAGTTTTGTCTTAGAATTGGTACCTCTTAGGGCTGAAAATGAATTCGAGCCACACCCACAGAACAAGATTTTGGTACCTTTTAGTGGTTCTTTTCAAAATTTCCGACGATCACCCCGTCACTTTTATATGGGAGCACCCCCCCCCCCGGGGGGGGGCTATTTCACGATATTTCAAGTCATTTTTCAAATCACCTTAAAATTGACGAAAGCCTCAAAATGATAGTTTACTAAGGGACGGACCATTAGAAAAGTTATGGGGGAGGTGGGCCAAATACAAAAAAAAAACGTGCAAGGGAAAATTTCAAAAAAAAAATTCATGCACAGCAGCCAACGCAAAAAAAAAAATTCGTACATGGACCCTCCCAACTATTTTCCAGAAATCTCAGCCATGTACACATGAAAAGAGATTGGGATAAAAAAAGTCAGCATATTGAATAAACTGCCTCGTCTGCAGTTAACACTCGCTACTTATAAAAGAAACTTGAAGATGGCTCATGTGCCTGCTGAGGAGCTCGAGGCTGTTAATTCAATATATTTTTAACCTGACAACCTTTTCAAATTCACATCTCAAAGATGGTGAAGGTGAAATTAAGGCCACCATATACTGCTGCAGCTCTCGTGTAATTGCGGTATCATTACTTTATGTACATTTTCAATAGGTAAGGTAAAAAAGTCTGCATTCGAGCCTAGTGGCAAGGACGCGCTCTGATTGGCCCATTGTAGCAAAATTGCGTTGCAAGTTGCGATTGACGTGTCACACGCTGCAACTTGTCTCGCAACGTTGCGAAAAGTAGAGGATAGTTGTACTTTTCTTGCAACTCGCAACTTAACATTTCTGTTGCGTTGCAAAAATGGGTTTTTACACGTGAAATTGTTTTGGCAGCTGGCAAACATCAGGCTGGTGCGGTTATCTCTGGTTTCCATGACATGAAGCGACTAGGAGTCTTTCTACTGCCGGTCCGGAGTCCAGCACACTATAAACCATTAGGCCACTGCACCTTCCTGTATATTTCCAATATTACAGCTGAAATGCTTTTCATGTTTACAATTTATGGTATTAAAAAGTCATAGTCCTTTCCAAATTCCAAATTAAATGGAATCATAGATAAAAATATTTTTTACCATCAAAAAAAAAAAAATTCGTGCAGAAGACTTTACCCCCCCCCCCCCCCCCCCCCCCCCCACCCCCCCCCCCCCCCAAAAAAAAAAAAAAAAAAATCCTGCACAGCCAATGGAGGAAAAAGAAAATTCAGGGCAAATATCCCACCCGAGTTATCTATTCACTTCCGATTGGTTCATAAACACTGAAATTAAATGGGCTTACTTCATAGCCTGCACATGCGCCGAACCGTGAAACACTCCCTTTAAATACCACTACTTAAGGCATGTTGCAACGATGACGATTGAAAAACATTGCAAGTTGCAGAGAGGGTGTCACACTTTCGCAATTTTTTTTCCACAACTTGCAACGCGCCTTTCTCCGGCCGCCATCTTGAAATCTCCCGCGAGCGAAGGACGCGCTCTGATTGGCCCATTGTAGCAAAATTGCGTTGCAAGTTGCGATTGACGTGTCACACGCTGCAACTTGTCTCGCAACGTTACGAAATGTAGAGGATAGTTGTACTTTTCTTGCAACTCGCAACTTAACATTTCTGTTGCGTTGCAGGTTGCAAAAATGGGTTTTACACGTGAAATTGTTTTGGCAGCTGGCAATGCAACGTTTTTTGCGTTGCAAGTTGCAAGGAAAATTGCCTCGTGTAACATGGCCTTTAATAGATCTGTGGCAGGATGTGACGATAAGGAGGATGATGATGATGACACTAATGACGATGATGACGATGATGACGATGATGACGATGATAATGATGATGATGATGATGGTACATGGTTCACTGTGTGGTACGTGGTTCACTGTGTGGTACGTTGTTCACTGTGTGGCACATGGTTCACTGTGTGGTACATGGTTCGCTGTGTGGTACATGGTTCACTGTGTGGTACATGGTACACTGTGTGGTACATGGTTCACTGTGTGGTACATGGTTCACTGTGTGGTACATGGTACACTGTGTGGTACATGGTTCACTGTGTGGTACATGGTTCACTGTGTGGTACATGGTAACACTGTGTGGTACATGGTTCACTGTGTGGTACATGGTTCACTGTGTGGTACATCGTTCACTGTGTGGTACATGGTTCACTGTGTGGTACATGGTTCACTGTGTGGTACATGGCCACTGTGTGGTACATGGTTCGCTGTGTGGTACGTGGCTCACTGTGTGGTACATGGTTCACTGTGTGGTACATGGTTCACAGTGTGGGTACGTGGTTCACTGTGTGGTACGTGGTTCACTGTGTGGTACGTTGTTCACTGTGTGGCACATGGTTCACTGTGTGGTACATGGTTCACTGTGTGGTAACGTGGTTCACTGTGTGGTACATGGTTCACTGTGTGGTACGTGGTACACTGTGTGGTACATGGTTCACTGTGTGGTACATGGTTCACTGTGTGGTACATGGTACACTGTGTGGTACATGGTTCACTGTGTGGTACGTGGTTCACTGTGTGGTACGTGGTTCACTGTGTGGTACGTGGTTCACTGTGTGGTAGTTCACAATACAATACAATACAATACAATACAATAACCTTTATTTTGACTCGATGATAATTAACGCATTACAATGCTTGCGGGGTCGTGTGCTATAAATAAGAATAAAAATCATAATTTAACATAAAATAAGACATAAGGTACAATAAAGAAGTAATGAAATTACAAATTGTTATTTTTTACTAATAAAATTTTAGATGCGGTTAATGTTCTTTGGCTGTGTTTTTACTGACACACATAATTGTTCTTTCTCCATACTGCTATATCGGAGATCGGGGCAGGTGTCTTGTTATTGAATATGTTGTAAAAGAGTTTCATCAAGTTATGCTTGTAAATTAAAAATATAGAATCCCATTTGCTGACTTCCATTACAGTTTCTGACGGTGTGTCCCATGGTAGGTTGTAAATTAGCCGCGCTGCCCTTCGGTGCAAAGCCTCTATCGATTTAATATTGTCCATATTATTGCAATTCACTGTGTGGTGGTTCACTGTGTTGTCGGCGTGCCAAATTAGTTGCCTTAGGGGAGAGGGGAATGGAAAGTTTCGCGTTAAGACGCTGTAACACAGGGGGACCCAAGGGAGGAATTGTGCGGCAATACGCTTGGTCTCTTTCAGCGCAACAGTTAACTAGTTAATTCAAAGTTTATCAACATCATAAGGATAGTTTTACTATAAAAAAAAACTACAAGAACTATACCGGGGCGGGGCGCGAAATCGAGAGAACCGTGCTCTTCAGTTATTCTGGGAATATGACTCGTGTCCCCAATAAAGAAACAAGAAACCCAGATGACAGACCGAAACAACCTTTTAGTTTTCATTAGTGATAATGGCGTTCATCTCTTGACTAAAATGGGGGTTAAACAAAGGTACCTCATGTCAAAGATTCAATAACATAGTTAACCCATATTGAAATTATTTTTCATTATTATTTTGTTTTTCAAAACAATAAAAAGAGTCAGTGACAAACCCTTTCGATGTCAATACATGTCAACTCCTGTTTGATTAAAAAAAGAGAAAAAAGCTTTCACTTGGTCTAAATTGACGAGGTAAAATAAGGGACTGTGCAATAATTACCAGAATGGGGTGGGGGAGGGGAGGGTTGGAAAAACCAGAGGGGGGGGGGGGGGGAATAAAGTAAAATCAGAGCAAGGATAGGGGGGCTCAAAGTAAAATAAGTCACTCAAGAGAGGGGGTCTTAACATTTTATTTCAAGTACACTATTACATTGGCGAATCCAGACCGAGCTAAACCTATTTATAAGATGGGGGCCCTCGCCAAACCTGAAAATAACACATGCTCGTTTCCTTCTATGGCTCTGTTGAACATTGCTACGGAGGTGATGTTTGTTCCAGACGCGGATGTCCAACAATTAAACATGTAGTAGGAGCGCTTCTTTCTGTTATAAGATTTTAATCCACAGGTGCGTGTAGAGAAAATGCAGGGTACTTGTATAAAGGTGTATGTGTACTATGGGGAGGGGGTGTCGTACATAATTTCTGACTGATTAGAGGGGGGCAATAACTAAATTCACTCCTTTAGGAGTGGGGTATTACCGTGTGGCATGAAATTTTCGCGGGAGTTTAATTTCGCGGATTGCCGACTTTTTGCGTTTCGCGGGAACAAATTTTCGCGACTTTACCGCTGGAAGCAAACTTTCGCGGATCTCGGGCGGCCAGGTTCCTGTCCGGTATTTTACCTACGGTAATTATAATATTATTTCAACTCAATTTAATTGAAATCCAGCACTCTAAATAAAGAGAGTAAATTTTCGCGGAATTTTTTTACGCATGAGTTTATTTTTACGGGATCTAATTTTCGCGGATCGTTGGAAAACCCGCGAAAATTTCATGCCACACGGTACCTAATATTTTCCTACATTTTCCATTTTTCATCCCCACCTCCCGATAATTATTGCACAGTCCCTAATTATGACACTGAAGCGCTTGTCTCAATAAGACAAGGTGTGTTTTTTTGTTATTTATTTAAACAATATCCCGAATCGACATCAGATCAAGAAAGCTGGATAGATATGGAATTTTATGGCCTGAGCCAGGGACGTAAGACTTCCGAATACTTGAAACAATGCACTTTAGAGCACCAGAAAGCCAAACAGTCCTTGTTTTGATCACATCTGAGTTGGCTCATTTGGCAAATCTAAGCTGCATCTGACATTCTGACCGCTTTCAACAGGCTCTAGACAACAGGCTCCAAGGCTTAGGGGAATAAAACAAAATAAATTATTTATTTATTTTCACAGCAGTAAGTCACACAAGTTCGCCTTGCGGACCTATTTTTATTTTTTCCCTCCCCTCCCCTCCCCTCCCTTCGTATCATAATATTTCCCACTAATCTTTGCGAGTGTAGTTCATTTCCGAAAAACAAAGATGGCGGAAAAATTGGTACGTTAATTTGTTCTTTATTTTTATTAATAAAACCGCTTGAACTAGTGTTATTATACTTTATATGAAACATCAGCTAACTTGCTTTACTTTTGCTTGCAGCTCGAAGCCAGGAGACACAATATGGAGGAATTACAGAAAGCTTTGTTCACCTCGTGCATGAGTCGATGAAGAACTGAAGGTAAGATTTTAATTTCATAATTAAGCTTTATATATTGAACTAGATACAGTCGAAGCTCCTGTAAGCAGACACCCTCGGAAAGCAGAAAAAGTCTCCGCAACTGGAGCTTTGGGTTTTATTAGTAGTCGAGCTGTTCGCTTACGAGAGTGTCCGCTCAGAGAGCTTCGACTGTATTTAAGCCCCCCCCCCGGGGGGGGGACTTCCATATAAAAGTGACGGGGGTGATAGTCAGACATTTTGAAAAGAACCCCTAAAAGGTACCAAAATCTCTTTTGGTGGGTGTGGCTTGAATTCATTTTCACCCCTAAGGGGTACCAATTCTAAGATAAAACTAGTCCCTGTCGTATTTTTTTAACGCGAAATACCCAGAAAGGTACCGGAATAACTCTAATGGTAGACATTTTAGATTTTCACACCCTAAGCGGTACCAAACCACAAATTTTAACCCCTAAAAGGTACGACGATCACCCCCGTCACTTTTATATGGAAGTCCCCCCCAGGATTGAAGCTTAAGTCTTAAGCTTTAATAATACATCAACGCCGCATGTACATGTACAGCCATCAGAGTACTGTACATAATTAGACCTGCAAACACATCAGGGCCATTCCATTTTATATCCACACCCCCCCCCCCCCCCCCCCCCCCCCCCCCCCCCCCCCCCCCAGGCCAGTCAACATTTACACCCTAAGAAAACAAAGATCAAAGTTCCATCACAATAACCCCCTTGGAAAGTGGCAAATTTTTCCATTCCCTATAAGAAAAAAGGCCATTTTCTTATCAACCCCTCAGAAAATACGTAAAGATCAAAAGATACCGATGCACTGACCCCCTTGGAAATGACTTTCAGAGCCCCTTAATAAAATCTTGTCAAGGGGGGAGAGGGGGGGGGGGGGGAGAGGGGTGGATATACAATGGAGTATCCCTCATGTATAGGAGAAGCGGTCAGTATAAAATGCAGAGTACATGCAATTTGCAGCAGACTGGGTATAAAATGCAGACTGAGACCAAAACTACCACTTTGTGTTAATATTTGTCATTTCTTTTCATGGGATCTTTCATTCAATCGTAGCATCCATTCCAATATTGAATGCTGATTTGATTACCATAAAAGCTCTATTAAGCCCCTGGGGGGGAGGGGCTTATTTAATATTAGGCCTCAAGAAGAGGGGGGGGGGGGGGGGGCTTATTTCAAATCACAAATTTTCGAGAAATTTCAATTCTCTAAAACAGAACAAGAAATGGGTTATGTATGGCCGTCTTACAAATGCAACGTCATTTATACCCTAACGCAATGATAGTTGACCGTGTTTCAATACAAATGTGAACGCCAGAAAATATTGCTGAAAAGTCATTTACATCAACCTGATGGAAGGGGGGTGGGCTTATTACAAAATCTGACTTTCAAATTTTTCGCACACCCTCTGGAAATGCATGTATTTCTTTCTCTGATTGAAACAAAAATTAGCTGATAGGTACATGTATGTTGTCCAAGATGCCAAATTTTACAATTTTCTGGTAAATTACAGTATCTTATACTGTAACATACAAATGAGCAAGAAAGCACATATAAATCACATCGGAAAATGTTTTCAATGGAATCACCACTGCACAGTTTCTGCTTCATTATCCTGACAAAATAAAGAACGGAGAGATCTCAGGATAATATATTATTGCTTTCCAACTCCGTTGAAAAAGAAATGCTTTCCACCGTGTGTGTATCAATAAATTATTTTCAGTACACCAAATTTGCATGTTGTATTTTTGTGTTTGTGATAGCATTTCATCTCCAGTTGCATTTCGTTTTGCAGACTTGCTTTATTTTAAATCTGTGAATCAAAATCTTTCTTGGCCTTCAGCGAACATTTTGCTGTTTTCATTGTTTTCAATGTCTATAATCAAGGTTCTTTCCACAGTTGGCAAATATTATTCATACGCAATGATCTTTGTTTAGAAAGTCACGTAGACGTCTCGCGAATGTGACGCTCAGAGATAAATTTGCGACAGTGTCCTGTTCTTAAATCCTGCACAGAATCCTGTGAAGTTAATAATTTCATGTTGGGAAACAGAAAATCTCTTAAAGCATCGCCCTTGGAAAGAAAGATATTCATCATATTATATACCACAAAGACTTCATGCCGCTCACTCTCGTCTGGATGTCTCACCGTCAGAAAACAAACTTTAGCTACTTAGTTCTTCGGACAAAATACTAGGAAATTATTTCACACTTCATCAGTTCATAGCATTATAAACTGATAAAAGAGTTTTAATTCACTGAAAGCAAAGACTTCAATGTGTGACAGAATGTTTGTTTTAGAAACGTGCGCAGCTTACATTTTATTGAAAACTTTTGCTTTCATGTAAAAATAAATGGTTACTTCCAACCCCATGTTTTTATACATAGAAGTTTTTCTGTCATGGCCAAAGAAAAGAAAGATTTACAATACCCACCGGATGATCGAAAATGCCGTGAAAATTTGTAGTTTCTGAATGTCTGCACACCTGTATTTTAAAATTACGTGCGTGTGAAGCCGGTCGAAGCGCATTTCCTTTGAAAATTATTTCTTCTTTCAAAAAGCAATAATTGAAAATAAACCAAATTAATAGTCCACAAACACGTGAAATGTTTGTTTGTTTACATTCCACAAGATTCTAATCATTGCAACAGATGGAAAGTAATTCGGCAGTCAGCAACGATATCCATTTGATTTTCGTGAATTATAAATATAAACAATTATCACAGGTTATAGCCGCAGATACATAAAAATAAAATGTATGAATGGGACAAACACAAACTTTGATATATGTGGAATTTCCAATCCCTTCTGTGGGTGGGGGGGGGGGGGGGGGGGGGGGGGGGTAATGGATATTTTCTGGAACTACACAGTATTACGAAGATAAATAAATTATTATTATTGTATTGAGGAGATATTGTCTTGTTGTACCAATTCTCAAACCTATGGTTAACATAAATGTTAGGGAATATTGTAAAGAGAACTCAGTATTGCGAGCTTGAAACTAAACAGAGTAATCTTGTTTTCCAGATGAGATGCAAACAGAAGAACCAAATGAAACAAAGCTTCAGCAATCAGCATGTAACAGTTATCCAGGCAAGTAAAACAATAAATCAGAGAACAGGGTTCATACAGGTCCTTGAAATCCTGAACAGTCCTGGAATGTCCTAGAAAGTCCGTTGATACACTTTACATGTACAGTGTACATGGACACATTAAAATGTGACACTAAATTTGTAGACAGTTTTTACAAACATAAACAATACATCTTGTACATTGTACATGTAGTTGGTAAAGCAAAGTTGTATTTTGAATTTCACACTGAAACATATTTTAATCTTTTTTTTTTTCAGATCAGATGCCATTGGATCAAAGCTTCAAGACTTTATCTTTAGTAGTGCTACATGTTTTACTTTGCAATCCAGCTCTTGAGTGAACCAGGTAAACAAAACTCTAATATAAGCCAAGTTCTGCTCTTGACTTCAGACATGCCAACTACCTTGCCATGGTTAATTTGCACAGTGGATAAGTGGAGCTCTCAAAAGTTAATAATAAGTGGACTGTGTAACTGACATACTGATTGGATTACTGTACCAATGAACTGGATTATTATTTGAATTACAGACTCTCGTAACTACCATTTGACTGATTGCCAAATGACTGGCTGCCTGATGGACTCACTGCAGGGTGTTAGTTAATAATAAAACTGATCGACAGACTACTAACATTGACAAACTGACTGATTGAAAGACATTTACAGATTGCGTGACAAACTTATTGAGATGGAGACTAAATTGCTGACTGACTGACTGACTGACTGACTGACTGACTGACTGACTGACTGACTGACTGACTGACTGACTGACTGACTGACTGACTGACTGACTGACTGACTGACTGACTGACTGACTGACTGACTGACTGACTGACTGACTGAGTAATGGATAGACTGTCTGACTGACCAACTGACTGTCTGACTGACTGACTGACTGACTGACTGACTGACTGGCTGCCTGCCTGCCTGATGGACGCACTGCAGGGTGTTAATTAATAAAACTGATTGACAGACTAATAACATTGACAAACTGACTGATTGAACTACTGTACATTTACTTACTGATTTGAGTGATTGAGTACTAAATTGCCGACTGACTGACTGACTGACTGACTGACGGACGGACGGACGGACGGACGAACTGGCAGACTGACTGACTGACTGACAGACTGATGAACAGATGCACAGACTGACTGTCTGACTGACTGACTGTCTGTCTGACTGACTGACTGACTGATGAACTGACTGACTGACTGACGAACTGGCAGACTGACTGACAGACTGATGAACAGATGCACAGACTGACTGACTGACTGACTGTCTGTCTGACTGACTGACTGACTGATGAACTGACTGATGACCAGATGGATGGACTTACACGCTTCAACTGATTGATTGATTGATTAATAAACTGATTGACGGACTAATTAACACTATCAAATATAACTACCACACTGATTGACTGAATGATTGGTTGAGCCTTGAGGCACTGACCAATGAATGATGGACTGACTGAGAAATTAACAAACTGATTGATAGATTACAAATGTACATTGCCAAATTCCATGTGCCTTGTCAATTGATCGACTGACATCTGCTGATTGATTGACAGAGCTTATCATACTCATTGACTGACCGATTGACTAACAAACGGACCAACTGATCGACACGGGTCCACCCTGCAACTGACCAATAACTTCACTTTTATAGAGAGGCTCTATATATTCATGTGTTTGTAGTGTAGACTGTTTACAGCTTCTTCATTTTCGCAGAAGATCTTGGAAGAGGCATGGAACCAAGGAATCACAAGTGAGGCAAGTGACCAAGAGCACTTGCTCTCAGGGCTCCTGTGGACACTTGCTTTACTGGTGATTCTTCAGTCTTGTGCACCTTTCATGATCTTGTTAGAAAATAGAGATTGTAACAATCTACATTGATTGGTCTTGGTAGATTGCATGTCTGGGGTATTTAATACAGTTGAACCTCCCTGATTGACCACCTTGCGTAAAGTGACAAATCCTATATGAATACATGTTAAGTGCAAAAAATTGTCTAGTGCAGCCAAATTACCATCTACATGCTTCTCTTCCTCCCAGTGCGGAGTAAGGTCGGAAACTCAAATTACTATAGACAAAACCTATTGTAGGCAACTACATTGGTTTGGCAAAATGGGTTGTCGCCTATGGCTGGTTCAACTGTATCCTTGATTACTGTAAACTTGATGGGTATGTTTTTTAAAACCTCTCTTGCTTATCCTCTACTTTCGGATTTGATTTTCATTTTTATTTTCATGGTTAATTTTATAGTACTCTCATTCAAGATTGCAGCAGAAATGTTTCGTTTTGTCAAAAAAGTTTCCTTTTGCAACACGTTTTTGAAAAGAAATACTAAGTCGTTAAGTGTCATTTTCAATGTTATGAAATTGGAATACTTGAAAATAACAAATTACATGTGGTTTTGCATTGCGTGACTGAATCGCTTTGTGTTACCAAAATAAGTATCACGTAAGACAAGAAGTACACTAGAGTACATTTGAAAATTCCAAGACTTGAAAATAACAAATGACGTGACTGAATTGTTTTGTATTACCAAAAATAAATGTCACGTAAGACGAGAATTACACTGAATACATTTAAAAACTCCAAGACTTGAAAATAACAAATTACTACGTGGGTGGTTTTGCATTGCGTGACTGAATTGCTTTGTGTTACCAAAAATAAATGTCACGTAAGACGAGAAGCACATTGCAATACATTTAAAAACTCGGCTATAGTAGGGCTTGTATTTTAATTCTGTCAGTTACGATTATGTTGGAAAGAAACTGTCTGTTTGCGCTTTGACAAAGACTAAAATTAATTATATTTCATGTCTGTTTTTTTGTTGAAAAAAAAACTGCATTTTTCAGCCGACTGAGAATTATTTTGCAACCCTCGAAAGAACAGCGATTTCCACAACAAGTTATTGCAAAACAGAAGTTCAAAACAATCTATTGAACTACAAAAATTATATATAGATGCGTACAAATGGCAAGCAGAAATTACCATAATTTATTTTTGTTATCTCGATTTTAAACCAAGGTTGTTTTCTGATATAAGTGTACAACTACAATTTTGTTGCAATCTTGAATGAATTTTTCGCAGTTCGGAATAAAAGAACACGCAATCATTTCTAAAGCAGTCTTGCAGAGGAAGCACAATGGAGAGGTTTTGGAAAACGTGCTCTGAGCCATTCAGTCCCAAGTGATGAACATATTATTTCTCCTTACAATATCAATACATTGTCAAGTAGACTGCTGATGAGAATAAAGAAAATGATCAACTCGGGATGATTTCTCAAAACTAACATTCACGGCAATCTCAGTATTGTGAGGAGAATTAATATTTCCAGCTTGGAACTGAAAGGTTTATGTTTACAGTAATTGCGAAGTCTCAAGAAAACTTTGTGACACTATAAAGACTTAGTTTTAGTAAACAGTTCGTTTATGTGACGAAGTATGCCACAGATACGTGTTGTTAACATTGCAGAACGCGTAAAATGAATTTAATTTCGAAGTATGCGGACAGCCACAATGTTCAGTAGAATTTATAATCTTCACAACCTTTCTTACGATCGTCACGCAACCGGGCGTCACATCATGTCACGCTTGTCCCTTTGCGTGACGACCCCAAGAAAGACTGTGAAGATAACAAATTGTACTGAACATTGTGGCTGTCTGCATGCTTCGGAACCAAATTAAATTTATTTTACGCGTTCTGCAATGTTAACAACACGTATCTGTGGTGTACTTCGTCACAGAAACGAACTGTTTACTAAATCTAAGTTTTTATAGTGTCACAAAGTTTTCTTGAGACTTTGGCAGAACTTGGCTTATATTGGGGAGTTTATCTGGTTCACTCGAGTGGTTGGATTGCAAAGTAAACAACACGGGTTAGGAAGATAACTATATTTTATTGATCAATGATAAAAAAAAAAATTAAAAAAAAATCTAGCCAATCGTTGTCCCTGCTATCGGGTTGCTTCCACTCTGTTGCTCCAAGTCAGTGTTGTTTCTTCAGTCCTCATTTAATATTCCAACTTTAAAATCCTGGTCTGTTTTACCCGATCCCTTGATCCAAGCCAGGGACAGTTGAACACTTGGAAGAGTTGACCGTTTGCTTCCAAGTGGAGAGGACAGCGTAAAGGAAAGTGAGAGTTTGCTCCCCATGCCTCCAGGGTCTCGTTCTTAATTTGTCACAATGCCACTACCGAATAAATTTAAAATTTAATGCAAAGAATGCTAATTCACAAGCCAATGTCACGCAAAACGTACGCAACCTGGACAAGAAAAACCGAAGTGCTAAACTGTGGCACTCAATTTCAGTGCATCACTTTTGAAATCAAAGGAAAGATGTGAACACGAATCCCCCAGTCTGACTTCACGAATACAGCCGACTTCCATCGCCCGCCGCATGCAGCGTCCCGACCTTCTCGCGGGATGCTGCATGCGGCGAGCGATGGAAGTCGGTTGTATTCGCAGGCTACCAGCCGATCGTCATCCCACAAACTTCACCAAATAAAGCACAAGTCACTAAACATCTCTCATTTTGTGAAGCTACCGATGTCAGGTTACTCTCTCTAAGTTTCTCTTTAATTTAAATGAAAGTAAATAGCCGATATTTGCGTAAAAAAAAGTAAATAGGAAAAGGTTTAGTGTTGAACAAAATGGTTGAAGTTTAATAGTACATTCAGCTCAGTTTGTTTGTTGTCCCATTTCAAATCACGTGATGTTCTCAGGAGAATAGTTTGGCGCGCGCGTGAATAAATAATTTTTAGGAAAACAAAACAACAAATCTCCAGAGAACGACCGTGATTTGAACCGAGCAACAAACATACGAAGCTGAATGAGTCCGAAAATTGTTTGAAAATAAAGTAAGCTAAATAAATAATCCGAATTTATTGCTTAGAGTTATGAGCCAGGAATTTGCGGGAGCTGCTATAAAGTTAAATCGTATTTATTTAATGTTTAGTTTTTATGAAATGTTTGCGACGCCCGATAATTTTTTTAAAAGCTAGAGAGAAAATAGAATTTTGCCGAATTTGATTTGATTTGGAAATCAAATTGGAAAAGGTTAAGAGCTGTTTGAAAAAAAAAAAATGCGAGAGGTTTCGGTTAATAGCGCATTCAGCTCTGTTTGTTTGTTATCCCATTTCAGATCACGTGAAGTTCTCTGGAGAAACAAAAGAACAAATCTCTAGAAAACGTCCGTGATTTGAACCGAGCAACAAACATACGAAGCTGAATGAGTCCGGAAATTATTTGAAAATAAGCTAAGTAAATATCCAAATTTTTGCTTAGAGTTTTAAAAATTTGGAAATGAGCCAGGAATTTGTGGAAGCTGTTAGAGCTAAATCGTATTTATTTAAGGCTATTAAAGAAGTTTATTTTAATCAATTTCAAAATAAAGCATTTGAAGATTAATTTAAAAGCCTGGTTCACACTTACGACGCAAGCATAAGCGCAAGCAACATACGCAGACGCAGTAACGTGTTGATCATTAGCAGCATTTGTTCTAACAAAAGGCACTAATGATCAACACGTTACTGCGTCTGCGTATGTTGCTTGCGCTTATGCTTGCGTCGTAAGTGTGAATCTGGCTTAAGAAAAGCAAAAATAAAAAATATATATATAATATATATTTTTTAAATAAAATTGGTGGTGAGATTGTTTTGATTAGTTTGTCGATAATTTTCTTTTTTATTGAAAACTGAGTTTATAATGAAAGTGCTTAAAATAATCAATGCCAGATGTTTCAGGATAACCCTTCATCAATAGACTGATTAACCGTTAAATAAAACGCCGCTGTTTTATTCAACAGTTAATCAGTCTACTAATGAGGGATTATTCCTCAAACATCTGACATAGTTTGTAATAAATTGTTTTGAGAATGATCCTATTTGCCACTCCAGAAACATCAGGCAGGCTGAGCACCAATTTACGACACTAGGATTTCTGGGATTGTTTGAATAACAGTGTGAGCTATGATTAGTCTATGGTTTCCAATGGCAACCATCAATCAATCATAACAAACATTGGTTTACCAAACAATCCCAGAAATCCTAGTGCTGAAAGCTGGTGCTCAGTCTCCCCAAAGTTGCTGGAGTGGCTAACTGGTGTTATTTTGAAGAATATTTGAAGTTATAAATTGGACGAAAATGAAAATTGATGATGAAAATAATCCAATTGTACAAAATTATTTAGGAAAATGAGACTTAAAGAAAAATTCACTAAGGATAAAATAATTCATTATTTTATTCTTAGTAAGAAAATGCTAATTTAAAAAAAATTATTTGGACAGGTCTATGATTTATAATAATTTTTTTACGAAAATAAGGCTATTTTATTCTTAGTATGAAAATGCTATTTTTTGAAAAAAAAGATGATTTGTTTATAATAATAAATTATTATTGGACCTATGATATATTAATGTTTAGTTTTAATTTTTAAATTAAATGAAAAACTTAAAAGAGAGAAAACCGTAACCAGTGCAACCCAATCTGAGAGACACCCAGTGACCAACAGCTAAATTTGATGTCATTTGTGAAAATCCAATCAAGTCAGACTGATGAAATTCGTGCTCACCTCTGTCCTCGATTTCTCCAGAGATACACCTTCCTTGAGCCCCAACAATTCAGCACTCCTGTTTTATGTCCGTGGTCGTGAAATGTTCCCGGATACACCGACTGCAAAGAAGCACCTTGCCGCGCGCGCCAAAATGTGCGAAATTGATGGTGTGGTATTGTGACAAATTAAGTGAAACCCTAAAGACATGAAGAGCAAACTCTCACCTTCCTCCACGCTGTCCTCCCCACTTGAGAGCAAACGGCCAACTCTTCCAAGTGTCCAACTGCCCCCAGCTTGAATTTCAGGATCAGATAAAGTTTCCCAGGATTTCTCAGTTGGAATATTTCAGAGGACATCAGAAACACACCTTCTCAGAGCTTCAGAGCTTCCACAACCCAGCAGGGACGTGATTGGCTAAATTTTTGTGTGTGTGCCACCTGCAGTCCTGGAATTAAATAATAGCCTTAAAACTTATTAGTAGATATACTAGCCTGCGTAGCAAGCGTTCCTATATGAACAAAGAGCTTTTTCCGTGCTCTTCGTTTGTACAGGAATGCTTGCTACGCAGGCTATAGATATACAAGCTCATTAGCACCATAAATAGACCAATAGAAAGAAAACATGGCTTTTCTTGGTGATACAAGTCCCAAAAGAAAACAAGATTGCAATCTTAACCGATCTAGCCTGCGAGTAGGCTGCTGTGCTCAGGTTACTGAACATTAAAGTGCCAGCTTACACATGCCGGCTTAAATGAATCCCTAGAATTTGTGGAGCAAATTAATGAGGAAATTCAAAATATCGTGACTTTTGAAACACCAAGAAGTAACCATGAATGCAAAACAAATATGTTGGTCATCAACAGTCTGCATTATTAGACTTATTAGTCCTAAGTGCCTTGATCATGTCAATAAAATTTCAAAAAGGTTTCATCATGTACTTAATGCAAGAGTTGGAAGATTTTGTTTCTAGCTTAAAATGTAGCAGTAAGTTAAAATGCAGACTGTTGATAATGAATTCTACTTAATAATATATTAATAATGATACCTTAAATTTATGCTAAAATGAACAAAAAGGAAAAAATGGATTAAAATAATCCAGAAAGAAAATGAAAATAAAATAAGTCCAATGGGCACTGAAAAAAGCCTGATAAATAAAAGGTCCTTAGTAACCATCGCGATGGTAAATATAATGGAGTGGCAACAGAAAGGAAAGTTTGAAATATTATTGTGCTAATGAGCTTGCTGATCTACTTATACAAAGTAAGCAAATATAAACAAAGGAAGCATTAAACAAAAAACTGGCAAAATCCCGGCAACTAGAAGTGGAGCGTAAAATGAAATCTGTTTGCTCAGGCCACATTTTGTGGATGAAATAATTCTTACCCAAACTGTTAGAATGAAAATGAGCAATAATTGACCGACTATCTTGTGGATGTTAAATTTTTAAGAAGTGCTTCCCTTGTTTATAAAAATAACCACCATCAAGCTACCAAACATTTTAAAATGGAAATTAAATGCAAATTGAAATAGGAAATTATTGAATTACCGACTTTCTGTTTCAGAAAGCAACCTGCGAATGGTTAAAAAAAAACTGCAAATAGTTTAAAACAAAAACCTGCTAGGTAAGATTGGATTGGTAACATGATGTTGATTGTAGCTAGATTTCATTAGTTAAATATTATAAATACAAAATAATGAAACCCACCTAATGACTAATCATTTAACAAGCTGATCCCTTTGAGCAGTGAAGTATGTCAATATTCTATCCCTTATTGTATGTAACCCTAGTATGTGACCAATGAAATAAAAGCTGTTGAGCAGTTACCATTGTGTTGATGTTGTTTGCTTCAATTTGTGTTTAGAAATGATCAATTATTCATTACTTGTCTCCATGTACCTTTCTTATGGCAGAATATTTATGCTGACACTGCAGTTTACATTGATGCGCACCATACTATTGTCACTCAACACAGTTTTTGATTAACTTTGACATACTTTTTGTAAACAAATTTTGGAGAACTTTCTAGTTAATTATTATAAATCAAAATTAATCAAAGACTTTGTTCAGTGTCAACAGTACAGCATGCATCCATGTGCACTGTAATGGAAAAAGAGAACCACTGCTCAAAGGACACTTGTGTTGGGACCCTCAAACCCAGCTTACTCAAATTTGAACAAACAAGTGCTAAAAAAATATGAGTGGATTCAAAATCAGCCAAATAGAATGGTTCAATCTGAATCTAGTATGCGATTAACTGGATCACTGATTGGAGTCAGAGGTCTACGCTGCTACATGTACTGCTCATAGCAATATGCATTTAATTAGCAAAATAATTATGAATTTGTCACAAAAAAGGTATAAAAGGTATTGTTGTTTGTCTCATGATGTAGTCGCTAAAGATGTAGATCGTTACAGTTCAACAGCTTAATTCTAGTCTTCATCGCCCAATAAAGACTAAAAAGACTAGTAGTAAGCAGTCAAAATGTTGTGATCTACATCCTAAGTGACTACATCATGAGACAAACAATAATACATTTTATTAATAATTTATTTAAATTAAATGAATACTGCAGTGAGAACTACATGCAGCAACTAAGATCTCTGACTCCAACCAATGAACTAATTAATCACATACACGTACTTCCTCTGATAATTTAATTAGTGATGCAGGAAAATAAAAAATTCAAAAAACCCCACTTGTTTGAACAATGGTGGCACACACACCCACATTAATGTAAAAATAATTATCTGAGACTTGATGCTCATTGTCAACATTAATGTAACCTACAATCAGATTGACTTTTCTGCACTCTTATTCTCTTATAAGAATGCAGAAAAATTAGCCAGATCGCAGCATAACATTAATGGGGAAGTAACAAAAAAAAACCTAAGCAAAGAACTAACTTGAACGGGGGTTGTGGAACAACAGCTGGGTGAAAAACCTCCCCGTACGTCCACTTGCCCCTAGGAGGAAAACCCCGGGCCAGCTGTACCCCACGTTCAAAGGCCTCCCGGGCTGGGCCAGAAAAATAGAAAGTTGTAACTACTACTTAACTACCATACTTAATGATATGAAATCATCTTTCCCTGTCGATTGTCCCAGGCCTCTACTGTCCTTCCTCTGGTCTCTCCAGCTCCACTGCAAGGCCCATTCTGTCTTGTGATGCTCTCTATCAAGTTCAATATCCTGTGATGTAACAAATATTTGAACTGTTAGTTATGTATACCCATACAAACAGCTGCAAAGATAGATTTTACATCACCATGTGGGTTTATTTTTGATCATTCAACATCCATAAATGAAATTTCATGTAGATTGAAGTAACTCGATCACCATGACTAGCTTTCTTAGTTTTCGCTACTTATGGATAATAATTAAGAATTCATCATATTTTTTGAAAAGACAGCGTTGATTAAAAAAATAAATAAAATAATAGTGTTTAAGTGCATCTGTCATGAAAAACTGACCACCTAAATTATACTGTAAAGGTAAAAAGGTAAAAGCCGTTTGGGCCAAATAGCTGGCCACACTAACAGAGCTTATCCCAGTTTTCGTAGCATGAAGCAAACTAGGAGTATTGCTACTCCACCTGAGTGGGATGATACATGTAGTCCAATGTAGGGCTATGTACCCCCAAGCATTTTGTTAGGTTGCCATAACAGTTCGCTGCTTCAGTAATTTCCATAATGGCGGGATGGCCCAGATTTCATGAAAATTTCTGTGATGCTGGAAGGTCGAAATTCAGTGAAAATTTCCGTGATGACAGAGTGGTTGAGATAAGAGAAAATTTATGTGATGCCCGAATTGTCGAAATTTAGTGAAAATTTTGGTGATCGCATTGTTACATTCATAACACATCAAGTTTTTTTATTTTATATTATGGATTATTTACTTTTATCACATTTATTTTACGTGTGCAGTGATTGTTTTCTTAATTAGTTTTTTAGTATTGCCGCACAGTGTCTTTTTAGTCAGTTTCATTCAACCTCACTATCGTCAGTCTGACACAGAACGCTATCAGCTATCAATTAGGATTTTGCTAGTCCCTCTAATTAGGAGCCAGATCAAATTAAGTTTATTCTATAACTTTTTGTTTTGCTATGTTTCTCATAGATTTATATTTGATTAGAGTACATATTTGATTTGTTTGATCTTATGCGGGAAGTGGGAGGGGGGGATGATACCGTAAATCCTCAAATAAGTGCCCCCCTCAAATAAGGGGGGTATACACCCCTGTATACCCTGTACACCCTGCAAACCCTTGTAAACTGTATACCCTGTAAACCCTTGTATACCATGTAAACCCCTGTACACCCCCAGGGGGGTTACTCAACAAAGTTTTATATGGGGAGCCTCCGCCCCAAGGTCCAAACCCGTACCCTTTTATATACCATTTTTGACAGAAAACGTAACCCTTTCATATACCTTCAATAGAACTGTACACCCTTGTATACCCTGTAAACCCTTGTACACCCTGTTACAGGGTGCACAAGGGTTTACAGGGTATACAAAGGTTTACAGGGTGTACAAGGGGTTTACAGGGTGTACAAGGGTTTACAGGGTGTACAAGGGTTTACAGGGTGTACAAGGGTTTACAGGGTATACAAGGGTTTACAGGGTACACAAGGGTTTACAGGGTGTACAAGGGTTTACAGGGTTTACAGGGTATACAGGGTTTACAGGGTATACAGGGTGTACAAGGGTATACAAGGGTTTACAGGGTGTACAAGGGTTCACAGGGTGTACAAGGGTTTACAGGGTATACAGGGGTTTACAGGGTATACAGGGGTTTACAGGGTGTACAAGGGTTTACAGGGTGTACAAGGGTTTACAGGGTGTACAAGGGTTTACAGGGTATACAAGGGTTTACAGGGTACACAAGGGTTTACAGGGTATACAAAGGTTTACAGGGTGTACAAGGGGTTTACAGGGTGTACAAGGGTTTACAGGGTGTACAAGGGTTTACAGGGTGTACAAGGGTTTACAGGGTATACAAGGGTTTACAGGGTACACAAGGGTTTACAGGGTGTACAAGGGTTTACAGGGTATACAGGGGTTTACAGGGTATACAGGGGTTTACAGGGTATACAGGGTGTACAAGGGTATACAAGGGTTTACAGGGTGTACAAGGGTTCACAGGGTGTACAAGGGTTTACAGGGTATACAGGGGTTTACAGGGTATACAGGGTATACAGGGGTTTATAGGGTGTACAAGGGTTTACAGGGTGTACAAGGGTTTACAGGGTGTACAAGGGTTTACAGGGTATACAAGGGTTTACAGGGTATACAAGGGTTTACAGGGTATACAAGGGTTTACAGGGTGTACAAGGGTTTACAGGGTATACAAGGGTTTAAAGGGTGTACAAGGGTTTACATGGTATACAAGGGTTTAAAGGGTGTACAAGGGTTTACAGGGTGTACAAGGGTTTACAGGGTGTACAAGGGTTTACAGGGTATACAAGGGTTTACAGGGTGTACAAGGGTTTACAGGGTATACAGGGGTTTACAGGGTATACAGGGGTTTACAGGGTATACAGGGTGTACAAGGGTATACAAGGGTTTACAGGGTGTACAAGGGTTCACAGGGTGTACAAGGGTTTACAGGGTATACAGGGGTTTACAGGGTATACAGGGGTTTACAGGGTGTACAAGGGTTTACAGGGTATACAGGGGTTTACAGGGTATACAGGGGTTTACAGGGTGTACAAGGGTTTACAGGGTGTACAAGGGTTTACAGGGTGTACAAGGGTTTACAGGGTATACAAGGGTTTACAGGGTATACAAGGGTTTACAGGGTGTAGAAGGGTTTACAGGGTATACAAGGGTTTAAAGGGTGTACAAGGGTTTACATGGTATACAAGGGTTTAAAGGGTGTACAAGGGTTTACAGGGTGTACAAGGGTTTACAGGGTGTACAAGGGTTTACAGGGTATACAAGGGTTTACAGGGTGTACAAGGGTTTACAGGGTGTACAAGGGTTTACAAGGGTTTACAGGGTGTACAAGGGTTTACAGGGTATACAGGGGTTTACAGGGTGTACAAGGGTTTACAGGGTGTACAAGGGTTTACAGGGTATACAAGGGTTTACAGGGTGTACAAGGGTTTACAGGGTGTACAAGGGTTTACAAGGGTTTACAGGGTGTACAAGGGTTTACAGGGTATACAGGGGTTTACAGGGTGTACAAGGGTTTACAGGGTGTACAAGGGTTTACAGGGTGTACAAGGGTTTACAGGGTATACAAGGGTTTACAGGGTATACAAGGGTTTACAGGGTATATAAGGGTGTACAGTACAAGGGTGTGCAGGGGCATACAGGGTGTACAAGGGTATATAGTTCATGTCTGTTAAATGAAGGTTATATGTATTGGTGTAAGCGTAACATGAAAGAATAACCGCTATAGTTGAACCTCCCTGTGTGACCACCTCCCGTATACAAGGGTTTACAGGGTATACAAGGGTTTACAGGGTATATAAGGGTGTACAGTACAAGGGTGTGCAGGGGCATACAGGGTGTACAAGGGTATATAGTTCATGTCTGTTAAATGAAGGTTATATGTATTGGTGTAAGCGTAACATGAAAGAATAACCGCTATAGTTGAACCTCCCTGTGTGACCACCTCCCGTAAGCGACCACCTCTCATAAGCGACCACTTTTCCAAAATACCAAAATTTTGCCAGTCAAATCACTACAAAAGGAACCTCTCATAAGAGACCATGGCCTCTTTTGAGGCTCATGTTTTGAAATTTTCTATTGTTTTTAACCGACCACTTTACAATTTTGATCTGACCTCACTACTGGACAGGTGCAAATTGGGTAATGAGTTGTGGGCGGTCGTCGTACAACCCTGATAGTTAAATTTGTTCCCATATTAGAACTTTTTACTTCAGAATCTGATACCCTATTTATGAGAGTCACTGTTGGTTCACCATGACACTGTCGGCTATGACTCAAATTTAGACCCCTGTGATCTGAACTGTCGTAAATGATTACCTTCCATAAGCGACCACCTACACAATGTACATGTAGGCTTGACATTTTGGGTTGTCGCTTATGAGAGGTTCGACTGTATAATTTTAGACTTTGTTTCGAACTTTTCTTTTATAGTTTAGCTGTAGGTTAAAGGCGTTTGCTTGTTTTACAGCCTTTAAAGGGGCCGGAATGTTACATTCGTAACACGTCAAGTTTTTCTTGAGTTTATTTACGTTTCGTAAAATAAGATTATTATATATTACAGATTATTTACTTTTATCACGTCATTTTATGCGTGCAGTGATTGTTTTCTCAATAGTTTTTCATTATGTAACCATATCTATTAAAATTATAGTAACTAGTCGCACAGTGTCTTTTTAGTCAGTTTCAATCAACCTCACTATCATCAGTCTGACACAGAACGCCTCTGGTCCCCACTCCAATGCATTATGGCAATGGGGACCAGAGGGGAAGAGAAGGCCAGGACAACCAAAAACAACAGGGAGACGAATGGTTGATGACAAAAGACGAACATCTGGGTGGGAGTCATGGGCGACTGTTTAAAGAGCTCTAGTAGCAAATCGAAGTGGATGGAAGGAGAACGTCCAAGCCTTATGTGCCTAAATTCAGTGAAAATTTCCATGATTCCTTGATATCAGTGGTGCTCAGGTCAGCACTCTGACAGATGCACTTAAAACGTGTTGAATTACAAAACTTTTGAATGAAACATGGCATTTTGGAATTTCAAATAAAGAGGAGTAGTACCATGAAGTACCCGATTTTTTGAAACATTTTTTAACAAAAATTTCAGTTCCATTTTCTTTTCCTCCTTGAATTTTAGTGTTTTTTTTTGTCAAATGGAGAGGGCAGATACTTTGTAGCATAGAGCAGTTTTCAACTGGGTGTCATAAAACCAAAACAAAACCAATCACAACAAAATTAATGTAAGCAACAAAATGAACCAATAAGAACTTGAAGCAAATACATGTAACAAGCGCTAAGTACAGAAAAACAGGTGAACAATTTTAATGTTGCATCCGATTGGTTGAGTACATGTAGGTGGCCGATCATAGAGCATAGTAAAGCAAAACCAAAGCAATAATTTATTGCGGATTACTTTCGACACTCAATAATTGAAAACTGCTCTAGGTGATGAAGTGTTAAACTATTCAGAAATTTTTGATCAGTAATGTCTGGAGAGATGGTAACAGTGTATTTACCTGGTTAATCATGGTCTGAATGGTTTGGTTTGGATGTCCATCCAGGCTTGTCCACTGTCCATGTCCACTGTTCATCCAGACTTGTCCACTGAGACATTCAAAATAGAAGGAAATTTTTTAATTGATATGCTTGCACCTCTATTATGATAATACTTGATATGGGGCAAAAATAATTTCCACACATGCGAAGAAGTGCAGTATCTAAGTTTTGTTTCATTTCAATTTAATTAGTGAATTACCATGTAAAAATTTCACTTGCTCAAAATTTTAATACCTCAAATTTTTTTTATCTACCCTTGCAAATTTTCATCGAATTTTAGTTTGAAAGGGCACTCGGTTTGCTAAAAAATTTGAATTTTGAACCTCGAATAAGCGCCCTCCTATCACCCAAAATTTGAAATAAGTGCCCCCCCCTCAAATAGAACATCCCCCCTCCCCCTCTGTATTGTCGGAAACTATCGGATTATATCAAGTGCATTGTGTGACTTTGTTTGTCACGCATGAAGGTTCGAGTGGAATGTCTGAAATGGGTGTGGTTTGAGTGGAATGTGTGAAAAGAGCTTTCTAGCCAATGAGTGTTTTGTTTTATGTCTGAGCGCGAGACAGATAAGAGTGAGAAGATTGTATTTCTTGTTTTCATGTTCTCGGGATTTCTAGTGACGGTTGATTTCTGTAATAAAGCTACGTGAAGCGATACTGTGAAAGTGTGGACCTTTCTTGTGATTTTCCACAGTATGTTTTAGTACTATATGCAAGTGTCGGTCATGTTTAATCACTTGTCCGGCATTTTTTTACAGTCATTGGTAATTCAGAATCAAAGTTTATATTACAAAAAATGACCATATATAAGTAAGTAAGCACCATGCCTAAGTAACCAAGCATGAAACGTTGAATTGGGCCACAGATACACACAAAACAACTTAAAACGGTTGAGATAACGGCCAAAAATAGGCAGGTATCTTAAAAGGTATCTTAAAAAAGCCCAGGTATCAATGGGTTAAGGAAATGTAATCTGTTTTTCTCAGGCAAAAAAACTGACGCCAAGGGGAGATTTTTTCAGGCCCACTATGCTGCTGGTCCCCCCAAAAAGCCAAAAATAATATAATGTCTAGTATTCAGGCTACAGTGTATTTACCTGTATTCGTTATCCTGGTGTTTTGTCAATCAGTCTCCATCACCATTCAGTCTCCTTTTTTCCTGGTTTGTTTAAAATCCTTGTCTTGTTCAGCCGTCATCCTCTTCTTCGTTAGTTGGTCTGAAAAAAATATATATTGTACAATGTAAATAACACCCTTGGGATCAAATGCTTGTTTAGAGGAGACTTTAACCCTTTCACTACCATGAGAGTCAAACCTTGAGTCAATGAATGTTGTTCTAACTTTTGAGTCTGTGGATGAAAATCTAGCGAGTGACCATTCAAATGAAAGCTATTGAGCAGTACTTTCATGTGGTGCTGTTTGTTTTTGACAATTTTGCAAAATGAAATTCAAGATTTTTTTCCTTAGTTTTGAACTTAGCACTCTTGGGAGTGAAAGGGTTAAAGAGTCCATTTATTTCTTATATTTGAAGGTTACCCTCAGTTACCGTGTGGCATAAAAATTTTGCGGGCTCTAATTTTTTTTATGAGGCCCGCAAAAAATCATTCCCTTAAAACAATTTTCAGTAAATATCTTATTCTGATTCATGAAGTTGTTTATAATTATGTATCACAATTATTTAAATAAAATTGTGTACAATGTAGGTATCTAAAATGATAAGCCATTGTACAAATGTGAACAAATTGTTTTACCGAGAAATACAAAAATCTTAGAAATGAGTTCCACAAAAAAAAACAAAAATCACTAATCTGCAAATGAAAATAATTTTTAATTTTTAGGCATAGATATTTCCGATGTTGCATTTTTAGCTACATGTTGGTATTTCCAATTTTGTTAATTTGTTATTTTAGGTACAATTAATAGAGTCTGAGGAGACTTTTCCCCTCAGCTATGAAATAATTGATCCATTAATAAAGTTCTTCTTCTTCTTCTTCTAAAACTTTTAGAACACTTTTAACACCTTTCGTGCTGTCTAAAAGGATCTTTTATGGGTCAGAATTTCCTTAAGTAAAGTTAAACACTCAAACATACATGTAGCTCAGTAAACCAATATTTTTGTTCAAAACAACAAACAACAGTCGGTCGTGCGCACGAGACAACAAGAACGATCCCTCTATCGTGCATTTGATTGCAAGTCGCGAGTCGCATCCCAGGGGTTAGGACATTTGACTTTGAATGGGAAGCACCTGGGTCCAATTATTATTGTCTTCCTTCTACCTTTGCAAGCATGATTTCCAAACCAACAATGTTTTTATTTATTATCTGCCATTTTTCATTTTTAAACGCCAAAGGAAGAAAGTACTTGTTAGTCTGTTTTAGAAGTCTGCCATAAGGTGGGTCTTCTTAGATACATTTGATTGACATATGCTTACCCCCCGTCCCATTGATACATGTAGGTGCATAACATATTTGAATTTCCCGCTGTATAAAATTATAAAATCGTAAACACCTTTTATAGAGTCTAATATAACCGAGTTACATGCTTATTTGACCAATGAAAAAGAAATAGAGCCAATTCAATGTTTATAAGCAGCGATTTTTTTAGCTTAAAGTTTACCTCTCACCTCAGCTTGCATTTCTGGCTGTCACGTGGCCTCCATTTCGGTGTATTGTGGCCACTGTAGCCATTATCCTTGTGTTAAAATATCACCAAATGAGGGGAAATATGCTTCAAAAGGCAACTTATGCCAAAGAGCGCTTCTTCGTCGACGGTTTAGCGTCAAAATAGTTGATAATTCAACCAAAGCTTCAAGTCCGTCCGCCATGTTGAAACCTTTCGTTCCCAGTCTCTCTAATACGTCACGGACGCGTTAAGTAACACGCGGGATCACGCGAGAACACGCGGCATAGCTCCAAAACGGCTCAAAAGTGGCTTGTTATATTCAACGAAATGAAATGAAACGAAATGAATATGTTTGGTGGTTATATTTGATCTTAGGAATATATTCAGACTGGTCATGTTCGTTTCGTTGATTATCACTTTTCATTTCGTCGAATATCACTTTTTGTTTCCACGTGTTTACTGTTTAGCTATCACCCGGACGGAATATGACTGATTTATTTTGCCATTTCAGGAAATAACTTCTCTACCACGTTTCACCACCCAAAACTGTACACATTTCACCCCGCGGAATATGAGTGATTTATTGTGTAATTTCAGGAACTAACTTCTCTACGAATTTTCACCACCCAAAACTGTTCCCCACTCCCCCTTTCACCGCACGTAATATGACTGATTTATTTTGCCATTTCAGTAACTTATTTCTCTACCAAGTTTCACCACCCAAAACTGTACCCCTTTCACCCCACGGAATATGACTGATTTATTTTGTCATTTCAGGAACTAACTTCTCTACCAAGTTTCACCACCCAAAACTGTACCCCTTTCACCCCACGGAATATGACTGATTTATTTTGCCATTTCAGTAACTTATTTTCTCTACCAAGTTTCACCACCCAAAACTGTACCCCTTTCACACCACGGAATATGACTGATTTATTTTGTCATTTCAGGAACTAACTTCTCTACCAAGTTTCACCACCCAAAACTGTACCCCTTTCACCCCACGGAATATGACTGATTTATTTTGCCATTTCAGTAACTTATTTCTCTACCAAGTTTCACCACCCAAAACTGTACCCCTTTCACCCCACGGAATATGACTGATTTATTTTGTCATTTCAGGAACTAACTTCTCTACCAAGTTTCACCACCCAAACTGTACCCCTTTCACCCCACGGAATATGACTGATTTATTTGTCATTTCAGGACACTAACTTCTCTACCAAGTTTCACCACCCAAAACTGTACCCCTTTCACCCCACGGAATATGACTGATTTATTGCGTCATTTCAACATTTTACGCCGCGGTCATTCTCGACACCAGAGCTCTTCTCTTTTGCGCAGTCAAGAAAAGAAGCGAAGGTCTGGGGTCGAGGATCAGAATTTACGCCTTTGCTCATGTTCGAGCATTTGACCACAGTGGAACTCGGTGGACGTTTACACTGACGGCTTCATTTGTGACCGTATCGGCCTTCGGCTCAGACTATAAACTTGCAAAAAAAGAACCAGGCCAATATTACCAGAGCGAAAAAGCGAGAAGTTGATTGCATAAAAAGTAAAACGGAAAAAATAAAAAGTCCTGGACACGTGGTGTTCCCTGGCGGTCACCATGCAAACCACGCGCGACGGAGATTAACTTCAGTGAATCGGACGGGGAACGGTGTTGCCCCTATGCTATGGTCGTACACAAGAGAAAGGGGCTAAAATTTAGTGATTGAGACAGACGAGTTGAATAGTCCTACAAACGAGGCATTTTCCTTCCTGCCAGTCAGACTTCCGCTGTACGTTAAGGCGCTTTCTCCCGCGTCTTACCATCCCTTTACGCGTCATGCCTGTAATTGGACAGTACGCGTCATTTGTGCGCGCTGTCCTTTGCTCGTGCATGCATCTCGGATCAGTCTACCGTTCAATGTCTCTCTCAAGAGAGAAGCGCGGCCGAGGGGAGCACAGGGGGTGATGGGAAGAAGGACGACTGGGGACGAGTCAGTATTAATGCAACAATATTTCCTTTTAGAAGGGATTTTCCTGAAAAATTTGGGCACGTAAGAAAGGGAGTGACTGCGCGTCTATTGTGCCAAATCCACACCTCTTTTTGATCGGCTGATATTTGCCTCTGAATATCTGTATCTTTAAACAATAGAGGTCCACCTTAAAAATGGCCATTTCCGAGATGGATCTTTAACGTTTTAATATTGAGATATTATTAATATTGAGGTGTTACTTTGACACTTGTACACAATCACACTTTTTCTATCAAGCACCCAATTGCCCGGGAATTCTTCCCTTTTGTGGGTAATGAGATCAGATATATATTGCCTAACGGTTGATCATTTTTCTCCTTGATGGAAGAAAAAAATCTTGAATTCCAATTGCAAAATTATCAAAAACAAACAGTCCTCTTGAAAATACTGCTCAATAGCTTTTGATTGAATGATTTATTTACACTAGGGTTTCATCCACAGACTTAAAAGTTAGAACCACCTTGTACAGCATAACAAACAGCACCACATGGAAGTACTGCTCAATAGCTTTCATTTGAATGGTCACACACTAGGGTTTCATCCACAGATTCAAAGGTACAACCACATCTATTGAGTCAAGGTTTGACTCTAAGAGTTTAAGGGTTAAGAATTGTGACTTTTACACAATTCTTTCGACTCCGATCTGACGTTTTTGCATTATTTCTGGCTATTCTAAAGAGTTCAAATCCGGAAAGTTCGCTTGAAATTTTTAAAAGAATCTGAAACTTCCCTCCTCAAGTCCCTCAAGGATGGTCGAGTGAAGGTGGGAACAAACTAAAGTTGAACTGAAATTCCCGGTGCTCAGCTCCAACCTGGGAAAGGAAAGTACTTTTCCCAAGAAATGTTCTCATACCTCAACCTCGTTCCCAGGGTCTCTCTTCTT
Organism: Desmophyllum pertusum; assembly: GCA_029204205.1. Taxonomy (NCBI): domain Eukaryota; kingdom Metazoa; phylum Cnidaria; class Anthozoa; order Scleractinia; family Caryophylliidae; genus Desmophyllum; species Desmophyllum pertusum. Next base: position 659,387 of record MU827317.1, read on the forward strand.
CCCGCCAAACGCGATTTGAGTTCAATCGCGTTTGGCGGGAAGAAGAGAGACCCTGGGAACGAGGTTGCTCATACCTTTGATTTCAAAGCGAAATTTACGCATTTTTTGGAGTAAATTAACAAAGAGAAACAATACACTAATGGTATTTGTTTTCAAAAGCTGCTCTGGAAAAATCGTCTTTATTCATTTTATTTAAGAATATTTGTCGTAATAAATCACTCTGTATCATTACAATAAATTCTAATTAATAGTTAAATAAGCACTTTAAATCACTTTCGTATACGACTATGACGTCACAGACATCTCAATAGCATAATAACTATTAATACAGTTTCAAATTGTTTCATTCACTTTTTTATAATTGTACAATCATTATTATATTAATCTTCTATCTAGAAGGGAATGCGCTGTTCTTTGCAGTTGTTATTTGTATTGTCACGCAAGAGGCTTTGCGTGACATAATGCAGCACTGAGAAGTGTTGCGTGACAAACCAAATAACTATTGCAATAGAGTATTCACAGACGCAATGTATTTACAATTTCAAGTTTTTCTCTGGAGATATAAAATACGGAAGCAAGATAACAGAAGAACTAGCTTCTATAATAATTTCTTCAAAATAAACATTTCACCCAGAAAATTTCCGTAAGACGTCGGAAATAATCTGGACGGTTCCGCCAAAACGTCGGTATTCCGACGTCGAATGACAAAACACTCCCAGAAGAATTGCTACATGTACAATACAAGTTCGATAACTTTTATAATAATTTACAGAAGTTGAGTAATACTAAGGGCCTCCACAGACTAGAGAGATTGTTGTCGACAACTAGTTGTTGATCATAAAAAGTTGTCGATAACAAAAAAGCCAGTGTGTGAAGCTAGTTATCGATAACTAAGGGCCAAAGTTATCGACAACTAGCTTCACACACTGGCTTTTTTGTTATCGACAACATTTTATGATCAACAACTAAATAGTTGTCAACAACTATGTCTCTAGTCTGTGGAGGCCCTAACAGAAAAAAAATTACATCAAGAGGTCGTATAAGTGAAAACACTACACTGCAATTACATTTTATACTTTGAAAATACAACTACTTGGAAATTGTTTTATTGAGCTGGCTATTCAAAATATGATACCAACACTATCATTATTAACTGGCAAATATTGCTATATTATATTGCTATTGCTATACAAAATTTTGTCACCTAAATTGTCACGACATTGTTGCGTTACAAATCATCGGGTAACGCAGTGCTTGTCACGAAAATAAAACTATAATGCCAAACGTAACAAAAAACCTACAAACCTTGAACCAATGAGTATTAAATGAAACAATATTCACCTATAAATTAATGCTTTAATGCTAACATGCACAGCGATTAGGCCAAGAGAGAATGAAAGACAAGCTACAAGCTTTCACTTTGTGGTTAACTAAAAAGAGCAATAGCTACAGACGCTCTCCACAAAGTGCGTAATTTCAAAATTATCTCACAGTTTACTCTTGAAGAAATAAATATCCAATTAGCTTGACGTCATGTCTTCCCAGCAATCCTTGCAAGATTTTGTAGTGGTTTTATAGGAAGTGGGCTGAAAAAAAATAGATTATACATGTTAGATAAGAGAAGAATTTACCCAAAACAAACATTACTTGTTTCCTTAGCCGCAAGAGAACAAATTGAACTCTGGGTTTATAGGAGGGTAGAAACATTGTAAATTTGGTTTCGAGAAGTAAACTTGTTCACAAGTTTTCCTTTTTTTATCTGAGTCCATTTTACGAACTCGAGCTGAATTTCGACTACTAGAGAGGTTTTCTAATGTTTGTCGTTATGAGCCAATCACAGTGCTTGCAGATAGAGCAATAACCAATCAGAAGCTAAAACTTGTAACCGGTGCTAAGAGCGGGAAAACATGCAACCGGCAGTAACTAGTGTAAGACAACTAACTGTTCAGAAGCAACATGTGTCAAATGCGGGAAAGCCGCTTTTTGCTGACACACCAGCTTCTCTCTGATTGGGTATTAATGTACATGCTGTACACGTTTTATTCAACCAATCATTAAGCTCAGCAAACAAACAAAAGAAAAACATCACTTTGCAAACTGTTCTGAGGGAGAGCTCATTACTCGGTTACTGACCTTCTCTGTTTGTTCGCAGGAGCCTTTAGAAGTTCTTTGTATTGATCACAGCGGATGAACCGTCGATAGCTGTCTGATTTCATCAGCTGAAATATGTGGTCCTAAGAATCAACAAAAATATAAATCAGTACTTGTAAGAAGGAACAATTTCATAACCACGAGGTACAAAAGCACAAACGCAAAGTATGTTGTTTTAAAATGAAATGATTTGTTTCACTGTATCTCCCAGAGAACCTGTTCACATTATAAGTATTTTGAAATGTATCCAGCAGCGAGTGGTGAGAAATTCCTGGCAGCATTCCATTATTAACCAATCACAGTCTAGTTATTTTGAAATTTAACCAATGAAAAGGTACTTCAGCTCTGTGTGTCGCTGAGTGGCGGGAAAGTCCCCAGCACATTCCATTACTAACCAACCAATTACAGCCTGGTCATTTTGAAATTTAACCAATAATATTAAAATGTACTCCTGTTGACCGCGTTGCCAAGTGGCAGGAAATTATTAGCAGCATTTCATCACTAACCAATAACAGTCTAGCTATTTTTAAATTTAACCAATCAAAATGTGCGTAGGCTGTGCCCAGGAAAGGTCCTATAGCCTTCCCTCCCATTTTACTTTGTGAAACAGTGAAAAGGAAGAAGTCTTTTTTAAAATTCCAAATTGGGGGTGCGGCTTATCTACGGGTGTGGCTTATACATGGGGTGTACGGTATGTTTACTGTGTTCACGCCGTGTTTACATTCTAACTAACCTGAGCAGCGTCAAACATGTATCGTCCAGGATGTTTGAGTTGTAACTCTACTTCTTCTCTTGTCTTACAGTCCACGTTAATTGGAGACGTTGCACTTTCAGATAAATACTCACTAAGAAAAAAAAAGATGAGAAGATCAACATCAAACAAACATGTTTTCCCACACTTGCCACCGGTTACATGTTTTCCCATGCTTGCCACCAGTTACATATTATCTTGCATTGTCACTGCTGGTGACATGTTTGAAATAGTCAGAGTTGAATCCAAAACAAAAACCTGGAACTTACTTAAATATTTCCTGAGCTTTACTTGGTACATGTCGTATTGGTGTTGCTTTGAGTTGTTCACAAGCTAACCAAAATCTGAAACAAAAGGGCAAGTGCACACTTTAAAACATGTACATCTTATATCTAAGAAAGATCCTACAAAGACGCTACCGTTGCCACTCGACAAAGTTTTTGATTAATGTTTTGACATCTTTTTGACAACTTTGATGGGTTTCGTTTTGTGGCGCCACATTTGAACTAGACTAGAAACTAAAACCATTCAAATTCCACGACTCTGCCTCCAACACTCCTTGGATTTTGATTGGTCAAGTCAAATGGAACCCATCCGGAAGTCGTCAAAAAGTTGTCAAAAATAAGTCAAAAATTAATCAAAAACTTTGTCGAGTGGCAACGGTAGCGTCATCTTTGCTGTAAATACAAGCTTGTAACATCATTCATAATTACAATTCTTGTAATTGGTGAGAAATCAAGTGTCTTGATCAGCCAACAGAATGTCAAAGGGGAGAATTAGGGCAAGCTAAGCATTATGGGAGTGAAAATTAATAAATAGGCCTGTAATGCATATGTGTAAAGGTCTCTAGTGTGGCTTTGCATTAATTGTGTGTGTGTACATATGATTACGCAGGTCCCATAATATGTGGTTCCAGAAAATATCCATACCCCCCTCATGGAAGTTTTTGGTTTGACCCCCTCCCTCCACCCTGCCCCACCTGGAATTTCCAGCTTCATACTTTCCTTTAAAACATTTTGGCTTTTGAGAACCCCTCCACTTGGAATTTCCAATGACCTTCCTTGGAGTGGGTATGGATATTTTCTGGAACCACACAATGTATAAAGAAACCAAATTGCTTTATGGCTCGCACATCAATTCTTATTACTAACTGCTCAATACAGAAACCTGTAGCAGACCTATGCACGCATTGCGGACCTACATTTATAAGCAAATGTTTGTGTCTTACCCAGGGGGGGCCGAATACTGCTGAAATTTTTGTTCCGAATCATCCAACAAAATATGACGTCACATCCGGTAAAAAGCGCCTCACAGAGTCGTTTTCGCGAACTATCGAAATCCAGTTTCGAGTAGGCATGATTTCTTCGTTTTTTGAACGTATGGTTTGGTTGCATTTTATACTGTGGATATAAAGAAGTTGCAGAGATATTGCTTCGACTTATTCAGCAAAATGTCGGCAAAAGAGAAATGTTTAGTGTTGTTTTTGAAGGCAAATAACACAAACGCGAAGTGACGTGTCATGGCGGATATTTCACGTTCTCAAAACAAGTGACGTTCCATCTTTTGCCTCTAGTAGTTTCCTGATTCTGTGATAACATCGATTTCTATAGCCCACTCGATTTACAACATCATGGATGAAACATTGGTGGTCATAGTATGTAGTGTATACTCCGGGAAGGTAATTAACACTCGCCGTAAAGTGTTGGAAAACCGATGTCGTTGCTCTTGGCCCGTGTGTGCTTACTTGAAGACACAAGAAAATCTTATACCGAAGGTTTGGTATTTTCTTTTCCTACATCTCCTTGTTTGTTTCCAGTAAGACACAATACATGTGTATTCCGGCTTTGGGTCATCAGTCGGTTTTGTTCCGTGAATTAATTTTAATTATCAAAGAAACAACCATTGAATCAGAAATAATTATTCGAATATGCATGTCATGTATAACTTCTAATCTTAGCATCATGAACATTTGTAACTTATTTCTACTGCACAAAGTAGATCCTTAAGTTTAAAAAGTTGAATCATCAAATCCCTCAGGGTAGATATATTATGTAATTATGGCAAAACGGTCAGTATAAAATACAGACTGCAGATTGACAGCTGGATATAAATATGTAGATCACAGGTCACCCAAGCTAAAGATAAGAGAACAGTGTCACGGTATAAGCGGTATTGTGTTACAACGGTTATGTTTTAGAAGATATTTGAAAATCGAATGTTTTGTGAATAAAAACGACTTAACCTGTTTGCTGTGTTGTATTCTTTGTAGTTTGCCAGCTTCTCAGGCCGGTTTGAGGCGATTTAGGCGAGTTTTAGTTTTCGAGGTTTTCCGAGTTCCAGGGTAAGTCGTTTTATTCACAAAACATTCGATTTTATATCTTCTAAACATAACCGTTGCGTTTCCCATACAAACCCTTATAAATCGAGCCGTTGTAACACATTATAACCGTTTATACCGTGACACTGTTCTCTTATCTTTAGCTTGGGCGACCTGTGTGTAGATTAGGTATAAAATGCCCAGGGTGCATTTTATAATATAAGGGTTTATGAAATCTGCCATGGGTTTCAAAAGTGTGTGGTGTATTGGCATGCAATCATAGTATTTGCCGTATACTGACGTGTAATCAAGGCAGTGGTTGGAGTAAGCTCACAACAGACTTGGCTTCTAGGCGTAGAATTTTGAAAGTTGGCGTTACCCAAGCAGGGGGTCTCTATAGCCTACTCGCAGGATACTTTGGTGTGGCATGCACATGGAATACACCCGCTGGTAAAATGCAAACTGCAAACTGGGTATAAAATGCCAGACTGACCAATAATTTATTGCAAACAGGTTATTAACCTGTCTCTTTGTCTAATCAAAATGTGACATATTTCAAATTTGAACTTACCCAGTGTCGACATGCAATCACCTTTCCGAGTTCATAATGAGGGGGACATTGGGGTTTGCGGTATTGCGGTATTGGACAATTTTTCATGCGGTATTTCGGTAATTCTAATCTAAAATTGCGGTATTGCGGTATCTCAAAACCTGCGGGATTCGTTTTTGGTCGGTATTAAAAATTATCCTCCAGTGTTTTACGACTTTTAACGACCCTTTTCGATCCTTTTCCAGTTCCTTGTCGTTTCGGAAACACTTCGAAACAGCTCTAAGATCCTCTAATCCGTCACGCGAGTTTATATTAGTCATATTACATGAAACGTGATAAACAGAGTAGCGGTTTCGGTATTCTATCGATTTTTGACAAGGTATTGGACGTGTTGCGGTATTTGGCGATTTTTTTTTACGATATTGCGGTATTTGTCAATTTTTTTTGCGGTATTGCGGTGTTCAGAACCCCCCAATGTCCCCCTCCATAATGGTACTTTAAAAATGTCAACATTAAAATGCTATTATATTATTTTTGTTCTGAATAAAATAATTTTTAACAGTTTACTTTTGTTCCTTTACTAATTTATTATTAGTAGAGGAACAAATTAAAATGTTCTTTTAATCATGCAGAAGCCTGATCATACTTCTTATGATATCAAAATTAAGGGCCAGTTTGTACCAAAGTGAACATTTCATGGCCATAAACATTACGGGTCTAGCCTGCAAGCTACATGTATAGCTAAGCAGGCTCTCTTGTTTTATTAAGTTTTTTACAGGTCTTCCTCCATGATTGTTGATTATGTTGATGTTTTTATGTGCATCAGTATAAGCAACTAGTATGCTAAATACTGCTGTTGTAAATACCAGAATGTCAATTTTAAGTTCTGTGGATGAGACCGTTGCACAGTCAGCTCATTTTGATTGGTAGGACTGCTTACACTTAAAAATGCAAAGCGAAGCATATTATTATCAGCACAGATGATTTTATTGTCGAATAAGTAGTATCTACAATTTACAATAAATTATTAGATCCATAATTAACCCATTTTGTTAACTGTTGATCATATGACTTAATTTTATTGTCCAATGTTTTTTGGCACTCATTCATCCATTCACAACATGCCCCTGGAATTTTTGGACGCAGGATTGTGGGGCAATTAGACAATACAATACTTTAATAAATTAGACGCAATTTAAATGTGGTCATTGATATAATACAATATCAATAGAGGTTAATAGACTTTTCTTCATAAGCTGTCTTGTCAAGATCCCGAGGGGGTGGGGGGGGGGGGGGGGGGGGGGTGGGGGGGGGGGGGTTTGTACTCCCATATATGGCCTATACTGGGATGTGCCACCCAATAGGGTATGGTTTTCGACCTAGATTCATAAACAGGGTATGGGCTTTTGACTCAATGCTGTCATAGACAGGGCACATGGGTGCCCTTCAGTTACAAGGAATTATTTTCTCCAAAATTTTCAACAGGCCCGGCTGCCGTCTAACCTTGTGTCAGACAAAAACGATATCAATCATTGATCCAGGCCCGTAGGGAGGGGGGTGCAGGTGCGTCAGCACCCCCCACGGGCTGTGGAGGTCCACCTGTAGTGGACAACGGTTCAAAAGAAGTGAAATAGTAGTGCTTGTGCTCTAATTCGATAACAGTGGACAGGTGTAGTTTGAAAATGAAGTCTGAATCAAACAATCGCAGCTTTGAACATGTTTACATATCATCTTCATTGACAGAGACAACATCGAGCGAGTCAGTTTCTTCATCCAAATATGCACTCCTTTGGCTTAAAAATGTCTTCAATCGAGGGTCCGCAATAATAATGTATTTTTAGTATTCTTTCCCAGAAATATTAATGTTTTGTACATTCATTTTTGGCTGCCTGGTTTCATATCATACTGACTTCAAAACGCACGAAATGCAGTCTCGGACAACTAATTATCTTTCAAAATTTCCCAGGGAGACCCCCTAGTAGCTCACACCTCGTACAATCCCAACTTTGCCACTCTAACGCACCCTCCCCCCATTCAAAATCCTGTCTATGGGCTTGATGTCAACAACAGTAGGGCGTGCAGCACTGTAACTCTTTTTCACTGATCTAAATAAAAAACATATACATTTTAACCAAAATATTATAAGTCTATGTTTTTAAATAAAATTTTGCCAAACCTATTTCTAAAGGCTGTTGTGAGCTTTATACTCCAACCACTGCCTTGATTACACACCAGTATATATGCCAAAGATCGCATACCAATACACCACATACTTTTGAAACCCACGGAAGATTTCATGTACTCTTATACAAGTAAAATGCACCCTGGGCATTTTATACCTAATCTACATATTTTTATGCTCAGCCTGCAATCGACATTCAATCTGCAGCCTGTATTTTATACTAAGGGCCTGTTTACATGGAGGGAGGGTGACCCGGGTCACCCTCCTAGCCGGGCTAAAACATAGCCCGCCTTTACATGGGCGGGCTATTAGGGCGGGCTATCATATAGGCGAGCTATCTTTTTTTGGCGGGCTCTTGTTTTGGCGGGCTCATATTTTGGCGGACTATTTTTATTACAATGGCACGATTTATTTACGCTTAAAAGCACTACATAACAAACATGGCAGCAAGAAGAAAGGCTATAGCGGCGAGTTTGCTGTTTTTTATTGCTTGTTCCGCCATTATCACAGGTTTTCAAGTCAACAGAGATAGCCCGCCTAGGAGGGTGACCCGGATTGACCGTTTACGTGCAGAAAAGATAGCCCGCCTAGCCGGGTCACCCTGGCAAGCAGACAGGGTGACCCTGTCTGTCATGTAAACACTTCAGTGTGCTTTGTAAAGAAATGTATGAAAAGTTGGCCCTCCCAGGGTAGCCCGGCTAGGAGGGTGACCCGGGTACCCGGGTCAACCTCCCTCCATGTAAACAGGCCCTAAGAGATTTTATGATTCAAAACTTTTTAAACTTTAATAAGGACCTACTTTGTACAGTAGAAGTAAGTAAATGTTTTAATTTATAACACACATGACATTATTCGAATAATATTTCTGATTTCAATGGTTGTTTCTTTGATAATTAAGCTTAAAATTAATTCACGGAACAAAACGACTGATGACCCCAAAGCCGGAATATACATGTATTGTGTCTTACTGGAAACAACAAGGAGATGTAGGAAAAGAAAATACCAACCTTCAGTATAAGATTTCTCTTGTGTCTTCAAGAAAGCACACACGGGCCAAGAGCAACGACATCGGTTTCCAACACTTTACGGCGAGTGTTAATTACCTTCCCGGAGTATACACTACATACTATGACCACCAATGTTTCATCCATGATGTTGTAAATCGAGTGGGCTATAGAAATCGATGTTATCACAGAATCAGGAACTACTAGAGGCAAAAGATGGAACGTCACTTGTTTTGAGAACGTGAAATATCCGCCATGACACGTCACTTCGCGTTGTGTTATTTGCCTTCAAAACAACACTAAACCTTTCTCTTTGCCGAAATTTTTGGTGATTAAGTCGAAGCAATATCTCTGCAACTTCTTTATATCCACAGTATAAAATACAACCAAACCATGCGTTCAAAAAACGAAGAAATCATGCCTACTCGAAACTGGATTTCGATAGTTCGCGTAAACGACTCTGTGAGGCGCTTTTTACCGGATGTGACGTCATATTTTGTTGGATGATTCGGAACAAAAAAGTCCCAGGCGTCGCAGAGTGTTCTCCCCCGCCCCTGGTCTTACCTAGATTTTCAGCGCTAATTTCCTTCTCTAAAAATCGGGTGAAATGTCTTCTTCCTAAAGGATCGACGAGAAGTTCAGATAATGAAAATCCCCATTGCTTAACACGCCTGGGAGGTACATAATGTCTGGAAGGAAAAAAAACAATTAAAATTATTTATTTTTATTGTCAAATAACTGATGTTCATCTCAAGATTTTTTAGAATTTTGCAAATAAACCGAGCTAAAGAAATATTGGTCTCTAACTTCCTGACTTATCGCCATCATACTTTTTTGAGCTTTTGAAATTTCACCTTTAATTTAAACTTTTTGACCTTATGTTTACCAGTTCAGTTTTTTTCAAAAATTGTTAAAAGCCATCCTTCGTTTGATTATCTTCTTCACAAAAATAAACAAAGTAATTTATTTTGTGCAATGAATGTCTCCACTTTCCATGACCCACCTTTAAATTCCATGACTTTCCAGGGTTTTCATGACCCGTTAGAACTTCCAATGTATATATTTATGTATTTTTATTTTGTAGCCTTTTGTTTGTTTGTTTGTTTTCTTTTCTCGAAGATACTAGCTTGTAATTAGCTACTCTTAAATTTGAGTTTAAATAAAGTTTATGTATGTATGTTCAAACATTGAAAAAAGAGAGTAACTATACAAATATTTGCCTTCCCAATCCTCTATTTTACCCTGAAAAATACAAATCCCTCAATTTCTCTGGAAAGAGGTAGCAAAATTTGTCAATGTTATAATGACAACTTCTCAAACTCAATAATAATATTTATTCATCAAGTTAAAACAAAGGAAATCATAACTGTGACAGAGGTTTGGATATTTGATTTTCATTAGCATAGCTTTTTACGATTTTATTTCTCTATACTTGTTTTAGTTTTAGTTTTTATTGAAAAGATATATCAAACACTCCAGACAGTGTTTCATCACATTTCCAAACACCTCAAATTTCGTCAAAAATACAGTCAACTCTGACTGACTGACTGACTGACTGACTGACTGACTGACTGACTGAGTGGAAGTCGAGAAAGGGACTGACGTCACGGGTTTTTATAGTGTCAAGTTATATTAACTCTTTATAAGGCGGACACCTCTCTAAGGCGGACAGCTAGAGCTGGTCCGAGGGTGTCCGCTTTAGAGAGAGTTGACTGTACTCTGCTATGTGTCGTATTTTCAACTCTCTTCTTGGTGTTTGGAAATGTGATGAAACACTGTCTTTCTTATTTGAAGTATTAATACTTACAAACTCTTATCTTGCTCCCATAGTGTAACATCATCTGTAACCCAAGGATTTGAGGGATCTGGAGCCCAAATAAATGCATCGTATTCTGCATACTGGTCACACCTTTGAATAAAACTGCAAAGAGATAAACAGTCAATAAGCAAAAACAATATTGCTTTTGAATTCAGTTGGGTGCCTGACAAGTGCTAGGCTCAAATACCAGCCACTGATCGGTAAAATGAGATTCCCCCCCCCCCCCCCCCCCCAAGGAGGACAAGACAGCGGCAGAAATCTAGCCTAGACAAGTGCTGTTTCTGTCAGATATTTATAGAGTTCTTTATTCTTATTCTAATTGAAATTGGCAGGAGCACTCATGAGTAGGACTCTGTGAGAGGCACAGTTGTCTAATGGTTAGCGCATTGGACTCTGGATCAAGCGGTCCGGGTTCGAGCGCTGGCAGTGGTCATTGCATTGTGTTCTAGCTAGGGCTAGACACTTTACTCTCGCAGTGCCTCTCTCCACCCTGGAGTATAAATGTGTGTTGGCAAATTTTTAGGCCAACTTGGCAAAATTCTTGGGTGGGAGGTAACCTGCAATGGACTAGAGCATACCATCCAGGGGGAGTAGCAATACTCCTAGACTCTCCATGCTATGGAAACCGGGATTAAGTGCTGGACTGTTGAGCCACGTAGCTACAAAAAGGCTTCGCTTCCTACTCTTGAGTACTCAGAAAATTATTGTCACATCAGCATGGCATGGTAAGGATATCCATTGTCAGGTTGCTTGGCAACTAGACAAGAAGCAAGCTACAACATGTACAACAAGAATGCAAATTTGCCGCATACCTTTCAGAAGCTTGTGAAGTCTTCATTCGTCTTCTATGAAGCTGCTCTCTTAATTCTTTCACCTGGAATGGACACAAACTGTAAACACTCAAAGTATCTAACCCTTTAAAACCTGATATCAACATACAGATTCTCCTTACTATTAAACATACATTTCTGACAGCTATAGTTGGGAGAATTTGGTTACACATGTTGAACAGTAATTCTTCACCAGGACAGCCTTCACTGGACACCTAAAGGCAGATGCAAGTGAGGCAGGCCCAAGAATACCTGGCTGCGAACTGTGGAGGCAGAGATGAAGTCCTCGAGCCACAGCTGGGACGCCATAGAGAAGTTGGCTAAAGACAGACAGTGGTGGAAGACCTCCGTTGCTGCCCTACATGTACATGCCAGCAGGCATAATGGGCAGTACTCTCTCTCTCTCTCTCTCTCTCTCTCTCTCTAGACGTATTGTGCACCACTTTTGTAACCTTTTGTCTCCAACGATAAAAAAATTACAGCATGCTTTAAATGCCCAAATTAACTTTGGAATGGGTCTATCGAGGTCTCTTTTAACTCATGCTAAAGTTTCAATTCCTAAATTTCATTTGTCGATCTTCTATTGCTTTTTTCAATGGGCAAGGTTACAAGAGTGCCACGTGTCAGGGTAACGACCAGAAAATAAGGGTAAGAAACAAATTTCGCTGCAACGAGTCGATATTTCCATTAATAATAAAGGCCACTAGCTTCACTCAAGTACCCCGAACGTTTTGGAAAAGTTGTATGAAGCCTGCAAAAAAATGCAGTAGAAGTATATGAACTTTCATCTAGAGTCAGGTTCGGCATTTCAATTGAAGCCTATGAAATGAAATTTTGAACTTGAAAGTTCCACTGTGTTCTTGGTATTTTACCAAAACAGTTGAAAATCGTATGTTGTATAGTCCTATTATAGGTCTTTATTGTCCTCGAGTTATAGCCTTGTAGGTGCTTTTGTTTTACTTTTATACTCAATTAACTAACACCCAACGTTTGACTTTTTTCGGGTTACGAATGTGCCACTTCCACTAGACTTTCTTCAGCAGGAGATAGGACTTCAAATACGTCGAAATGAAATAAAATTCGCTCTGCACATCTTCCTTGTGCTTAGTTTTATTGTGTATTAATTGCAAGTAAGTGGCTTGCATGGTCTTGGCGCTAGAGGCAGTTTAGTTTAATAACTAAATTAGTAACTGCGGTTATAAGTGCTTGCGATTGCAAATATGTTAATAACTTTTTCAATATTGAAGAAAAAGCCGCCAAACTTTTTGAATTTTCCTGAAATTTATCTGGGAACAATTTCGTATGACATGTCATTGTTCACGGAAGTAGCTGTTACCATGGCAACCATATTTTGACAGGCATGTTTTTCCAATTTGGAATTTTCGTGTTTTTTTTTATATAGGAAATAATTTTCTGGTAATAAGTTTTACCCTTTTTGTTCATTTTAGCATTCTTTTATTGGTTTTTATTACTTTTGAGTCATTTTTGGTGGTTTTCTGACGTTTTGGAAAAATCAAGAAATCCAAGATGGCGGATCCAAGATGGCGGCTATTCGTTAATCATGACGTATTATCTACGTCATAATTATGTGATTTATACGTCAAAAGATAGATTTTTGAACGTACACCCACAAAGTTTCGTTGTGCTAGCCTTAACAATCTCGGAATAATGCTCCCCCCCCCCCCCCCCGGTCTGAAAAGACCAAAAAAAGCCTGGTCTGCGCTGAAAAGGGTTAAGCTATTTTAGGACACTATTATAGTGTTTCAAGCTGTTTTAGGGCTGTTTTTATTGTCAAGCCCAACCCATTTTGAAACGCAAAACTCCCTCCGATAATAAGACCCGCCGAAAATCCCCCCCCCCCCCCCCCGAAAATAAGCTGACCAAAAAAGCTTTTTGGACAAATATAAGCCCAGGGCTTATTATCGGAAGTTTGCGGTATACTTTTCCATGTATACTTTTGCATGCGTCATACTTTGATGAAAATATAGTGTTTCCCGGAGTTTCTCATAAGTACACAACGTTCATTAGACTGATGGTACTTGACATGCACTCAATTAGGATGTATAATATGGGAACCTGTTTTAATCCGACAATGACCTAGGCCTGTGGGGGATGCTAGTACAGCATTCCATGAGGGTGTCCGCTTGATACATGTTTGATTGTTAATTACAATTTGGAGCGAATGGAATTCAAGATAGAAGGTGGTATAGGGTAATTCCTTGACGCGTGATTAAAACAACTCAAAGCGTTAAGTGTGGAATGGTTGTTTTCTTCCTCCTGAAACGTAATTGGCTAAGTACCGGTACATTGTGATTTTACATAATGTGTACCTGAAGCGAGAATTGGGCTTTTAATTTGACGTGAAAAGTAATTTCGAAGACCCCAAGCAAAATGTTGCGAAAGATACGGTCACAGCAGAAATGAACAGAACGAGAATGAATAGAGCATTTGGACTAATTTCAAAGTAGAAATCGTTGCAAAATAAGTCGCACAAAACGTTGCGAGGGGTGCTACCCTAGGCAATGCTCGCAAAGATAGTCGCAGCACCTGGGGTGGGAGCAGTTCTTATTTGACCTTATGGGAACGTCCGCTGGATAGGGTATAGTTTTTAGGGTATTCTGTCTCGAACAGGGTATGCAACGGCTTATTTCTCAGACAGGGTATCTCTTTCGAAATGAGTCGAGATTACCATGAACATAAACTAATGTCTTGAATACATCTTGAGAACTTTGATTTACTTTACAAAAAAATACGCGCTTTTCACAAGCGTGCACAACATAATGCATAATGCGCGCTTTTTATCACTGCGAAACAGATGATTGCCCGCCCAGCTCGAGAGTACCCTTTAAAGGGCGCTGAGTTCCACAGGATCATGCTGCCTCATTACACGCTGTATGCTCGTTTCATCCTTGCTTTATGCGTGGTCGATGCGCAAAAAAGCGCCTTTGCTTGTATGCACTAACGTTCACTTGTACGCACTAACGTTCACTTGTATGCACTAACGTTCATTGTATGCACTAACGTTTGCTTGTACGCCCTTTCCTTCACTTGTACGCACTGACGTTTACTTGTACGCACTAACGTTCACTTGTATGCACTAACGTTCACTTGTATGCAATAACGTTCAATTGCATGTACTAACGTTTGCTTGTATGCACTAACGTTCACTTGTATGCACTAACGTTCACTTGTACGCACTAACGTTCACTTGTACGCACTAACGTTCACTTGTATGCACTAACGTTCACTTGAATGCACTAACATTCACTTGTATGCACTGACGTTCACTTGTATGCACTAACGTTCACTTGTATGCACTGACGTTCACTTGTATGCACTAACGTTCACTTGTATGCACTAACGTTCACTTGTATGCACTAACGTTCACTTGTATGCACTAACGTTCACTTGTACGTACTAACGTTCACTTGTACGCATTAACGTTTACTTGTACGCACTAACGTTTCACTTGTATGCACAAAACGTTCACTTGTACGCACTAACGTTCACTTGTATGCACTAACGTTTGCTTGTACGCACTAACGCTCACTTGTATGCACTAACGTTCAATTGTATGCACTAACGTTTGCTTGTACGCACTAACGTTCACTTGTATGCACTAACGTTCACTTGTATGCACTGACGTTCACTTGTATGCACTAACGTTCACTTGTATGCACTGACGTTCACTTGTATGCACTAACGTTCACTTGTATGCACTGACGTTCACTTGTATGCACTAACGTTCACTTGTACGCACTAACGTTCACTTGTACGCATTAACGTTTACTTGTACGCACTAACGTTCACTTGTATGCACTAACGTTCACTTGTACGCACTAACGTTTACTTATACGCATTAACGTTTACTTGTACGCCCTCTCCTTCACTTGTGCGCACTAACGTTCACTTGTATGCACTAAACGTTCACTTGTACGCACTAACGTTTGCTTGTACGCCCTTTCCTTCACTTGTACGCACTGACGTTTACTTGTACGCACTAACGTTCACTTGTATGCACTAACGTTCACTTGTACGCACTAACGTTCACTTGTACGCACTAACGTTCACTTGTATGCACTAACGTTCACTTGTATGCACTAACGTTTGCTTGTACGCCCTTTCCTTCACTTGTACGCACTAACGTTCACTTGTATGCACTAACGTTTGCTTGCATGCACTAACGTTCACTTGTACGCACTAACGTTCACTTGTACGCACTAACGTTCACTTGTATGCACTAACGTTCACTTGTATGCACTAACGTTTGCTTGTATGCACTAACGTTCACTTGTATGCACTAACGTTTGCTTGTATGCACTAACGTTCACTTGTATGCACTAACGTTTGCTTGTATGCACTAACGTTCAATTGTATGCACTAACGTTTGCTTGTATGCACTAACGTTCACTTGTATGCACTAACGTTCACTTGTACGCACTAACGTTCACTTGTACGCACTAACGTTCACTTGTATGCACTAACGTTCACTTGTATGCGCTAACGTTCACTTGTATGCACTGACGTTCACTTGTATGCACTAACGTTCACTTGTATGCACTGACGTTCACTTGTATGCACTAACGTTCACTTGTATGCACTAACGTTCACTTGTATGCACTAACGTTCACTTGTATGCACTAATGTTCACTTGTACGCACTAACGTTCACTTGTACGCATTAACATTTACTTGTACGCACTAACGTTCACTTGTATGCACTAACGTTCACTTGTACGCACTAACGTTCACTTGTACGCATTAACGTTTACTTGTACGCACTAACGTTCACTTGTATGCACTAACGTTCACTTGTACGCACTAACGTTTACTTGTACGCATTAACGTTTACTTGTACGCCCTCTCCTTCACTTGTGCGCACTAACGTTCACTTGTATGCACTAAACGTTCACTTGTACGCACTAACGTTTGCTTGTACGCCCTTTCCTTCACTTGTACGCACTGACGTTTACTTGTACGCACTGACGTTTACTTGTACGCACTAACGTTCACTTGTATGCACTAACGTTCACTTGTACGCACTAACGTTCACTTGTACGCACTAACGTTCACTTGTATGCACTAACGTTCACTTGTATGCACTAACGTTTGCTTGTACGCCCTTTCCTTCACTTGTACGCACTGACGTTTACTTGTACGCACTAACGTTCACTTGTATGCACTAACGTTCACTTGTACGCACTAACGTTCACTTGTACGCACTAACGTTCACTTGTATGCACTAACGTTCACTTGTATGCACTAACGTTTGCTTGTATGCACTAACGTTCACTTGTATGCACTAACGTTTGCTTGTATGCACTAACGTTCAATTGTATGCACTAACGTTTGCTTGTATGCACTAACGTTCACTTGTATGCACTAACGTTCACTTGTACGCACTAACGTTCACTTGTACGCACTAACGTTCACTTGTATGCACTAACGTTCACTTGTATGCGCTAACGTTCACTTGTATGCACTGACGTTCACTTGTATGCACTAACGTTCACTTGTATGCACTGACGTTCACTTGTATGCACTAACGTTCACTTGTACATGCACTAACGTTCACTTGTATGCACTAACGTTCACTTGTATGCACTAATGTTCACTTGTACGCACTAACGTTCACTTGTACGCACTAACGTTCACTTGTATGCACTAACGTTCAATTGTATGCACTAACGTTTGCTTGTATGCACTAACGTTCACTTGTATCCACTAACGTTCACTTGTATGCACTAACGTTCACTTGTATGCACTGACGTTCACTTGTATGCACTAACGTTCACTAGTATGCACTGACATTCACTTGTATGCACTAACGTTCACTTGTATGCACTAACATTCACTTGTATGCACTAACGTTCACTTGTATGCACTAACGTTCACTGTATGCACGAATTCTTGTGCTTATGCTTGTGCTTCCCACTTGTGGAATAAGCACAAGTCGACATAAGCACGCCCCCTCCCGTGAAAGCCCCGTGTTAGTAAACATACACCAGAACACCCGTGAAAATCTTACTTCCGGTGAAATATTTCATGCTTTATTTCTCCGGCAATATTTACTTGATTTCTGTAGAGTTTGGTCCATATGAAAGGTCATCGTGCAAACCCTACATTTAAGGAACAAAAAAATCTGACCAATTTTGGCCTTTGAAGGTATACGATAACGTTAAATACTTTGGGTAATGGAAGCCCCAATCCCGCACCTGAAAAGGAAGAAAAACTTGAACTTTCTCAGTTCGCGTTCTTACTTCTCTCAAACCAAATAAATGTTGTAGTTATTTCAGATTTTCTGGAGGAGGCAGTGTGGCCTAGTCATGCCTAGTAGCTAGTCGTTAGAGGCAGACTTGTAATCTGGCGGCACTCCCGTGTTCAAATCCTCAGCCACGCTATGCAACTAACCAGCAGTTGAGATTTCAAAAATATTTATTCCAGTGATTTGTACTGGTAAATTGATCCTAAATACTTGGAGATTATTACCGACATTGATTGCGTCTTAAAAGTAAAACTTTTTTGGAATAATAGTGGAATAAAAGCCGGCCTCCTAACGTATATAAATTCCAGTTCCTCTTTGATTTTATGATATTTCTGTACCATTGATTACGATTCTAATCAGTGGTACGAATGTGCCACACATGTTACAAAAGTGCCAGGTTACCAGAGTGCCACCAAAGGTTACAAGAGTGCCACCAAGGTTACAAGAGTGCCACCCAAGGTTACAAAAGTGCCACGAAGGTTACAAAAGTGCCACGAAAATGTTACCAAAGTGCCATTACGTCTAGCTCTCTCTCTCTCTCTCTCTCTCTCTCTCTCTCGTATATTTCTAGGGAATTGTGGGAGTAGCTTAGCAGTCGCAATTTTAACATTGTTTACCTCTTGTTTAACGCCATCCAATGCTGACAAGGATAATGGAGAATCCTCTTGTAAAAAGTTGACCTGTAATAGACAAGTAGTGTCATACATGTAAGATACAACATCCAGTGTTACCACTGTTGCACAGCACTCTTCAAAATTATTCAAACACTGACAAAAAATTCTACATTTTATACTGCCAACAAACTGACTGCAAGCAATCCCTATTTCAGATAGAACAGCGAGGGCAAAGTATGTCATCGAGTAGAAATAGGGGGCAAGCTAAAGTGGGTGATGGAGAAAGAGAGAATGTTAATGTTATTCGTCTCTTTGTCCTTGTCACCCACTTTGATTCCACTCACTCCCTTTTTATCCTCGCTCACACTTCACTCACTTTACTGAAAGAGGGACTGCTTGCAGTCTAACTGAAAACCAATCAAATCCTGTACTATCTTTTAACTGATCCATTCCATTAGCCAATCAGAAATCACCTCAGTTAACCAATCAGATTACAATAACTACTGTTAAGTAAGATTAATGTATGCATAAAGGGGAGAGACCCAACAAATGTTACCCTACATGTACATATACTGTATATTGTACAGGACAACCTACCTTTCTCTTTGCACTGGGTGATGCATCTACTGCTTTGCAGGCCTTTTTAATGTCTATTTCAGTTACAGACACACAACCTGGCTAAAGATCAAACAAACACAAATTTAGCTTGCATGGATAGCAACTCTTGGGTAAGTTAGTAGTTTCCATAGCATGAAGTGACTACCATAAACACTGGTGTATAAGGGTAGGTACATGTAGGTCGTATTGCTACTATAGAGTGTATTCACTTGACGTCATAGCCGCCATATTGGTGTCCGCGTACAAAATAATTTTTATTAACTTCTTTTGTTTGGGACAGCAACATGGCTGCCACGGCCTTTGTCATCTAATTCCCACAGGACTGAGTGAACACGCTCTATAACCCCCTGTACTTTTGCCAGGTTGCCCTGACAATTCGCCAGTACCCATTTATACTCCTGGGTGGAGAGAGGCACTGTGAGAGTAAAGTGTCTTGGATAAGGACACAACACAGTGATCCCAGGCAGGGCTCAAACCCGAACCACTTGATCCAGAGTCCAATGCGCTAACCATTAGGTCACCGCATCTCCCCCTCCCTCAGGGGATAAATATTAATCAACAAGCTCTTACTGGTGGTCTGTGAACATTCCAAAATGCTCTTTCTTGACTGTCTAGTATTTGTCTTTCCATTTTATCTCTCTTCTTATCAACTCTGCAAAACCACAAACAATTATTAACCTGTTAATCCTTGACATCAAAATAATAAATTCTCCTTACTGGTCGCCATACATTTCTTATAGTACTAGTTGGGAGAATTTGATGATGTGCCAATCCTTTAAGGCTTTAAGGCCTGGCATCAACATACAAATTCTCCTCACAGCTGGTCTCCAAACATTTCTTATAGCAAATGTAGTGACGATGTCCTAACATCAACATACAAATTCTCTTCAACTGCAGTAGACTTATTGTAGTACTAATAATATTATTATTATTGGAAGAATAAAAAATTATTTGATGAGCTAGATGTATTTATAACTCTCCAACACTGGCGATATCAACAAATAAATTCTCCAGAAACATAACACTCACTTTGCTTGTGCCTCAGCTTGCATAAATATAAATTCCCATTTCCGTGACAATGTTCTTTGTAGCTTGGCTAAATTCTCCTACAAAGGCAGAAACACACCCTTGTTACCACAAAATAAAAAGCATCATTCACACCTCCCTGCCATTTGAAGAGATGCCAACCTCTTGAGATCTGAAATCTGGAGATTTTTTTTTGCATCAACCCCCACTCCAAATCGACGGACAGTCTAATTTGCAGGTGCAGGTGTAACCAGAATAGCCCAGAACACCCTTAAAAAAAGCTAACCCTAACCGCTAACCACTAACCGTTAACCCTAAGTTACTCACCTGCACCCACACCTGCACATCTGCACATGCAAATTAGACCATCTGCCCAAATCGATCCCCTTCCCACAAAATCAACCTACATGTAGGCCTCGCAATATCTACATTCATTTATATGGCCATAATAACAAAAAATATTTCCTTTAGTTTCTGTAAACGTCTGTAACAGATTGGGTAGAAAGATCCACAAAAATGCTGCCAGGAACCGTAACATAATTTGAAAAAACACTGGCAATACACTTCCGTCAATCATGTGTAACGACTGACTAGACATGTCTAGACGTTATCATGCAAATTTGTGTTGTGTACACGTTTCTCTGTTTGTAAAAGACGACAACGGATCCAGAAAAGTTCTTTCCTTTGCAGATGGCGGTAGTGAAGTGTAAAAGTAGAAAGCAGTGGTCTTTCAGTACATTACAATCGGGTGTGCGTGATTTTGTTGCACGGCAGGAGAAAAGCCATATAAGGTACACATGATTGACGGAAGTCTATTGCCAAGTGAATTTTTATTTCGAAGGTCGCACAGCATTGAAATCAGTGGTTAAATTTCTGGAGCACTCACCGCTTCATAGTCATCTAACTCTAGTCTGGATTTATTTTGCATTGTTCTTTTACACAAATAAACAGCTGAAAAATAAAGACAAATTAAAATTAGTTCTTGAACTACAAGAGGGACGTGTAGTAGTTTCATAATAGTCAATGTGCCAGGGTCAAGAGTGATACCAGAGCGGTCAAAATTTAGTGAAAATATTGGTGATGCCGGAGTGGTCGAAACTTGGTGAAAATTTCCCTGATACCGGAGTGGTTGAAATCTAGTGAAAATTTCTGTGTTGCCGGACCTGTTAAAATTTAGTGAACATTTCTGTAATGCGGGACCTGTAAAAATTTATTGAAAATCTCTGTGATGCCGGACCTGTCGAAATTTAGTGAACATTTCTGTGGTGCCAGACCTGTCGAAATTTAGTGAACATTTCTGTGATGCCAGACCTGTCGAAATTTAGTGAACATTTCTGTGATGCCAGACCTGTCGAAATTTAGTGAAAATTACTGTGATGCCGGACCTGTCGAAATTTAGTGAACATTTCTGTGATGCCAGACCTGTTGAAATTTAGTGAAAATTACTGTGATGCCGGACCTGTCGAAATTTAGTGAAAATTTCCGTGATGCAGGAGTGGTCAAAATTTAGTGAAAATTAAAAAATAATAAAACTTGTAAACATTATTATTATTAAAACACCTCCCTACCATAATCTACATTCTCTGGTTCCCAATTGTTAGATAACCAAAAGAACGGTGTCTGCAAGAAATGAAAAATAAGTCAAATATGAGAATATAGGAGTTGATCGACAAGGGGAACTGCTTTGTTATATCAAATTCTCCAAACTAGCGCTATAAAGAATGTATGGAGACCAATAAAGGATAATCTGTATGTTGACATCAGTAAAGAGTTAATACATCATCAAATTCTCCCAACTAGTACTATAAGAAATGTATAGACCAGTAAGGAGAATTTATATGTTGACATCAGGGGCTTAAAGTGTTAAATAAAATATACATTATCAAATTCTCCCAACTAGTATTATAAGAAATGCATAGAGACCAGTAAGGAGAATTTGAGTACCATCGACATCAGGGCTTTAAGGGTAATATGTTTCTCCATTGATGTTTAACAAATAAAAAAGCCTCGACTGTGCTCTGTTCTGTTACAATGCACACAGGAAGCGGTGAGAACATGAAAGAAATGTAGAAGGAAACATACACAAGCCAATAGGAGAGTGTTTGTCCCTACTTCTCAAGTGCTCTCGCCGCTTCCTGAGTGCTTAATAACAGGACCGAGCACAGTTGAGGCTTTTTAAATTTGTTTTACGATAAAAAAATCTATGATTTGCCTCACAAATTTGCCTTTATTTTGAAAACAAACTCAGCGGATGGTATGCGCATTCACGAGCTCCATGCTTTGTACTCTCATAAAGCACACTGTTTAAACCAATCAGAGCGCGTGTTACATTGGCACTTTATTATAATGAGTGTTACGCACCTGAAATCTATAATATGAAGCGTCATCTTTGACCATCAAATGGTGATCAGTAATGGAGAAGATATAACCGTAAGCTGCCAGCAGAGAAGCCAAGTGAACTGCAGCACCTGGTGAAAAAACAATACTCAGATTAGTAGGAGACACGGTGGTCTAATGGTTAGCGCGTTGGACTCGGGATCGAGCGGTCCGGGTTCGAGCAGTGGCGGGGTCATTGCATTGTGTTCTTGGGAAAGACACTTTACTCTCACAGTGCCTCCCTCCACCCAGGAATATAAATGGATACCGGTGACAAAATGCTGGGGGTAACCTACAATGGACTAGCATCCCATCCAGCGGGAGTAGCGATACTCCTAGTTGCTTCATGCTACAGAAACTGGGATAAGCTCCGCCTTTGTTGGCCAGTTTGGCCTGAGTTAAGCTTTACCAAGCTACCATACATGTATTCAGATCTATACAAAAAACCCTACAAAGGTTTGTTGGACTTGCATCCCACCAAGTGGGGGGGGGGGGGGGGGGTAGCAATACTCCTAGTTGCTATGGAAACCGGGATAAGCTCCAGCACCTAGCTAGGGACCATCAATGTTGTTACTGAAATCGTACAATGGCCCAGTCCGACAGGAACACTGTGACTCAGTTCTAATGAATCTTGTCTCTTACCTCTGTCTTCAATAGAAAGATTGTGCATGACCCAGTCCACAAGCTCACTACCTGAAAATAAGCAACGGGAGGTAAGCATTATAAAGGGGTCTATTGTGGGGGTAATTTATTTATAGGAGGTATCCGTTATTTTGGAGGGGTCCATTTACAGAAGGGGTCCATTGATGGGAGGGGTCTCCACCCAGGGGGGTACTCAGGTATAATAGTGATGGGAAGGCTCAAAGACATTTTGGGGGTTTGAAATTTGCGATCTGAGGTTTTTTTGGGTGGAAGATTTTGCTAAGGACTTTTTGGGGGTTGGAAAAAAACGTAACCCAGGGTTCTCATTTTTATGCCAATTTCATTTACAAATGTTAACTACATGCAAATGACAAGTAGACTTCCTGTTTCTATTCATAAGAGATCACGTTATTATTATTTTTTTGATGCAGAGAAAAAGAGGACTTTTTTTTTAGGGGGGGGGGGGGGGGGGGTTACGTTCTGGGCCGTTGGACTTTTTTTGGGTATGGTTGTAGCCTAATAGGACTTTTTGGGGGTCTAACAATTTGGCCTCATTTGAGCCCCCCCGCCCCCACAACCAGTGGGGGGTCACCATTCATTGAGGGGGTCCATCAGTCTTCTCAAAATATTTTGAAAGAGTAGGTTAGTTGACTGTAGTGGGCTCTAGGTTGTCATAGTTAAGTACACAGTGCAAAGTACATATTCTGAGGTAGCCATTGTTTCAGAGGAGGTGGCTGATTGAGCCTACGGCCTACTGGTTTTGACAACTCTGGTCTATCGTTTTACGGGAGGGGTCTATTGAGGGAGAGGTCCATTTTATACATTATGTAGGAGCGGTCCATTGAGAGGAGGGAATTGATTAGTTCTAATGAAACTAATTAACCGCCGTTGCGAATTTGGAAAAGCTGATGTGTCGAGCGTTAGCACTTCGTCGGAGCAAAATTGCTCCAAATAAACACCCTGGGAACACTCAATAATATTTTTGCAATAAAAAAAAATAAATTAAAAAAAAAATAAAAAAATAATAATATTTTCCTCACCTGTAAAGACGCTAGGAATCTTGGACATAAAACTCTTTACTGTTCGGATAGGCACTCCACATTTTTCATCTTGCATCTGATGAATAAGTTTCTCCATCTGAGAAAATAAATTAGAATTCCATTTTATATATTATTAGAAATATTTTTTTCACAATTTTTAGTTCCTAATGCCCCTTGTTGTTGTCCACCACAAACGAGTATCATCACCAAGTCAGACATTTATCATTAAAAATAATAATAAATAATATCATTAATAATAATTTATCATTCCATATTGGTGCCTAAAAAGGATACCACCTTCTTGAAAATGTTTTAATAGACAATATTCGTATTCTAATGGTTGAACTGGAACTAGCTTGCAATAGAGGCTATGCAGGGGAATATCATTAAAAATATTTGCATTTGAATAGATTCCCCTGCATAAGCCTCGAACGCAAGCTAGTTCCAGTTCAACCGTGAGAATACTAATTTATTTATTTATTTATTCACAATGTCTTTTGGACATCTAGATGTTGAATTGTGAATTGCTAAATGTAGCTTTAAAAACCTTCCAAATGTTAATCCAGACATTTATGAAAGGCAAAATTCATTGCAATAAAACTACCTCCCCATTAATTACCCTCGCTCTTTATACATCCCTCCCCTTAAAACAGCCTCCACTTAGCTTAACACCCCCTTCCCTGAATACCCCCTCCCTCTTCCTCTTTAATACCCCAAAGACAAAGCTCGCCTCCAAAAGACAACAATATCCCCAGGGCTTATTTTATGGTGGCGCTTCTTAATTTGGCTCATGCTCGCATGAGTAAAGGAAGTCAGCTGTCCAGCTGTTTGCTTTCTCAGGCTTATACAAAAGGGCACCAGAACTTTTTGCAGAATATTTCTGTAACAGATTCAAGAAGACAACAGGCAAGTTTATTTTTACATATACAGTTTATTAATACATACATGTATGCATTTAGAAATTAGAGTGTGGGTTCCCTATGTTGCTATGAAGTTTTCTTCTAGTATCACATGTGCCGGGGGGGGGGGGGGGGGATGGGGGGAGGGGGTACTCAACCCAAGTTTTAGTAGGGGTGTGCCACCCAGGCTGTCAAACCCTGACCCTGTTTATGTCAAGCATTTTGCACTTTCCCTACCCAGTTAATGACATGAATTTAAAAAAATAAAAACTGCAGGTGTTTAAATTTTAGCATATGATTCCTGACAGCAATCTGTTGTCAGCGTTAACATCGTTTTCATTGGACGCGAGGTCGGATGCCAGCTGGGCTTGCAGAAAATATCGGGAAAAAATAATTAATATTTCCTGGTACGACGTGAAGGGCATCTTTATACAATTTACCCTGTCTATGACAGCATCGAGTCAAAAACCCATGTATGTTTATGAACCTACAACCGTCGACAAAAGTAGCAATGGGTAGGTTACAAGATCAGTTCAATTTAGTGTATTTTTCATCAACACTTTTGTAACAGCGTTAAAAAATTTTATGGAGGTTATTCGCGGACCCCCCTTCCCCCTTACCAATGTTGGATGTCCAAGGAAAAATTATGCATACTAATACTCAGTTTAAACCCAACATTGAACAGGGGGAGGGGAGGGGAGGGAAGCAAAGTTAATTGAAAATTTGCCTATACCTTAATTCCCAACACTTCTGATGAGGGTTGTAGGTCGAAAACCCATACCCTATTAATTGGGCGGTACATCCCATATAGGCTATATATGGGAGTATGACCACCCCCGGATGACATGATGTTTTTTTTGAAACCATGGAATGAAACCAGTGGTGCGTGAATCCGGTTGAATTTTAACCCTTGTCCATGGTCGTCTGGGAACGATAGTAAGTTGATCTTTGGAATATAAATATGCCTGTCACTGATAGGGGTGGCGAATGGTAAATTCGAGACTTTGCGAGACGGCAAGACTAGTGTTTTTCTCTGTGAGACCGAGACTTTTTGAGTTTTTAGATTGCGAGACCAAGATCGACACTCAAAAACAGCTTTGCAGAAAAATCGAGACTGCGAGACCCGTGAAATTTTACTAAAATTTTGCGAGACCCATATTTTTTTAAAGACCATTCACCATCCATATTGATGTAAGACACAGCTGTTACCAGTGCCCCTCTGCCATAAGATACATGTATAACTCAACTGTTATTATAGAACAGTTGAGTTATGTAAAACAAAGGATTCTGAACAATTATAATATCACTGCTGTAAAAACTGATGAAATCTAATTAACTAATAAACATTACAACAAAAGGGTGGAAGAATGTTCGATCTGCAAAAAGTTACACTCAATTACATTAACTAATCCCTTAAATTTAGTCTATACTCAATTCTTATCTACTACGTAAGGACGTACTTACGCCGTGTGATGACGAAATTTAGAAATAGTGATCGTCCAAAATCACAACTACGTCCATTATAGAAGAAATCAAGCTATATTGTAACGCATGTGTTCAATATTGTTTATTGGAATGTCAAATATCGAATGATCAGCCATTCTTTCAGTGTTAAGACGAACAGGATTCGGTTTCTTTTCATCCCTTTTGTATGAAAGATTTGCTTTAAAATATAGATGTATCTCCCGGGGTAATGATTT
Organism: Desmophyllum pertusum; assembly: GCA_029204205.1. Taxonomy (NCBI): domain Eukaryota; kingdom Metazoa; phylum Cnidaria; class Anthozoa; order Scleractinia; family Caryophylliidae; genus Desmophyllum; species Desmophyllum pertusum. Next base: position 686,170 of record MU827317.1, read on the forward strand.
AACCTTAACGATCACAGCTGTAGCCAAAACCAAAACAATCAACTATTTTGACAGCGAAGCACGAAGAATGCATTGTACAAGGCAGTACTTCGAAAATGTGTATCGAAACGCACAACAGCTCAAAGTAAATTGAAAAGCTTTAAAATTCTTATAATACTCTGAATAATTTTATAAAACTGAAATCTTCTGGCGAAAATTTAAATGGAGTAATCGCCGCATGTCAATTTCAAAAGTCATGTATATTGCTCAATACGGTCAGCCATACCTCAGTGCCTGATGTCTTAAAAATTATCTTCAAAAAATTCATATAGACAAGCCAAGTAAGATAAGAAAGGGCGTTTATAAACGCGCTAAAGAACATCGGTTTATAAGCTAACTTTTTGCTTGATTTGACGCATCTTAGAAACCGAAATATTCATAAAAAGGTTGCAATCGAAATTCACCGCGGCGCAAAAAATATTTCGTCTTTCATCTGACGTCAATTTGGCTCGGAAAAAGTATATAGAAGTAAGTTAATTTTCAAGGCAACGGCACTTTAACACAACGAAACGCCAGTTCAATTGCAAGCGATCAAGCCTTAGGATAGAAGCTAGGGTTTTATATTCGGCGTTTTTTAGTCGGGCTGAGCTGAATCGAAGCCGAAAGACCTTCGCGAACGCGTGGCGACTCGCCACTTCTGAGCTACCAGACGAATCAATTATTTAAAGCATGAAGTTAAATTCCCGCATCCCTGCCACGATTGCCATAGAAAAAAATTTCCCCACCTTGTTACATACGGCGGCATGATGCGGTCGTTCATCAGAGATTACGCCGTCAGGTTGATCCGATAGCGAACGGTCTTCCATATTCGCCAAGGAACTGCAGCCTCACAAGATCGCGTACTCATTCCAAGATTCCTTGCACTACAGCGTCGTAAATAACCGTGTCCATGTCTTGGCTAGGTTCTTAAGTCTTCGCAGCAAATGTAAATAAGAATGTCTGTACCAAAGCGCCTTTATATTGACAAGAATTCCCTCGCTTCGGTGCGGGTCACTTTTGACCAATGGCCGCATCCATATGCAAAGAGCTCTTAGTAAAAACAAACAAGTCGGTGAATTGAACAGTTCGCTTTCGCAATACTGGATATTAAACTCGTTCTTTGGAAGAATTTCATTCAAAAGGCAAGCTCGAGGAAAGGAACAAGTTTTCGAATCAATGATCGAAGGTACACTTCTCGCGAGGTGATGGCTAACATGGAGGATTTGTTTACTAATAAACCCGAGCAGACACCTGGGAAAATTGCTCAATTCCTCACGCGCGAGTCAATCACGCCCCCAGGGGATACCCGAGGGCAATTGATCAGGGATCAGGGACCAAGGGTAGGGAATGAGCGCAACAACTTTTATAATGCATGATTTCATAAAGCTAAAAACAAAACATGGTTTCTACTAAATATTTGCGTTTTATTTATCATGATCCACAAAATTTCTCGCACAAAAATTAGATTCCCGCAAAAATATTTTCCAAAAATATTTACTCCATGCACTCATGAAATTACTCAATATCACGATTTATTTTTAACGTCTCTTTCGTTTATAATTAGGAACAAAACTATTAAATTACGTGTCATCAACGGACAGGGGGCCAGATTCCTTGTCCAATATACCTTCTGCAACCCATATACCATTCTAATTTTAAATAATCGTTATCTAGTTACGGGACAGGGGGTTCGATTCCTTCAGTCCAACGATATATACCCTTCTATTATTACTCACTAAAAGATATACAACAACGTAAACTTGGAAATTCCATTTGGTTCTTCAGAAACCGATCATTCGAAACCTGAATCCACTTAGAAGGGCATCAGTTCCCCCACCCCCCCCCCCCCCCCCGCGGGGGTGGGGGTACTGGTTCTTAAAAACGCATTTCACAACACATCGAGGTCTCAATGCTTTTTACTTAACAAATAAAGAAGCCAAAGCCATGTATTATACTGTCATAAAACACGACGTGAATTTGAGAACACGAGAGAAATTTAGAAAACACGAGCCGCAGGCGAGTGTTTTCTATATTTCTCAAGTGTTCTCAAATTTCCGGAGTGTTTTATGACAGTATAATACATGGTTTTGGCTTCTTTATGTGCTTTAAAATATAGATTTACGCGCGCGAAACGATAAAACACGCTTTTCTATGATTTATACTCTGATAAAACATGGTTTTTAACCAATCAGAGCGCGCGCATTTTCCAGTCTATGTTTTAAAGTCTTATAAAAAGGTATATATATGTGCCGCCCCAAAGGGTATGGTTTTTGAGCCGTTTTGGTCTGAAATAAGGTATGTTTTGTGCACTCTGGTCTGGAATTTGGTTTGGCTTTTAGACGAAGCCCTTTTCAAATGTTTGCGCAAATGGAACCCATTCCTGGGTAGCTGAAGTCATGTATCAGACACGTGTACTAATTTTATAGGTCTGAAATAGGGTATCGATTTTTGGGTCAGGTCTGAAATAGGGTATGGAAAATCACATATTTTGGTCTGAAATAGGGTAAGGGTTTCAAGAAGCAGGCCGCACACCCCACCAAAAATTTTGGGGAGTACCCTACCCCCCGAGCAGTTTTCCCACATTTCCTCCATCCATTTTCCACGAGTAGAAGGATGGATTTTTACGCATAATTGTAAAATTCGATCAACCATCGTGTAGAGGAGAACCAGATATGGCCCTCATACATGTTATGGGTTTGATTGCATTGAAGATGCTAACTGTCATGACCTTAGTGAGAATCACAACAGTTAATATCCCGCCCGAAAAATCCCTTTCTCTAAATCGCAAAAAATTAGATCCCGAAAAACGCAAAAAAAAATCGCCAATCTGCAAACATTTATGACAAACGGTACGAAAGGCCCTTTGTGATCACGTGATCTTACGGCACACTAAATAACATGGGTTACAACTGCAAGGGGAATTTTATGACACTATGTTGATTATCAACTCGGAGTTGATAAAGGTAAATTAACCGCCGTAGCGAATTTCTAAAAGTAGATTGTATTGTTACGTGAGACGCGTGGTTATTCGAGTCGAGAGAACTAAGAAAGCGAGAGTCAAAAGAGAGAGATTGTGATCATCGAGAGTATGTTAACCATTAAAGCATCTAACAAGCTTGCGAGTTATTTGTAGTGAGAACCATTCACGACAAAAGCTAAGCTTTTAGAAATTCGCTACGGCGGTTAATTTACCTTTATCAACTCTGAGTTGATAATCAACATAGTGTTTCACTTTCCCGCCGACGCAGCATCACAGTTTCATTAGAAACTAATCACTTTGAATTTTATGACAGTTCTGGAGGACAATGTGAGAATTTGTATGAAAACATTTGTTGGAAAAAGGGAGAGAGCCTTTCCTCGGGCAACTCTTTCCCCCCCGGGGGGGAACTTAGATATAAAAGTGGCGGGGGTGATCGTCGTACCTTTTAGGGTTAAAATTCGTGGTTTGGTACCGCTTAGGGGTGTTAAAATCTAAAATGACTACCGTTAGAGTTTATATTCCGGTATCTTTTCGGGTAAAAAATTATGACAAGAACTAGTTTTGTCTTAGAATTGGAGCCACGCCCACAAAACGAGATTCTGGAACCTTTTAGGGGTTCTTTTCAAACTTTCCGACGATCACCCCCGACACCTTTTATATGGGAGTCCCCACCCCCGGGGGGTTTTCATTCTGAATTTGGAAACTGAAATATAATGTTCTTTGGTTTGTGGTTTCGAATCCTGCTCGGGGCATTTGATTTTTTCCAGCATTTGTCCTGTTTAAAGGCATATCTGAGTTTACCTCTCTGATGACCAACAAAGCGTTCGAAATATGCCGTGTTACTTACAAAATGTTTTTTCACAAACTTAATTTTCAGGATCGAAAGTCGCAGTTGGTTCAAAACTTGATTATATTTCCTTCGCGTGAATATCACCCAGGCTACCTTTGCCTCCACGTAAAGGGGGCTATGTTTTAGCCCTTCAAGGCAGCCAGCATTAAACTAATTTTAATGAGTTTGAGAAGCAATGTTATAACAAAGGAAATCACAACCGTGACTATGGATACCTGGTCTTAGCATAGAAAGCTGATTAGATTAGCATAGAATTTTACGATTTTATTTTTCCATTTACTCCTTAGTTTTTGTTTCGATTGACACGTAATATATCAAACACTTGAGACGGTGTTTCATCTGATGTCCAAAGAGTCCGAACACCTCGTTTTTTCGTCAAAAATACACCTCTGCTGCACGTGGTATTTTAATACAACTCACTTCTCCCGGTGTTTGGAAATCGGATGAAACACGTTCCTCGTGTTTGATATATTCACTTGAAGGGTGACCCTCGCGCTATGCATGTGAGTCGAAGTTCAAGTGTTGCGCCCAGTGATGCATATTGAAACACATGTACGAATCGAGAATTTCTTTCATTCGACGATCGTTTTGCCACTTGACATATAAAATTATTGATACACTGTCAATTTTCTTTGCTCAAAAACAATCCCTACCTTTCTTTGTGGCATGCAATTGAAAGCACGTGCACTGTACTCATGTCTGTTTATAATCCATGACTTGTCAGTTTTAGAAACACTGCACTCCATTTCAAATAAAGTATATTTGAAAACAAAATCCTGACCTACATCCCTCGTATCGACCGGGTAATAATTTTTATAATTTTTAAAACAGTTTCTAACTTTCTTTCACGTACACGTCAATGACGTCACGTCTAATAATAGCTGTACGCTCTGATTGGCTTTTCGATTGTCTTCAAATTATCATCGTTGCCGGAAGTAAGTTCCCTTCCAACCTCGTTCCCAGGGCTTTTCCCTTCTAAATTTTGCGGGGCGGAAAAAAAATTTAGAAGGGAAAAGCCCTGGGAACGAGATTGAGTTTCCTCAGTAGTTTTGCAGTGGATGGGTCGGCGGTGGCAGCGATGAGACTTGCGGCGGGGGGGAGGGGTGTCTCCTCGTAATTTTTGGCGGTCACATGACGCGCCTAGTTCTTGAAACCCGTACCCTATTCATGCTATTTGGTGGACGCTATATGATATTTCATACTCATTCAGGAGAAAAGTACAATGGCGAAATCCCGCCTCCGAGAGGGGACTGAGCCCGCGGTGTTCGTCCCCGTAGTTACTAAGCAACATGACGTATTCGTTGGCGGGATTGCTTTCGGAGTACTCGTGAGTGCTCGCGCTAGTTTCTGATCAATCTCGTTCCCAGAGTCGTTACCCTTGTCCAGCGGTGGAGCGGCCAACAAGGAGCTCTGCGGGGAAGCGATCCGCCATGACCGGATTCTAGGACTTCCGGCTCTACTGCGCATGTGTTCGACCCCATGTTTAACTAACGGACGCCAAGATTCTTGGACTTCCGGTCTTACTGCGCAAGTCAGGCGGATCGCTTTATCCCAGAGGTCCTTGTTGGCCGCTCCACCGCTGGACAAGGGTAACGAGGACTCTGGGAACGAGATTGGTTTCTGATTGGATAAAAAGATTCGAAAACTCTTCGATTACTTTAATGAAGATTTCCAAAACCGGCACTGCCCACACTGTATTTATTTTTTTAATTAATTTGTTCAATCAATAACTCCTCTTTGATTCTTTTCGACTGCGGACCTATATGAGGAACTTCTTCACAGAATAATAAGTGTAGGGGCGTCAAGTACCCTAGGTCTCTGCGTCTCTGGATCCACAGACCAAGGGAGTCTGGGTCTCTGGGTCTCTAGATTCACAGACCCTGGGTCTATGGATACAGAGACCCACAGACCCAGGGTGTATCCAGAGACCCAGGGTCTGTGGGTCTATGGATCCAGAGACCCAGAGTCTGTGGGTCTATGAATACAACTAACTAGTTTTATTACACGACATAGAATTTTAGAGTGCGAATATGCACCAAAACGAGTGCAAATATATAGATGTTATTGAACTAGCGTGAGGTCCGTATTGGGAAAATATTGGTTGAGTTCTTTTTTTGTAAGTTTATGGACCGAGCCGAAGGCGAGGTCCATAAACTTGCAAAAAAGAACGAGACCAATATTTCCCAATACGGACCGAGCAAGCTAGTTCAATAAAGTTTTTATTATAATGGATTTTTTAAAAACTTGCTGATAAATTAATGCAACCATTCTCGGCTAACGCGCGCGCGCCAAAGCTAAGCATATTCTTGCATTTTTTAGGCCACTTTGCGAAAAGTTTAACCGAAATTGTCCGCCAGACATGAGGAAACATGTTTCTACTTAATAGAAAACAATTTTCTTTTGTTCAATGTTTTATAAAACGAATTCGGCGAAATGAGTTCGTGAGCGGTACAATACGGACCTCTCAGGGAACCAATCAGAATGCTCCTTTTCGTCGTGGACCAGTTTGCCATATAATAAGAGACCGTATTACACGGGTCTTAGTCCCCCTGACCGCGCGCTACGGAAATCACTGTTCAAAGCCTATATTTTTGGAAAGATATTATGTTACATGTATAATAATTAAACAATTTATTCAGCGGAAAGTTGTGTAATACGGCTGGGCATTTTTACTCGTCAGTAAAAATACCCAGCCGTATTACACAACTTTCCGCTGAATAACCTCTTTGTATAACTCGCAGTAAAAGTCGCAGTATAACTCGCAGTATAACTCGCAGTATAAATCGCAGTGAAAGTCGCAGTATAACTCGCAATATAACTCGCAGTATAACTGATTCACAGTATAACTCGCAGTATAAATCGCAGTGAAAGTCGCAGTATAACTCGCAATATAACTCGCAGTATAACTATAGTATAACTCGCAGTATAACTATAGTATATAAACTCGCAGTATAACTCGCAGTAAAAGTCGCAGTAACTCGCAGTGAAAGTCACAGTAACTTGTCATGAAGGTCTGTGGATCTGTGGATCCAGTGACCCAGGGTCCCGCGCGTTAACCATGCATATTAAAATGCACCTGTAAACCCAGAATGCTGTATTCAAGGACACATCTGTTAGTTTAAAGAGATTTCAGTGCGTTGAGTGCGAGTTACAATACTGACAGTTTCATTGTGAACCAAGTGTGTGACTCTCGTAAATAGGATATCATTTATTTATTTATTTTTTCAATTAAATTGACTTTATTTCATTACAAAGACAAAAAAGTTATTTCATATATACAATAGATTAGCTACAACAGCCGCGCAATAGCTGCTGTGCATTAACTTATAATTAGGTTCTAATATAGTTTATAATCCATCAAAATTTTTTCTCGCGCACGATTGGTCTAAACACGTCACGTGACGCAGCCAAAACTGGGGAATATCCGGGTGATATTCCCCAAGTGATATTCCCAGTTTTGAAAATTTGCGTTTCGCGTTCGCAGTTCAGTTTTCGTCTGAAATAAATTGCTAAATTAAATAAAACTGATTGTTTTGAACAGACTAGAAATATTTTTGAACGCCAACATAATTATTTTGATGTTTAACAGCTTGGCCAACCGAGATCTTCCACGGCAAACAGAGCGGCCTTGTGAAAAAATATTTGAAGGATAATAAGTACACTAGCCTCCATTTGGCTTCAAAAATATGCTCGGATATTTGTCCTTGGACATTATCTGTTCCTCGAAGCTCACAGTTTTCCTCGAGCTTCGCTCTCGGAAACTGTTCGCTTCTCGGAACAGATAATGTCCGCGGACAAATATCCGAGCATATTTCCTCGCCAAATGGAGGCTATTGTTTATTTAAAATTTTAAAAGGATATTATGCAGATAAACATTGAACGGCAATTCGGAAGTAAAAAGTTCTAATAAGCATGGGAACAAATGTAATACCGTAAAAGCTCTATGGAGCGTTTTCATGTGACGTCATCAAAATTCTAAATTCAAAACTATTGATCATACAAAGCTGTTCTTTTAGTATATTCTAGACATCAGTGTCGCTAATTGCTGGGGAAAATTTTGGAGATAAAGCATTTTGAAATTTGGGACGGCGTCATTGCAACTTTTGTCCGTTGCGTACTACTGCAGATCAAAAAGAAAATTTTGTCACCAACTTCCAGTAAAAAAACGTTACTGTAGTGAAATGATTCCTGGAATTTTTTATTATTATTATTTTTTAGAAAAGTGTGGGGGGGGGGGGGGGGGGCTAAAGCCTCCCCAGCCCCTCCCCTGCGCGGTCCCTTTTATACCCTAACTCAACGATAGTTCTGGAAATTAAAGACCACCTTTCAATACAAAGTGACTGAAACACCACAAAATATTGCTGAAAAGTAATTTACATTATTCTGACGGAAAGGGACGGGGGGGGGGATTAATAGAGATGAGGGGCTTATTACAAGATTTTACTTCCAAAGGGGGCTTTTTAGAGAGGGGGGGCTAAATAGAGCTTTTACGGTAGTCATATCAGAGTTGTACGGCGTCTCATTACCCCATTTGCACCCGTAGTAAGATCGGATCATTTGAAGTAGTCGCTTACCAGAGGTTAAAAACAAAAGAAAATTTCAAAACATCAGCCTCAAAAGAGGTCGCGGTCGCTTACGAGAGGTTCCTTTTGTAGTGATTTGACTGGCGAAATTTTGGTAGTCATAGGGGATATAACCTGCGATCAGGCCAATTTTTTGCGCTCCTTACATTCTCTTTACGGATGTCGCGCTAGCGCGACCACGTAAAGACGAAGAGTAAAAGAGAGCGCGGAAACATTCGCCTGATACTCAGGTTATAGGGGATATAATACTAAAACAGAAACCAAGTAAACAGACATGGTAAAAAATATCTACATCAGTGTTCCATGAGAATTTCACGATGTATCTGAATTACCACAAGTTGGCACATGTACGCAAAGCGGACCTATTATATTGGATTGCGTGACTAAATTTTCCCGCGTAATTGACGCGCGCAAGTGCTCATTGGGCGTGGGATAGCGGTAGTTCATTTCCCTCGTGAGCTGGTACAAGTTTATTGTGTCGTAGATTTGGAGATGTTACAAATGATACATATTCTGAGGAAGAATATGATTCTCCAGTTTTGTTAAGAAAAGGCATCAAATATTGTGTCGGAGCCATAATAGATGGCGCTGATACATGTTATGGATTTGATTGCATTGAAGATGCTGACTGTCAGACCTGACCCTTAAAATTTCGGGGGAAATTTCCCCATTTAAAAGTTAAAATGGCAAAAATCTATACCCTATTTCAGACCAGTAGGCAAAACATACCCTATTTCAGACCAAAATCTATACCCGTTTTCAGACCAAAACGGCTCAAAAACCATACCCTTTGGCGCCGCACATACCTATATAGCTTATATAAGGGAGTACCCCCCCCCCCGGGCAATACTGACAGTGTCATTGTGAACCAAGTGTGTGACTCTTGTAAATAGGATATCAGATTCTGAAGTAACAAGTTCTAATATGCATGGCAACAAATTCAACAAACAACAACAAACTTTATTCTTCTCCAGAGCCTACAATAAGTATTTACAATTTTGAATAAAAATAATAATAGGGGTACTGGCTACTCAAAATAACCTTAAAGTTAAAAATGCCAGGAGCCTTCAGAGCTTGGACTTGAAACAACTCTCACCTGAAATCACAACATTATCATGACCATTACAAATTATTAAATTAAAAATGTGAAGACAGTCCTGTCACCCAACCCTAATTTCTGCCATGTAAACACAAAGTGAATCGACAATAACTCCAATAATAATTATTGGAGTTATTATAATATTATTTAGTTACATGTATTTAGCCAATAGTAGCGGTGTACATCTTTGGGGTGAATTTGACCACACTCACAAAACAAATAATGTTTGTTATCTTTTTGGGGGGTTCCTATACAGTCCCGGTCGACATTTATCTTATTGTATATATATCTTAATTAATTCATCTTATTGTATACATATTTTAATTATATATATACATACATTTAATTCATTCATGTAAAGCGCTTTTGATCATTTTAATGTTAAAAGGCGCTATATCAAGTCAATAAATTATTATTATTATTATTCCTTTCTAATAGTAATAATTAGAAGAATATGCATGTAACACAAACTGTTGATACGGTTTTAACGGAGTGTTGCGTGATGTCACGCTGGATACTGAATATGTAATGAACTTTGGACCCATGTGACCGAGGTCATGTGATTTGTAGTCGATCTTGTGGTTGAAGTCGTCGTTCGGGGACGACAGATTGTAATCGGTAGTTTTTCATGAATTTTAGTTATTAAATCGTTGAGTTGAAATCAAGTTGATAGTTGGAATCAACATCTGGTCCTTCGAGAACGGAATATCGCATTGGTGGAGATTGTGGATCTCATTGGAGTCGAAATTTCTTGAATTTGCAAGAGTGAAATTTAGCCGCGTTCGGGGCTCGAAACACCGCCGTGTGTTGTGAATTGTCGAAAGCATGGAGAATCTAGAGAAGCTCAAAAAGGAGAAACGGGCACTTAAATCAAGTCTTACCAAGTATTTGAACGAGTTAGCCGTGGAATTATCGTTGGAAGCGCCGAAGAAAGAAAAAGTTACGGAAAGGTTACAAGACATCGAAAAGAGACGGGACGAATTGCTGGAATTATTGGATAATCTCCAAACCTTGTACAAAGAAAAGGAAGACGCGACAAATGCAGCCTCAACTGAGGACGAAGCCGATGGTATAGTGGACCGTGTCGATAGCGAAACGAGTGGAGCTCGGTTGTTTTTAGCGAAAGGAGCAGCCAAAAACAGTGGAGGAAATTCTAATGTCAAGAGCGGGAAAACGGAGAGCACGAGTGCGAAGGATAGTCACGTGGTCGACCCAAACAAGCAACTCGAGCGGATTCGAATTCCTAAATTTTCGGGCGATAAGATGAAATATCCAACGTGGTGGGCAGCGTTTTCAAGTTGCGTCGATGAAACTTCTTTGTCACCACAATTTAAAATGTTGCGGCTGGAAGGTTGCCTGGAAGGCGAGGCAGCAGAGACGGTGAAAGGATTAGGTTATTCGGTGGAGGCGTATGAAGCGGCGAAAGCAAGATTGAATCGAAAGTATGGAGGAAATCGGCGACAGGTTCAGGCGCATATTGATGAGCTAAGAAAGATGAAGCCCATAAATGCAGAGAACCCTCGAGAGCTAGAAAAATTTGCAGACCTAGTGGAAAGAACAGTGGTTACTTTAAAGGAAAATAAACAGATCTCTGATCTTGAAGGGGGAACCTTGTATGCTATTGTGCTAGAGAAAATACCCCAGTCTCTACTCAGCCAGTTTTACAGATGGATTAAAGAAAAGGGAAAAATGGAGTCTCTTGAGGAACTACGAGAATGGGTCGCTGAAGAAGCTGAATACCAGGTGCATGCGTCGGAGGTAAAGCATGGTGTTTCTAGTGCAGAAGGGAGGCAGGTCAAGTCGCCGCGGTCATATTTCGGGACTGGAGACAAGCGTGACCGCCCTTGCAAGGTGTGCAACCAAAAACACCCTGTTTGGAAGTGTGATGTGCTAAAAGGGATGGAAAATAGGAAGAAGTGGGAGACAGCGAAGAAACTCGGTCTGTGTTACTGTTGCCTAGGAAAAGGACACCTGAGAGAGGCATGTCATTGGAACAAAGAGTGCGGAATTGACGGTTGCAAGGAGCTTCACCACCGCATACTTCATCAGGAGAAAAATCTTCCCAATTCCATGGAGGGGAATTCTGACGCATCGAATGTGGCTGGGAATGAGTCCAGTACGTATGAAACAGTGAAGGAACATGAACAGCGAAGAATCGCCCTTCGCACAGTTCCAGTTATTCTGAAATATGGGGCCAAGCGTTTGCAAGTTAATTGCTTCATAGATGAAGGAAGTGACACGACCTATGTCAACGAAGATGTAGTGGAAGAGTTGGGCATGGAAGGTCGGAAAGAGAAAGTGACCATTAACGTTGCAAATGATCATAAGGTAGATCTTATGTCAGCCACCATGGAAATCGGATTGGAGAGTTTAGACGGTCGAGTAGACACCACCATCGTAGCAAGGACCTCGCACAACATTTGTGGAGGAATGAAACCTACCAACTGGCTTCAGATTAGAGATCAGTGGAAGCATTTAAGGAACATTCCCTTCCCAAAACTTGGAACGAGGAGTAAAATCGATGTCCTCATTGGCTCAGATTACTACAATCTGATATTTCCCATGAAGGAAGTTCGTGGAGGCGATGGCGAGCCTAGTGCCAGACTTTGTCCATTAGGGTGGACAGCCATTGGTACCATTGATGTGTGTGAGCAACAAGAGGGATGTAACACAGGATTCCTTCACACCTATCGTATGCAGAGGTCGGACAGTGATGACGGGGAACTTAACATTCTGATGAAACAATTTGGGAGTCTGGAGGCCATTGGCATCACGCCTCAAGTGGATCGACAACTGACCCCAGATGAGAAGCTAGCCTTCAACAAAGTCAGCGAATCCATAAGATTCACTGGAGAAAGATATGAAGTTGCTGTGCCGTGGAAATACCACAGACCACACTTGCCATCAAACCGGCAGATGGCTGAAAAGCGCCTTCGCTCAGTTGAAAAGAAGTTGATTCAGGATGAGAAGCTCGCTCAGGCGTACCAATCGGCGATTGATGACTACTTAAGCAAAGGATACATTCGAGAAGTCCCTGAGGAGGAGCCTAAACCTCCATCGGAATGGTTTCTTCCACACTTCCCAGTGGTTCGTCCAGAGAAATCTACGACTAAAGTGCGGATCGTATTCGATGGCTCGGCTCAGAAAGATGGAAAGAGTTTGAACAGTGAATCACTACCAGGTCCTAAGTTACAAAGTGACATTGTGGACATTCTAGTAAAGTTCAGGAAGGAACTATTTTCCTTGGTTGGTGACGTGACTCAAATGTACCATCAACTAATTCTCAGACCAGTGGACAGGCCATTGCACAGATTTCTGTATAGGAACTTGAACAGTGATGATACACCCAGGGTGTACGAATTTCAGAGGTTTATTTTCGGAGGGTGTTATTGTCCATTTTGTGTCCAATTTGCTTGGCAAAAACATGCAGAACTTAATGTGGGGACGTACCCATTGGCAGCTAAAGCAGTCTTGGAACACTGCTACATGGACGACCTGATGCCTTCGGCACCCACAGTAGATGAGGCTAAAGAAACGAGGAGGCAGCTGACCGAATTGGGCGACAAGGCAGGTTTCCACATTCGGAAGTGGGTATCAAACGAACCTGACGTGATTGCTGACATAAAGGAAGAAGACAGAGCTTCTGAGATAGATTTGGAAAAGAGAGAGTTGCCAACAACCAAGACCCTAGGTGTTCTGTGGAGCGCTACAGATGACAAGTTCTTCTTTCGGCACTCCTTGCAGTTGGATGGATTTGAATTCACCAAAAGAAATGTTTTAAAGAAAACAGCCACAGTGTACGACCCACTAGGTTTCTTGGCGCCTTACACAATCAGATCAAAGTTATTGATGCAGAAAGCATGGTTAGAAGGCATGGGACGATTTGTTGCCAAAACACCATCAGCAAGAATGGATAAAGTGGTTTCGAGAGTTGAATGACCTTGAACTAGTGAAAGTCCCAAGGTGTTTGAAAGAGCCTGTGGCTAAGGTGGTGGAGTTGAGCCTCCATACATTCACCGACGCGTCCGAGAAGGCATATGCAGCTACAGTCTACGTGCGTCATGTGTATGAGAACGGTGATGTTACTGTTCGATTGATTGCATCAAAGTCCAGGCTGGCACCGATGAAAGCTGTAAGCATCCCCAGACTGGAGCTCCTGGGTGCACTCATCGGTGTGCGACTAACAATGCAAGTTTGCTCAGCTCTCAAGATATCCACACACGAAGGGACATACTGGGTGGACAGTGTAAACGTGGGGTACTGGATCCGAGGTCAAAGCAGAGAATACAAGCCATTCATAGCTCATCGTGTGGGCGAAATTCACGAGTATTCAGCTCCTAATCAGTGGCGCTATGTCCCTACTAGTGTAAACCCAGCAGACCATGGAACGAGAGGCCTGACAGTAGAAGAATTGGCAAACTCAAAGCAATGGTGGAATGGACCTGAGTTCCTAAGAGGTCGGAACAAGAATGGCCGGAGTGCAAGTTTGATGCGCCAACGTCTGAAGAGAGTCTTGAGTTAAAAGGAGGGAAAGCAGTTTCAGCAAAGGAGGCTTGTAGCTATGAGACCATGAAGGGAGGCGAAGAGAATGCAAACAATGACAATGCCAGAGAAGAAGAAGTTTGGCGGCTGAATCCGTCAAGGTATTCAAAATGGTATCGGGTTAAACCGACAGGAGAACTGGAACTTGGCTTGTCTCTAGTAAGAGTGAAAGCCTGGGTGCACCGATTTATTGCAAACTGTAGGAGACCTTCCGATGGAAGAGTGAAGGGCGAACTTACGCCATTGGAGCTTCAAAATGCTGAAGAAGCTATCATTCGGGAAGTGCAGACTGGGACGTACGCAGCAGAGATGGATGCGCTGAGAAGAAATGAGCAGATCCCAAGAAGAAGTTCCCTAGCACCATTGAATCCAGTACTGATTAATGGAATTTTGAGGTCGAACACAAGATTACAAAATGTAACCTGAGTGTCAGGCGAATTTTTCCGCGCTCTCTTTTACTCTTCGTCTTTACGTGGTCGCGCTGAAAATACGCCTGACACAATTCCTTTACGAAATGCCTTCCGCCCCCTTTTCGTGATGGATTGACATTGATTGACATGACTTCTAAATAGCCAATCAAAATTACTTCCGATACGCGACACTCGCGAAAATGCCGGATTTCCACGCGTGGAACGAAACAGCTTTGGACGCCATTTTTGTTGTGAATGTTTCGAGAGGAAACGTTTGAAATCAAATCTTTCAATTTTCCCGGTATTTATATCTACATGGGAGATTTTGCCATTGAAAGAAGGAAGGACTATTAGATATTATGTGAGTAAACAGCACGGCAAGTGAAGGAATAGTAAGCTTATCTTCGATCGATCGATCGATCGAACCTACTCTGTGGCTGTTGCGATCGACTACAACGTGATGGCATGTGCTTCATTTTCTTTAGCAACTAATAAATAGATTGATGTGATTTTATTGTAAGATCATTGACTTGTACTGAATGGACAAACTATTTTGCGCCCGGATTTTGCGATAGATAATTTGTAAAGCAATCATGGAAAGCATTTTAAACATATTTTAAAATAATTATTAATGTTTATATGCCACTTTTGATCAAGGAATGTGATTTCTTGGAATATCCTTTTCCTAATCCAATTATTTTATTTGAAACATATTCCTTTCTTGGTCACACAGTGGATTTTAGGGAATTTTAGCCAAGTATCAGAAATTTGTGTGTAATAATATTATTGCACACAAATTTCTTGTCTGACATAATTTTTAAACCCAGAGGCATGAACTTTATGGATGAGGGTTGACAGGATCGGACACTGCTAATGATTTAAAACAAAAATAACTTAATATGCAGTTGTTGAGCTACTCTTGCATGGTTGCTTCAGGTCGGGAAAAAGCCAGCAATTTTTTTTTCATGGTATCAGGGAAAATTCGGAGAATTTAATATCTGGTCAGAGAATTCTTAATTTCTCAGGTAGGTAGACAGGAGGTTGCTACATGTTTTGATGATGAGTATTGTTGATGCAGAAGACTGTCTTATTATGGTCAAAAAAATGTTTTTTGGAAAAGAAATGAAAGCAAATTGCACATGTCATCAGCTTGCCCCTGGGGTAGACCCCCAGGACAACCAGGGAATTGTAAACTTAGTTAATCTTGACCCAGTGGTAGGGGATGTTTCTCAACAAAAATTCCCCCTGATATCCACCTATATATAAGGGGTAAGGGACTGTGCAATAATTACCAGGAGGGGGGGGCATAAAATAAAATCAAAGCAAGGATGGGGGGGGGGGGGGCTCAAGGTAAAATAAGTCACTCAAGAGAGGGGGGGCTTAACATTTTATTTCAAGTACATATTACATTGGCGAATCCATACTATTGATAAGGTGGGGACCGAATATAACACACAGGCTCTTTTCCTTCTGCTATGGCTCTGTTGTACATTGCTACGGAGGTGGTGTTTGTTCCAGACGCGATGTCCAACAATTAAACATGTAGTAGCAGCTCTTCTTTCTGTTATAAAATTTTAATCTACAGGTGCGTGTAGAGAAAATGCAGGGTATTTGTATAAAGGTGTGTGTATACTGTGAGGGAGGGGGGGGGGGGGTCGTACATAATTTCTGACTGATTAGAGGGGGGCAATAACTAAATTCACTCCTTTAGGAGGGGGGTATTACCTAATATTGTCCTACACGAAGCCCATTTTCCAAACCCCCCCCCTCCTGATAATTATTGCACAGTTCCTAATAGAGAGGGATTTGTCTCAGTGATTCATGACCAGGCAATAGTCTGGGATCATTTTAAAATTTTATTTGTAAATCAAACAAATAACATCTTGAGACAGCTGATTTACATTGATATGTCATCACTATTTCAGTGAAAGTCATAGTAAGGTTTTCATCTGATATATACCGGTAATATGTCCCGGATCACAGACTCGTTGTTGTCCATGATTTTACAAACTTGTGAATTCCCCCACCCTATTCATTGAACTTAAAACATCATGGACACTTTCCATTCAACCCAAAATTCCAGAAAAAAGTTGCAGAGATTTGGGTATACCTCTTAAGCTTGTCCGAACGTTCAGGAATTTCAAACTGGAATTTTTGGTCAAATGGAATGCACCCAATAATTATATTACAATAAGTATAGTATTTTCCCCAACCCAGGGGCAATCAATCAAATCCATCTCCTTCTATTCCCCAACAAATCTAGCTTGTTACAGGCATTCGGATAATTGGGAGCGGCGAGGGGATTGGCCCCACTCTTCGCGCTCTTGCGCCTACTCGTACCGCCTCTCATTATCTGAATGCCTGGAACAGGCTACAACATATCCCCCTGGTTGTCCCGGGGGTTGACCCAAGTGCCTAGCCGATGAATTTATAATTTCATATTGAAATTTATTACTGTTATTACGTTGGTTAATTTTCATCTGATCAGTGGTCTTATTAATATAGTCAGTGAAAAGTCCAGCAACCACGTTTTGATAAATTTCAGGTCGTTTAATAATTTGGTTTATACAATTTATACAACACCACTGTCAACAAATAAGGATTTTTCAAGGCAGTATAGCCATAACTTTGTGCAACTTGATATATCCTTTACTTTATTAGTGTAGAAATATCGATTTTGCTATATAAGTCGTTCTACACTGTACGTTTCAAAAGCTTAATAAGCTTATATACATTCAATGAAAAATTTTACATAAGAATACTACTAAGTATATTAAACACGCAGAAACAAATAAGCTTAATTCACTTCATTAAAATATACAATATTCTCGTACTGCTTACTGTCCTTTGTCCTAAGTAGCGGCTTCCATCCACGAAACAAGGGTCAAATACAGAGGCTGTCATGTACATGTAAAGCACCCAAAACCAAATAACAGACAGCTACATGTGTAGGTAATAGCTGACATACAAGCTTAGCTGTATTCTTCGGAAATTCAGTCTTCCAGTCGTTCGTGGACTGAAAATCCAACGTAACCTCGTAACTGTAAGACTTGTTAACTTCCCAAAATACTCAAAAACCGAAAAAAAATCCTGAAAAGGTTGATTTCATTGACCTTTGATGAAAAAAGTTGAACAAGAACACAAGAAATGCCTCTTTCCAACATGGCGGATTTCGCTTGACTCTCCACGCAACGCGCGTTGCTTTTACTTCCGGCGAAGTCTATTGTTGAATCAGCCAATCAGATTCATTAAAATCACGTCCAAAATCTGGACGTGATTTGTAATTGGCAGACAATCTTTAGAAGGATTGTGTCAGGCCCATTTTTAGCGTGCGACCCGTAAAGAGAATGTAAGGAGCGGCGAAAAATTGGCCTGATCGCAGGTTAACAAATGCGGACGATCTTCCCTACGAAGTTAAGTGTCCAGTCATTTTGCCCAAGAAGAATCAAGTCACACGATTTATTGTTAAGTACTACCACGAATCAGAAGGTCATCGGATGGGACTTAACTATACAATCAATCACCTACGCGAGAAATATTTGGTGGTCCACGTACGCGAACAAGTCAAAAGGGTCATGAGAGAGTGTTTTGAGTGCGCAAAACGATTTCAATCAAAGCCAGCTTGTCAGCAAATGGCACCGTTACCAAGAATCAGATTGCAGCGATCATCTAGACCCTTCATTAACTGTGCCGTTGACTTTGGAGGACCCTACTTGACTAAGCAAGGACGGGGCAGAGTACGAGCAAAGCGCTACTTGTGTTTATTCCTCTGTTTACAGACACATTGCTGCCACTTGGAGTTGGCGTCATCTTTGGACACTGATGCATTTCTTAATGCATTCATACGAATGACTGCGCGGAGAGGATGGCCTCAGCAGATGTTAAGTGATAATGGGACAAACTTTGTAAGTTCGTCAAGGGAGCTAAAGGATTTGGTCTCAGCAATTGACCAAGACAAGCTACAGCGGATGACCTCCAACAAAGGAGTAACATGGAATTGGAACCCGCCAGCTGCGCCGCATTTTGGTGGAGTCTTTGAATCGATGATAAAGTCAGCTAAACGTGCAATATCTGCGGTACTCGGTAACGCAGAAGTCAACGACGAGGAGTTGGAGACCATTTTCATTGGAGTAGAAAGCCTACTGAATTCAAGGCCGCTTACAACTGTAAGTGACGACCCTAATGACGAACCAGTATTGACTCCCAACCATTTTCTGATTGGCCAAATGGGGGGCGATTTTGTACCAGAGAGTGTCGATGACACACCTTTCAACCCAAGGAAGCGTTGGCGGAGAGTGCAAGAGCTTACAAGACACGTGTGGCAAAGGTGGATCAGAGAGTATTTGCCGCATATTGGATCGAGACCAAAGTGGTTCTTCCCTACAGACAACATTCATGCTGGAGATGTTGTTGTGGTCATCGACCCTAACACTGCCAGACGGGAATGGAAAGTAGGACGTATCGTGCAGACGTATCCAGGTTCTGACGGCCTTGTGCGAGTGGTGGATGTTCGAGTCAAGGACAAGGTTCTAAAGCGACCGATAACCAGAATCTCTCCGCTTGAGATTCAGAACATTGAAGAGGACATTTAAGCACTGAATTAAGAATTTTGACTGATCAATTTCTAGTTTTAAGCAAAGGCAATTTTAAAACAGTTTGCATGTTATGTTCGAATTACATATCCCTCTGCAATTCGAGAGGGAAAGAATGTTGATACGATTTTAACGGAGTGTTGCGTGATGTCACGCTGGATACTGAATATGTAATGAACTTTGGACCCATGTGACCGAGGTCATGTGATTTGTAGTCGATCTTGTGGTTGAAGTCGTCGTTCGGGGACGACAGATTGTAATCGGTAGTTTTCATGAATTTTAGTTATTAAATCGTTGAGTTGAAATCAAGTTGATAGTTGGAATCAACACAAACTGTCTTTAAACCCTTTCACTCACAGAGTCAAACCACACTTGAGTCAATGTGAAGTTTTCTTTCTCATATTGTAATGTCGACCGGGACTGTATATGCAGTGCTAGGACTGACGTGATGAGAGGTCAGTTTGAAGCATTAATCTGACTCAGAAAAAGTAACAACTTTTAATCTCTTGTTGTTTATGATATCTCTTATGAACAGGTAAATACGATTAAAAGTACCAGTAAAAAATAGGTTCATATTTAATATAACTTGTCAATTTAATTAATTTTTAATATATAAACTTGATTTGTATTTTAATCAAACATTGTGTAAACAATTTGGACTGAAAGCTAATGGAAAGGTAAGAAGCAGCTTCTTGAGTGGGGGGGGGGGGGGGGGGGGGGGGGTGGGGGAGGGGGAGCAACAGGGAGGTCTGAGCCTGTACTCCATGATTTTTTTGGTGGGGGTGTACAGCCTGTTTCTTGAAACCCTTATCCTAACTCAGAACTAAATATGCGACTTTCCATACCCTATTTCAGACCTATTTCTGACTGTAACAGGCCTCCCCTTTGGAAGCCAGATTTTATAATAAGCCTCCCCACCCGTCCCTTTCCATCAGGCTGATGTACAGTAAATCACTTTTCAGAAATATTTTCTGGCATTAATTTAATTTCCGCTGGACAGGGTATGGTTTTTAAGCATTTTTTGTCTGGAACAAGGTATCAGTTTCCCAGAAGTTGGTACGAAGATTGGTAATAATATTATTGTCACTCTCGAATAGGGTAGCCGAAGTCAACGTTAGTCAGACGAAACAAAACCGTAGGAGTATAAAAGAGCTTTAAAACTACAAGTTCACAGTGCTGCTTTACACGTTTAGCCTTTTGGGTTAGAAAAAAATTGTCAAAAATCGTCCGGTTGTTTACGAATTTTGATGAATAGAAATTGTTTTCAGTTATGCCATTCGGTATGATTTGAAATATGCCCCAACCCCTTCTTGAGGCCTGTAATTTTAATAAGCCTCCCTGCAGGGGCTTTATAGAGCATTTACGGTATAGACTTCCTGCCCCCTTTGTACATGATCATTGAATATAAATAGTGTTTACAAGCCCTTCATGGCAAAACTAATTAACTTAACAATAGAATGGAATAGAAAGAATAGAATAGCTAGAACAGAACAGAATAGAATAGAGAGAGTTTAAGCCACAGAAGTGTGTGTATGTGGTGAAGCCATCACATTTCATGTTAAGGTAGTACAATTGGGTGAGTCGTAAAATATAAAGTTGCCTTCGTTTACAGCCAGCTGGTAGATAAAACATTATTATGATCAATTCCAAAAGATAAGAGTCCACCCCGCTTGCGGGTTTTGGAGAAAGCGGAGATTGAATTTCGTTGTCTGGGACGCCATTTTAAGACGCCATCTTGGATTTGCAGACGTAAGTATCGAACGGTGGAAGCTAAGGACATGCGCTCTGGTATTTTGTTCACGGGAGTCTCGCACAACATTCCAGATTATTTTTCGTGTGTGCTCATGTTGATCAGGCTGGTAAGTACAAGGCTCAAGATGGCGGATCAATTTGCAGAGAAATCGCGATGAAAAACTGGCTGAATTCGTTGAATTCGGCGTCTTTTTGACTTACATGTGATAAAATTTAACAAATTGCCACTAGGAAAAACTCAATGCTGACGAAATTTGGCACAGTTTTTGTCCACATGTTAAGTAATCTTCCTGCATTTAGCCGCAAAAAAACATTCAATTTGAATAAAATTAAGGGAGTCATGTGCTTGATTTTAATGCCTGTTAATAATTAACACAGAATTTGCTGTTTCACTGCGGCTAACTCATATTTCATGTATTTTCTTCATAACTGTTTATAAAACAAAAATTATGACTTCTAATTAAAACATAACCTAAAAATGAGAAAAAAACTGATTTTTACACCGCTTGCGAGGTAATCAATTTCACACATTCCCGTTACGAAAATGAAAATGTCGATTTCAGAATCTGTTTCTCTGATAATCAAAGGCACTATGTGCCAACTCGTGAATGGAAAAGTAAAGCAATTAATTAACATAGAAATATGCAGTAGTACCGGGTAAATGTAAGTTGACAGTCTCGTCCTCGATGTTTTTGAGAATCGAGTTTCGAGTTTTGAGTCTGACTCGAATAGGGATTTCGAGGAAACGATTTATTTCTCGAAACAGAACAATAAGATCCCGCGCGGCTTATTTTATTCACGCAGGCCGGTGTATTTCGTACTCACGTCCAAATCAGTGTTGGTCGGGAGGGAAACTCAAACGTAAAGCGTACAGTAAGCCCTGTTTAGATGGTGTATATATAAAACACAGACTAAAAAATCATTTAGCGACTAGAGTGACCTGCTTATAAGGTCTTATAAGTTGATTTATACCTCATTAACTAACTCTTTAGGCTTCGTTTAAATATTCGGCCAATATGTTCGGACTGGTTGCTGTTCGTGAAATAAAATATTTCAATCATTTCAAAACGTTCTGATCTTGTTTGTGTAGTCTGTGCTTCGCACGCACGCACAATATAAAATTAATTTTATATGTAAACATTCATTCTGTCATACACGAAACTCTTGAAAGAAAAATACTTCAGTTATTTATGAAGTTGCAATCCTTGGACTAAAATTAGCTACATTTAAATTATCAAAAATGGTTTTGCTCTCCTAGATACTATGAAAGTGAAAGGTTAATCTTATTTGTTTTGTCCCCCGTCACGCAACGCTTCCTCGTTCCGATAATAATTTTAAAATTCTTTCAACCATTCAAGCAACCAGACAATTTCATCAAACCAAGACACATCTTCGATTTCTAAGCAACTTTAGGATGGGGTATTAATTTTGTTATCTTGTCATCAAATAAACTGGGACTTTCGTGTTGTCTTTAATATTTACAATGTAATGCCGGTCAGATTTTAACGTGTATGTTTCATGATCATATATATATTTTAAAGCTTTCTATCAATTATTCGCTCCTCTATGTCGTTGGCACTTTTGCGGTAACTATAACTAGTATAAAGAAAATACACACTGATCCAGATAAAATGGTACTTTATTCATGAAACAAAACACGATGAGATGTTTAATTCTCCTCAGAGAATATTGAATTAACAGCAACAACAAACAACAAATAATTCAAATATAAAATGCTACACTTCCTTTTAGAAGCAGAAATAAAAAGTTATTTCGCAAATAATTTTAGCTGAGGCTTCATCTGCTATAATTTTTCATCGAGCGAAATCGTACAGCTTCATACGTCCGAGTACAAACGTTGTTTGAATTGGGATCAATCAAGAAAAACAACATTAAAAAATATCACTTACCGAACGGCACCGTTCTCGTATTAAAGTCCTGAAAACTCTATTGAAGTACGAGGTTCAGTTTCCGTTTGAATATAGCTTCCTGCTTGTCTTCAATAATTATGTCCTCTTATTTGGCGATCGAGTATTCTTGACTGTTACTCTTTCCATTTCGAACTTTACTGAAGGTGTATTTTGATCGTAATTTAATATGCCCTATGCGACACTTGGCGCCCACCGGATGGATGATGATTTTGATCATAGAAAGCAGAGAAACACCGTCTTCTAACAAGAAACCAATAGGGAACTGTGTTCGTTTTGTTTAAAGATCGAAAGAGCTAGAAATACTTAGCTTGTGGTGTGCCACATGAATTCTCGCTAAGATGGTCTTGAATATTTTGTCAGGGAACACAAACGCCTTGATTCGCGAACGCCATAGACAGCTCCCACGCACAGATGAATCCAGCGTGTCCAGAGATAAAACGTCACTGTATCTATCGTCCGGTTGACCCGAAAACTAAGGCATTCATTCACTGTTTTATCAGTGTTATCCAGCCCAAAAAGCCGTAAAACGAGCCAGATTAGCAAAGTTTGAGCCTACAGTAGTCGTAATTTCGGTCAGCGTAGTAACAATGGCACAAAGGCCCCCCATATGTATTTATATGTTTCGTATACACCATCAAATCAACAAGTGCTGGCGTGGCGCAGTGGTAAGGTTCTGAATTTCAAAGCAGGACTTCGAGAGTTCAGGGTCGAGAGTTCGAACCCCACAACTCCTTCAAAAAAAAATTAAAGAAAGGAAATTAATGCAGACATTAATATGGATTAATTTAATTTAGCACGATTAAAGTTTACAGCCCATTGACCGACCGAGTGGAATTTGTCCACTAAATGCTATAACTCGTTCTGCGCATGCGCGCATTCACGAGTTAAAAATGACTTAACAACTTCTTCTATGGAATTTTAAATGGATTTGAAACAGTTCTCAAAAAGGGTCCTTTTTCGGAGCATTTTAGCCAGTTGTACTACCTTAACTCCCTCTTCACATTTCTTTAGAACAGCAAATGTGAGAAGCCTCCTATTGCATACAAATACTTTTTTGTCACCCACAGCACATACACCTTGTCTTGCAATGTTCAGGGGAACCTCTTGCCACAAGTTTGTATCAGGATTGTATTTATGAGTATTTATATATCTTTTGTTTCTTCCACCGACCACATACAACGATTTGTGGAAAATAATATTGTACTACTTAGAACAACACTGGAATGATTTTTACCATTTTCCTCCTTTTAATTTCAATTTACGGTTAGTGTATCGTTTCTCAAAATGAACTGCCAGCTTTCTTTTCCACATACAGTACTTCACTACTGCCTTTGTGGCAAGAATTATACAATTTTGACAAATCTAGCAAATCTTTGGAATGTTTTCATGGCAAATAATGCACAGCTATTGGCATTTACAGGGTTTTTTAAAAGGATTTTCATGCTAATAATAATTATTTAGGTCATTTTATGTGTTTCATTTAATCTATTACCCATGAAAATTACTAAGCATCAGGTATTAACCCTTTCACTCCCAGAGTCAAACCTTAAGTCAATAAATGTGGTTATACCTTTTGAGTCTGTGGAAGAAACTCTAGTGTGTGACCATTCAAATTAAAGCTATTGAGCAGTACTTTCATGTGGTGCTGTTTATTTTTGACAATTTTGCAAAATTAAATTCAAGATTTTTTTACTCAGTTTTGAACTTAGCACTCTTGGGAGTGAAAGGGTTAATAATATATTTTATCACCCTTACATCCCAAAAATAACTAATTCCCATCCCAGCTTCGTGATTAGCTGTGAGTCACATATTACTAGTAAAATTTAAATAAAGAACAATGGTCAGGTGTATTTAGCTTTAGCAGAGTAGTATAGTATAGTTATTATAATATTCTTATTAGTATATATGCAACATCGTTCCCAGAAAGTTTTGAAAGTAGAAGTGGTTGAAAGCAAGGAAATGTTAGAGGTGGATGCAAACCTGTAATGCTTTTTTAGTGAATATTAATACTATTCATATAAATCTAGACAGTAAGAAATGGCTGATAGTAGTTTTACAGTTGGGGTCAAGGGCTAGTACACATTGAGCAATTTCTACAGCGT
Organism: Desmophyllum pertusum; assembly: GCA_029204205.1. Lineage (NCBI taxonomy): Eukaryota > Metazoa > Cnidaria > Anthozoa > Scleractinia > Caryophylliidae > Desmophyllum > Desmophyllum pertusum. The sequence goes on from MU827317.1 coordinate 711,029, forward strand.
GGAAGTCATAAGACTTCCAGCAAGCCAATAAAATTTACCCACGAATAGATTACACAACTTTATTGTGCCTTACTAGTATTTAACATGTATCTATAGACATTTGAACTTTCAAGCCTTTACGGAACAGCATTCGACACGCAAACTCAGCAGTTCAGCATGGCATTTTATAGCATTATTTTAGTGTTCTAGAATTCAGTTTTAGTTCCCACCCACCCACTTCCAGGGCAGTATGATTTATGTGTATAATCCTATTGTATTGATTTCAATAGTTTAGATGGGCCTTTAGTTATCTAGTCTATATTCATATGATTGTAAATTCAAGTTATTTATTTATATTAGTTTAGTGTATTTGTATGTAGGATTTTAATAAACTGCCTGATCCCAACAGTAGCTCTTGAGTCTGTTTCTGTGTTTAGATACGGTATATGTAAGTTTACTTACTTACTTTTCCTTGTGTCAGTCCACTTTTCGTTCTTTTTCGTTGCGAGGGAGTCCTTGATAAGCATGAGAGGCCATAAAGAGCATAGTCAGGGAATTTATTGATTTCACGCCAGTTTGTCTTGATTTTTTGTTTGGAGTAAAGGCTAGTTTTCACTAGCAAGGAGATTTGAAGCGGAATTCCATAATCGCAAAGATCAGAACTTTCTGATTCTCGTAAAAAATACTTTTTCAGTGTTGATATGAGTTACGCTTCTGACTCCGCTCACTGGTTCACATGTTTTTCCCACAGTCCGCTGGGTTACAAGAATTACGTCTTGAGCAGACAAGAAAAATCTACCAGAATAGGATTACCGAACTAGAACAGAGAGCGGCAGCCACTGTGACATCACCTGAACAAATGGTATGACATTTCTAGCAACTGTATTAAACAGTTACCCTGCAGCTTCCCTGTGTGGCCTACACTTTTATTATTAATTATATTAATTATTTATAATTTTTAATATTCATTATTATACTAATTAATTTTTTATATATACACAGAATTGAAAGAAAAAATTAAGAAAATGGAAAGAAAAGTGGAAACAATTAGAAAGAGAAGTACATGTAGCTCAAAGCATGGTAATTTATGACAAACAAAAGCATTTTTAATGTTTTCCAAATGTTGTTAATTTGCTTTTTAATGTTTTCCTTCCTTTTTTGCATTCTTTTGCCCCTTGCAAGGGAGTCCGTGATAAGCATGAGAGGTCATTCATTAGCCAACATGCAGGTCTAGGCGACACTTAACAACCCCTTGCAACTGTATTAAACAGTTACCCAGCTTCCCTGTGGCCTACACTTTTATTATTAATTATATTAATTATTTATAATTTTTAAGATTCATTATTATACTAATTATTTTTTATATATACACAGAATTGAAAGAAAAAATCGAAAAGCTAGAAAGACAAGTGGAACTTCTTGAAAGAGAAGTGAAAACCATGGTAATTTACGACAAACAAAAGCGTTTTTAATGTTTTCCAAATGTTGTTAATTTGCTTTTAATGTTTTCCTTCCTTTTTTGCATTCTTTTGCCCCTTGCGAGGGAGTCCGTGATAAGCATGAGAGGTCATTCATTAGCCAACATGCAGGTCTAGGCGACACTTAACAACCCCTTGCAACTGTATTAAACAGTTACCCAGCTTCCCTGTGGCCTACACTTTTATTATTAATTATTTATAATTTTTAATATTCATTATTATACTAATTATTTTTTATATATACACAGAATTGAAAGAAAAAATCGAAAAGCTAGAAAGACAAGTGGAACTTCTTGAAAGAGAAGTGAAAACCATGGTAATTTACGACAAACAAAAGCGTTTTTAATGTTTTCCAAATGTTGTTAATTTGCTTTTTAATGTTTTCCTTCCTTTTTTGCATTCTTTTGCCCCTTGCGAGGGAGTCCGTGATAAGCATGAGAGGTCATTCATTAGCCAACATGCAGGTCTAGGCGACACTTAACAACCCCTTGCAACTGTATTAAACAGTTACCCAGCTTCCCTGTGGCCTACACTTTTATTATTAATTATATTAATTATTTATAATTTTTAATATTCATTATTATACTAATTATTTTTTATATATACACAGAATTGAAAGAAAAAATCGAAAAGCTAGAAAGACAAGTGGAACTTCTTGAAAGAGAAGTGAAAACCATGGTAATTTACGACAAACAAAAGCGTTTTTAATGTTTTCCAAATGTTGTTAATTTGCTTTTTAATGTTTTCCTTCCTTTTTTGCATTCTTTTGCCCCTTGCGAGGGAGTCCGTGATAAGCATGAGAGGCCATAAAGAGCATAGTCAGGGAATTTATTGATTTCACGCCAGTTTGTCTTGATTTTTTTGTTTGGAGTAAAGGCTAGTTTTCACAAGCAAAGGAGATTTGAAGCGGAATCCCACAATCGCAAGGATCAGAATGTTCTGATTCTCGTAATAATACTTTTTCAGTGTTGATATGAGTTCCGCTTCTGACTCCGCTCACTGGTGCACATGTTTTTCCCGCAGTCCGCTACATTACAAGAATTACATATCGAGCAGATGAGAATAATGTACCAAAATAAAATTATACAACTGGAAGAGAGAGCGGCAGCCTCACGCGAGTCACGTGAACGAATGGTATGACATTTCTAGCAACTGTATTAAACAGTTACCCTGCAGCTTCCCTGTGTGGCCTACACTTTTATTATTAATTATATTAATTATTTATAATTTTTAATATTCATTATTATACTAATTATTTTTTTTATATACACACAGAATTGAAAGAAAAAATTAAGAAAATGGAGAGAAAAGTGGAACAATTAGAAAGAGAAGTACATGTAGCTCAAAGCATGGTAATTTATGACAAACAAAAGCATTTTTAATGTTTTCCAAATGTTGTTAATTTGCTTTTTAATGTTTTCCTTCCTTTTTGCATTCTTTTGCCCCTTGCGAGGGAGTCCGTGATAAGCATGAGAGGTCATTCATTAGCCAACATGCAGGTCTAGGCGACACTTAACAACCCCTTGCAACTGTATTAAACAGTTATCCAGCTTCCCTGTGGCCTACACTTTTATTATTAATTATTTATAATTTTTAATATTCATTATTATACTAATTATTTTTTATATATACACAGAATTGAAAGAAAAAATCGAAAGGCTTGAAAGAAAGTGGAACAATTAGAAAGAGAAGTGAAAACCATGGTAATTTACGACAAACAAAAGCGTTTTTAATTTTTTCCAAATGTTGTTAATTTGCTTTTTAATGTTTTCCTTCCTTTTTTGCATTCTTTTGCCCTTGCGAGGGAGTCCGTGATAAGCATGAGAGGTCATTCATTAGCCAACATGCAGGTCTAGGCGACAGTTAACAACCCCTTGCAACTGTATTAAACAGTTACCCAGCTTCCCTGTGGCCTACACTTTTATTATTAATTATATTAATTATTTATAATTTTTAATATTCATTATTATACTAATTATTTTTTATATATACACAGAATTGAAAGAAAAAATCGAAAAGCTAGAAAGACAAGTGGAACTTCTTGAAAGAGAAGTGAAAACCATGGTAATTTACGACAAACAAAAGCGTTTTTAATGTTTTCCAAATGTTGTTAATTTGCTTTTTAATGTTTTCCTTCCTTTTTTGCATTCTTTTGCCCCTTGCGAGGGAGTCCGTGATAAGCATGAGAGGCCATAAAGAGCATAGTCAGGGAATTTATTGATTTCACGCCAGTTTGTCTTGATTTTTTTGTTTGGAGTAAAGGCTAGTTTTCACAAGCAAAGGAGATTTGAAGCGGAATCCCACAATCGCAAGGATCAGAATGTTCTGATTCTCGTAATAATACTTTTTCAGTGTTGATATGAGTTCCGCTTCTGACTCCGCTCACTGGTGCACATGTTTTTCCCGCAGTCCGCTACATTACAAGAATTATATCGAGCAGATGAGAATAATGTACCAAAATAAAATTATACAACTGGAAGAGAGAGCGGCAGCCTCACGCGAGTCACGTGAACGAATGGTATGACATTTCTAGCAACTGTATTAAACAGTTACCCTGCAGCTTCCCTGTGTGGCCTACACTTTTATTATTAATTATATTAATTATTTATAATTTTTAATATTCATTATTATACTAATTATTTTTTTTATATACACACAGAATTGAAAGAAAAAATTAAGAAAATGGAGAGAAAAGTGGAACAATTAGAAAGAGAAGTACATGTAGCTCAAAGCATGGTAATTTATGACAAACAAAAGCATTTTTAATGTTTTCCAAATGTTGTTAATTTGCTTTTTAATGTTTTCCTTCCTTTTTTGCATTCTTTTGCCCCTTGCGAGGGAGTCCGTGATAAGCATGAGAGGTCATTAATTAGCCAACATGCAGGTCTAGGCGACACTTAACAACCCCTTGCAACTGTATTAAACAGTTACCCAGCTTCCTGTGGCCTACACTTTTATTATTAATTATATTAATTATTTATAATTTTTAATATTCATTATTATACTAATTATTTTTTATAAATACACAGAATTGAAAGAAAAAATCGAAAAGCTAGAAAGACAAGTGGAACTTCTTGAAAGAGAAGTGAAAACCATGGTAATTTACGACAAACAAAAGCGTTTTTAATGTTTTCCAAATGTTGTTAATTTGCTTTTTAATGTTTTCCTTATATCATATATTGCTCTGAAGGCAAATAGTTAGACTGCAAAACAGTCTCTCTTTTTCTTGAGATATTGTGCGCGATGCGCAAATTGAGAGGCACGAAGCGCCGATAATCCACGCACGAGCCTCGTAAGAGGCGAGATTTTCAGCGTCTTTCCCAATCCCACTCGTAATTTTCATGCTCGTTCCAGATCCTTTTCGGGTCACGTTCAGCCCAACTTTTGCGCTAAAATACAGACTGTTTTGCAGTCTAGCAAATAGTTTGCAGATTCTGGAAGAGATATTCTGTCTAAATATATATAGATGTTATTGAACTACTGTAGCTTGTTCGGTCCGTATTGGGAAAATATTGGTCTCGTTTCGGCTCGGTCCATAAACTTGCAAAAAAAGAACGAGACCAATATTTTCCCAATACAGAGTGAAGGAGTCATCCCCAAGTCATTTAAAGAAATTTATGACTATATTGAAAAGGTATTAAATTCCTGACTGTGCAATAATTATCAGGAGGGGGGGGGGGGGGGGGTTGGAAAATGGGCTTCATGTAGGAAAATATTAGGTAATATCCCCCTCTAATCAGTCAGAAATTATGTACGACCCCCCTTCCTCCTCACAGTACAAACACACCTTTATACAAGTACGCTGCATTTTCTCTACATCCACCTGTGGATTAAAATCTTATAACAGAAAGAAGAGCTCCTACTGCATGTTGACTTGTTGGACATCCGCATCTGGAACAAACATCACCTCCGATCCATAGCAATGTTCAACAGAGCCATAGCAGAAGGAAAAGAGCATGTGTTATTTTCAGGTCCCTGGGAGAGACACCCTGAAAACGACTATGAAGTAGGGATTTATGGGATACCGTAACTGAAGTACTGTAGCGATAGTGCGTTACACTATCGTTGCACGTGTCCTGGCACGTGCACTGTGATCACCAGTTAATTTCAGCCAATCAAATGCTTTTGTATGATTACTCAAATTACATTGAATTGCACAACAACAAGTTGTACGGCCCCGACCGCATTATGCGATCTATGTATGCTTTAGACTCTTGATTAAAGCTATTCATGTATTCAGTGTTTCTACACATTGATCTCGCTACATGGTGTTAGAAGTGGAGATCTAATCACACGCCACAGGATGCCTGATACTCCAGAAGAAGCAGCAGCTGCAGCAGCAACGCCACAAATTTTCATTTCGCCGTCAAATCTGCCGCCCCCAAAGGCGCTAACTTTTGACGACAACTTAGCCACGACGTGGCAAACGTGGAAACAAGCATGGAAACGTTACAAAATTGCTACCGGCGTGCACAAACAAGAAGGAATTGTCCGCATATCTACTTTACTCAGTATTATTGGCGAGGATGGTGTTAAAGCCCATGACACGTTCACTTGGAATGAAGGAGAAAACCAAACTAACATCGAGCTAGTTTTGCAAAAGTTCGACCAGTTCTGTGCCCCAAGAACACAAGTAATATATGAACGTTACCGATTTAACAACAGAAACCAGGAACCAGGCGAAAATATTTCAAGTTACCTTACCGAGCTGCGAACGATCGCCAGAAATTGTGCACATGATACAATCACGCCAGACGAAATACTGCGTGACCGCCTCGTGTTGGGAATACGTGACGATCGCGTTCGAGAGAGACTTCTCCGTTTGAACTCTTTAACCCTCCAACAAGCTGTCGACCAAATCAAATCTTCGGAGCAGACTCAACATCAGGTTAAACAAATGTCTGGAGGAGACACGTTGGTCCACGCATTGAAGAAATCCGGAATTGCTGATCATGCTGAAGACGAGAAACCCCCTGTATTTAGAAGACCACCTAAAGACTGTGGCAATTGTGGAATGTCTCACGGACGCGACTGCCCTGCGTATGGAAAAACATGTTTCAATTGTGGAAGAATGAATCATTTTGCGCACAGATGCCGAGCCCCTTCACGAGGAAGGAAGAACAGAGTCTCAGCTGTTCATGAAACCGCAGAACCAGAACAGGACCCGTATTACATTGGCTCGATTGTTGAGAAGAACAAACCCAGGCACGAATGGCCGTGATCAAACTGCAAATTTATGCGCCTACACCTGAGACAGAAGTCCAGTTTCAAATAGATACCGGATCTCAGTGTGACATTCTCCCCGCCCGGATATACAAACAAGTTACAGGAGACACACTTCTTCAGCGTATTAAACCTTGCAAGAAGGAGATCGTCTCGTACACTGGAGAACATCGCAAAGTCACCGGTAAAGTCAACCTCCCCATCTGGTCTGGAGGACATCGAAAGTCACTTGACTTTAACATCATAGATGGTGATTACCAGCCGATTTTGTCATTAAATACAAGCGTTGCCCTTGGATTTGTGAGTCTCCACAACTGCGATGTCCTGGCGTTACAAGTTGAGTCTCCTTACATCGCCGGGCATGAAGAATTCGCAGATGTATTCGAGGGGTTAGGTGCCCTGCCAGGAAATTATCAAATCGTAATCGACGAAAAACGTTCCACCAGTTGTCCATGCCCCGAGACGAGTGCCAGTGGCCCTGCGACTTCGCATCAAGACAAAGCTAGACGAACTGGTTGAACGTAAAGTGATCGTGCCAGTCACAGAACCAACACAGTGGGTATCCAGCATGTTGGCCATAGTGAAACCGAACAAGGTCCGAATTTGTATTGATCCAAGAGATCTCAACCGCGCAATACTCCGAGAGCATTACCAGATGCCCACCATCGACGAAGTCGCATCCCGACTAGCAGGTGCCAAGAAATTTACTCTCTGTGATGCGAAGGACGGTTTCCACCAAGTCCTACTAGATGACGCCTCTAGCTATTTGACAACGTTCAACTCACCTTTTGGACGTTATCGGTGGACGCGTATGCCCTTTGGCATATCCAGTGCCCCTGAAGTGTGGCAGCGACGAATGCACGAGTTCGTTGAGGGCCTCGAGGGTGTTGAGGTCATCGCAGATGATTTTCTCATCGCTGGTTTTGGTGAAACTGATGCAGAGGTTGATGCCAGTCTTGAAAAGAATGAACGTGCGTTCCTTCAGAAATGCCGTGAGTGGAACCTCAAGTTAAACAAAACGAAGTTGAAACGAGCCCAAACCGAAGTGCGATTTATGGGACATCTCCTGACCCCGGAGGGCCTGAAGGTTGACCCATCCAAAGTGGAAGCCATCCTGGAAATGCCCCCACCGAGTGACGTTAAAGGGCTCAAGAGGTTCCTTGGGATGGTCAATTACTTGGCCAAATTCTTGCCCTGTTGTCTGACATGACTGAACCTTTGAGGAGACTAGATGACAAGGAAGTAGAATGGTGCTGGCTCGAGCAACACCAGAAAGCATTCACCACTGTCAAACAGTACTTGGTAGAGGCTCCTGTATTGAAATACTATGATGTCAATGAAGAAGTCACGATACAATGCGATGCTAGCGAGACCGGTCTGGGAGCGGTTCTGATGCAAAATGGACAGCCATCGCCTTCGCGTCCCGAGCTCTGACTGATACAGAAACCCGATATGCCCAAATCGAAAAAGAATTATTAGCCATCGTGTGGTCAACCAACAAGTTCGACCAGTACATACTGGGACGCGACGTTGTGCACATAGAGTCCGACCATGAGCCACTAAAAGCGGTTTTCAACAAGCCAATACAAAAGTCGCCAAAGAGACTTCAGAGGATGTTGATGGCTCTTCAGAACTATTCCCTGGATGTTCAGTACAAGAAAGGAGAACTTATGTGGATATCAGATGCCTTGAGTCGCGCCTACCGCAACACAACTGAGTTTGCCCAGCACGACACAAGTATTGTGTGCTCACTCGAGGAACTTGACCATTCGGAAAATCTCTCCATCGCCCGTACAGGCTTGCCGAGTTCAGACGCGAGACAGCGAAAGATCCCGTTATGCAAAGTCTCATTGCATCAATAAAGAGTGGATGGGCGCCATCAAGGAAACAATGTAACCCAGAGCTAACACCTTACTATGACAAGAGAAGTGAACTCGTAGAAGACAAAGGAATAGTATTCGTTGGGGAACGGTGGTAGTACCTACATCCCTGAGGAAAGAAATGCTGAAACAAATTCACAGATCACACATTGGCATCGAAGGATGTCTTCGCCGTGCCAGGGAAGTCCTGTACTGGCCTCTCATGAACGCCGAAGTGAAAGATTTTATTTCCAAGTGCTCAGTCTGCCAGTCTCACAAGCCTGAACAGTGCCGTGAAGACATGCAACCATACCCAGTACCGCCACGCCCTTGGTCGATGCTTGCTGCTGACCTTTTCGAATTAGGACAACAACAATTCTTTCTCCTCGTGGATTACTGGAGTGGTTATTTTGAAGTCCAGGAAGTAAGAGTGGCAACATCCGGAAGTGTGATTGCTGCATGTAAAGTACAGTTTTCTCGACATGGGATACCAGACGTGTTAATCACCGATAATGGACCACAATTTGCATCATCAGCGTTCAGTGCATTCTCGAGAGAGTGGCAGTTTGAACATCAAACCTCAAGCCCTCACTACCCACAATCAAACGGCCGTGTTGAAAATGCCGTGAAGACTTGTAAGAACTTAATGAAGAAAGCGAAAGCAGATGGACAGGACCCCCTGTTAGCCCTTTTGGATTGGCGCAACACACCAACAGAAGGGATTGGATCCTCACCTGCTCAGAGATTGATGGGACGCCGTACTCGAACCTTGCTGCCGACTCATGAAAAACTCCTGATGCAACCAGGTATCAAGGATACTGCAACCAAGCTAGCCGATCGAAAAGCACGACAGGTGCGTCAGTACAACATGAAGTCACAACCACTAGAACCACTAAGATGTGGACAGGCCATCCGCATGAGACTCCCCAGGAAACAGGAATGGACCCTGGGGACATGTACCCGTGTCTTGAAAAATCGGTCCTATGAAGTAGAAGTATGCGGAAGACGATACCGTCGAAACCGTCGACAATTGAGATCGACCACTGAAACGCCTCCACCAATTAACCTACAGGACATTGGTCCTCCTAACACTGGTCCTCCTGAGCAAGAGATCAATCAGAACCCCGAGGTTGAGACAGTCGGGCCAGTGGCAGCCAGTCATAATCCCGACAACGGGACCAACACCGAACCTGAGGTGGAGCAACTAGAGGTGTTACCGCGCCGTTCGGAACGCAGACGCTTTCCGCCTGTGTGGCAACAGGATTATCACATGACCTGATTATCACAAGACCTTGGAATCGAAAATCGAACATTGAACTGAACATTGAACTGAACATTGAACATTGGAAAATTGAATTATGCGTTTTGTTTTTGTTTTGTTTTGTTAAAGGAGAACTGAAGCCAAAAAGCATGTTTGTTTTTTAAGAAGTCTAAGACATGTAAAACCAAGTTTCGGTGGTTATTTGTGTCTGTTGCATTTCGTTTGCGAGATATTTTGGTTTGAATTTGCCTTTTCCGCGCTTTTTGAGCTTGATCCCTGTGGCTCATGATTCTTGTCAGCGGCTTTTAGCGGTAAGCTGTGACGTATGATATGGGGAAGCGTGTTTATTTCGCAGTGAAGACAATACAAATCTTTGCATTTATTGATCCCGTTATTTGCCAATTTGTTACTTACTATGAGTGTAGAACCGTTTCTTTTCGAGCCAAAATATCCTCCTGGTGAAGAACCAAGCGACTCACAAGGGAAGATGAAGAAGAAGGCGGTGAACCCGACCGAATCGGTAACAAACAATGGTGTATTTACGGAGGCAGTGAAGCTATGTCCTCTGTCGACGAATGTTTCAGCTGTGAAGAACTTGAGGAGCTAAATCAAAAGTTTGACGGATCAGGTTTGTTTTTATAAATACTAGTTTCGTTCGAGGATTCCTTTTTTATTGCTCGGTCGTTTTGTTGTCAAATGAAAACGTAAAATACAGCTAGATAAAGATTCACAATTTCACAGCGGCAGATCCAGGATTTTTGAAAGAGGGTGTGGAGGGGTGTGGGGGGGGGAGGGTGATCGCTAATTATTTTAATTGTTTGCTAACAACAACAACAATTTTCACACCTGCCCGATCTGCTTTTATTTACATGTATTTTCGATTTTAAATGTAATTTGTTTATTTTTTGGTGGATTTAGGGGGGTGGCTAGCCAGCCAATCCACCCCCACCCCCTGGATCTGCCCCAATTTGATTTGAGCCTTCTCGTTTTGTGTTCAGCAGTTTTTCATTATTCATAATAATTATTCAAAAAGGCAACAATGTAGGACGGAAATAAACAAGTTATGCACAAAAAAAAGTATAATAGCAGTTTCTTTGAATATTTCCAGTATTTTTAGGGTAGTCCATTTTTGGATAGTCCATTTAGGTAGTCCATTGGGGTGGTACATGGACTGGGGGTCAGTGTTTTGTCCACATTTCTGTTGTTTAGGTTCCCTTTTAATACATGAATCTATTAATCTTGCATTGTAGTCACCGTAATGTTTTTTTCCATAATTCCGTAGAACATGGCGCTTAGCAGCACTGGTGGGTCCATGGTGTACTGGGGAAGAAAAACCAGCGGGTGATTCCAGCCTGCGTTGAAAAGGCCATTCGTAAAGAACTTCCTGAAGAAAGTGGCCAATACGCAGGTTTCAAACCAGCAGAACTGGAACTGAATTAATCAGTGTATTTCATGGCAAACAGTTTTGAACTTTGCATGCTCGTGGAAACTGACCTGATTCATCAAAGTTTTGATTGAGCTCCTAAAGTTGTTGGCAGCAGTAATATTAGTCAGCCAAACTGAAAGCCTTCGCTTCACAATCACCTCAGCAAATATACAGTTGGTTGTTTATGTTGGACTTCACCACCTTCTCCTTCATTCTCCTCTTCTGAGTCGATTGGTTCTTTATCCTTTTATTAATTTCTGATTTGAATGTCTTAAATATTTATTTTTAGGTTACATTTTAATTTCTCTATTTAATCATTTCATTACATTACATTGTACATGTAAGTTTACTGAAAGACAGAAAACAATACATTCTAAACTTCTTGTATATTTAGTTGAACATGTTGCTGCAAAATTTGTAGATTTGTTATGATTACTGCAGCTGTCGACACTGTAATGTCATTATGTTTTGTAGTAGTAAAGTAGCAAGAAGAAATTATATTTTTTGCTAATTTAGTGGAACATGCCTGGGGTGTCTAATCGAATGTTCGGTAATCAAACTCTATCGAACATTGGCAAACTCACAAGTTGTCAATCGAACATATGATAATCAAACTCAATCTAACCATAATCGAACATTCAATTACCTACTTAATCTTTTATATTTTTGGGTGTTTTTCGGTTTATTCCGTTATAATAAAATGAAAAGGTTGATTCTGAACACAATCGAACTGGATTTGGTTCGATTGTGTTCAATTGGTTCAATAATCAAACTCACATAAAATTAAATATGCGATTATGTTCAATTGCCGAACCCAATTGAACACCAATCGTTTGATTGAGTTCGATTGGTTTTCAGTTAGATTTTGTTTGATTAGAAACCCCGGGAACATGTCTGCTTCCAAAGCATAGATAGGCATAGATATATTTCATAGTGAGTAAGTCTTAAACACTTTCTCGGATGGAAACAATTCAATGTAAATAAAAGTTATTTGTACCCTTTGTATCTCTGACTATATTAAAATATTTATGCTATGTGCAGGCACGATCATTGCCATTTTTAATTATTTGAATATCTTGATGTATGCTTAGCAATAAAATTTGCTCTAGGAGGCCTAGGTTTGCTAGCAATATTTTGGTAATGTGCAGGGCCGTGAGTGTTGCACTCCATTCCTGGGGTTTTTGATTCATGTGGTGCTAACCTTTGGTTACTAAGAGGAATGGAAATACAGTACAGTAAAAGTTCTGGGTATTGTATAAAGTATAATTCATGTTTTTCTTTTCTTTTCAATTTTTTAGATTTAATATTCAGTTCATTTCAGTTTCTGGAACAGATGACAGATGAATTTTTAAGAATGGAAAAATGAGCACCAAATATTAAAATGAGTACTTCAGGTTGGGGGTTGCCTATTTGGATTTAAATTAAAATTTTAAATAATTAAATCTTAGAGTTTTTTCCTAATAATAATATATTATTAGAAAAAACTGAGATTTATTGGTTTCAAATCCTCTAATTCTCTTCCATTTTCCTTTCTTTAAATATCTTACATTTTGGCCTTGCCACTACACACCTGATGAGGGTATATTTAGATTGCATACAACCTCAAAGAGTTATGTAACTTATTAAAGAGTTGAATTAATTTTTTTGAAACAGCTTTATCATTTTGTCACTAATTTGCCCCAGTTGCGTGACAACTCGGAAGCCCTTGTATACAGCTGGTAGCATTCATAATACTAGCCACTGCTGTTCTCTAACAAACGTCTCTCGGACGATAGTCTTGGCTTTTTGGGCGGGGGTCGATGCGAGAATAGCGAGGGTATAGCATCTGGCTTCAGGCTGGCTCTTGGTTTTGAACCGAGAAGTTCTGCTTGTAAGCACGCTAAAAACAGTCGGCCGTGAAATGCTCCGAACACAACCGGAACACAACATGGAGTTTTTGGAAATGACGAGATCAGCAGAGAGCTGAATTGATATGATTATTACAGCTAAGGAATTTACATTTATGCGGGTTTCCTTACGGAAGACTGGAAAGTATACTACGTAAATAAAAGGAAAAACCAAAGTCCATCGTAGATTTCAAAATTTTATTTGTACTCTGTTATCAGCCGTTTGCATCGTGACTTGCGATCTACGCTTGTCTAGTTCCAACTACAACTCGCTCTATAAAACAGAGCGGGATCTGCGCAATATAATGAAAGGAACTGGAAAAACATTTATACTTAGCAAATTCTACATAAGATTTCTGTCAAAGGCCCAAAAACAGTCGCTGTGCAAGTAACATTTGCAAAATGTGCGGCAATCACATAATTTGGCAAATATAAGCTTACGTGTTTTCGACATTCGATTCCTAAGGTAAACGAGTAAGATCTGTCAATATAAACTAAACTTACACAATCCCTGAAAGATTTGAATTATAGATGTGGACACTCTGGTAATTTTGTACTTCCCCAAACTTGTTTCTTGCTCTTTCAAAGCGATACCTCGTCGAACGTGCATACAAGGCTCTTTGCCATGTTTACCTTCTTCCCCATATCATACGTCATAAACTTCAGAAAGAACCGCTGACAGGCGCTTTCCGAGCCGCCGTACAAGAGCCGAATAGGCAGTAAAAAGCTTCGTTTTTTGGCGTGAAAATTGCCGTTTGAAAGGAAAAAAACTATCGAACATTGTTTTATATGGTATAATTATTAAAATCAAGTAACAAAAAAAGTGCTTGGATTTGGGCTTCAGTTCTCCTTTAAGTTTAAACTTATATGAAGAGGGAGATGTAGCGATAGTGCGTTACACTATCGTTGCACGTGTCCTGGCACGTGCACTGTGATCACCAGTTAATTTCAGCCAATCAAATGCTTTTGTATGATTACTCAAATTACATTGAATTGCACAACAACAAGTTGTACGGCCCCGACCGCATTATGCGATCTATGTATGCTTTAGACTCTTGATTAAAGCTATTCATGTATTCAGTGTTTCTACACATTGATCTCGCTACAAGTACATTGAGGAAGAATGATCCGTCACTGGTCCCCCTTTGTGGGAGAAAATTTTTCAGGCCCCCACCTTATAAATAGGTCTGGATTCACCAATGCAATATGTACTTGAAATAAAATTTTAAGCTCCCCGGCCCCCTCTTGAATGACTTATTTTACTTTGAGCCCCCCCCCTCCTTAGTTTGGTTTTACTTTATGTTCCACCCCCCTCCCCCCCCCCCCCCCCCTCTGGGAATTATTGCACAGTCCCTAAGACAGTATAAATATTTAGTAGTTCTTTTTTATTTTGGAAACTTTGTTGGTTTTTGGTAAAGTTTGTACATGGTGTTTGCTCACCAATAGTACCCCCACACCACACAGCAATCAAAAGCAAAAATCCGGCGCCACTTCCGGTTTCTGCTGCCTTGATTTTGCAAGAGATTGAAGCGTAATGGCGGCGTAATGGCCGCGAAGTTTGTAAGGAAACGTTATAGAACATGCAGTGGTAAACCAAAATACGAGCTGAGACACTTGGTGGATAACAATTATTACATTATCAATGCATACTCCGACTACAAAGCTTAAGTTTTCAGTAAATTTCTTAAGTTTGAGCTTTAAAGTGACGAAACGTGGAGGACTTCGTAAATTTCGGACATTTTGCAGTGGGTTTTGGCGGGAACTGCGCAGGCACGTCACGTTTGACCGCTGTATGCCCCCACCCCTATCTCTCCCCACTGGGAAGTTTTTAAATTGTAAAATTTGTAAATAGGAATTTTATAGGGTCACCCTAATTAACCTTGAGTTAGCTTGGTGCTATACTCTTTAAAAATTATTATTGTTATTATTTGATTCTGTGGTACAGTACATGTATGTATTAATGCCTGGAGCTATTTTTAACTTTTATTTCTTTATAGCATCCCTCTAGAAAATTTGAGATCCATATCTCATACATGGAGATCTATAATGAAGTAACAATTTATTTGTTTGAAAGTTTTTATTTGTCTTGATACATGTTAGATGTTAACATTTTTCAAACTTCCAGATTTCTTTTCAAATGACAAACAAAACTTAAGTGTTTAAGAATTAACTTGAACTCAGAATTTTTTCTTTTCTTTAGGATATAAAGGACTTGTTTAATCCGTCAAAAAAAAAAATCAAGATCCATGAAAATCCTCAGGTAAGTCAGTAACTGTTACATTCTTGAAATGACAAGAAGCAGGGGAGCATGGATGGCCCAGTGGTGAGAGCGCTCGCCTCCCACCAATGTGGCCCGAGTTCGAATCCCGGACCCGGCGTCATGTGGGTTGAGTTTGTTGTTGGTTCTCATCCTTGCTCCAAGGGTTTTTCTCCGTAACCAAGCTACAACTTAATCAATAGCAGTCTGAGTTACAATTACCAGAGTTTCCTTTTTGTATCATCCAATCAAATATTAGCGTGAGTACTCCGAAAACAGTCACGCCCTCACACACTCGTATATGTCTCCTAGCAACTTCGGCATGAAAACTGCGGGTTTGATTCTTGTTCTTTGAGCCACTCCCCGCCACCAACCGAACACCTGGAATAGACCACAATACAGTCTCATGCTCTAGCTTCTGCGCAACTTAAATGCCTATGCTACATTTTTTGTTCTACCATCTTCAATCCTTTGTGAGACGTAAACTATTACAGAAATTTGAGGATACTATACTTTGCTGTTTTTTCTAGAAACAAGTGTACGTTGGTCAATTGACCGAGAAGGTTGTGTCGTGTGTCGAGGATTTCTCCAAACATATGGCATCTGGAGAAAGTAAGTAACAATAATACAATTTAAAGTGATGCTGTTTACAGTACAGGATCCTAGTGATTACATAGGTTACACAATGCAATAAATCAGTTGTAGGAACATGTGCCATTTTTGGCAAATCTTCGTCATCCCCGGAGACGAACAAAGACAAGTCCTGGGTCTTTGAAGATGATCTTCATTGCTGCCGTCAATCATTTAGTAATCCATTCAAAGTTCACGTCCGTGGATTGTCAACCAATCACAATCCACGGAAGTGAACTTTTGAATGGATTACTAAATGATTGACGGCAGCGAAAAACGAAACCGTTGATTGAGCAGAGTTCCCGAGAGTTCGCATGTTATTGAAAAGCGCTGTAAGAATAAGTGGAAAACTCAAGCTTTAAAGATCCTTTTTGTACGTATGTCATGCTTTCTAGCTATGCAAAGTAACTATGATTCATAGCATCCCTATTAAACACATTTTCGAAAGTAAAATACTGATGTTTATCATGTCGAGAAACAACAGAACCAAAATCAAATATATTAGCTCCTACAATTAAGTTCACATATGAATAGAAATGAAACTGCTGAAGGAAGCTTATATTTATAGTGAAATGTTGGTTCTTTTTTTTGGGGGGGGGGGGGGGGTGGGAGGGACTACCTATCACACTGGATACACCCCCGGAGAGAACTGGTGCCCCTCACAGGTCGATGATCGCTTATAGATAGGTACGGTGGGAGACGTGCGCTTGAAAATTACAGACAAGTCTAAAGAGAGGAAGGTTTTCCAGTTAATCTTCGCCAAATGGAAAGGCGAGCTGCTTGACTGTTGAAGGCTGTTTTAACAGCAAATTTGACTCCTCTATTTTTATAGTATTTTTTTGTCTGTGAAATATGCAACTTGAGTTTCTCATTTAAACCGTTGAAATGTGCTTGGATTCGTTTGTGGTATGCTTGATTGCTTGTGAACCTTAAGAGAAAATTGATGTACCCTTTTTAATGCCCAAACTGAAAAATGAGGTGGAATGGTACACTAAAATATCAAGCTTTCGCAAATTCCCCGCTATTTTCTATGTGTTTTCTCTTGGCCTAAAATCAACCCCGTTATTTCGAACTCTAATTTAAAAAGTTGATAGCCAAACATCAGACGGCATCAGAACACAGCTGGAAGCGCACTGAACTTATTTATAACCTTTTTATTGCACTTATTTTGTAATTTATATATCTTGTTCCATTGCGCACAGTTCTGGTTGTCAATAACAGCATAGAAATGTGCTATTCCATATTACGAATATACAACTATGTTTTGTCAATTTCTTGGAAATAACAATTATTATTGTTATTATTGTATAAGGTACAAGTCATCTATCATGTTAATTATTAATGATTATTTTGATATTCGATTTTCCGTTTCCCCTGAGAGTTTGAATTAACAGGGTTCAACTGTATATTATTAATATTATATTAGATAGCATTTTTATACAGTACTAATATTTATATAATAATAATAATACAAATTATATAGCGCCATATTCCACTAATTGTTCATGGCACTTTACAATAAAATATTAAAAACTAGATAACAACTTAACATTAAAATATTACATATTAAAATATTGCAGAAAACTTTGCGAAATAGGAATAAAATAAATACAGAAACAATTGACCAATTTTTGGCATTAAAAAAATTATCCAAGCATTAAATTAAAGTGTTTTCACAAAATATAAACATGAAAAAAGCCTTCACTGAATCACTGAACATGTCAAAATAAGGATACTCAGTAGTTCTGATCACAAGGATAATCACAAGAGTGTTCACATGTGCAATAAGCATAAAGATAAGGTGACATACGCATGCACAGTGCCTTTAAATTTGATCAACATTACATCCTCCCAAATGGTGGATCACACGCGCATGATTTCTTGTGCTTTGCTTGCGTTATCTCGGTTAAACGAACAAAATGCAAAGATGCAAGCACAAGGAAAAGGAAATATTTTATTTTCTTGTGCTTATCCTTGCATCGCCCCAGTTTACTCATACGTTTCTTATGCTTATACTTATGCTTGACCTTGAGTTAGCTTGGTGCTACTCTCTTTAAAATTTGTTATAATAATTATTATAAGTGCTGGTAAGGGTAACATTTTACACAAATCGTGTAGTTTAATTTGTCATTTTTGCTTGAGCATAAATTTGTCATTTGCAAATATATGTAGAGTGTGAGGAGTGTGTACCAGATCAGACAGTTCCTGAGAATTAAAGACAATAAAATTTTGGGCTTAATTAGCTGCTCAGAGCTCTGGTCTAGTGCACTGTATAATCCAAACTTTCATATGTATGTACATTACAGATACTTCAGTATAGTGGCTCCTTTACTAAATATAAATAAAGAACCTAAATATGTATTATATATACTGTCTTTATATATACTGTCTTAGATCATGCTGGCTGTGCTCAACACCTTGTCTCAGTTCAGATGATCGCGTCATTGGGCAGTGACGTTAAGCCGTTGGCCTTGTTCTCCTACATCTCCTCGTACCAAGTAGTAGGAGACATTAAAGAACCCACATCACTGTTCGAAAATAGTAGGGGACGTGGTCTGGCCTGTTAACAAGTATTCATGGGTGGGGTGGGTGGGGTGAGATCATGAATGGACTGATAGCGGCTGCAACAGGTGCCTTTACAAGCTGACGTGCGAATCTCACCACTGAGTTGAATTGTAAACGCATATGAATATATACCGTATAGAAAATGCACTATATAAATACCATTACCATTACCATTAACTCCACAGGGAAGTTCATCAGGATCTTCAATGGAAGGTTTGGAATTGATGGAAAAATCGTTGAGACAAGTGTCTCGGAATAGCCATAGATACATTTTTGGTAAAGCTATAGCTTGAATAGTAATAATTATATTTATTATATGGCAAACTGGTCCCACGATGAAAGGAGCATTCTGATTGTTTCTCTGAGCAGTCCGAATTTTGCAATACGGACTGCAAAGATGGACCGCTCACAAACTCATTTCGCCAAATTCCTTTTATGCAACATTGAACAAAAGAAAACTGTTTTATATTAAGTAAAAACATTTTCCCTCATGTCTGGCGGACAATTTTGGTTTAAACTTTTTCGCAAAGTGGCCTGAAAAATGCAAGAATATGCTTAGCTTTGGTGCGCGCGCGTTAACCGAGAATGGTTGCATTAATTCTCAGAAAAATTTTTAAAAAGCCATTATAATAAAAACTTTATTGAACTAGCTTGTACTTTTTCAGTGTTGATATGAGTTCCGCTTCTGACTCCGCTCACTGGTGCACATGTTTTTCCCGCAGTCCGCTACATTAAAGAATTACATATCGAGCAGATGAGAATATTGTACCAAAATAAAATTATACAACTGGAAGAGAGAGCGGCAGCCTCACGCGAGTCACGTGAACGAATGGTATGACATTTCTAGCAACTGTATTAAACAGTTTACCCTGCAGCTTCCCTGTGTGCCTACACTTTTATTATTAATTATATTAATTATTTATAATTTTTAATATTAATTATTATACTAATTATTTTTTTATATACACACAGAATGAAAGAAAAAATTAAGAAAATGGAGAGAAAAGTGGAACAATTAGAAAGAGAAGTACATGTAGCTCAAGCATGGTAATTTATGACAAACAAAAGCGTTTTAATGTTTTCCAAATGTTGTTAATTTGTTTTTTAATGTTTTCCTTCCTTTTTTGCATTCTTTTGCCCCTTGCGAGGGAGTCCGTGATAAGCATGAGAGGTCATTCATTAGCCAACATGCAGGTCTAGGCGACACTTAACAACCCCTTGCAACTGTATTAAACAGTTACCCAGCTTCCCTGTGGCCTACACTTTTATTATTAATTATATTAATTATTTATAATTTTTAATATTCATTATTATACTAATTATTTTTTTATATATCCACAGAATTGAAAGAAAAAAATCGAAAAGCTAGAAAGACAAGTGGAACTTCTTGAAAGAGAAGTGAAAACCATGGTAATTTACGACAAACAAAAGCGTTTTTAATGTTTTCCAAATGTTGTTAATTTGCTTTTTAATGTTTTCCTTCCTTTTTTGCATTCTTTTGCCCCTTGCGAGGGAGTCCGTGATAAGCATGAGAGGTCATTCATTAGCCAACATGCAGTCTAGGCGACACTTAACAACCCCTTGCAACTGTATTAAACAGTTACCCAGATTCCCTGTGGCCTACACTTTTATTATTAATTATATTAATTATTTATAATTTTTAATATTCATTATTATACTAATTATTAATAGACCACAATACAGTCTCATGCTCTAGCTTCTGCGCAACTTAAATGCCTATGCTACATTTTTTGTTCTACCATCTTCAATCCTTTGTGAGACGTAAAACTATTACAGAAATTTGAGGATACTATACTTTGTTGTTTTTTCTAGAAACAAGTGTACGTTGGTCAATTGACCGAGAAGGTTGTGTCATGTGTCAAGGATTTCTCCAAACATATGGCGGTTGGAGAAAGTAAGTAACAATAATACAATTTAAAGTGATGCTGTTTACAGTACAGGATCCTAGTGATTACATAGGTTACACAATGCAAATAAATCAGTTGTAGGAACATGTGCCATTTTTGGCAAATCTTCGTCATCCCCGGAGACGAACAAAGACAAGTCCTGGGTCTTTGAAGATGATCTTCATTGCTGCCGTCAATCATTTAGTAATCCATTCAAAGTTCACGTCCGTGGATTGTCAACCAATCACAATCCACGGAAGTGAACTTTTGAATGGATTACTAAATGATTGACGGCAGCGAAAAACGAAACCGTTGATTGAGCAGAGTTCCCGAGAGTTCGCATGTTATTGAAAAGCGCTGTAAGAATAAGTGGAAAACTCAAGCTTTAAAGATCCTTTTTGTACGTATGTCATGCTTTCTAGCTATGCAAAGTAAACTATGATTCATAGCATCCCTATTAAACACATTTTCGAAAGTAAAATACTGATGTTTATCATGTCGAGAAAACAACAGAACCAAAATCAAATATATTAGCTCCTACAATTAAGTTCACATATGAATAGAAATGAAACTGCTGAAGGAAGCTTATATTTATAGTGAAATGTTGGTTCTTTTTTGGGGGGGGGGGGGGGGGTGGGAGGGACTACCTATCACACTGGATACACCCCCGGAGAGAAACTGGTGCCCTCACAGGTCGATGATCGCTTATAGATAGGTACGGTGGGAGACGTGTGCTTGAAAATTACAGACAAGTCTAAAGAGAGGAAGGTTTTCCAGTTAATCTTCGCCAAATGGAAAGGCGAGCTGCTTGACTGTTGAAGGCTGTTTTAACAGCAAATTTGACTCTATTTTTATAGCATTTTTTTGTCTGTGAAATATGCAACTTGAGTTTCTCATTTAAACCGTTGAAATGTGCTTGGATTCGTTGTGGTATGCTTGATTGCTTGTGAACCTTAAGAGAAAATTGATGTACCCTTTTAATGCCCAAACTGAAAAATGAGGTGGAATGGTACACTAAAATATCAAGCTTTCGCAAATTCCCCGCTATTTCTATGTGTTTCTCTTGGCCTAAAATCAACCCCGTTATTTCGAACTCTAATTTAAAAAGTTGATAGCCAAACATCAGACGGCATCAGAACACAGCTGGAAGCGCACTGAACTTATTTATAACCTTTTTATTGCACTTATTTTGTAATTTATATATCTTGTTCATTGCGCACAGTTCTGGTTGTCAATAACAGCATAGAAATGTGCTATTCCATATTACGAATATACAACTATGTTTTGTCAATTTCTTGAAATAACAATTATTATTGTTATTATTGTATAAGGTACAAGTCATCTATCATGTTAATTATTAATGATTATTTTGATATTCGATTTTCCGTTTCCCCTGAGAGTTTGAATTAACAGGGTTCAACTGTATATTATTAATATTATATTAGATAGCATTTTTATACAGTACTAATATTTATATAATAATAATAATACAAATTATATAGCGCCATATTCCACTAATTGTTCATGGCACTTTACAATAAAATATTAAAAACTAGATAACAACTTAACATTAAAATATTACAATATTAAAATATTGCAGAAAACTTTGCGAAAATAGGAATAAAATAAATACAGAAACAATTGACCAATTTTTGGCATTAAAAAAATTATCCAAGCATTAAATTAAAGTGTTTTCACAAAATATAAACATGAAAAAAGCCTTCACTGAATCACTGAACATGTCAAAAATAAGGATACTCAGTAGTTCTGATCACAAGGATAATCACAAGAGTGTTCACATGTGCAATAAGCATAAAGATAAGGTGACATACGCATGCACAGTGCCTTTAAAATTTGATCAACATTACATCCTCCCAAATGGTGGATCACACGCGCATGATTTCTTGTGCTTTGCTTGCGTTATCTCGGTTAAACGAACAAAATGCAAAGATGCAAGCACAAGGAAAAGGAAATATTTTATTTTCTTGTGCTTATCCTTGCATCGCCCCAGTTTACTCATACGTTTCTTATGCTTATACTTATGCTTGACCTTGAGTTAGCTTGGTGCTACTCTCTTTAAAATTTGTTATAATAATTATTATAAGTGCTGGTAAGGGTAACATTTTTACACAAATCGTGTAGTTTAAATTTGTCATTTTTGCTTGAGCATAAATTTGTCATTTGCAAATATATGTAGAGTGTGAGGAGTGTGTACCAGATCAGACAGTTCCTGAGAATTAAAGACAATAAAATTTTGGGCTTAATTAGCTGCTCAGAGCTCTGGTCTAGTGCACTGTATAATCCAAACTTTCATATGTATGTACATTACAGATACTTCAGTATAGTGGCTCCTTTTACTAAATATAAATAAAGAACCTAAATATGTATTATATATACTGTCTTTATATATACTGTCTTAGATCATGCTGGCTGTGCTCAACACCTTGTCTCAGTTCAGATGATCGCGTCATTGGGCAGTGACGTTAAGCCGTTGGCCTTGTCTCCTACATCTCCTCGTACCAAGTAGTAGGAGACATTAAAGAACCCACATCACTGTTCGAAAATAGTAGGGGACGTGGTCTGGCCTGTTAACAAGTATTCATGGGTGGGGTGGGTGGGGTGAGATCATGAATGGACTGATAGCGGCTGCCACAGGTGCCTTTACAAGCTGACGTGCGATCTCACCACTGAGTTGAATTGTAAAACGCATATGAATATATACCGTATAGAAAATGCACTATATAAATACCATTACCATTACCATTAACTCCACAGGGAAGTTCATCAGGATCTTCAATGGAAGGTTGGAATTGATGGAAAATCGTTGAGACAAGTGTCTCGGAATAGCCATAGATACATTTTTGGTAAGCTATAGCTTGAATAGTAATAATTATATTTATTATATGGCAAACTGGTCCACGATGAAAAGGAGCATTCTGATTGGTTCTCTGAACAGTCCGAATTTTGCAATACGGACTGCAAAGATGGACCGCTCACAAACTCATTTCGCCAAATTCCTTTTATGCAACATTGAACAAAAGAAAACTGTTTTATATTAAGTAGAAACATTTTCCCTCATGTCTGGCGGACAATTTTGGTTAAACTTTTCGCAAAGTGGCCTGAAAAATGCAAGAATATGCTTAGCTTTGGTGCGCGCGCGTTAACCGAGAATGGTTGCATTAATTTCTCAGAAATTTTTTAAAAAGCCATTATAATAAAAACTTTATTGAACTAGCTTGTACTTTTTCAGTGTTGATATGAGTTCCGCTTCTGACTCCGCTCACTGGTGCACATGTTTTTCCCGCAGTCCGCTACATTACAAGAATTACATATCGAGCAGATGAGAATAATGTACCAAAATAAAATTATACAACTGGAAGAGAGAGCGGCAGCCTCACGCGAGTCACGTGAACGAATGGTATGACATTTCTAGCAACTGTATTAAACAGTTACCCTGCAGCTTCCCTGTGTGGCCTACACTTTTATTATTAATTATATTAATTATTTATAATTTTTAATATTCATTATTATACTAATTATTTTTTTTATATACACACAGAATTGAAAGAAAAAATTAAGAAAATGGAGAGAAAAGTGGAACAATTAGAAAGAGAAGTACATGTAGCTCAAAGCATGGTAATTTATGACAAACAAAAGCGTTTTTAATGTTTTCCAAATGTTGTTAATTTGCTTTTTAATGTTTTCCTTCCTTTTTTGCATTCTTTTGCCCCTTGCGAGGGAGTCCGTGATAAGCATGAGAGGTCATTCATTAGCCAACATGCAGGTCTAGGCGACACTTAACAGCCCCTTGCAACTGTATTAAACAGTTACCCAGCTTCCCTGTGGCCTACACTTTTATTATTAATTATATTAATTATTTATAATTTTTAATATTAATTATTATACTAATTATTATTTTTATATAATTATGCACACAGAATTGAAAAAAAAATAAGGGATATCGATGAACGGGTGTACACACTTGAAAAGTCTGCAAAGCAGGAAATAAGGAACTTAAAGAGACAAGTGGCTATCCTGCAAACAGAAGTGACAGAAAACATGGTAATTTACAACAAACAAAAGCGTTTTTAATGTTTTCCAAATGTTGTCAATTTGCTTTTTTAATGTTTTCCTTCCTTTTTTCTATTCTTTTGCACCTTGCGAGGGAGTCCATGATAAGCATGGGAGGTCATGCATTAGTAAGAGAAAAGTCAGGGAATTTAATTAGTGTCTACTAGTCTTGTCCAATTGCAAGTCAGGGAGTTCTATTTAGGTGGCTACAGGGGATGGCTGGGTTTGATAATGAGTGTTGTTTTATTATGGTAAAGGGAACTAAAGCAAATTCAAAGCGTAAAATAAATTAAGCTACCTTGTCTGTAGATATGACGTACGCATTGACACAGTGCCATCTGGAATTAGCAGAGTGCTTTTACCCAGCTACCCTGTGGCCTACACTTTCATTATTATTTATGTTAATTATTTATAATTTTTAATATTAATTATTATACTAATTATTTTTTTTATATATACACAGCTTTGGAGAAAATGTTTAAGACCCTTGCTGTGTTTTTTTTTTCAGAGTGGCTCTGCAGTAGATGTATGTGGAAGGAATAGAAGAAGAATAGAATAATCTTTAAGTTCATTGAGCCCGATCTGAAACCACAGAAGTGTGGAATCAACGTTTGGGCCGGCATATCGAAGAGGGGGCCAACAAAACTGATGGTGTTCGAGGGCATCATGGACATGCGGTTTTACGTCTCCGAGATCCTCAGCAACTGCTTGATACCATTCATAGAAGAAACCTTCCCTGACAGTCATTACTTCCAACAAGACAATGATCCGAAACATGGTCCAGCCGTCTTGCCAGCAGCTTCATGGAAGACAACAGCATCAACTGGTGGAAAACCCCTCGCAAGTCACCAGATCTCAACCCGATAGAAATACTTTGGCACGAGCTAAAGCATTTCCTTTGAAACATAGTCAAGCCAAAAACCAAGGAAGAGCTGATCGACGGAATAGTAAAATTTTGGGACAAGAGAGTGGATGTGGAGAAGTGTATGAAGTACATCGGCCACTTGCCAATAGTTGTCGCGCTGCAGGGAAAAGCTTCTGGAAATTAACGGCTCTTTAAGAGCACCTAAAATCATGCAGGTCGTACTCAGTGAGTACGACGTTGCACTCTGCAGGTAACAAAAAAAACCCAGCTCCTTTAGGAGCCACCATTTGTAATAAAAGTTATGACCAACATTGTAGACAATCCCATGAACCCCAATTCGCAAACAACTGTCCAGGAAAGAAAAAAAACTACATTGGAATTATAGCCTTTTATAATTCATACATATTCACCGTCAAAGAGTGATCCTGTGATATTAATTTAATACTTGTTGTTTTCTCGCCTATCGTTCAAAAGCACTTTGTGTAACACTTCTCGATTATATAGAAATAGAAAACTTTGAATTAAACCTTATGAAACCTCTAATCCAAAGAATTGCAAATTCTTGCAGTAAACGTTTGGTTCGCCACAAGCTGAACTCCGAGAGAAGCTTAGGAAAAGCACTGCTGAAGCCGCGCCGCGTCGCGTCGCTGTTCGATGATGGACGCTAGCACAAGTTTAATCATGTCTATGATCAAACGTAAGCTCCATGAAATGAAGAGTTTTCCTTGATTAGTGTTACATTGTACAAAAACTTAATCGAGCGATTAGTTCTTTGTTTTTTCGGCACAGTTTTACCCATTCTTTAGCATACATAATCATGCGCTGTAGGTTTTTGTCATTGATGATTCAACAATTTTGTCGTAAGAGAGGAGAATTTAATAAAATAAACCTTGGTTTTAATAAAATAAACCTCGCTTTGCGAGGAATAAAGAAATGCTAGCGATCGTGGGAACAGGAGAATTTCATTGGTTGATGTGACATTTGTTGACATTCATGTGATCAAGTGGCAAAACTAACTATATATGATCGTTATCGCAGGCCCAGCGTCGAAAAATTATTCAGAACTGAGCGAAAAAGTTACTCTGAACAGGACAAAAATAGTTCTGAACCAAAAGAAAAAAACTAAGAACTAACTAAGTGGCAAAAATATTCTGACCGAGTGACAAGAACAATAAAAAATATTGAGGAAGCCAGTCGAATTCGCTGCCCCGTTTAGTGAGTTGATCGTGACTCGAAATTGCAGCTCCGGTTTTTGTAAGATTAATTACAGTTTTGGTATTCCTCTGCTTCCCAAAGTATTTCTTAACCAGTGAGAAACTACTAGTGAGAGCTTATAAAAAGTGATTCAGGCCAAGTCATCAAAACAGCGCATTGAATGAAAATCACACAGTTCTGACTTGTCTGACTTGTCAATAATAACTAAAGCTGAATGAGAAATTATATCATTGTTTGCTAGCGGTACATGTATAAAAAGCAGGCTTATTGTTTCAAATTATGGCCATAAGGAGCGAAAAAAAAAGAAAGAAGAAAAAAACCCTCTTGTTTATAGTCGTGACCGCTTCTGTGACACTATTTACATTTGAAGTGTGCCCGCAATCTTCTCGCTAAATCCATTTGATTTCAAGTCGCTTGCCGCTTTGCGAGTTGCTGCAATGCAGCTTGCTTTGCTTTGTTCCTCATGAACAGTCCTCGAAAAGAGAAAAACTCCTCTCTCCTTCAAGGAAAAGTTCTAATGAGAGCTACAAGCAAATTTTTAAAGCATTACAAATCGATTCAACTCATTCAAACTCTACTGAGTAAATAAATAATTGTCAAACACCAAGCAACTATTTATGCATGTTTGCACTTGTCCGACCTTTTGTGTCGCTTTTAGAACAAACACAAAAGAAAGTAAACTGATAGTGCCAAAATGAATAACAAAGGCAAAGGAAAACGCATTGGCAAAAATGCACCAACGCTCTTGTTTATCAACGCCCAACGCATTGACAACGCATTAGATGGTTCGCTTATTTTCTAAACAATTTTTTTTACTGTAATCAACATTGTCCTTGGCATTGCTGATGTGGCTGCTTAAAAGTGCAGGGCTGCCCCATAATAATTTTTTTATTAAATATATGAATAATTATTATTCATATTTTATGCATACCGTATGTTCTTGATTAAACACCAGGGATGTTATTTAAAACTTGGCCTTGTAATGCCCCAGTGTTTATTTGAAGCTGGCGTTTATTCGGGACGCGGGGTTTATTAAGATAGGTATTTTTCATTTTTCATCAGAAATTGATAGCCATATTTTTTGCTGACTTAACATAATATACTTGTTTTCCCGCCTTCTTCACGTCCGTCAAAAACTCAGCTATGCGTCCTATTTTCAACTCTCTTCTCGCTGTTTGGAAATAGGATAAAACAACGTCTCTCGTGTTTGATATATTACAATATAATACAATCGTAAAAATCTATGCTAATTAAGACCTTCCTTTGTTATAACTTGATGATTAATGAGTTTGAAAAATGCCTGATGAAAAAGCATTCCTTCTCTTTCAGAACTTGGTTGATCTAGCTGGATCTGAGAATTGCGCTCAAACTGGCACCTGTGGTTCGTCAATATTTGTGGTTGTTGTTATTATTATAATTATTATAATAATTATTATACATTTTGCTCACTATCTCTATTCTTATATTGGCTGAGAGCACTACAGACACTAGGATTTATGCATGTAATTACGCATCATACCTACAAACACTAGGATATATGCAAATGTAATTACGCATCATACCTACAAACACTGTATGTTCTTGATTAAACACCGGTTCGTCAATATTTGTGGTTGTTGTTATAAAAATAATTATATTATTATTGTTGTAGCTAGTAGTTTATCTAATTGATAGCAATAACAACTTCAGTAAGCAGTAATATTTAGACACCCTTTTCTTTTCTTTTTTAGTCCTTTTATATAGATTTATCATGTAAACTTCTTATCTTAAATTATATTGTACGTACCGGTATAGATAATTTTATTGTAATTAATTGGAAGAGCACTATAAATTATTGTGAAATGTAAATGTTATAATTATTTATAGCATGCAGGCATAGTCACCCAAATA
This sequence comes from Desmophyllum pertusum, assembly GCA_029204205.1. Classification (NCBI taxonomy): domain Eukaryota; kingdom Metazoa; phylum Cnidaria; class Anthozoa; order Scleractinia; family Caryophylliidae; genus Desmophyllum; species Desmophyllum pertusum. Next base: position 739,541 of record MU827317.1, read on the forward strand.
CAACGGATGAACATGAATGCCAACAGGCCTAGGCGGCACTTAACAACCCCTTGCAACTGTATTAAACAGTTACCCAGCTTCCCTGTGGCCTACACTTTTATTATTAATTATTTATAATTTTTAATATTAATTATTATACAAATTATTTTTTTGATATAATGTCTTGTTTTTCTTGACTTTATAGAGTGCAATAAAATTATCATTCGAAGGAACAAGACTTCAGGGCTTAGAGGCCGAAAAGTTTGTAGAATGGACCAACACCCGGCCAGGTGAAAGAATTCTGGAAATAGGTAGAGCTATCGAGAAAGATATTATTCTGTCAGTGACACAAAGCTACTCGGAAAAAAATTCCGAGTTCCCCCAACAGGAGTCGAACCTATGACCTTCCGCACACCGGTCGGACGCTCTACCACTGAGCTACAGGAGACTCGTGGGAGCTAAGGCCATATAACTAGGTAGAGCTATCCTTTTTTTAATTTCTCAGTCAGACATGCATGTACAATGTAATTGTAAATGTACATGTGCTTATTATTCAGTGACCCAAAAAAGTTTTCCACTTGACCCTTCAATTTTTAATATTCATTATTATACTAATTATTTTTTATATATATACACAGAATTGAAAGAAAAAATTACAAAAATGGAGAGAAAAGTGGAACTGCTAGAAAGAAAAAAAGCGTTTTTAAGGTATCAGTATACCCCAAATTTGACCATTTTGCGAGATTTTACTTTTTGTTATCTTCAGATAGATCACATCAAGACCTTTCATTTCCAAAAAGTTTCACTTAAAAAGATTGCTTCTAAAGAAAGTTATGAAGAAAAAAACGATTCTCGCCATTAATTATTTCCAATCGAGAGCTGTCAACAGTTTGTCAACAGTTTGTCAACATGTACGTATAAAAAGTCACGTAACCTGAGCGCCGACGTGTTTGTAGAATCACCCGAAATTCGAAAGCCGCATCTTGCAATGCAATGTCCGTAGAAACATAACAGACTGTGTCCGCGTTTTCAAGTAAGAATATACCAAAATGGGAAATTGTTCGGTACTGAATTGAGCGGAAGCGCTCGTCTCAACCAAGTCTCAAGTGACACCGATTCGCATCACTGATTAGGACAACTTGAAAATCGCTCGCGGTTGCATATCCATGTGGGCGAATATCCCACAGAGAGGCTAAATGGAGGGAAAACTGAAGCCATGAACTCTTGTTTTAATTGTAGCACGATCGGTGAGAGGAGAACTTTCTTCTCCTGGCCATAAGAAGCGCGCATTTGAGGTCATTTGTATTCGATACGAACTCTGTTATTATTATTATTATTATTATTAATTAAAGTAAGACGAGCCTTCTCTTTATCAATCAACGCATAATTATTTTCACGCGTCTTGTGTATTTAATCTCATCAGACCGGAAGAACGCCCCAAAACATATTTTCCCCTGTTTCTCGAAACTAAAATTTCAGCGAATGAAGCGCACGTTTCAAGTTCGTTTGCAACGAATTTTCAACCTTTTTCGCTGCCATTTGGAGAGAATGTTCTCCAAGAGTCTGATAAAAAAACTGTGTCGGGGAATTTTATTTTTTTTACTCGTTCGAAAGTTATGAGTATTTTCGTACAGAGAATACGTGTTTTGTCAACCCTCGAAGTTTAACTGTGTGTTAAAAGCTAACCAGACAAGTAATCAAAATTCCCCGACACAGTTTTTTAGAGAAAGGTGTCAAGAACACGTAGCGATGTTTTTCGCTTTCTCACGTTCAATTCCGGCCGGAAACGAACTCGATTTGTGGACCGATATACTTTTTGAAATTGAGCGCTTTATTCGAAACACATTAATTTTTTTACTTCAAATGAATACATATTCGTAATCTACAATTCTTAAGCTTTCAGGAAATATATACTTTATTGGGGTTTTTGTTAAACGTCCGACCGTAAAACAGTGCCAACGCATGATGGTCATTTGGGGTATACTGATACCTTAATGTTTTCCAAATATAGTCAATTTGCTTTTTTAATGTTTTCCTTCCTTTTCCCCCGTTCTTTTGCCCCTTGTTTCGATATATCATCAATATCATGGGTCTCAGGAAGGTGCACTGGTGCCACCACATGCACTTTGCAAATTCTGAGTAAATGCCATCACCATACATGGGCTCAGCCAGCAAAAAGGATTTGAATAATGGCGAGGGTATGCGAAACAGTGTAGCCTCAAATATAGTATTTGTTGATGAGCTGCAGGACGTTTGTTTTTGTGAGACATCGCCGCCAAGCACCGCAACATATTTGTTTTTAGCTTATATCAATATTGTAAAGCGCCATTGGACTTTTGGATTTTGGCGCTATATAAATGTATTTTTATTATTATTATTATTAATTCAACAATGTATTTTTTGTTAGAAAAAGAAAAATGGTTTTGTCCATGTGGCAAGACCTGAGGGTAGGAATCCGTGTTCGCCCTCTAATAAACAGGTAAGTTTTTTTTGACAAAAGAGAAGTCTTTGCATGTACCGCAATTCAACAGGGTTATAGAATATAATTTTAACTAATGTATTTTTACACCTACTTTTACTCCTTTTTATTGTTTGTTTTTATCTTTTTAATATTTTCTATTGTAAAGCGCCATGAGCAAGTAGTGGATTTGGCGCTATATAAATATCATTATTATTTAATAGAATAGAATAGAATAGAATAGAATAGAATAGAATAGAATAGAATAGAATAGAATAGAATAGAATAGAATAGAATAGAATAGAATAGAATAGAATAGAATAGAATAGAATAGAATAGAATAGAATAGAATAGAAAGAATAGAATAGAATAATCTTTAAGTTCATTGAGCCCGATCTGAAACCACAGAAGTGTGGAATCAACGTTTGGGCCGGCATATCGAAGAGGGGGCCAACAAAACTGATGGTGTTCGAGGGCATCATGGACACGCGGTTTTACGTCTCCGAGATCCTCAGCAACTGCTTGATACCATTCATAGAAGAAACCTTCCCTGACAGTCATTACTTCCAACAAGACAATGATCCGAAACATGGTCCAGCCGTCTTGCCAGCAGCTTCATGGAAGACAACAGCATCAACTGGTGGAAAACCCCTCGCAAGTCACCAGATCTCAACCCGATAGAAATACTTTGGCACGAGCTAAAGCATTTCCTTTGAAACATAGTCAAGCCAAAAACCAAGGAAGAGCTGATCGACGGGATAGTAAAATTTTGGGACAAGAGAGTGGATGTGGAGAAGTGTATGAAGTACATCGGCCACTTGCCAATAGTTGTCGCGCTGCAGGGAAAAGCTTCTGGAAATTAACGGCTCTTTAAGAGCACCTAAAATCATGCAGGTCGTACTCGGTGAGTACGACGTTGCACTCTGCAGGTAACAAAAAAAACCCAGCTCCTTTAGGAGCCACCATTTGTAATAAAAGTTATGACCAACATTGCAGACAATCCCATGAACCCCAATTCGCAAACAACTGTCCAGGAAAGAAAAAAAACTACATTGGAATTATAGCCTTTTATAATTCATACATATTCACCGTCAAAGAGTGATCCTGTGATATTAATTTAATACTTGTTGTTTTCTCGCCTATCGTTCAAAAGCACTTTGTGTAACACTTCTCGATTATATAGAAATAGAAAACTTTGAATTAAACCTTATGAAACCTCTAATCCAAAGAATTGCAAATTCTTGCAGTAAACGTTTGGTTCGCCACAAGCTGAACTCCGAGAGAAGCTTAGGAAAAGCACTGCTGAAGCCGCGCCGCGTCGCGTCGCTGTTCGATGATGGACGCTAGCACAAGTTTAATCATGTCTATGATCAAACGTAAGCTCCATGAAATGAAGAGTTTTCCTTGATTAGTGTTACATTGTACAAAAACTTAATCGAGCGATTAGTTCTTTGTTTTTTCGGCACAGTTTTACCCATTCTTTAGCATACATAATCATGCGCTGTAGGTTTTTGTCATTGATGATTCAACAATTTTGTCGTAAGAGAGGAGAATTTAATAAAATAAACCTTGGTTTTAATAAAATAAACCTCGCTTTGCGAGGAATAAAGAAATGCTAGCGATCGTGGGAACAGGAGAATTTCATTGGTTGATGTGACATTTGTTGACATTCATGTGATCAAGTGGCAAAACTAACTATATATGATCGTTATCGCAGGCCCAGCGTCGAAAAATTATTCAGAACTGAGCGAAAAAGTTACTCTGAACAGGACAAAAATAGTTCTGAACCAAAAGAAAAAAACTAAGAACTAACTAAGTGGCAAAAATATTCTGACCGAGTGACAAGAACAATAAAAAATATTGAGGAAGCCAGTCGAATTCGCTGCCCCGTTTAGTGAGTTGATCGTGACTTGAAATTGCAGCTCCGGTTTTTGTAAGATTAATTACAGTTTTGGTATTCCTCTGCTTCCCAAAGTATTTCTTAACCAGTGAGAAACTACTAGTGAGAGCTTATAAAAAGTGATTCAGGCCAAGTCATCAAAACAGCGCATTGAATGAAAATCACACAGTTCTGACTTGTCTGACTTGTCAATAATAACTAAAGCTGAATGAGAAATTATATCATTGTTTGCTAGCGGTACATGTATAAAAAGCAGGCTTATTGTTTCAAATTATGGCCATAAGGAGCGAAAAAAAAAGAAAGAAGAAAAAAACCCTCTTGTTTATAGTCGTGACCGCTTCTGTGACACTATTTACATTTGATGTGTGCCCGCAATCTTCTCGCTAAATCCATTTGATTTCAAGTCGCTTGCCGCTTTGAGAGTTGCTGCAACGCAGCTTGCTTTGCTTTGTTCCTCATGAACAGTCCTCGAAAAGAGAAAAACTCGTCTCCTTCAAGGAAAAGTTCTAATGAGAGCTACAAGCAAATTTTTAAAGCATTACAAATCGATTCAACTCATTCAAACTCTACTGAGTAAATAAATAATTGTCAAACACCAAGCAACTATTTATGCATGTTTGCACTTGTCCGACCTTTTGTGTCGCTTTTAGAACAAACACAAAAGAAAGTAAACTGATAGTGCCAAAATGAATAACAAAGGCAAAGGAAAACGCGTTGGCAAAAATGCACCAACGCTCTTGTTTATCAACGCCCAACGCATTGACAACGCATTAGATGGTTCGCTTATTTTCTAAACAATTTTTTTTACTGTAATCAACATTGTCCTTGGCATTGCTGATGTGGTTGCTTAAAAGTGCAGGGCTGCCCCATAATAATTTTTTTAAATATTATAATATTATTAATAGTTTTGTGCCAATTGCTGTGAAAGTTATTTTTATTTCCTTCTTATTGAGACTCCGTCATCACGTTACTCAAACTGACCGAAATAGCCCAGCTATGGTCTGAAAATTAAAAATATATTTCAAACATTATCATTGGAAAAGACCCATATCTTGTAATACCTTACTGTCCACAGCCTCTCTATTTTCTCAGATCATTGTAGCCGCGAGTGAACTGGAACTGAGCACAAAGCGCGAGCGTGGGGGTAGGGGACGGGGAAGGAGAATCGTTTGCCCGCCCCCTACCCCCACCACCTCGCGCTCCGTGCTCGCTGTTAGCGTCAAGAAAATAGGAGGCTGTGAACAGTCTACATCTAGTAATACCTTGTTGCTCACTTTTTGATCGTGACTTTGCAGATTTCTTTGCCTAAAGACAAAAAAAGGAAAGAAAAAACAAATAAGTAACACTCAAGCACACTATTCTGGAATTCCTGCGCATATGTTGGTATATATTCCTGTTTTGGTAAGCAAGATTTTTCAAAATTCAATTTGGATGTCAGAATCTGTGCATGCAGTCCACAGGTTTCCATTTCACTCACATTTTGTCTGGGTAAGTTGTTTGCGGTCTATCGAGGTGAAAATGAAAGTCACGTACATGTGCTGTATCGTCATGATATTTAGTGTTTACATACAAATGTAGTACTAGTATTGCCTTTTTGTGGATTGAATGCGCAGACTTATATCCGTGGCTCACATGGCTTGCATCCCCTCACATGGCTCGCATCATAGCTTGCATGACTCACATGGCTCGCACATGGAGTACAGGTTCAGACTTCCCTTGGCATGCATGTCGCCCCTCCACTCAAGAAGCTGCTTCCTTACTTTGCTAAAGGCTCTCATTCCCCAATGTTTACACAGCTTCTGAAGCTGCACATGCTGGATCTCCAACAGGTCTGGTAACGTCAATGTGAGACAGTCGCAGCAGTTTTTTCTTTTCTGTATGTCTTTTTAGACATCCTGTATGCACTTTACTGGTAATTCAAAGTTATTTACCTGTTCATAAGAGATATTATAAGCAACAAGAGATAATTTACAACTTGTTACTTTTTCCGAGTCAGATTTTTTTCTTCGTACTTACAGTGAAGATGACGCTACCGTTGCCACTCGACAAAGTTTTTGATTAATTTTTGACATCTTTTTAACAACTTTCGGATGGGTTCCGTTTGACTTGACCAATCAAAATCCAAGGAGTGTTGGAGGCGGAGTCGTGAAATTTGAATGGTCTTAGTTTCTAGTCTAGTTCAAATGTGGCACCACAAAACGGAACCCATCAAAGTTGTCAAAAAGATGTCAACAATTAATCAAAAACTTTGTCGAGTGGCAACGGTAGCGTCATCTTCACTGTAATGCTTGTGATAAACTGAATTAAACATGTTTCTCATTCATTTACCACATTTACAGAGCTTAGGAACTGAGGATCGATGGAGTTAAAAATATAGTCCCTCATAGAACGGTTGTTACTAGAATGGATAGCCCAAAATTAGATAAAACATTAGGTCGGACATCATATTACAGTACCGCTTGATAAGCAAACCTGCTAATCTAATGCCTTGTCAACGGAGAGAAAACTAGTTTGCGTTTAGAACAAAACATTATAATGCGTGAGCGTTTTGCGTTGGAAGGCAAAACAATAATCCGACCACACTTGGGATTTCATTGGACATTGGCAAATTTTGGTCACCCATTGTCCGATGACCGACTGTTATTTGCAGCCCTGCTACCCACAAAAGACAGGGCTATAGTAGGCTAATTGGGGAGCTATATATAGCAGGCTCTATAAATATAGTAGGCCAACTGGGGTGTATGGTATAGTAGGCGGGGTGAGTGCCCCCACCCCCTTAGTTAAGCAAAAAAGGCCCTCACTCTGTCTCCCCCCCCCCCCCCCCTTTGAAGCAAGAAAGGGTACATCTTCACTCCCTCCCCCCCACCCCTTTGAGCACCTATAGATCAGCTACCATCGTGTGAATGCATGTGTAACTTTAACCTTAATTCTCTCTGCGCCATAAAAGCAATTGAATATTAGCCAGATGTACTTCCACGTCACGGAAAGGAGAGTGGAAGGGGTATTCTGAAGACAAAAATCTCACGCATTTGACTCAGGAAAAGTTGGCAGGTATAGAATACTAGGATTATGACTAGGAATACAGTACATGCGGCAAACTGTAGACAAAGCGAGGGCAAGTTTATTTTCAAAGAGAAATTTAAGCTTTGGCCACTTACCGGTCGTTCCAAGTCTTCGCTTTTCGTGAATGGAAGCTTCCTTAAGCCCTATGAACTGAAGAAGAATGGAATATAAGCTTAACCTTAACTTTATAAATGTTCTCATAAAACTAGTGGCCACGCCAAAGTTTGTTTTGGAAGGGGAGACGGATCATGTATCTTATGGGGGGCCTCGGCCGATACATCGGTCGTTACATCGGCCGATATATCGGTCGATATATCGACCGACACTCGACCGATACTCGACCGACACTCGATCGATACTCGACCGATACTCGACCGAGTATCGGTCGATATCTCGACCGATACTCGGTCGAGAAATCGACCGAGTATCGGTCGAGTATCGGTCGAGTGTCGGTCGATATATCGACCGATGACCCTCGTGATGTCGGCGCGATATTGTCGGTGGTGTATCGGTCAACTATCGGTCAACTATCGGTTACATATCGGTCGACTGTCGATCCTAACTCGATCGACATATCGGCCGATATAAAGGCTGATGTAAAGGCCGATTTAAAGGCCGATTTAAAGGCCGATTTGAGGCCGATGTAAAGGTCGATGTAAAGGCCGATGTAAAGGCCGATGTAAAGGCCGATTTGAGGCCGATATAAAGGCCGATTTAAAGGCCGATTTGAGGCAGATGTAAAGGCCTATTTAAAGACCGATGTAAAGGCCGATTTAAAGACCGATGTAAAGGCCGATTGGAGGCCGATTTGAGGACGATTTAAAGGCCGATGTATCGACCAATCATCCTTCGCTATAAATCTGAGTATAATTCCTAAACATCTTTATTTACACCTGACCCACGATGTAAGGTGTTCAATCTCATACTTTCCTGCCATGCTATCATTTCACAACGCGCGAAAACTGCTAAACACGAATTAGCGTCCTTAGCAACAACTCTCTATCTGTAATTCAGGGTGACCCAAATTACACAACAGCGGAAATCCACCAGTTTTGAAGTAGGTAATTAAAAAAATCAAGTAGGTAAAACATTCTAATTAACTCGTAATTTTGACACTTAAATGTTTTATTTTTCATAGAAAATTAATTAAAAACTTCTTCAACAACAACAACAGCAAGCATTTAGGAAAAGGTAAAGAGTACATTGACGCGTAGTTAAAATGAAGCTACATAGATATTTGGAACCATAAGACTATTAATGTGATGGGCTCCTGTGTGATGTTAATATGCTGCATGACAAGCGTAGGACAATCTGAAAAGGAGAAAAAGAGTCCCTGATGGGATTCAAACCTTTTACTGTACGTGGTTACACCTGTCGGACGCTCTTACCACTGAGTTATGGCTGCGTCACATGACGTGTTTGGACCAATCGCGCGCGAGAAAAAATTTTGATGGATTATAACGGCCGACATACATCTCGGTCGATAGCGGTCCACTGGCAACCTTATATCGGTGGCGTATCGATCGAGATGTCGATCGATACTCGGTGAAATATCGGTAAAGTATCGGTAAAGTATCGGTGAAGTATCGGTGAAGTGTCGGTGTACTGCCAACTATATCGGTCGACATACATCTCGGCCGACATGTCGGTCCATTGTCGACCGAGTATCGGTCGAGTATCGACCGAGACATCGACCGAGTATCGGTCGAGTATCGGTCGAGTGTCGATCGAGTATCGACCGATACATCGGTCGATACATCGGTCGAGTATCGACCGATGTATCGACCGATGTATCGGTCGAGGCCCCCCATAAGATACATGATATATCGACCGATATATCGGCCGATGTAACGACCGATGTATCGGCCGAGGCCCCCCATAAGATACATGATCCGGGGAGACATGCTTCTTACATGTAAACCGGTTTGCTGTTTTCCAACGTGGTTTGCTAGGAGCTTAGAAACTTTTCATTCGATAGACGTGAACACTGCACACCAGAGAACAGCCTAAAATATCGTAAAGCTTGTGGGAGCTTGTAGCACTGCTGCAGTCGATCTGATTCAAATCTCGTACGATAACACGTGTGTCATGTCAGCTGTACGTTCTTCGTTTTGATTGGTTCGGAACCCGGGGTTCGGAACACACCCGGAACACCCCGGAGACCCCCGGAACACCCTCGGAACACCCTCGGAACACAAAAAATAAAAATAAAAACAATAATAATAAGTAAATAAATAAATAAAATAAAAACCTGTATTTTTGTGGCTGAAGTCGCTGAAGTAGTGAAATCGAACACGGTCAGCGGTCAAGAGCTGTACAAATCGATTGATACCGAACACTTCCGAAGATGTCCCGAAGATTTCCGCACGTTATCAGAAGACTTCCGAAGATTTGCTAAAAACGGTACTTGTGAATAATCGAGAATAAGTGGCAAGTGACAGTGGAAAACATTTGAATTTGAGCTAATCTGAGGTTCATGCTGGTTGTTCTATTTTTGTTGCTACACCGTGAGCTACCGTGCTGACGAGACCCAACCAGGTCGAAACAGCTGTCCATCTTGGATCCGCCATCTTGGATTTCTTGATTTTTCAAAAACGTCAGAAAATCACCAAAAAATAATGCTAAAATGATCAATAAAGGTAAAATTTATTGCCAGAAAATTATTTTCTTCTTTTCTAAAAAAATTAATAACAATTTAAAAATAATGATAAAATTAAATAAAAAATGAATTAAAAATGTTCCTTTTTAACGAGTGAAGGCGTAAGCATGAACGGAGTTATAGCACAGTGTGGAGGACAAATTCGATCGCTCGATCCCTTGGTCGATGGCCACTGGGTTGTAAACATTAATGTATGCATGTTAATTTATGCATTTAAAAATATTTCGTGACAAAAGGGCGTCTCGCGCGGATCTCTTCTACGGTTCAAGACGGTATATTTCACTCCTCTTGCAACTTTCCGCGGAAGGAGATATTTAAAATCTTAAAAGTGAGTCACGTTTGGAGTTCTTCGATCGATTCTCAAGGCACACATCCTCGGTGACCCAGGGGCAGTTAGTGGGTGCGAGCGAAAAAAATCGGCAAAGAAAAGTAGGAGACGGTGAGATTAGACACGCTGGAGGGTTTCTGGCTCTCCCATATTGTTCTATTGTTTTATAGGAGAAATAAACCAATCAAAATCTGTCTTTTGCGCATATTTTTAGAGAACTTTAGGGGCTCTAGAAAGAAGATTACCTCTTTGAAGCTGGAAATGTAAAGGAGAAACACCAATGAATTTCTAAGTAGCCTCAAAATGGATGATCACGTCACCGAGTAAAGAGTGCAGTTATTCGATGGGATCGAGACGGGCTAAGTTAGATTTGGATACAGAGAATTCACAGACTTTATATGGATGCTGTAAAGACTTCTGAAAGCGAAATGGTAATGTAGTACAATGTATATTGCTTTGAATATGGATGGCATTAGTGAAAGGATTTTAAAGCCATTGATTTAGAAAAGCAAATGACTGCAAAACGTCCAAAATTAGGAGCCGAAACGTTTGCTTTTTATGGAGAGCCATTTGTGCCAAAAATACAAATCGCTAATGATAAACAAAATCAGTAGTGTTAAAACAATTCGAATCGCTAGTGCATGAGAAATTCATTTATTTAGGTAAAAAAAAAAGCTGCCTACTCCACAGGTTTTTCGCGAGAGCGCGAAGCGCGAGGAAGCTGAGCGAGCGCGAGGCCGAGGGATCCCCGCCGCTCTGTGCGTGCTTGCGAGGGCCTGGGGACGAGGCAGAGGTAAATAAAAGGTCGAAGAAGGTGTTATTTCCCGACCATCCCAGACATTCCCGACTTATGAAAACACGACGAGGTAGATGTCTCCAATTGTCTCCCTGAGTCGGGAATGTCTGGGACGGTCGGGAAATAACAAAATACACGAAAAGTCTATACAGCAACGAAAAGAGTCAGTGACAAATCCTTTTAATGTAAACCCACAGAACACTTTAATGTAACTTATTATGTAACCCGGGACAATTAAGACTAATTAACTAATCGATATGCTTTTGCTACTACAGTGGAACCCTGATTTAACGAAGTGCCAGGGGACTATTAATTTGCCGTAATGTTAACTGAAGAAGGTAAGCCGATTAGATGGCCACGACAGTGTTATTTTTAGCAACATGTATGACTGTTATGGACTGCTAAGATTTTACTGTAGTCGATTATTCACCTTCTGTGGCGTGATGACATTTATTCGTTATATCGGGGTAGATTTACATTCGGGCTTCTAGATTGTGTTCGTTATATCGGATATTTCGTTAAATCGGGATTCTTTTCCATACATTTTATTGTAATTCTGGCCGAGCTGAATAAATTTGTGCCCTAAATCGGGGAATTCGTTAAATCGAGGTTCGTTAAATCGGGGTTCCACTGTAATCATAATTTAATACACGTAGTTACAAAGACAAGGGCTTCTTATTTTTATGTGCATTATACAAAAAGCTAGGTTATCTTAAATACTTATATGTGTCATACCCATTTCTCTTACATTAATATATTACGAATTTTACAACTAATTAAAATACAATAATTAAAAAAATCATTACTATTACCACCAACACCCTTATAATATTACTTTCATAATTACTCAAAATTGTTCCTAAACGTTTGTGAAGATAAGAATGTTACAAATGTTCTATATATCTGTAGGCATACATTTAATACTATATTCTATCTATTTCTTAAATATTTATTCACATTTATTCGGACGTGTATAGTGTATACACACATACGCCCATAATTCAGAAAATAGGAAAACAAAAAAAACAAAAAGATTTCAATTTTGACATCCTAAAATGAATTTTGAAATATTTATTCTTAATCTACGCGAGGCGAAAGGTAAAGGGATTGCCGCTACAAGATAAGGATACAACGTACACTGATTACTTCCTATACCAAAATCAAAAATTACAATTAGAAATTGGATGAGAAAAAGGAAACAAGGAAACTTATTATTATTAACCCCAACCAATCGCCTCTGCAATTTATATTAATCCGCTATAGAATCGTTTCGGAAATTTTGCTAAATATAATTATTCGCTTTCTATGTATGAAGAAAAAGACTGACAAGAAGAACAAGACGATCAATTCAAAATTAAGGTTGTCCAGTTTTCGGACAAGCAAAGGACTCTTTCCAATATTTATTTTGATCGCGCTAGATCAACATATGATAGAGTACACACTGACTACAGTCGTAAACAAACAACCTAATTCGGTCTAATTTTACTTGAATTGATCGCGTCTTCTTACTATACCTCTTCCAAATGACAAATCAACCTAGGGAAAACCTTGCAGTAGACACATGTACGCGTTGCGTACCTATTTTTGTCTTACGCTATATTGTAGGAACATCTATATATACACAAATAATATTGGATAAACATATATATATCCTGTGTGTGTGTGTGTGTTTATAGGTCGACTCCGCAAGATTTCTTGTAACGAGTCTTAACGCTCGAATTATTATTCATCCGCGGAAACAAGGATTTTACATTGATAAGTTGAGTGTAGATTCACGTAGGTGTAAATTCGCGTCGGCAAGATAAAAAAAAAACGATCAAGATAGTCCAAACCAACCTCAACAGCTGATCGTCACACTTAGTCAACGAACTGAAATGAAAACGAGCGCTCAGCTTATCAATCGAGTCCTTGCACCGACCTCATTTTGTCTTTAAATATTAAAAAACTTGCATAATAATTAATCTTGCGAGCTTCATTAAAATTGAGGTTCACCCAAGCAAGTTGGCACCTTCAAGAACTACACGAACTACAGGAATTACATGAACTACAGGAAAGACAAGAACTACAGGAACTACAGCAACTTCAAGAACTACAGCAACTACGAGAACTAGAGGAACTACAAGAACTACAGCAACTACAAGAACTACAGCAACTACAAGAACTACAGCAACTACAAGAACTACAGCAACTACGAGAACTACAGCAACTACAAGAACTACAGCAACTACAGGAACTACAGCAACTACAGGAACTACAGCAACTTCAAGAACTACAGCAACTACAAGAACTACAGCAACTACAAGAACTACAGCAACTACAGCAACTTCAAGAACTACAGCAACTACAAGAACTACAGCAACTACAAGAACTACAGCAACTACGAGAACTACAGCAACTACAAGAACTACAGCAACTACAGGAACTACAGCAACTTCAAGAACTACAGCAACTACAAGAACTACAGCAACTACGAGAACTAGAGGAACTACAAGAACTACAGCAACTACGAGAACTACAGCAACTACAAGAACTACAGCAACTACAATAACTACACGAACTACAGGAACTACAAGAACTACAGCAACTACAATAACTACACGAACTACAGCAACTACAAGTACTACACGAACTACAGCAACTACACGAACTACAGCAACTACAAGAACTACTGACAAGAACTACAAGAACTACAGCAACTACGAGAACTACACGAACTACACGAACTACAGCAACTACAGCAACTACAAGAACTACAGCAACTACGAGAACTACAGCAACTACACGAACTACAGGAACTACAGCAACTACTGACAAGAACTACACGAACTATACGAGCCATACGAACTACAATAACTACAGGAACTACCACAACTACTGAACTACACAAACTGAGTAAAATACTTGAACTATTTACATTTCGTGACGGTATACAAAGTCCTTATGAGGTACTATATTCGTGACGGTAATCATGAAGGTATTACCTCTAATCTTCCGGAAAGGTAATTAAGTTGATTGACTAATATAAATAGAACTGCTCTGTAACTAAGATTTCAAACCATAGTTAATAAAGGGAAATGGTTATGAAGCCCGGCAAACTTCAAAGGAGCAAACAAAGAGGCCAAGATTTATGTTGGAAGGTCCATGACCGTGCACATCTTTTGTTTTGCGCTCATACACTATGCATGAATTACGTAATCGCAACGTTTCTATTGGTTAGTTGCTTGAACACACGTAACCACCTATTGTATTTTGTCAGGTTTTGTGCACGGTCAACCCCCAAAATAGCAAACAAAAACATATAACAAAGAACTTTGCTTTCCCTCTATTAACTATGTCTCAACTACGCTCTTGAGCAAGCTTGTAAGCCAACCAGAAGAGAAACTCTCAAGAATGGAAACGATAAGTTTAGATTAGCCTTATTATAATAAACTTACTGTCAGCGACAAGCCTTGGCTAATCTAAACTTATCGATTCCATTCTCCTCTCCAGTTCCACGAATGATGGACGCCGTGCTTTTAATATTCTAAAAGAAACACAATAAAATAAAAATTATTAAATAATAATAATAATAACAATAATAATAATAAAGAATTTACAGTTAACCTCATTCATGGTAGGAGACATAAAGAGGTTAATTTCAAGCCACTGATTAACCTCACTACAGATTCAGACTTATTGCTAAGAACATTATTTTGTGGCTCGAAAATGTCGCGCGTTGCAACGTGCTAACATGGCAAGAGATATTAGTATGAACACCAAGTGTTAAAAAATGCACATTGCGCGTGCGTAACTAGTGCTAGTCCCAAACCGCGCGCGAGAGGATCAGAGGCAACCTATCTCCCTTTACCAACGTTGTATGGGATTACTGTTTATAATTAATACAACGTACAATTTTGCATACAACGCTTTATGCATTGGAATATTCTGTAATCATTGGCGTTGTTTCTCGTGTCAAATAATGTAAGCTGTTGGAGTCTTTGGGGGTTTTCTGTCTTGGTAACGTGACTTGCCAAATATGGTTGTGAATCCAAAATTTTGAAGGGACCTTCAATTTAAAAAACATGGCTAAACAGCTTATATGTAGAAGTTGGAGATCCAAAGATATGATAGTTTGAAGTATTTCTCAGCAATAGAGTGGTAAGAAGCCCCCCCTTAATCAAAGACTCCTACGAGCCAACACATGAGTAATTATATTTTGTAGCTTACTACATCTTGCAACTAGACATTCAATTTTAGGTATATCATTATTCAAAACGACTTTTATCAGGTTTTACTTCCTAATTAATTTCCTCAGTGTTATGTGTCAAATATGCAATGAGGGAATTAACAAAGCTACATGTTCATTCTGATTGTACTTCTTCACGTTTGTTTTATATTGGACTCCTTGTTTTTAATCTTTCACCAATACATGCAAGATTTCTGGATTTTCACCGTGGCTGCAAGCTTCACAGCTTGTCTCAGGACAGTGTGGTGAATAAAATTTAGCTGTTTTTAGTTTTATTTGTAAAGATTTATTCAGCAAATTACACACCCCATATTATTTTGGTCAGTGAAGCGTTACAGATCTTAGAAACGCCTATCACTGTAATTCTTACCTGCGATCAGGCCCTCCTCTAACCTTGGGGTCTCTCTCCACGTTCCCAGAAAGAAAAGGAAAAGAACGCCTGATCGCAGGTTACTGTAATTCATTCAAAGCGGGCTTATTGAAGCGGCTTGTTTATACACCGAAACTGCCACATATTTGCAAATCATACAAAGACTATGATACAAGTCGGAAAATCCTCTCATGACTGCTAGAGTTGATATCCTACTAGTTTTTCAAACCGGATGAGTAGCTCGTTGACAGGTTAATTACAAGGGGGCGGAATGGCGGCTACAAAGGAATGTCTATAGGCTCCGTCGCCCCTTTCTCTCTCTCCCAGACTTCGCGCGGCTCACTTTCACGGAGGCTATTCATAGGCTAGTGAAATTTGTCCACCAAATACTATAACTTCACTCATTGCTATGCATTCACTTGTTCAAAAATTGAAAATAACTAACCTTCTCCTGCTTTTTTCTACCAGCTTGCAGGTCAAACCGTGCCGGTTAAGGCTGGTGTTATGCATGTAGGACTTTCCACAAATACACATGTAATCCCTCTTCTCTTTTTTTCGTTTCTTTTTTCTTTTCCTTTTTTTTCTAAAAAAAAACACTAGTAAGTAACTGTATTCAGTTTGTCACGAGCGTGATACAAAGAAAAAATCTGAGCCCCCGACGGGATTTGAACCCATGACCTTCCTTCCATACACCGGTCGGATGCTCTTACCACTGAGCTACGGAGTATCTCATGTGGTGAGCGGTCATATACTAGGTTCATATGTGACACACGTCCTGCATACTGCTAGGATCAGCAATGTCGAAAGCGTCATGTGTAGTAATAAATGTAAAGATGTCAAAGATGGTAAAAAACACTGTTGAACATCGGTTGTTGTGCGAATTTTGACGACTTCGCTCCGGTACCTCTTTAATAAAGGGTGAAAATGAATTCGAGCCACACCCACAAAACGAGATTTTGGTACCTTTTAGGGGTTCTTTCCAAAATTTCCAGCGATCACCCCCGTCACTTTTATATGGGAGTCCCACTCACCCCCCCCCCCCCGGAAATGTACCGTACACCATCGAATACAATTTTATCGCCGCAGAAGAGAGCCTCAATTTATGGGCTCTCAAAGTTAAGCTCTTTTCGTGTTACGATCAGAGCTTGATGTGATCACATGAGCTTCACATGTCACCATAAATCTCTTTGTTACCAACATTAAGCTTATGAAATTATAACTTTAATATGGCTGAAGAAACTGCACTTATGTATCCGTCATTAAATGAAAATGATAACGGGACTTTTTGAGCGAATAAATATCAGTCATCTGTCATTTTGGGATTCAACAAATTGTAAAATGTATATTTCAAATAAAAACACTGAGGGAGGTAAAACCACAGCAACAAACCGATGAATTGTGCCGGATCTGTTGTAGACCTGGATCAGTAAATTGTACTCGAGAAAATAAACATTGAACGGCAAACTGATCCTTACGGCTGAGAAAAAAGAACGAAAACAAGAAGCAGAAAAATAAAAAAATATAAAATATAAAATATGTATTTTATTTTTCTGCTTCTTGTTTTCGTTCTTTTTTCTCAGCCGTAAGGATCAGTCTACCGTTCATTGTTTATTTCAAATAAACTCATTTTAGTGATAAGTCAGAGTCAGACTTTATTTGAGTGTCAGTCGCTCTAGCGTGTGATAGATAATGTAAAAGCTTGTGGTAGCTTCCGGGAGGTTTTTAAGGGAGGGAGCACTTCACTTCTCTTTGAGAACTTCTAGTATAATTATTATAAGAGCAATATATAATTATAATAAGGACCTTCCCAGAATCCTTTGCAACTGACAATTTCTCAATGCCAAATAACTTTGTCAATTTGAGGCCCAGAAGGGTGTAGCACCACAAGGTAATAACACTCACCATAAAATAACTCTCATATCAAACTAAGTGTGATGACGTCATTAGTCACGTGACCTCGCCCGAAAATGCATTTTTGTTTACTGTGAGAACAGGTCTCTATCAATTGAAAAACAATCAATGTAGTCAGCAAGACATTGATATGGGGAATTTTGAAATGGCCATTAGACTTCTGGCATTTTAAATTTAAGGGGACTATACACGAGAAGAAAAGAGACATCCTTGGTTCTAGCCAATAACCCATCACATAGCAACAAAAATTTACATGTGGATATATGTTCATGTGAAGTTTACGTTTTTGGCAATGTCGTTGTTATGACGTGATAGGTCACGTGACCAGATCGTTTTTAATATTTTGAATTGCTTTAAAACATTATTATACTCTAATTTATTTCAACTAAATTATAGATATTTAAGTACAATTTTATTATTAAAAAAGACCACTTTAATTTTTTCTGTAAAATAATAAACGGGTGAGGAATACAGTAACATTTGGATTGCCTCCTGTTCAGCAACTTTTCAATTTAAAACTAAAAGCAAACTTTGATGAGAGGTTTGGAAGTATGGCACGTTTTCAGGGTCAAAATTAAAAACTAACTTTTCCCCATTTTCTTACCTGCGAAGTAAAATGTCACGCATTTCCTGTCTTTGAAATAAGACATCGTACATCCCTTTTGACCTACGAAACAATACGTGCCGCTTTCCTTGAATTCCAAAACAAAACATTCCGCGTTTCCTGACTTCTCAAAATATAACGTCCGGCATGTTCTGACTTTCACTGTAATAAATTACCGCATTTGCTGACTAAACGATACAAAATATCCTGTATTTCCTGCTGAACAGCAATTTTACTTCATAATGAAAATTATCTGGTTACAAACTGACATTCGCCTTCATTGCTTCATTCTGATTTGCGAATGCGCATGTTCTGACTTCTCAATTCTACCAGGCGTTCCTTGTCCGTGCAGACCTGGACCCAACAATATTAAAACATGTGACCCCGGGCAACTTTCGCGCCCACTTTCGTCTGACAACACTACGATCACCGCGAGGTTTTAGGCTAATTCCCCGCAAAATATTTAAAGAGAAGCGGCTGATCGTCTTATTCAGACGGCAGAACATCTAGCACCCAGGTCTTCGACGACTTCTGCTGGGCAAGTTTGTCTGCGACAAGTTCTGTTGTGACTGCGAGTGGCACTGAGAATACGGGGGAAGAGGTCGATCAAGCTCCAGCGCCCTCTACCACCTCCACCAGCGAGGACGTCTCACGTGGAGCAGATCGTTTGTTTGCTTGGCGTACAGCAATCAAACGCATCCACCAACGCCACTCGCAGTGACAACAGAACTTGTCGCAGACAAACTTGCCCCAGCAGAAGTCGTCGAAGACCTGGATGCTAGATGTTCTGCCGTCTGAATAAGACGATCAGCCGCTTCTCTTCAAATATTTTGTGGGGAATTAGCCATAACTTTAGTATTAAAACCTCGCGGTGATCGAAGTGTTGTCAGACGAAAGTGAGCACGAAAGTTGCCCGGGGTCACATGTTTTAATATTGTTGGGTCCAGGCCTGCGCGGAGAAGGAACGCCTGGTAGAATTGAGAAGTCAGAACACGCGCATTCACAAATCAGAATGAAGCAATGAAGGCAATGAAGGCGAATGTCAGTTTGTAACCAGATAATTTTCATTATGAAGTAAAATTGCTGTTCAGCAGGAAATACAGGATATTTTGTATCGTTTAGTCAGCAAATGCGGTAATTTATTACAGTGAAAGTCAGAACATGCCGGACTTTATATTTTGAGAAGTCAGGAAACGCGGAATGTTTTGTTTTGGAATTCAAGGAAAGCGGCATGTATTGTTTCGTAGGTCAAAAGGGATGTACGATGTCTTATTTCAAAGACAGGAAATGCGTGACATTTTACTTCGCAGGTAAGAAAATGGGGAAAAGTTAGTTTTTAATTTTGACCCTGAAAACGCGCCATATGGAAGTAAGCCCTTTCTAATTCCGTCGACGGTTTTTCTTCACTTTGGCTCGTTCCAGGCTATAATAGATGCATTTTTTTCCCAAATCGTGACTCGTGAGAGACTGGACATGAGTGAAGTCACCAAAGCGAGGCTCTGTAGGCTTTCGGCTCTGTATTTTGCTCGCTGCTTTTTTGGTGCTTTGAATTCGTACTCAAGACTGTCAAGAGTGGCTAAAATGTTCTTGGATAGTCGACAAGACTATATTTGCCCTTTTATCCGCAAGTGGAGTCATCTACACAGCTAAGTGCTACATTTTATTGCTTCTATAAATCAGCTTAGACAGCTCATATCGACCTAAAAAAGCTTAAGCTTAAGTTTAACTATAAACTAGTATAACCAATGGTTAGGGAGTGCGGGCAATATCGATGGTTGGAGTTCCAGGATTAACAAGAGCCAGAATGGCTTTGAGCTAGCTCGGGCAAATTGCAGGATGTGAGTGGTTGCAAAGCGTTGTGATGCAAAAAACATGATGTCAGTCGGGTATCATGGGTTACATGATGATTTTCAGTGCTGTGGAACTGGCGATAAATAAAATTTTAGCTCACAGCCGTGATCCGTCAATTAAAAAAAGAATGAAAAAAAAGATGAAAGTGAACGATACAGTACAGAAAATGTATTTTCGGCAAACCAGACTGAGCCGTCACAGAGATTGCGTGACGAGCCCAAACAGCCAGACCCGTGACGCCTGCTCCGCGCTAAATATCAAATTCCACAGAGTTTTATTGAGATTTTTAGCCACTCGAAGCTATTTTTGCCTCGGTAATAATTATACATCGATTATTTTGTTATTTTCAAAACGTTTGTGTTGTCTGAGCTTCACATCCAATAAATTATATTATCAGAAAGAATGAAACAAACACTTTACAAAGTAAACTTACAACGTAAACATCAGTCGCCGATGAGTTTTGTAACATCCGAATATGGTACGGTAGCAAATTGCTGCAAATCGTATGACCTTCCCTGTGATCGCGAAGAACTCGGGACACCTTCGTGACAGTTTATTAGACTTTGAAACCCGCAACTCCAGTACAGTTACAACAGTATAATTTTGCTTTACCTCTCATGACTGTTTTGTATTAACTCGTATGCAAATTTTGCCAAGTTTCCCAATGTCATGCTTGGATGAGTACAACCGTGTTTCCTTCCAGTTTTGCTCTTTGATTAAAGATGTTCTGAATCAGTTTTACAATGTAAACGTCAGTGTGGAATCCTGTGTGGAATAGCATTTTCATAACAAGCGAAGCTGCTATAAAGAAAAAAACTCGCGTTTGTTTAAAATAGCCAAAGACAAAGTCCGACGTGTCGAATAATTTGACCTCCCATATTTGGAACATTTCATGTGATCGAAGGTCAAAACACTTGTGATTACATTCCATTCATTCTTGGTGGAAGATTATTAGGAATGTGCCAAGTTCTCGGGTTCATTCTCGGTACTAACATGCCGCGCATGCGTAATAGCAACATTGAGATTAGGATTGCGGGCTTCTCTGCATGGGCGCCCGCAATTACTCAGGTATGACATATGTCCCAACTAGCACAATTTATTGGTTATGACCTGTATTCAATGGTCACTTAAAATGATAAACGAGTATTTGAGGGGTGAAAACATTTGAGCACGCTGACTGAGTTTGCTGACTGTAATTAGATTTCACTGAAAACTCTGAAAGTTCCTCGAATGATCTGGAGAAACTTGATCTACGTCAAAGTTCTCTTGAATGGACTTTTTTCTTTTAATGTACTTTTTTAAAAACCAGTTGCCCTAGAGTTGGGTGGGTGAGCCTGTATTAAACGGTCAACCTGTATTAAGCGGTCACCTATACCCATTCTCCAAAGATGGCCGCCTAATACAGGTTTGACTGTAGTAAAAGTGGACACCTCCTTTAAGGGAACACAAACTTTTGTCCAAGCAAAATTAAATTAATGCTCATTAATCTTTGTAATCTATTACTTCTACTAAGGGGACACTCCTCCTTGTGCCGAGGGTGTCTCCTTACGGTGGTTTCTCTGTATGTAATATACCGGTATACATGTACTAGATCTATTAATCATTTTCACATCAATAAAGATCAAAATATGTTATATAATAACTTTACCATGATATTGCTTTTATCCGGTTCTACTTGTAATAATAATAATAATAATAAACAATTTGTATATAGCGCCATTTCCCATAGGTTCAATGGCCCATTCAATGGCACTGTACAAGGAATTAAGCATGCAACTAACTAACCTACAATACAAGGTTTAAAGGAGAGTACTACTGCATAGCCACGTTTTATAGAGGGATCTTGGTAGCCACGTAGCCACTGTTTCAAGAAATGTTTTACAGTCTTTGACCTTTAACCTTTAAATCGCCTGAAAAAAATGTAATCCGGCTCGTTTTATCAGAAAATCACCTAATGTAAAATACATTAAAACCTAAAAATACGGATTTGCATTTCTGTTTCATTACTATTATATTTGATGTGGGCACATTTCTTTAATTAATTACCATAATTGTTTATTATGTCGTTGTTTGAAGACTCTGGTGAAAGATCATTATGAGTACTAGGAAAACTATGACGGCAACGAGAAGGTCGCTAAACAAAAGGTTCAATGGTACAATGGCTCTGCATGTGCGTTATCATATTGGTACATTTCTTACCCGTCCTTTGTAAAATAATAATGTGAAATGACCAAATTCTTGGTTTTTCTGAACTGCAACGACAAATTTTTCAATTTTCCTTTGGATTTGAGTGCTGTCTTTACATAATCAGCTGAAGATAGTTGGCACCGATAGACAAACTGAATAGAACTACTGATTGGTAACATTTTGAAAAAAAAAAAAAAAAACTTTTTTTTACTGTAATCTACATTGTCCTTGATATTGCTGTTGTGGTTTTGCTTAAACTTCCTAGTTATGATACCCACAAGAGGATGATCTAAAAGTGCCCCACAATAATTTTTTGAAATATATTAATAGTTTTGCGCCATGCTGCATGTGAAAGTTATTTTTATTTCCTTCTGATTGAGGCTCCGTCATCACGTTACTCAAACTGACCAATCAGGTAAGTGCTCTTAAAATAGCTCAGCTATGGACTGAAAATTAAAAATAGATTTCAAAAATTATCATTAGAAGAGACCCATGTATGGGGGAATGCTTCTCTGAGATCATCCTCTCTTGTTTAATACCTTTTTGCTCACCTTCTGCCGATGCTGCTTCCACCGGGCTAAATAAAAAAGTTCCACCAGACTAAAGAAAAAAAGGAAAGAAAACACAAATAAGTAACACTCAAGTTCGGGAAATATTTAAGACCGGGACACACCAGGCGACAAGTCACAGTGATAGGTCTCTGCGATAAGCTGCCTCGTGTGTGCACTGCTTAGGAGACATGTCGCTGAGACAAGACCCTTGCTTAGTACACACAAAGGGATTTTATACAAGGAATCCTACATTACGTCATTTATTCTCATGGGAGAATATATGACGCTTTTCCATTGGTTTATTTTTATTTTTGTCACAGGGACAGGTCGCATGAGCAGTGCACACGAGGCGGAAATGAAAATCTGTGTCATTTCGTCCCCGCAACCTGACGCACGAATTCAAACCAGTTTGAATTCATGCGACCTGTTGCGGAGGGGGACAAAATTCTGATGCAGCGGCAAAGATTATACATTAAAATGGGCATGTCACACAAAGGGAATTGTCACTGCGACCTGTCCCTGCATCATGTCGCTGCGACCTGTCGCCTAGTGTGTCCCGACCTTTAATTGCTGGCGAGCCCTGGTGAGACAACACATTATGCTAGGATTCCTCTGCATGTGTTGCATTCAGTCAAATCTGGTCGTGCGATGTTTATCATTGTTGTACATTAGCGCTGTAGTTTTATAAAGCACCAGTAGCAGACTTTGCCCTTTTCCGCTCACGCTTTCTTCCTTTAAACTCTCTAGACTGCTTTTTCTTTTCTCATTGTAATTTTCCTTTTCCAGATTCTAATGACCCACTTCAAAGTTATACAACATTTCTGAAGCAGAGAGCTTATGACGCCTTGCGGTAAGCATATGTGATGGAACCTGGAGTGCCAACAGACACTCCATAAAAATCTCTCACAAATCCTTAGAACAGTTTTCTAAGGATTTGTATGGGACACCAGGAGGTACTTACAGTGGAGGCAGTTTCCAACATCACAGGAGCCTGTCGCTCTTCCAGTTCTGTGTGTATATATATAAAAAATAAGTGAGATTAAAGGTAAAGCCAGGTTTTCAATATAGACACAAGATAATCCTTGTTTCTTAACAAAAACAAGGAAGCATATTCTTTCTAGTTAAGATACCTTATTCTCACTTATTTTAGCGAGTACTAATTTTCAAGATTAAAAAAAAAATCGCAAAATTAAATACTTATTCTCACTTATTTTAGCGAGTACTAATTTTCAAGATTTTAAAAAAAATCACAAAATTAATACCCACGCAAATTTCATACAACTCTCTCCCAAAAATCCATTTGAAGATAATATCATAAAAGTTTCTACTGAACTGATCATGAGTATTGTTCGTGTTTAACCAATGTTTATAACAGATATGAGTATAATTTACTAGGTGAATATAAAGAATTTCCAACTAGCTGATTGGTAAAAAAGTTGGCATCTGACACTATATTCACCGTGCTAGGCGGTGAATATAGGATTTTAAGGCATGGCTGCTAAGCTAAGCCACATTTGATCTTGTGCTGGCAAGTAAAGACGGTGACTTAATTTTGAATGAAGGCCTTGCATCAAATTCCCTACTCCCCGGGCTCGGAAGATAGTCAAATGTCTCCGGGGGTTGCCCGGGGGGATGTCGAAGCTTCGAATTGATCGGCGCATAATATGGCAAGCACTTGCGTATGTTATTTTTCATGTTTTATCTCGTAATTTGTAGTCGGCTTTAAATTCACCTTTCGTTAGTAAATTATACTAAAACAATAATTATTATTTGCCTCAGGCTCAGTGAATATTGGTGAATATTTACCTCAACTTCGTCTCGATAAATATTCACCAATATTCACTTCGGCTTTGGCAAATATAAATTGTTAAACATACTTACCGTTACTTGATTTGATCTCAATACTCATGTTCTCTCAATTGAACGCTTTAATTATTGTTGATCCTTAATTGATGTCTGATTTTTTAAATGGTGATTAAAAATGGTGACATTTTTGCAAAATTTGATTAACACCCTTTTACCTTGAATACACTCTTCATCAATATCCATCTCCTGATCAAAAGAAGAAGGAAACAGATTTTTCAATCAATTACATCAAAATCATCACCTGGAAGCTACGACACAGTGGCGTAATGGTTAGTATGTTGAGACACATGTCTCAGTTGCAGCATTCATAATTAAAGTTAGAACGAGCGCCCCGTTACCATTTGAATTAGTTGAATTATTTTTGTACCACATACGACAGTAAGCTACAGAA
This sequence comes from Desmophyllum pertusum, assembly GCA_029204205.1. Lineage (NCBI taxonomy): Eukaryota > Metazoa > Cnidaria > Anthozoa > Scleractinia > Caryophylliidae > Desmophyllum > Desmophyllum pertusum. The sequence goes on from MU827317.1 coordinate 764,680, forward strand.
GACCTTCAACTTGTTCAGTAAATGTAACGGTGAAGTGCTCACCAAGCTCCTTGCAGTGATCATGCTATGCCATTAAAATTCTACATTTTTACCAGCCGCTTTACTCAACCGCTTTCCTAGGCGAATTTTCCTTGCATTCAGTCAAATCTGGTTGTGCGATGTTTATCATTGTTGTACATTAGCGCTGTAGACTGTAGACTTTGCCCTTTTCTGCTCACGCTTTCTTCCTTTAAACTCTCTTGACTGCTTTTTCTTTTCTCAGTGTAATTTTATTTTTCCAGATTCTAATGACCCACTTCAACGTTTGCAACTTTTTTGCATCAAGCGTGCGATGTTTATATGAAATAATCGAAACCCCAGAAGTATTTTGCAACACGTTTCCTTTGATCATTCATTGTAACATAATGGAAATTGAAAATCGAGACACGTTTACTGGGTTTATTACGACTTGATGACATTTATAAGTCGGTCTTTACGTCTGTGATGTTCTGGTTTGCATTCAATAAAACAACATTTCTGTCATGAAGCAGAGAGCTTATGACGCCTTACAGTAAGCATACGTGATGGAACCTGGAGTGCCAACAGACACTCCATAAAAATCTCTCACAACTTAGAAAAGTTTTCTAAGGATTTGTATGGGACACCAGGAGGTACTTACAGTGGAGGCAGTTTCCAACATCACAGGAGCCTGTCGATCTTCCAGTTCTGTGTGTATATATATAAAAAATAAGTATGAGATTTAAGGTAAAGCCAGGTTTTCAATAGAGACACAAGATAATCCTTGTTTCTTAGTAAAAACAGAAACAAGGAAGCATGTTCTTTCTAGTTAAGATACCTTATTCTCACGCGAGTACTAATTTTCACGATTAAAAAAAAAATCACAAAATTAAATATCTGCGAAAATTGAAAACGGAAAATTTCATGCAACTTCCTCCCAAAAATCCATTTGAAGATATCATAAAAGTCTCTACTGAACTGACCATGAGTATTGTTCATGTTTAACCAACGTTTATAACAGATATGAGTATAATTTACTAGGTGAATATAAAGAATTTCCAACTATACTAGCTGATTGGTAAAAAATTTGGCATCTGACGCTATATTCACCGCGCTAGGCAGTGAATATAGGATTTAAAGGCATGGCTGCTAAGCTAAGCCACATTTCTTGTGCTGGCAAGTAAAGACGGTGACTTGTTTTTGAATGAAATTTTTGTTTATTGTAAAGACATCACTCCACGTTCGGGATATTCAAAGCATTGGGAATTTAATTAAATGACTACCAAGACGTTTGGAGGAAAAACATTTTCAATAAATTATTTTAACGCATTTAAAACTCTTAAACAAAGGTTTTTGTGTGGCCAACCAGGGCGGCCGTGTTTGTGACGGATGGAGTGACAGAAATTTGCTTCTCATCAGACCTAAAGCTACTTATTTCAGGAAGATAACTACAGCTACTCATGAAATCAGCAACAATTAAACAAAGGTACCCGATGAATGTCTTTTTCGTAGTGTCCTTTTGTGTATTTTGCTGCTAAATTTGAGATGTAAACGATGTAACTACGGTAATGCGCCGATCAATTTGAAGCTTCAACATCCCCCCCGAGCAACCCCCGGGCATTTGAACTTTTGAAGATTGGCTCGTTCAAATCCCCCCCGGGCCAAAATTGCGTTCAAATGCCCTACCCTAGTGACGGATTTAACGGTCAAATGCCCCCCCCAAAGAACAAATATTTAAATAGTGGGAATAAAAAAAAAGGTTTTGGAAGTCGCTTGCAAGTGTCATAATTTCCACAATGTGAAAATTTATCATACTAGATGCGTTTGGCAACTGAATGATCCTGAATGCAAAGTAGAATTAACATACCTTCCGAATGAATTAAATTTAATATTGTTTGAGAGAGATTGTTGTTCATTTTATAGTGTTTGTTCATTAGCTTTCATTTGCTATTTTAATAGCAGTTCATGCAGTTCGGACAAAAACTATTTTTCCTCTACACTAGAACTCCTCCATACTGAAACAACCACGTGTATTCCCCACCCCACCCAGGAAAGGTTCAAATTCCCCACCCCGGGAAGGCCTTGCATCAAATTCCCTACTCCCCGGGCTCGGTAGATAGTCAAATGTCCCCGGGGGTTGCCCGGAGGGATGTTGAAGCTTCAAATTGATCGGCGCATAATATGGCAAGCACTTGCGTGTGTTATTTTTTATGTTTTATCTCGTAATTTGTAGTCGGCTTTATATTCACCTTTAGTTTAGTAAATTAAACTAAAACAATAATTATTATTTGCCTCAGGCTCAGTGAATATTGGTGAATATTTACCTCAACTTCGTCTCGGTAAATATTCACCAATATTCACTTCGCCTTTGGTTCGTAAAACATACTTATCATTACTTGATTTGATCTCAATACTCATGTTCTCTCAATTGAACGCTTTAATTATTGCTGATCCTTATTATTGATGTCAGATTTTTAAATGGTGATTAAAAATGGTGACATTTTTGCGAAATTTGATTAATACCTTTTACCTTTTATCCGCCCTTTGAGCATATCCATCTCCTGATCAAAAGAAGAAGGAAACAGATTTTTCATCAAAATTCAGATTACATCAAAATCATCACCTGGAAGCTACGACACAGTGGCGTAATGGTTAGTATGTTGAGACACATGTCTCAGTTGCAGCATTCATAATTAAAGTTAGAACGAGCGCCCCGTTACCATTTGAATTAGTTGAATTATTTTTGTACCACATACGACAGTAAGCTACAGAAGACCTTCAACTTGTTCAGTAAATGTAACGGTGAAGTGCTCACCAAGCTCCTTGCAGTGATCATGCTATGCCATTAAAATTCTACATTTTTACCAGCCGCTTTACTCAACCGCTTTCCTAGGCGAATTTTCCTTGCATTCAGTCAAATCTGGTTGTGCGATGTTTATCATTGTTGTACATTAGCGCTGTAGACTGTAGACTTTGCCCTTTTCTGCTCACGCTTTCTTCCTTTAAACTCTCTTGACTGCTTTTTCTTTTCTCAGTGTAATTTTATTTTTCCAGATTCTAATGACCCACTTCAACGTTTGCAACTTTTTTGCATCAAGCGTGCGATGTTTATATGAAATAATCGAAACCCCAGAAGTATTTTGCAACACGTTTCCTTTGATCATTCATTGTAACATAATGGAAATTGAAAATCGAGACACGTTTACTGGGTTTATTACGACTTGATGACATTTATAAGTCGGTCTTTACGTCTGTGATGTTCTGGTTTGCATTCAATAAAACAACATTTCTGTCATGAAGCAGAGAGCTTATGACGCCTTACAGTAAGCATACGTGATGGAACCTGGAGTGCCAACAGACACTCCATAAAAATCTCTCACAACTTAGAAAAGTTTTCTAAGGATTTGTATGGGACACCAGGAGGTACTTACAGTGGAGGCAGTTTCCAACATCACAGGAGCCTGTCGATCTTCCAGTTCTGTGTGTATATATATAAAAAATAAGTATGAGATTTAAGGTAAAGCCAGGTTTTCAATAGAGACACAAGATAATCCTTGTTTCTTAGTAAAAACAGAAACAAGGAAGCATGTTCTTTCTAGTTAAGATACCTTATTCTCACGCGAGTACTAATTTTCACGATTAAAAAAAAAATCACAAAATTAAATATCTGCGAAAATTGAAAACGGAAAATTTCATGCAACTTCCTCCCAAAAATCCATTTGAAGATATCATAAAAGTCTCTACTGAACTGACCATGAGTATTGTTCATGTTTAACCAACGTTTATAACAGATATGAGTATAATTTACTAGGTGAATATAAAGAATTTCCAACTATACTAGCTGATTGGTAAAAAATTTGGCATCTGACGCTATATTCACCGCGCTAGGCAGTGAATATAGGATTTAAAGGCATGGCTGCTAAGCTAAGCCACATTTCTTGTGCTGGCAAGTAAAGACGGTGACTTGTTTTTGAATGAAATTTTTGTTTATTGTAAAGACATCACTCCACGTTCGGGATATTCAAAGCATTGGGAATTTAATTAAATGACTACCAAGACGTTTGGAGGAAAAACATTTTCAATAAATTATTTTAACGCATTTAAAACTCTTAAACAAAGGTTTTTGTGTGGCCAACCAGGGCGGCCGTGTTTGTGACGGATGGAGTGACAGAAATTTGCTTCTCATCAGACCTAAAGCTACTTATTTCAGGAAGATAACTACAGCTACTCATGAAATCAGCAACAATTAAACAAAGGTACCCGATGAATGTCTTTTTCGTAGTGTCCTTTTGTGTATTTTGCTGCTAAATTTGAGATGTAAACGATGTAACTACGGTAATGCGCCGATCAATTTGAAGCTTCAACATCCCCCCCGAGCAACCCCGGGCATTTGAACTTTTGAAGATTGGCTCGTTCAAATCCCCCCCGGGCCAAAATTGCGTTCAAATGCCCTACCCTAGTGACGGATTTAACGGTCAAATGCCCCCCCAAAGAACAAATATTTAAATAGTGGGAATAAAAAAAAAGGTTTTGGAAGTCGCTTGCAAGTGTCATAATTTCCACAATGTGAAAATTTATCATACTAGATGCGTTTGCAACTGAATGATCCTGAATGCAAAGTAGAATTAACATACCTTCCGAATGAATTAAATTTAATATTGTTTGAGAGAGATTGTTGTTCATTTTATAGTGTTTGTTCATTAGCTTTCATTTGCTATTTTAATAGCAGTTCATGCAGTTCGGACAAAAAACTATTTTTCCTCTACACTAGAACTCCTCCATACTGAAACAACCACGTGTATTCCCCACCCCACCCAGGAAAGGTTCAAATTCCCCACCCCGGGAAGGCCTTGCATCAAATTCCCTACTCCCCGGGCTCGGTAGATAGTCAAATGTCCCCGGGGGTTGCCCGGAGGGATGTTGAAGCTTCAAATTGATCGGCGCATAATATGGCGAGCACTTGCGTGTGTTATTTTTTATGTTTTATCTCGTAATTTGTAGTCGGCTTTATATTCACCTTTAGTTTAGTAAATTAAACTAAAACAATAATTATTATTTGCCTCAGGCTCAGTGAATATTGGTGAATATTTACCTCAACTTCGTCTCGGTAAATATTCACCAATATTCACTTCGCCTTTGGTTCGTAAAACATACTTATCATTACTTGATTTGATCTCAATACTCATGTTCTCTCAATTGAACGCTTTAATTATTGCTGATCCTTATTATTGATGTCAGATTTTTTAAATGGTGATTAAAATGGTGACATTTTTGCGAAATTTGATTAATACCTTTTACCTTTTATCCGCCCTTTGAGCATATCCATCTCCTGATCAAAAGAAGAAGGAAACAGATTTTTCATCAAAATTCAGATTACATCAAAATCATCACCTGGAAGCTACGACACAGTGGCGTAATGGTTAGTGTGTTGGACTTCAGATCGAGTGGTTCAGGTTCGAGCCCTTGCCTGGGTCATTGTGCATGTGTTGTGTTCTTGGGCAAGATGGCTTGCCTCTCTAGTCAGGGGTATAAATGGGTACCGGCAACAAAATGCTGGGGGGTAATTTGCAATGGACTAGCATTCTATCCAGGGGGAGTAGCAATACTCCTAATCACTTCATGATATAGTCGGACTTAAACTTTTAAAACATCTATGTCATCAGGGACTATGGTGTCCCGTTCGAACTGCCCTGCATCACAAGCCGAAAATGAATGGAGTGAAAGGATCTTTCGGCCGGCGAGGTTTATATTTCTTATCTGACAATGAATCTACGCCCGTGTGTAAACAAAATAATGTTGTGACAACATCAATGAAGAGTTTGGAATTTGTTTGCTTCTGAACTCTTCGTGCTCTTTGTATTCTATTTGGTTAATTTTGAATGTAACCGGTTCGATCCAGGCAAGTCCGAACACAGTCGACAGAAAGTGTGAAAAAAGCGTGACTTTCGCCCATCGAGTTGTTAGTTAAGGCCCGATCAAATGGTCACAACATTTGTCACAACATCCTCACAACATTTGTTGTGACCGTTTGATCGGGCCTTTACAGCTAGTTAATATGCAAATTCAAGGCGTCATGATTGTTATTTTACTTTTGCTGCCACTGCGGTCATTAAAGTTGTCCTTCGATGAGTACCTTTCTTGAAATAACATGCAGAAATGCTCAGGGAAATTTAAGGTTTCGATTCAAATCACAGCTGCAATGATTCCAGTATTTACGCTTCACACACGTTCATTAATAATAAAATCCACATCATTCTTATGGCAGCATGTCAAATAATAAAACAGGAGCCATAAAAGCCGCTCGCTCTCGCAGTTATGTTATAGTTTATATAAACATGAACGCACCAGGCAAACTTAAGGTTTTGATTCAAAAGATTCCAGTATTTACTCTTCGCATATGTGTATGTGCATGCAAATAGTTACGTTACCTGTCACGACTGTTCGATTGGTTATCGATTAGTTTACCCCATAGAGCCTTACATGCTGACATCTTTACATGATTAGTGAAGGTCAAGGTCATATGCCCACCATACTTATACCCCAGAGTTACTCTTTCAGAGTTACTCTTGATTTGTGCTAACACTTACTGAATGGCACCAATCTCTCATTGCAACGGCTTCAGCTTCCAGTTCTGTGTGTATATATAAAAAATAAGTATGAGATTTAAGGTAAAGCCAGGTTTTCAATAGACACACAAGATAATCCTTGTTTCTTAGTAAAAACAGAAACAAGGAAGCATGTTCTTTCTAGTTAAGGTACCTTATTCTCACTTATTTTAGCGAGTACTAATTTTCGCGATTAAAAAAAAAATCACAAAATTAAATACCTGCGAAAATTGATCATGAGTATTGTTCATGTTTAACACATTGACTACACTAAACCGGCCATAAACGGCCAAGAAGAGACCACAGACTTGTACCACTTGTGACGTCATCACTGTTCACGCCAGAGGATGTCTTTGATAATCAACGGATAGAGTTGGAAAATGTCTAACAAAGCATGCCTAAACGAGCACGAAACGTTAAATTGGACCAGAGATACACACAAAACAACTTGGATTTTTTCCTCCAAAATCACCAAAAACGCGACCTTCACTACCATTGACACTCTTTGTCAAAAAAATTTCCTTTTCCCAACGTTTAGGCTAAAACTTTTTCAACGTGAACAAAGACGACTGAAAGGCCAACAAAACCACACAAAAATATGAGATAAAAAGGAGAGCGAGAACGGCAAAAAAATAAAAGGAAAAGAAAAGCCTAAAGTCAGGTGGGTTTTTCAAACCCAAAAACTATGTCGAAATTTTGATTTCTGTGCATGCCCAAGGAAAATATTGAATTTGTTGCTTCTACGTAGAAGGGGATGTTAGTTGCCGTGTTTTAAACTAGGTTTTAGACAGTTTGACATTAAACTGTTGAGATAATGGCCAGAAATAGGCATCTGGGATGTTAGATTGACGTTTTTTGGAAAAAGCCCAGTAGTCAATGGGTTAACCAATGTTTATAACAGATATTAGTATAATTTACTAAGGTGAATATATAGATTATTACATGGTAAGAGCTTGATATTGTTTTTATACACAAGTTTTAAATCCCATACCGCGAACGAGCGAGCGATATGGCATTAAAAACAAGTGAATAAAAACGATATCTAGTTCTTAGCATGTCATAATTTGTTTATTACATATTTGAGGGGGATATAAAAACATGTAAAGCACACTGAAGTATAATTTGATTTTAATTATTCCTGCTATCATGGAACCATTGCGATAACGTGAACAAATCTTCAGTAGCTGATCCTCTGTAATCTTTAGAAGCCTTCGGTCAAGCTTCGGCAATCTTCGGAATACCTTGGATGATCTTCAGTAATCTTCGGGTAATCTTTGGTTAAGTTTCGGCAATCTTCGGAATAACTTGGGTGATCTTCGGGTGATCTTCGGAAATCTTTGGACGTCTTCGGTGATCTTTGGAAATCTTCAGGCATCTTCGGTTAAGTTTCGGCAATCTTCGGAATAGCTCGGGTGATGTTCGACAGTCTGCAGAAGTCTTCGAATGATTTTCAGCTTTACAAAGGGTGACGTGATATCGTATCATTCACTAGTGAAGTGATATCATATCACTTCACTGATGGTATGGATTTTATTCACGGCTTTATCACACTGATATCCACACGTAATATGTAATAAAAAGACTTTCCAACTAGCTGATTGGTAAAAAATTCGGCATCTGACGCTATATTCACCACGCTAGGCAGTGAATATAGGATTTCAAGGCGTGGCTGCTAAGCTAAGCCACATTTCTTGTGCTGGCAAGTAAAGATGTTAAATGAAATTTTTGTTTATTCTAAAGACATCACTCCATGTTCGGGATATTCAAAGCATTGGGAATTGAGGTAAATGATTACCAAGACGTTTGGACAAAAAACATTTTCAATAAATTATTTTAACGCATTCAAAACTCTTACAGTCAAAATACTCAGCGCGTTCCGCGTAAATAATGATTAATGCTTCCATTAATGCAATATTACTTTGATTATTGAATTGAAGATTTGAAACTTCAACTGAATAATGCAATCATTCAACTGTAGCATCCATTCAAATATCGAATGTTGATTTGATTAATGGAAACATATATCTTTCCATCCCCGTGAGGTGATAGTAATCACTTTATAGCAAGTTTCTAAAATTTCCTCTGAAGTCGCTTTAGCAGCTTTTCGACAATAGCATTGAAACATATACTGCAGGAAGAAGATACACAACAAATTATTTGCAAAGTGGAAAAAGCCAAGCGTGACGAGCTTGGTTTCGTGACTATGCTTCTCATCAGACCTAAAGCTACTTATTTCAGTAAGATAACTACAGCTGCTCATGAAATCAGCAACGATTAAACAAAGGTACCTGATGAATTTCTTTTTCATAGTGTTCTTTTGTGTATTTTACTGCTAAATTTGAGATGTAAACGATGTAACTATGGTAATATGGTGAGCACTTGCGTGTGTTATTTTTCATGTTTTATCTCGTAATTTGTAGTCGGCTTTATATTCACTTTTAGTTAGTAAATTATACTAAAACAAATTATTATTTGCCTCAGGCTCAGTGAATATTGGTGAATATTTACCTCAACTTCGTCTCGGTAAATATTCACCAATATTCACTTCGCCTTTGGTTTGTAAAACATACTTATCATTACTTGATTTGATCTCAATACTCATGTTCTCTCAATTGAATGCTTTAATTATTGTTGATCCTTATTATTGATGTCAGATTTTTTAAATGGTGATTAAAAATGGTGACATTTTTGCGAAATTTGATTAATACCTTTTACCTTTTATACGTCCTTTGAGCATATCCATCTCCTGATCAAAAGAAGAAGGAAACAGATTTTTCATCAAAATTCAGATTACATCAAAATCATCACCTGGAAGCTACGACACAGTGGCGTAATGGTTAGTGTGTTGGACTTCAGATCGAGTGGTTCAGGTTCGAGCCCTTGCCTGGGTCATTGTGCATGTGTTGTGTTCTTGGGCAAGACGGCTTGCGACCTCTAGTCAGGAGTATAAATGGGTACCGGCAACAAAATGCTGGGGGGTAACCTGCAATGGACTAGCATTCCATCCAGGGGGAGTAGCAATACTCCTAATCACGTGAAGTTTACTTATAGGAGTTGTCCCAACAAGGGATTCGACTGAGAGATTTCAAAAACAAGAGGAAAGTTGAGAAAGATATTATTCTGTCAGTGACACAAGCTACTCGGAAAAAAATTCCGAGGAAAGTTGTGGGGAGTTCAAACTCTTGCTCTTGTTTGGTCCGAAACTCTAAAAAAATCCCAGCGACTCTCACACGCACTCGATAATTTAAACCTGCATTTAGCAATCAGGACAAAATTTCAGGACCCGCATGAACCCAGTGGAGAGTTAATACGGATTGTTGGCATAATCACTTGCATTTGACTCGACCATCTTGTCAATAAATTCCTGCAATACTTACCACAACTTCCTTCGCATTCTCTTCTACAGTAACTGCACCTGCACTGCTCATCTGATAGGGAAAAAATTGATATGAAACAAAATAATCTTGAAATGAATAACATATTGGAATGGACTACATAAGGATTTGTATGGCTGGATGGCAAGGCTGAGTGCTGAGTGTGAGTACTTATAGTGATGTAGTTCGCGCAAGGTTTGCCATCCAGCCATACAAATCCTTTAAATTTTTCAAACTTTCAAACTACCATAAACTCTAACGCTTAAGGTCATTCCTTAGTATTGCACTGCGCATCCTTTCTGCGCATCATTTCGCGCGTAATTAGCGCGCGCACATTAAAAACATGGCGGCTTTTTCATTGTGGCTATGCTCGCCAGAGAGGTAAATGATTGTTTTCTCGTAAACGAGCGTGGTGACCTATCATTTTTTTTCGCATATTTAAGTCTAGTAATCATCTTCTTTCTATGCAAGGAGTATAGACCAATTCTCAGTGCAGGGAAATTAATAATCACTGAAAACGTGAAAAAATACGTGTTTTTGGTTGATTTTGTAAGGAATTATGAGGTATTTTTAGTCGATTATATCTCTTTCGCGGGACTGGTGACCTATTCTTTTTATTCTATATTTTGAAACATTACATCACAATGTTCAACTAGGGAAAGTTTCAGAAACTTCCCAGTGTAACTTCTATTTCGATGGAATTACCTTAAGCAACAGCGGTCTCAAAATTGTCAACCTTACTAATTTCATCATGCTCTTTCCATTTCTGGCAACCATTTTGTACTACCACCTATTTTTATGATTGACATGGTCATGTGACCGTATTATGCAAAGGGCCTATTATGACTGTGGAGCTTATTTGTGTTCCATAATGTCACGTTCAAAGACTTGTGGTTTCCACGGTATTCATAATTTAATTTGTGACTGGCAATATTTTATACGCAAAATTAAATATTAGCCCACTCCTTTTCAGAGTGCAAATTTCCCTTGAACAATAACAAGCCCCAAGACAGGATCCTCTCTTGCAAGCTCCCAAAAATAATGCGAAAAATAAAAGCGTTTACTTTTGAACAAATTAATGCAAGAGTGGGCTTGAGGCCCAATTTATATGTCGCATTTTAGTTGTGTCGAATGAAATTCAAGTCCCAGAAAACCCACTGAAATCGCTAGCAATAATTGCTAGCGATTTCTATTAGTAGAACAAATGCTTCCATGGTGTATTGCAACGTGGTCGAAACAAGTAATTATATCAGCGAGATCTCTGCGGCTTGAATTACATTCAATGCGACCAAAATGTGACATATAAATTGGGCCTTGAGCCCGCTCTTGCATTAATTTGCTCCGATACCATGCGAATCTGAAATAAGTGCACATACGAGTGATTTGCCTCCTCAACTCAATTATTTCCTTTCGGAAAAGGGTCAGCTGTGTGCCATCATTAAGCTTATGAGTGAAATTCAATTATTGTTTTTGTTAGTGTCCAATCACAAAGCAGCCTGTATAATTATATATTATGACCGTGTAAGGTTCTTACTGCCTTTTAAATATAGAAGCGCTCAAAGTGGAGGTGGGGTGGCAGAGTGGTTTAGGGTGCTGGATTTTAAATCTAAAAGTCTCTGGTTCAAATTCTACACCCTGCTACTAGCTGGATTTGTTCTCAGTAGTCATGTGAGTTCAACTTCTCCTGCTTCTCAGCCCCACTAGTTGGGATTTTTAACAAGTATATGTTCAATTTGCAATATTTGTTTCTTGATAATTTACATGAATTTACAGTACTACAGTAACTGTGTTCTCAATTAACTGACTGCAGACTGAAGTGCTAAAGACAAGGAAACTCTCCCCTCATGTCGAATAATGTTATGTTTAAAGTATTGATTCATCAGATCAAGTCATTCTCAGTGTATAAACTTAATATGTTGGTCATTCGAGGTCACGTTCTGAGTAATAAGTGACGAACAGTTCATGTCTGGCTTTTACCTCGTTAACCTCTGGACAGTTCTTGATCGTTTTGGCACGGCCAGCGAACTGCAATAAAGGAAAAGATGTGATTTAACTAGGTAAAAAGCAGGCAGTCATCATTTTTAATTTTCTATATATTGTTCAGTATGACCCCTGCCCCCCTCCGGGGACTTTGGAAATGGTTGACAGCCTGCGCAAAATGTAACATGCATGTATGCATTTCCTCTATTTAGTCCCCCGCCTCTATTACAAATTATTTTTAAAATCGTCATTGTCCTCGGCGGCGCCAACATCATTGCTTTAAAATAAGAGTTTACGAAACCATGACGACAATGGTAATGTGGACATAGCTTAAAGGGACACTGTCCTGATGTTAGCATGATTTTGGGAAGCTCAGAAACATATCTAGATCATAGGAAGTTGAACAATAATGGTTTGATTCTGTAGAATAGCACTCGACAAATGACAGAAACCCATTAGGAAGTGAGGATGACAAAGGACAGCGAGGATGGAAATGGATTGCAATATGGATTTTTGAAAAAATGTCAGGATGTCAGTTTTTCAAAGTTTCAAATTTGGCTCGGAAATCTTTGAAATTTTGTTGCAGTATGGAATTTCTTGAAGAAATTGCTTTTTATCATTTAGTTAGAGTTTGCTAAGTTCTTATTTGATAGATTTAGGGACCATTTCGTGCATTTATAACAGTGTCCCTTTGAAGGGAGTGTTTCACGGTTCAGCGCATGTGCCGGCTTATCAACTTTATCCGTTTAAAAAACCCCACTCACATGTACTTCTTGATACTTTAATCACATACTATTAATGCAACAAAAACGAAATTCATAGACAAAATTCAACGGATTACAGCGAGAATGTCGACATTGAATATCAGAATAAATTACCAGAATAAAACCTTCGGGCCAACACTTTATTCTGGTTTTCAATGTCGACATTCTCGGTGAAATCCATTGAAATTTAATTTTTTGTGAATTTTGGTCATTCGTCATTTATTGCTTGGACTTATAGCATGTAATTACTGAAGTATCGAGGAGTACATGTGAGTGGTTTTTTTTAATGGATAATGTTGATAAGCCTGAACATGCGCCGAACCATGAAACACTCCCTTAAAGATTAAGGAGCAATACAATAATATTGCTATGCACATGCATTATCTAGTTTGGTAGCCGTCCTCTGCAAAACAACAATGTGAAACAACCAAATACTGAGTTTTATGGAGAATGTGAACCGTGACAGCAAATTTTCTATTCAATTTTGAAATTGAATGCGCCCTTCATATGTATTCAGCTGAGGATAGCTTTGACACTGATAGACAAACTGAAAAGCGTGAACACTTGATTACATGTAAGCTTGGATTTTCCTTTGCCAAAAATTGGTCTATTTTTTCCTGTATTTATTTTATTTCCAAGATTGTGAAAGAGCAATAAGCATGTTAATATTTTAAGAAAGACAACTACACTTTTGAAAACATGTTTCGGATGTACAACATCCATCGTCAGTTATAAAGTAAACTGAAATGCGCACAATATATAATTTTATAAGCTTTTGAAGTGTAGAAAAATTATTTTATTGCTATTTTTGCAAAGCTTTTCTGCAAAAGCAAAGTGTAAATTTGAGTTTCCTGACTATTCTTCTTGCAGTTTGATCATGTCAAAGCTAAAAAAAGTGTTCACACTTTTTTGATTCGCACAGTCTTTTTAATCGCCGTTGTCCTCAGTATTGTCATTACGTAAAGTCCCTAATGTTCTGTACACATTTCTCCTCATCCTTACAACAGACTAGAAGCGTTAAATGAACCTGCCAACTTTTTATGTGTACCTTTAAAGTACTGATTGATTCTTCAATCGCCACAGGAGTAATTGTGCATATCATTGAGGTTTTAGCGTTTCCTCCAAGAGAGGATTGCAGTATCCTGGTTAACTTAGAATCACGGAATGGTATGAAGCTAAAAAAAAAAGAAGTTTAAAACAAGAATTATTCAAAAACATACTTTATTACTAGGTAAAAGGTAAAGCCGCACTCGTGCAAAACTGGCTCACATTGCTGAAGCTTTTATTAATATCCCGGTTTTGCAGCAGCCCACTAGCTGGGAGTATTGCTACTCCCCCTTGATGAGTTGCTAGCCCATCGCAGGTTATGGCCCCAGCATTTTTGTCGCCAGTACCCATTTATACTCCTGGGTGGAGAGAGGCACTGTGAGAACACAACACAATGACCTCGGCCAGGGCTCAAACCTGGTCTGCTCGATCCAGAGTCCAGTGCACCAATCATACATCTACATTTTAAATCATTATGATTAGAGAACCCCAAAATAATGGTTTGATTTCGTGAAAAGTAATCAACAAAGAACAGGAAGCCATTAGGAAGTGAGGGTGAGGATGTAAATGGGTTACAATTAATTTATTGAGCCATGGAAGACAACTGGAAGTTGGATGTTCTCTTCTATGGGCCTATTATGTGTATGTTTGTTTGTAATGTCAAGTCGTAAAATATGTTAAAAAGAGAGCTTTCCAGTGAAAGCATACCAAAACCAAGAACGTTCGCGTTCGATTTCAGGCCCGGGTTGCAGGACAGTATATGTCGTTTTTAAACAGTACTTCATTTGCTTTATACCAATTGTATTAATTGTGTCTGTAATAGATTCATAAAAAAGGAGAAAGAAAAAAAGATGTAAGACGTCGTAAATTGTAAAAAAAGATTGTCGTAAAAAAAAAGTTGGCACTGGTGAGAATCAAACCTGGGCCACCTACCTGCGAAATCAACGAACTTCCGACTGTACAACGTGTACCAAGCTACTGTTCTTATGCAGAAATTAGTATTATATAACATTCACGAGTTGCTCATAAGAGCTTTTGATCTTTATTCTCATCACCTGTCCACATAACAATGTATTGATATTGTGAGGAGAAAATAGATGTTAATTATTAAGTACCTTTCTCCTTCACTGAGCTTAGCAATAACTGTACCAAGTGCCAGAAGACTCTTGTTGATGTGTCCACCTTCTTTTAACCTTTGTCCTGCGAAGAGGAACATGTACCGTAAAGTCCCGAGCGGTTAGAAATTCCCTTCTTTATAAGCACTGTATGCTAGCTAACAAAAACATATTCCAGCTATAAGCCCCCTCGGATATAACATGAGGTAACATGTGTACTTAGTAATTATGACCGTATCAGTAATGTTCCAGTTCCGTTCATGTTGTTATGCTTGAAATTTGTTTTAAAATTTCAGTTCCCAATATATTTTCATCTAGTTCCACATGTAAAGTTAAGGCCCTGATTACATTCATGAGACTGGTACGAACTCAGACCGGTACGACTTCAGATCGGTCTCCATACAAATGCTTGTTTCTGTTTACATGAAGCCAGTCTGAAAAATCATCTCATGCCGGTTTCACTCATTCCGGTTGCTGAACCGACACGACTGACTCGGACCAGTCTGAAGTCGGACCGCAGAATCATGTAAACACAAGCAGAATGAGTCAGACCAGTCTGAGATGATTTTTCAGACCGGCTT
The DNA here is from genome assembly GCA_029204205.1 of Desmophyllum pertusum. NCBI lineage: Eukaryota > Metazoa > Cnidaria > Anthozoa > Scleractinia > Caryophylliidae > Desmophyllum > Desmophyllum pertusum. The sequence goes on from MU827317.1 coordinate 780,143, forward strand.
CATGTAAACAGAAACAAGCATTTGTATGGAGACCGATCTGAAGTCCGTACCGGTCTGAGTTCGTACAGGTCTCATGTAATCGCTTCATACTTTCAGACTGGTCTCATGTAAACTTAATCGTACCGGTCTGAGTCGTACCAGTCTGAGTCGTACCGGTCAGAGTTCGTACTGGTCTCATGTAACCAGGGCCTTATAGCCTCATCTCGTTTCTTATCTTATCAGCTGACATTTCTCAGAACACGAACTACGAACGTTCTATCTTACGCTTGTTTGACAGTTCTGCACAAATTCAGGGTTTTTGTGGAGTCTGTGGTAACTTAGATAACCAAACAATAATAACAATATAATAAACAATTATTATTCAACAAAATTAATTGTAACACTGTCCAAATATGGTCATGATGCACTCGATATCTGTTGGCCGTACTCAACAGATATCCTGCGATATATGTAATTTTGTATACGCACGGTAAAAAATTCAAGTCAGTTCTTGAAATAAAAGTTGTGTTATCAATTTGTTGAATAATAAAACAATATATATCCTGCTCAATCTTGCGGAATATCGCCTGATTTTAGCCAACTCGGCCTACGGCGGCCTTCAGCCTCGTCCGGCTAAGTACATGTATCAGGCGATATTCCGCCGTTGTAACACAATACTGCTTATACCACGACAGTGTTTTATCTTCAGCTTGGGCGGCCTATGGTTTGACGCGAAATACATTGCATAAATCCTAGTGTTTGTAGGTATGACGCGTAATTACATTTGCATAAATCCTATTGTTTGTAGGTATGATGCGTAATTACATGCATAAATCCTAGTGTCTGTAGTGCTCTCAGCCAATATAAGAATAGAGATAGTGAGCAAAATGTATAATAATTATTATAATTATAACAACAACCACAAATATTGACGAACCACGGGCGCCAGTTTGAGCGCAATTCTCAGAACCAGCTAGATCAACCAAGTTCTGAAAGAGAAGGAATACTTTTTCATCAGGCATTTTTCAAACTCATTTAAAATCATCAAGTTATAACAAAGGAAGGTCTTAATTAGCATAGATTTTTACGATTGTATTATATTGTAATATATCAAACACGAGAGACGTTGTTTCATCCTATTTCCAAACACCGAGAAGAGAGTTGAAAATAGGACGCATAGCTGAGTTTTTGATGAAAATCGAGGTGTTTGGAATGTGATGAAACACTGTCTCGAGTGTTTGATATAATGAAGTTACATGTATCTTTCAAACAAAACTAAGTTTCTGCGTACACTTACTATGTGGCAGGCGAAGTTCTGTACTGCTTGGAGCTTGCACAAATTTGTTTCAGAAGTGTTGCTCCAAACAGTGGAGCAATAAATTAATTTGCTAAAGACTAATGCGTTGATGATGATTAGCAGAGTATGCTTATCGAAGGAGTGTTTAACACGGTTGATCTGACCTAAGCGTGACATACAGGAGGAGACAGTTTCCAGAATATGATCATTAAAGGTTAGGTTTGGATCCAAAATAACACCAAGATCTTTTGCGGTCATAGTAGGTACAATCTCCATCACAAGAAGTGACAGGCGGAAGTCGCCTACTTTTGCTAACATTCGTCTACTTCCAGGACCTGCTCGAAATACGGAATTGGTTGTTAAAGCACCAATTCCGTATTTCGAGCAGGTCCTGATTCATTTTGTTTATAACATTTCCCTCTTCTTGGAGTGCGAAAGATATCACCAGTTTCGTATCGTCGACATAGCATTGAGAAGCCACTGAGTATCACATTCGCTATAACTTGTTTGTATCACTGAAAGTTTTTGACCAGAAACAAAACGTAGAATTATGACATTTTGCTGTTGTTTAGTTGACGTTTTTGTTTATATCTTGTTAAATTTGGCATTTATTCAAGTATATTATGTTAAGTCAGCAAAAAATATAGCTATCAATTATTTCTGATGAAAAATACCTATCTTAATAAACGCCGGATCCCCAATAAACGCCAGCTTCAAATAAACACTGGGGCATTACAATGCCGAGTTTTAAATAACATCCCCGGTGTTTAATCAAGAACATACAGTATGCATAAAATTAGATGAATAACAATTATTCAATGCATCTTTTATGTTTACCATTAATGTTTACCAAGTGGGCCACTCTCACAGCAGCTTTGTTCACAATTTCTTGACTCTTTATAACCTTGAGAATAAAGCAAAACAAATGGTATACAGTCAACTCTGGACACTGCTATCGGCACGCTGAGCTACCAGCAAGCAAGCTAGTGCTGTGGGAACCGACACACGGGCAGCGGGGGAAAGGCAGGCCTAAGGATTCATACTTTTCATATACCTTCCATAGAAAATGGTACCCCTTTCATATACCTACAGTTGAAACACTGCATCCCTTTTACAACTTTTACTAAACTTTTCGCTTGAGTAGGCCCTTAAAATATTGGATGTTAGGTGCGTCTGTTCGAGATATTTTGAAAGGCCCTTTTAAACACCTAAATGACAGTTGTCCCTACCCTTTTCTTTACTTAACTTCGTGAAATCCCTATACCTCCAGCCTGAAAAGGCTAGTGCCTCTGATTCAATTTAAGTATTTTTTCCTTGAAATCTACAGCCAGGATATGCACTTAATTGCCCTAATCATGAAAGCGAAGCCTAAGCACCACAATATTTTATGTGAACTTTAAAAGAGTAGAAACATGGCTCAGAAGAAACAACATCAAACATGATTAAGAGGTTGTAAAATTAATCCCGGAAGTGTTAGGATTTAATAAACTTACCACCCTGAAAATGGCATGGCTTCGGCTACTTTTGTTATTCATATGTGTTGCCCCACAATGACGATTTTCTGGAGAAAAAGAAAACATAAAAGAACAGTTAGAAATCTAATACTGCCGGCCTCAATTTTTAAGCGGCCGATGCCCATGTAGGGCATCGAGCCGCTTCAAGAAATGGACGTTTTTTTTTCATGTCGCTAGCCCTAGCCCTCTACACGGTTGACATGATGTTATCGCATCTCGGTCTAAAATTAGCCAGTGGAGAATTTCTCTTCCACAGGCTTTCTGTAGTGTCGTGTAAGTGCGTACATGTATTGAGTTTATTACCGGAATCGCATTGAAAAAAGCAAAGACAAATGTCCCACAGCAGTGAACAGCAGTGTTGTTGCAAAATGTGCTAAATTTGGCGGTGTGACCTTTGCGCATTATTCGATCCCAGCAGGGAATCGGCTTCCGGTTTCACGCAAACTGCGGACTTTAGCGAGACTGGCGTGACTACTTGTTTTTTTTTCACTGCACTTTCCCCAGTTAACATTGCATTGCATTGTGAGGGGTTTTCCCATTACATTGTAAACGTAGCCAGGAGACATGCAAATAAATAGCCACTAGATAATTTCTGTTCTGTTTAATACATGCACCTCATTAAGGTGGCCCGCGGTTATTTATTGGAGCGGAGGTTCCCTTTTTTAAAACTACTTTTCGGCAGGAAAGCGTCAACCGATTTCTGTAATTTTTTGGTATTCAAAATAAGGAATCTTTCAATTTTAGAAGGCTTTTATTTTTAGGGCAAACGAAATTTAAGATTTAGAGATACAAGCGCTATTAGAAAACCTTGTTTTGTACGAAATCGCGAATATTTTCATAAAACGAAGATAGATTTTTTTCTAATTACGTTCAATAAGTTCCAAGACTTCAATGTTTACTGTGAGCAAGTTTCCACAAAATCGGCTGCATAGAAATTGCTGCACAGTTCACTGCTGAATTTTAGCTTCAAAATAATATGCTCGTGTATTTGCTTCATCTGTTGCAAGAACGCTTCAATAATTCTAAGATCGCACCTATTGTTAGAAAGCTTGATACCACCTAAACCTTTGCTGAATAATCGGAAAAGATCGGAAATTCCCAGTAAAAGTTATAAGCAAATGAAGAACAAGATGTTTATAGTGCGTAATTTGTGAATTTAAAAATATTCACGTTTGTTCGACTTGTGAAAAAACTACCGATTTGTTTTCCGTAATTGTTAAGTATGATAAAATCCAGCATATATAAAAACGACCTCGCCTAGTTTTGGGCGTGTAGCCTCGACGAAGCTCGGCGAATTAAGTCGTCAAGTTAGCTACTTCATCTCTATCAAAAGGGTTTCAAAGCGCAGGACAGCTAGAATATTTGTTTCCTGCGTTTGTTAGGAGCTTCGCTCTGAAATTTCCGGTGCAAGATTTTGCATATTTAACTACGAAAGCCAGTGTGTAATATTTCCTAGTGCTGGCATGTCTGCGGCGAAAAAAGCTGTTTCTCCGGAACTACCGTACCGTTTGACTCGAGAGAGGTCTCTTTGGAAAGCATTTTCAAAGCGCTGAACAGAAAAAATATTTATTACGTGCGCCTTCGAAGTTTACTTCCAAAAATACCTGAACTAATTTTTCTGCATTAGTGATAAACACCAAAAGCGTCATGTTTGCTGAGAAGAAAACAATTGACAAGTTTCGATACAGCTTTCTCTCTGATTGGCTAATTTAATTACACCAAAGGAGGTGATAATTATCTCATGCACGTTGTAGCTCCCTAAATCTGTGATTTGTTTTTGACAGAATACGCTAAAAATTGATGTGTTTCGAATTTAGCTCATAAATTAGACACAAAAACCAGTATAATATTAGCTGAATAAATTTTGCTGAATTAAATCTTATAGCGATGTACAAGAAGTAAAACAATTTTATATTTGCAAATTTAATTTTAGAACTGACTGACCTCTAACCTGCCTCTAAGTAACATTATTGTGACAGGCCTGACTCGTCTTATACAATTGTCTCAAGAGACAACCAGGGACGATAGAGGTGACAGGTGGCAATCCAACCCATTGTAAAGCATGCCTTTATCCAGTGACATTTTAATTGAATTTTTGTTGACAGGTGGCTTACTAATTAGCTAACGACATAGAATTCCCTTGGGAGAAAAGTCCCATACTATAATGAAGCAAAACTATGAGTTTTACGTCATAAAAACTCTTTGACTGCTTCAACGAAGATCATCCTCAAAGACCCAGGACTTGGGACCAGGATGACGAAGATTTGCCAAAAATGGCACATGTTCCTACAACTGATTAATTTGCATTGTGGTAACCTATGTAATGGATCCTGAACTGTAAACAGCATCACTTTAAATTGTATTATTGTTACTTACTTTCTCCAAACGCCATATGTTTGGAGAAATCCGTCACACACGACACAACCTTTTCTGTTAATTGACCAACCTACACTTGTTTCTAGAAAAAAACAACAAAGTATAGTATCCTCAAATTTCTGTAATAGTTTACGTCTCACAAAGGATTGAAGATGGTAGAACAAAAAATGTAGCATAGGCATTTAAGTTGCGCAGAAGCTAGAGCATGAGACTGTATTGTGGTCTATTCCAGGTGTTCGGTTGGTGGCGGGGAGTGGCTCAAAGAACAAGAATCAAACCCGCAGTTTTCATGCCGAAGTTGCTAGGAGACATATACGAGTGTGTGAGGGCGTGACTGTTTTCGGAGTACTCACGCTAATATTTGATTGGATGATACAAAAAGGAAACTCTGGTAATTGTAACTCAGACTGCTATTGATTAAGTTGTAGCTTGGTTACCGGAGAAAAACCCTTGGAGCAAGGATGAGAACCAACAACAAACTCAACCCACATTTGATGTCGGGTCCGGGATTCGAACTCGGGCCACATTGGTGGGAGGCGAGCGCTCTCACCACTGGGCCATCCATGCTCCCCTGCTTCTTGTCATTTCAAGAATGTAACAGTTACTGACTTACCTGAGGATTTTCATGGATCTTGATATTTTTTTTCGAGGGATTAAACAAGTCCTTTATATCCTAAAGAAAAGAAAAATTCTGAGTTCAAGTTAATTCTTAAACACTTAAAGTGCTACTACGATCAAAATTAAGCATTTTCTTTCTCGTTTTTTTTTAGACAATTTCATTATTTGGGTAATGATAAATACAACACGCTAGAAATCTGACCAGAAAGTACAAACACGGCAGAGAACCAGCCCGCGAAAATCTCGTAAAATCGCGTAAAATCCATCCGCCATTGATCAGTTCACAAACGTCGCGGCCCGCGATTTTTGCCATTAGCGGTCTGTTCGTGACGTCATCCAATCAAGTTGCCTTCGAGCGAAGTGTTGCAGTCGTATGGAAGAAACACAACAGCGCTGATGTTGGTGAACGTATTCCCGTTGTCTTTCGCCGTAAATGACCCAGAATTTAATTGAAATAAGAAGTATGTCGACCCTTTTTCTGAGCTTTACTATGCACTAAAAAAAGAAAAGAGCAGCGCGCTAGTGGAACCACGAGAAGCGACCAAAGGCAAAGATCAAAGATACGAATCTTCGCTCTATTAATTTCTGATGAAGATGACGGAAAACAGGAATTTTTAGAACACTTAGGAACTCCAGGCATGTCCAGGGGTATGGTAGAAGTACGTGTAATGTAGGTTTTGCTAAATTCCTCGCTAAATTAGTTGACTGTTGGTTTTTGGCTCGGAGCACTTTTCATTACGTGATCGATCAAATCAACCAGTCAGTGCATGCATATATGGCTGTCGTGTCAACAGCTGAATGTCATGTACCTTCTAACCCTCCCTTTACTTGTCCCTTGTGTGTACAGTTCGCAAGAAAATACATTATACTGATCAGCCAAATCATATGCCTTTGACCAGTACATTAGAAATTCAGACATAAACAACAATATTGTGTTTCAAAGCACAATATTTTTCAGCTCATAAGGGAAATAAAATAATATATGCAACCAAGTAACTTATGACTGTGCAGTAACTTGTAATGAGCACTGGAAAACTGTAGAAATTATTTACCATGCAGTTTTTAAATGTTGACATAATTTCATGTAAAATCATTCTTGCCCAATGATTGTTTTATGACTTTTGTGTTGGACTTGCAGTACCCTTGCTCCCTCTAGCTGCTCCAGGTTTCCTCGAATAATAGCCAGGGGTGATTATTATTGTTTTTTCTCCAAAAGATATCCATGCCCAAATTCACATATTGTGCATATTCCAACCTGAATCTTACAAAAGTGAAAATAAATATTGTTTTACTTGAAAATTGAGTGTTAGTCTTCACTACTTTCATAACAATATGTGTCATAAAACAATTTTTAGGAACTAAAATACCTGATAGTTATTATCAGGTTAACACTGTTTTTGTGATATCCAAATGTTCTTTTTAAGTGACCCCTATGATGGTGAAGGTAGTGTCCTCAGAAACCCTTAAGGCTCAATCAGTTCTTCGCTAACCGAAGTGCTTGGGCCCTAATGGTACCCTAGAATATATACCAGTTTTTCTCCATATCAAATGTACAAGAACCTAATTTCAGACTTCTCGATAGCTCTTGCTGCTGATTAAGCATTGGTTTCCATGTTTTTAGGCTCCACTACCTGGGAAAATGAATCCCCTTCCCCCTACCCCCACCAAATGCATGCTCTTGAAGACAGGAATTGAGAGAAGGGAGCAAATTGAGCCTATATATGTGTCCTAATGATGCTGAGTAAATTAGAATGACTATAATTGTGGGGGGGGGGGGGGGGGGGGGGACAACTACCTGTATATAAGCCTTGTTTTAATCAAGGGCAATTTTGTATTTACAGGGTTTCTGCATATTTTTGTAAACAAAATTTGAGATATTTTCCATACTTTTTTCCAAACCATGTTTTCATTTTACAGACTCGGCAGATTGAGGTCCAGTTCAGATGCCGTACTTCACATGAGCCATATCGAATTTGAATTTAGGCCGACCCAAATTAATTTAGACCGATTGAATTGATTCAGACGCCGAGCTTAATTCAGCCAAACTTAATTTTTAGGGGGAAATTGCTGTTATATTGAAAATACATTATAATAATTCATGCATTTGTTTCGGCTCATGTGAAGTTTGGCGTCTGAATCAAAGTCAGTCCACAGCCGTAATTCCCGGCTGAGCCGATCCGAATTCAATCAGCCGTTCCGAATTGATACAGACACCGTACTTCACATGAACTTAATTCATCGAATTTGATTCGGCTCATGTGAAGTACGGCGTCTGAACTGGGCCTAACACACACAATCAAACGCCGAGAACTGGAATTCCAGCTACCTGACAAAGATTTCATTGAATAACAGAACTTGTTGTACACAATGTAGCTTCGACAAATTTCCAGACATAAACTTCATTTTCCAAACTTTTTCCAGGTCTGTAAAGCTATAGTCAGGAAATCCATACTTTTCTACATTTCTAGACTGTATGAACCCTGTTAATTTACAGTACAATAAAGTTTACAATAACATAGCATCAAAGATACAAATTCAATTCAAAAATGGATGATATCAAAACCAAGGAAATATGCACCTTGAGCTAATTGACACTGAAGACACAACTAGCTTTAGGCTTTTATTTTATTTAAGTTAAATATAGGAAACAAATTGTTATAAATTTTGTTTGATCTCCCAGTATTACCTTGCACTAGTTCGTTGGAAGTAACTATTAAAATCCAAGTATCCAAACAAGCAGCACATGACAACACTTTATACCATGTGTATAATTACAGTTCAGACAAAGTAAACAAGCGAAGCTTTGAAATATTTAGTCCATTCTGAGGAGTTTCATTCAGCTGACAAAAACAACCTCCCGTAGTCCCGTAAGCACATACCCAACAGCCCGGCCCGTAGTTAAACTGCTGATCAATAAGTCATCAGACGATATCATCCGTAATAAGCTTATCTTCGTCTTCGATTTGAGCAGCATGATGAGGCTCTTTAAACCAGCACTGAGTAGGAGAGTTGTGCGAATAAATTCTGGCTTTTGAGACTCCTGCTGCTAGCATAGTCGACACAATACGTTGGATGTATCTTCTTGTGTGAAGAAAAAGCGTTCTACGTTTATAGAAAGCTCTAGAACCTCGTCGATATACAATACAACATGAAATCAGCCTTCGCGCACACAGAAGAAGCCATATTTGTTTCGAATTGGTTGATTGGATGACGTCATTGTCCTCTCGTCCCAATCCTTATTTACGCGCTCGGACATTTTTGAATCCAGCAATGGCGGCAAGTCGAAGTTGGAAAGTAGAGTTAAAATAATCGGACTTCCCGTGAGAATTTTTACTTGATATTTGGCACATTTACTATTTGGTGGTTAAAGTTTCGAAATCCGAAGAGAACAGGAGAAGTGTATTTTTGATCGTAGTAGCACTTTAAGTTTTGTTTGTCATTTGAAAAGAAATCTGGAAGTTTGAAAAATGTTAACATCTAACATGTATCAAGACAAATAAAAACTTTCAAACAAATAAATTGTTACCTCATTATAGATCTCCATGTATGAGATATGGATCTCAAATTTTCTAGAGGGATGCTATAAAGAAATAAAAGTTAAAAATAGCTCCAGGCATTAATACATACATGTACTGTACCACAGAATCAAATAATAACAATAATAATTTTTAAAGAGGATAGCACCAAGCTAACTCAAGGTCAATTAGGGTGACCCTATAAAATTCCTATTTACAAATTTTACAATTTAAAAACTTCCCAGTGGGGAGAGATAGGGGTGGGGGCATACAGCGGTCAAACGTGACGCGCCTGCGCAGTTCCCGCCAAAACCCCACTGCAAAATGTCCGAAATTTACAAAGTCCTCCACGTTTCGCCACTTTAAAGCTCAAACTTAAGAAATTTACTGAAAACTTAAGCTTTGTAGTCGGAGTATGCATAGATAATGTAATAATTGTTATCCACCAAGTGTCTCAGCTCGTATTTTGGTTTACCACTGCATGTTCTATAACGTTTCCTTACAAACTTCGCGGCCATTACGCCGCCATTACGCTTCAATCTCTTGCAAAATCAAGGCAGCAGAAACCGGAAGTGGCGCCGGATTTTTGCTTTTGATTGCTGTGTGGGGTGGGGGTACTATTGGTGAGCAAACACCATGTACAAACTTTACCAAAAACCAACAAAGTTTCCAAAATAAAAAAGAACTACTAAATATTTATACTGTCTTAGGGACTGTGCAATAATTCCCAGAGGGGGGGGGGAGGGGGGTGGAACATAAAGTAAAACCAAACTAAGGAGGGGGGGGGGCTCAAAGTAAAATAAGTCATTCAAGAGGGGGCCGGGGAGCTTAAAATTTTATTTCAAGTACATATTGCATTGGTGAATCCAGACCTAATTTTCGCACGTACTTAATTTCGCGAAAATGACAGAGCCATATTTCGCGAGTATTAATTTTTGCGATTTCACGGGGAAAATGGGCTCGAAGTGTATTAAATTTCGCGAAAATATCACCAAATATTAATCAACATTTAAAAAATCCGTCATTCATAATCGCCAGTAAAGCGTTCAATTGATGAGTTGAAAGAAGAACAGTACTGTGAATGGCAATTTTGACGACTGCATCAGAGACATTTTGCAGGAATTGCAAGAAAATGACGAATCAGAGGAGGAATGTGGCGATGCATAAATCACGGACAGAATTGTAACAATTTTTACCCTTTGTATTTTACTAAATTACAGTGTCAATTTTCTTTGTGTAATGGGGTATTAAATTTTGCGTGTTTTTCAATCGTGAAAATCGCGAAAATTAGTAAGAATAAGGTACCATTTTTGACAGAAAAGGTAACCCTTTCATACACCTTCCATAGAAAATGGTACCCCTTTCATATACCTACAGTTGAAACACTGCATCCCTTTTACAACTTTTACTAAACTTTTCGCTTGAGTAGGCCCTTAAAATATTGGATGTTAGGTGCGTCTGTTCGAGATATTTTGAAAGGCCCTTTTAAACACCTAAATGACAGTTGTCCCTACCCTTTTCTTTACTTAACTTCGTGAAATCCCTATATACCTCCAGCCTGAAAAGGCTAGTGCCTCTGATTCAATTTAAGTATTTCTCCTTGAAATCTACAGCCAGGATATGCACTTAATTGCCCTAATCATGAAAGCAAAGCCTAAGGGCCACAATATTTATGTGAACTTTAAAAGAGTAGAAACATGGCTCAGAAGAAACAACATCAAACATGATTAAGAGGTTGTAAAATTAATCCCGGAATTGTTAGGATTTAATAAACTTACCACCCTGAAAATGGCATGGCTTCGGCTACTTTTATCATTCATGCGGGTTGCCCAGCGATGACGATTTTCTGGAGAAAAAGAAAACATAAAAGAACAGTTAGAAATCTGATACTGCCGGCCTCGATTTTTTAGCTTTATTGCCATTTGTTTTTGTACCGTTATTCATGATTTTACTTTTGTGATACACGGGGCTACAATCGTGGACAAAACTAGTTGAGACAAATGAATATCACACACTTTTCGCAAATCACTTAACTAACGAGCGGGTAGAAACATTTTCATTCTCCTCTCCCCCTGCTCAATGTTGTTTCATGGGGCTGCCAATTCATCCTGCTTTGTTTTAATATCGTTTTCACAACGCAAAAACATTGAAATGGGGGAGGGGGGTTGAACAAATAGGCTGTAGTACTCAAATTGGTTGAAATTTGGTCTAGTGTCTCAACAGTTTTGTCCACGATTGTAGAATAAATTAAAGCAATTCAGTTGGGGAACAAGTGCCAGTTGTTGGCAAAATCCCACCTCTGAGTGTAAATGTATAATGTATCCGTGGCACAATTGATTTTGGAGTACTCATGAGTGTTTGTGCTACTTTTCGATTGGATAATAAGAATCAACGAGAGCAAAAGGCCCTTTTAGGCCATGACGTAAAACGCGTTCTTATATGGTATTTTTTAAACCTTGGGGAGATACTCCCATATATAAGCTATGTAGGTATGTCCCGCGGGAAAGGGTATGGTTTTTTAGGTGTTCAGCAAAAATACAGAAAAATCAACTCAAAATATGTCTTCAGAGCTTTCAAATGTTAATATTTCAGAGAAATGACTTTTTTTTATCTATCGAAAGCTTGATATTTTAGTGTACCATTCCACCTCATTTTTCAGTTTGGGCATTAAAAAGGGTACATCAAGTTTCTCTTAAGGTTCGCAAGCAATCAAGCATACCACAACGAATCCAAGCACATTTCAACGGTTTAAATGAGAAACTCAAGTTGCATATTTCACAGACAAAAAAATGCTATAAAAATAGAGGAGTCAAATTTGCTGTTAAAACAGCCTTCAACAGTCAAGCAGCTCGCCTTTCCATTTGGCGAAGATTAACTGGAAAACCTTCCTCTCTTTAGACTTGTCTGTAATTTTCAAGCGCACGTCTCCCACCGTACCTATCTATAAGCGATCAGCTACCTGTGAGGGGCACCAGTTCTCTCCGGGGGTGTATCCGGTGTGATAGGTAGTCCCTCCCATCCCCCCCCCCAAAAAAAGAACTAACATTTCACTATAAATATAAGCTTCCTTCAGCAGTTTCATTTCTATTCATATGTGAACTCAATTGTAGGGGCTAATATATTTGATTTTGGTTCTGTTGTTTTCTCGACATGATAAACATCAGTACTTTACTTTCGAAAATGTGTTTAATAGGGATGCTATGAATCAAAGTTACTTTGCATAGCTAGAAAGCATGACATACGTACAAGAAGGATCTTTAAAGCTTGAGTTTTCCACTTATTCTTACAGCGCTTTTCAATAACATGCGAACTCTCGGGAACTCTGCTCAATCAACGGTTTCGTTTTTCGCTGCCGTCAATCATTTAGTAATCCATTCAAAAGTTCACTTCCGTGGATTGTGATTGGTTGACAATCCACGGACGTGAACTTTGAATGGATTACTAAATGATTGACGGCAGCAACGAAGATCATCTTCAAAGACCCAGGACTTGTCTTTGTTCGTCTCCATGGCTGACGAAGATTTGCCAAAAATGGCACATGTTCCTACAACTGATTTATTTGCATTGTGTAACCTATGTAATCACTAATGGATCCTGTACTGTAAACAGCATCACTTTAAATTGTATTATTGTTACTTACTTTCTCCAAACGCCATATGTTTGGAGAAATCTGTCACACATGACACAACCTTCTCGGTCAATTGACCAACGTACACTTGTTTCTAGAAAAAACAACAAAGTATAGTATCCTCAAATTTCTGTAATAGTTTATGTCTCACAAAGGATTGAAGATGGTATAGGCATTTAAGTTGCGCAGAAGCTAGAGCATGAGACTGTATTGTGGTCTATTCCAGGTGTTCGGTTGGTGGCGGGGAGTGGCTCAAAGAACAAGAATCAAACCCGCAGTTTTCGTGCCAAAGTTGCTAGGAGACATATATGAGTGTGTGAGGGCGTGACTGTTTTCGGAGTACTCACGCTAATATTTGATTGGATGATACAAAAAGGAAACTCTGGTAATTGTAACTCAGACTGCTATTGATTAAGTTGTAGCTTGGTTACCGGAGAAAAACCCTCGGAGCAAGGATGAGAACCAACAACAAACTCAACCCACATTTGATGTCGGGTCCGGGATTCGAACTCGGGCCACATTGGTGGGAGGCGAGCGCTCTCACCACTGGGCCATCCATGCTCCCCTGCTTCTTGTCATTTCAAGAATGTAACAGTTACTGACTTACCTGAGGATTTTCATGGATCTTGATATTTTTTTTCGAGGGATTAAACAAGTCCTTTATATCCTAAAGAAAAGAAAAAATTCTGAGTTCAAGTTAATTCTTAAACACTTAAGTTTTGTTTGTCATTTGAAAAGAAATCTGGAAGTTTGAAAAATGTTAACATCTAACATGTATCAAGACAAATAAAAACTTTCAAACAAATAAATTGTTACCTCATTATAGATCTCCATGTATGAGATATGGATCTCAAATTTTCTAGAGGGATGCTATAAAGAAATAAAAGTTAAAAATAGCTCCAGGCATTAATACATACATGTACTGTACCACAGAATCAAATAATAACAATAATAATTTTTAAAGAGGATAGCACCAAGCTAACTCAAGGTTAATTAGGGTGACCCTATAAAATTCCTATTTACAAATTTTACAATTTAAAAACTTCCCAGTGGGGAGAGATAGGGGTGGGGGCATACAGCGGTCAAACGTGACGCGCCTGCGCAGTTCCCGCCAAAACCCCACTGCAAAATGTCCGAAATTTACGAAGTCCTCCACGTTTCGTCACTTTAAAGCTCAAACTTAAGAAATTTACTGAAAACTTAAGCTTTGTAGTCGGAGTATGCATAGATAATGTAATAATTGTTATCCACCAAGTGTCTCAGCTCGTATTTTGGTTTACCACTGCATGTTCTATAACGTTTCCTTACAAACTTCGCGGTCATTACGCCGCCATTACGCTTCAATCTCTTGCAAAATCAAGGCAGCAGAAACCGGAAGTGGCGCCGGATTTTTGCGTTTGACTGCTGTGTGGGGTGGGGGTACTATTGGTGAGCAAACACCATGCATGTACAAACTTTACCAAAAACCAACAAAGTTTCCAAAATAAAAAAGAACTACTAAATATTTATACTGTCTTAGGGACTGTGCAATAATTCCCAGAGGGGGGGAGGGGGGTGGAACATAAAGTAAAACCAAACTAAGGAGGGGGGGGGGGCTCAAAGTAAAATAAGTCATTCAAGAGGGGGCCGGGGAGCTTAAAATTTTATTTCAAGTACATATTGCATTGGTGAATCCAGACCTATTTATAAGGTGGGGGCCTGAAAAATTTTCTCCCACAAAGGGGGACCAGTGACGGATCATTCTTCCTCAATGTACTTCAGTTACGGTATCCCATAAATCCCTACTTCATAGTCGTTTTCAAGGGTGTCTCTCCCAGGGACCTGAAAATAACACATGCTCTTTTCCTTCTGCTATGGCTCTGTTGAACATTGCTATGGATCGGAGGTGATGTTTGTTCCAGATGCGGATGTCCAACAAGTCAACATGCAGTAGGAGCTCTTCTTTCTGTTATAAGATTTTAATCCACAGGTGGATGTAGAGAAAATGCAGCGTACTTGTATAAAGGTGTGTTTGTACTGTGAGGAGGAAGGGGGGTCGTACATAATTTCTGACTGATTAGAGGGGGATATTACCTAATATTTTCCTACATGAAGCCCATTTTCCAATTTAATACCTTTTCAATATAGTCATAAATTTCTTTAAATGACTTGGGGATGACTCCTTCACTCTGTTCATCTCCCATCATGGTGTACGTTTTGCCTGAAGATGTCTGCCCATAGGCCAGCAGAGTTCCTGTGAAATCAATAAGTAATTATTTAAGACCTACAGTGCAGCACGTACTATTTATTGTACAATAATGTGCATATATACTAGTGTATAGCCTCCTCCGCAGGCAACTCCTGGGTCTCCTAGGTCTGGGACAAGAAAGGGGCAAAAGAGCGGGCACTGGGGCCGAGGCGAACGAAAAGCGGAGTTGCAACTCTTCCTTCCTTTTCCTCTCTTCCTGTCCCCCACCCCACTCAGTCACCTTTTTGTCCTCCGTACCAGTCTCTCACTCGTGCCTTTATGTAAGAGTTGCCTGCGGAGGAGGCTAACTAGTGTAATAACAACTTGATTATTAGCTTGAGATTGCAATGATGTGCTAGTTAACGTTGATGAGGCCAGGGCCAAATCAACTAATATAACTCAATGACAGAAATAAATTATAATTAGCGAATAATCTTATTGTTTTGATAGAAATCATAATAAAACGAAACTCATGTGCCAGAAAAACTAAATCCTTCTCCGAAACTTCAGCAAAATCGCCATTTTGTAGATGACCTCCAGCCACTTGTATACTAATGGCTGATATATGGGTAGCTTAGCCAATCATATTCTCGCATTTGGATTAGTATACTAGTATAGATACTATTATTGCATGACATAGCATTTTAGAGTGCGAATACGCACCAAAACGAGTACAAATATGAGACCGTATTACACTCGTCTTAGTCTGAGTCGTAAAAATACCCCGGGGGGGCACTCCCTTATATACGCTATATAGGTACATGCCGCTGGACAGGGTATGGTCTTTGAGCATTTTATTTCATTTTAGGTATCAATTTCCCAGAAGTTGGCACGAAGATCAGTAATTGATACTCTGGAATAGGGTAGATGAAGTAGTCAGATGAAACGAAGCGCGTAGGAGTATTAAAGAAGCTTTACAACTACAACTCGCAGTGCTGCTTAATTAGTAGTTTAGCCTTTTGGGTTAGAAAGAAAGTCGTTAAAAATCGTCTGGAACAGGGTATCTTTTTTTAAATTTAGAACAGGATCGCAAAATTAGCGTTTTGTGGTCTGTTACAGGGTAAGGGTTTTTATAGCCCAGCGGCACACCCCCAAACAATTTTTTTGGGAGTACCCCCCAGGAAAAATACCCAGCCGTATTACACAACTTTCTGCAGAACAACCACTTTATATGTGATAGATACAATATGATTGGCAGATCTGTTAGGGCATTTACAATATTATGGCGAGCCAAAGGCGAGCCATTGTAAACCCGGCCCATACAGATCGATCTGACATGACTCAAATTCATTCAGTCTGTAAATGCTCATGTTTATGAACTATATCTTGGCTATAAAAATAATACAAATTATTATTATTATTATTTTAGGCAATTAAATAAATCAAAGGAAAAGGTCAAAATCTGTATCCTTTAACATTCATTTCTTTAATTTGTATTTTCTTATGAATTATTAATAAGTGTTGTAAACAAACTTCAGGGGTGTAGCCAGCCCTTTTTTCCCTTTAAGCCCGAGATCATCATGATGGGTGACTCTAAAGCGAGCGCCAAAGGTGCGAGTCTCTAGGGGGGTTTGGGGGCATGCCCCCACAGAAAATTTTGAAATCTAGCTAGAGGCTCGGAAATGCTATTTTCAGCATTCTCCACAAGATATTTCGTCAAAATATCGATCTCGATCAAGTGTAAAATGACAGGTATTTTTAGTGCTTTACAGCAATATTTCTGAAATATACCCCGGCCTTACATACATGTATATCCAGGCCTTAGTACACTAAACAACGTTTTACAAAAGCTCAACGTGTGCAGCAAGGAATATATCATCGCAAGGACCAAATCTGGTAAGGAATTGATCATTGATTGCGATATGCGAGGAATTCCTCGGGCGGCACGTGCAATGTTCAGTTTGGTTTGTTTTTTGTTTCTCTTGGTTGTTTTTTCTTTTCTCATGGAAATTCCTGTTAAGCCCGGGCTTAGTGGCTTAAAGGCTGGCTACGCCCCTGAACTTTACACTCACCAGCTTGCTCATCCTTGTAATGCCTGCATGCATGGCACATTCAGTAAGGCCTTATATATGTAGTAAACAGTTTGCACTGACCCTAATAATGTGGACCCTCATTTATACATGTAGATGTGTCAGTGCATGTGGGCCTGTTTAAATTATTAATTGTCAAGTCTGTGCTTGCAATATTAGCAACTACATTGAGGATGTAGCAATACTGCTACTGACCCCCTGCAGGTCCAAATGGTATCGAATGGTCTTTGCAAGCATTTGAGGGACCATTCATGACCTCTCAAATGCATGTTAATGTTATCCAACAGGCCCCAGTTGCTCAAAGGGTAGATAACAATATATTCTCTGATAAATCACATTCCAGTGGATACAATATTAATGTACATGTACAATGTAAGCTGTTGACAAAGCAAACTTGTATCTACCGGATTAAGTGATATTCCTAGAAATAGTGTTATCCAGGCATGCTTTGCAGTCCTGTAATAATCTCATACCCAGATCTCACTCTGTCTGACACTGAAAAGTGAGATCTGGTAAAGTTCGAAATAACGCCGATTCTATATTGGATACTACTTAATATCGATCGTCTTATTCTAATGTGTGCTGTGATCTTCAATTAGCGACATATTAGCTGGGGGGCGGGGTACATTATACGTCTAATTACCATTGATTCCCTCCATTGCTGACAGGACAAGTGGTTTACCGAACTCTTCGTACACGTCTTGAGTTGAATTTGAAGTATCAAATACTCGATCTAAGTAAATATACAGACAGTAATGTTCATATCATTTATAATACAAATGAAGGGCGTGGTGGAAAAACAGCATTACGACAATAGAATTCTATTGTCATAATGCTGTTTTTCCACCACGCCCTTCAAATATATTAATGGAGTTCATTTAATTATACATAACTGATACTTATTAATATGTAAATAATAAATGGTTAATGTATTTAGGTAAAGTAGTTAATAATAATAATTGATATTTAGACAGGGTAACCCCTTCAGTCAAATGACTGTTATCAACGGGGGCCTGTGTAAAGCAAAAATATAATTAAAAAAATAAAAAATAAAATTAAAATAAATAAATGCAGCCAGCCATTTCTTCCCTTGGCAGTAAATAGTGGCTGTAAGCGACCTGTGGGGCGGCCTCAGGTAGTTTGACTTGCTTATATATGTTCTCATTGCATTTAGAGCTGATCTTTGTGTATCAATGTATATGCACTTTACAGATCAACAAACTGATCTTTACGGATCAATTATATGTAAAATTCAGCTCATTGATATCATATATTGCTCTGAAGGCAAATAGTTAGACTGCAAAACAGTCTCTCTTTTTCTTGAGATATTGTGCGCGATGCGCAAATTGAGAGGCACGAAGCGCCGATAATCCACGCACGAGCCTCGTAAGAGGCGAGATTTTCAGCGTCTTTCCCCAATCCCACTCGTAATTTTCACGCTCGTTCCAGATCCTTTTCGGGTCACGTTCAGCCCAACTTTTGCGCTAAAATACAGACTGTTTTGCAGTCTAGCAAATAGTTTGCAGATTCTGGAAGAGATATTCTGTCTAAATATATATAGATGTTATTGAACTAGCTTGTTCGGTCCGTATTGGGAAATATATGGGAAAATATTGGTTTTCCCAATACAAGCTAGTTCAATAAAGTTTTTATTATAATGGCTTTTAAAAAAAATTTCTGAGAAATTAATGCAACCATTCTCGGTTAACGCGCGCGCACCAAAGCTAAGCATATTCT
The DNA here is from genome assembly GCA_029204205.1 of Desmophyllum pertusum. NCBI lineage: Eukaryota > Metazoa > Cnidaria > Anthozoa > Scleractinia > Caryophylliidae > Desmophyllum > Desmophyllum pertusum. The sequence continues at coordinate 799,064 of MU827317.1, forward strand.
TGCATTTTTCAGGCCACTTTGCGAAAAGTTTAACCAAAATTGTCCGCCAGACATGAGGGAAAATGTTTCTACTTAATATAAAACAGTTTTCTTTTGTTCAATGTTGCATAAAAGGAATTTGGCGAAATGAGTTTGTGAGCGGTCCATCTTTGCAGTCCGTATTGTAAAATTCGGACTGCTCAGAGAACCAATCAGAATGCTCCTTTTCATCGTGGACCAGTTTGCCATATAATAAATATAATTATTACTATTCAAGCTATAGCTTACCAAAAATGTATCTATGGCTATTCGGAGACACTTGTCTCAACGATTTTCCATCAATCCCAACCTTCCATTGAAGATCCTGATGAGCTTCCCTGTGGAGTTAATGGTAATGGTAATGGTATTTATATAGTGCATTTTCTATACGGTATATATTCATATGCGTTTTACAATTCAACTCAGTGGTGAGATCGCACGTCAGCTTGTAAAGGCACCTGTGGCAGCCGCTATCAGTCCATTCATGATCTCACCCACCCACCCACCCACCCACCCATGAATACTTGTTAACAGGCCAGACCACGTCCCCTACTATTTTCGAACAGTGATGTGGGTTCTTTAATGTCTCCTACTACTTGGTACGAGGAGATGTAGGAGACAAGGCCAACGGCTTAACGTCACTGCCCAATGACGCGATCATCTGAACTGAGACAAGGTGTTGAGCACAGCCAGCATGATCTAAGACAGTATATATAAAGACAGTATATATAATACATATTTAGGTTCTTTATTTATATTTAGTAAAAGGAGCCACTATACTGAAGTATCTGTAATGTACATACATATGAAAGTTTGGATTATACAGTGCACTAGACCAGAGCTCTGAGCAGCTAATTAAGCCCAAAATTTTATTGTCTTTAATTCTCAGGAACTGTCTGATCTGGTACACACTCCTCACACTCTACATATATTTGCAAATGACAAATTTATGCTCAAGCGAAAATGACAAATTTAAACTACACGATTTGTGTAAAAATGTTACCCTTACCAGCACTATTATAATAATTATTATAACAAATTTTAAAGAGAGTAGCACCAAGCTAACTCAAGGTCAAGCATAAGTATAAGCATAAGAAACGTATGAGTAAACTGGGGCGATGCAAGGATAAGCACAAGAAAATAAAATATTTCCTTTTCCTTGTGCTTGCATCTTTGCATTTTGTTCGTTTAACCGAGATAACGCAAGCAAAGCACAAGAAATCATGCGCGTGTGATCCACCATTTGGGAGGATGTAATGTTTATCAAATTTTAAAGGCACTGTGCATGCGTATGTCACCTTATCTTTATGCTTATTGCACATGTGAACACTCTTGTGATTATCCTTGTGATCAGAACTACTGAGTATCCTTATTTTTGACATGTTCAGTGATTCAGTGAAGGCTTTTTTCATGTTTATATTTTGTGAAAACACTTTAATTTAATGCTTGGATAATTTTTTTAATGCCAAAAATTGGTCAATTGTTTCTGTATTTATTTTATTCCTATTTTCGCAAAGTTTTCTGCAATATTTTAATATTGTAATATTTTAATGTTAAGTTGTTATCTAGTTTTTAATATTTTATTGTAAAGTGCCATGAACAATTAGTGGAATATGGCGCTATATAATTTGTATTATTATTATTATATAAATATTAGTACTGTATAAAAATGCTATCTAATATAATATTAATAATATACAGTTGAACCCTGTTAATTCAAACTCTCAGGGGAAACGGAAAATCGAATATCAAAATAATCATTAATAATTAACATGATGGATGACTTGTACCTTATACAATAATAACAATAATAATTGTTATTTCAAGAAATTGACAAAACATAGTTGTATATTCGTAATATGGAATAGCACATTTCTATGCTGTTATTGACAACCAGAACTGTGCGCAATGGAACAAGATATATAAATTACAAAATAAGTGCAATAAAAAGGTTATAAATAAGTTCAGTGCGCTTCCAGCTGTGTTCTGATGCCGTCTGATGTTTGGCTATCAACTTTTTAAATTAGAGTTCGAAATAACGGGGTTGATTTTAGGCCAAGAGAAACACATAGAAATAGCGGGGAATTTGAAATAACCAAGTTCGAAATAGTCGATAGTAAATGACTGAAAAAACAGGGGCAAATCCTAGGGAAATGGGTTTGAGTTCGAAATAACGGGGAAATCGAAATAACCGAGTTTGAATTAATGGGGTTCAACCATAATATAATATAATAAATATTATTATTATGTAAATGTGTTTTGTAATTCAGAATGGATGCTGTCTTAATTAAAACATGGAAAATGAATTTAATATTGTTTTGATTGCATAAACAAAACATTTAACCATATAAAGAAGGCAAAGCCATGTGTATTTCCAGGCATAGTCAATCAATAAACCGATAACAATTATTGATATCAATCTTCAATTCATATCGATTTGTAAAGTAATAAGATTACCGGTAATAAATACTGTATGTATGTATGTATGTACCTGATTATACATTGAAGCTCGACAAAGAAATAATTGCCATTGTCAAGACTTTCAGATGTAACAGTCAAATCCAAGAGCTCCCCCCCAGGCACACCCTTGGGCATTTGACTTTTGCAAAAAATTTGGTCAAATGCCCCACTATGTTGGCAGTGAACTATAACATGCCTACAATGTATTACATGGAATGATTCCATCTGAAACATCTTTTTAAAAATCTTGATTTTAACAACTCTCACGTGGAATTGCCCAAATAATGTATTTACTGTACATTCAGTTTGTATTTGCCGTCGCTTGCAAAATTTAACTTTTGCAAAGGCACGCAAAACATTTGGGGGTCAGTGGGAAATTAAAACTGATGTTTTTCTGTGACTTGAGTGAATTGAAGTTTAAATGCCTTTGTACATGTATGACTAGCCTGCGTAGCTGGCGGTCTTGTTGGCGGCGGCACAAAGGCGAAATTTGTAAGCGGCGCCGCGACAGCGAAGAGTCTGAGACGGGAGGGTCTGAAAGACTGCCTGCCCGGAAACATAGGTTTTTTGAGTGCCGCTCCGACACCAGAGAGCAGTTCGTAATATGAAACTGTGACAGGCCTACCGTTCATGACATTTGTACATTTGCCGTTCTCTATTAAGACCATTAAATGCAGAACTTTTGCTTCAAGTGTGTTTCTAATGGGCAATATATGGTTAATTACGGAAATTAACACTCCATGAAATTAACGCAAATTTTGAAAATTTGCATTAATTTAAGTCGCGTTAATTTTTGTGAGCATTAATTTCTGTGATTTGCTAAGGTTTGTTTTGGCTCATTTATATTGCAAGATATGTTTCCGGCTCTCTTAATGTTCACTCCAGAAGGAGTAGATATGAAATATTCCGCGTAGGACGTTTATTTCTTGCCAGGTCCGGCATTTGATTTGATTATTATAAAAGCTGTTGCAAGATTATATGTTGTTTTGGATCATATTTGTCTCTTGGTCCAGAGACTACTGCTGGCGCTTCTACGAAGCTACAATAATTTGTTTAGAGAGATGTTGTATGCCTGATGCCAAGGCTTTATCTCTTGCATCGATTTTGACCGAGCGTGAGCTCGATGTTTAATTTGTATCCTCCTTTGTTCGTTGTGTGACGTTCTTGCACCACAAGATAGAAATATAAATATTTCATGCAAGTCGACTGTTTTGAGTTTTGTACATGCCAGTCTCTTCTGTAGCTTTTGAGAACTCTATGTTTTAGTTTGAATGTGGAGTTATGTTGATTGGAACATATATGTTCTTCTTGCAAACCCCTCAAATATTTTTGCTCTCCACCGTTTGACGAGTGCCGGCGCAAGTAGACAATTTTGCGTGCTGTGCTATTTGGCTTTGTTCAGGCAAGACCATTGTTGAAGACATTTCTTAACGGCCGTTTCTTGCTCTTCCTTTAAAATTGGTATCGTTTCTCTTTGAATATTAAGTGAAGCTAAAGCTCTTCTATACTACTCTCGGAAAATATTTCTAATGGCGTCCTGGAGAGCCCCTTGGGTAGATTAACTGAACATTTCATTGACGTGTACGCATTCTCAGCCAATCCGAATTTCCCGCACGCTGGTGTGCGGACTACTCAAAAAACCTTCGATTTCGAGCAGGCGGACCCTCGCGGCCCTGCCGCTCTCTGTCACGGCCATGCCGCTCGCTGTCGCGGCTTTGCCGCTTACGAATTTTGCCTTCACGCGCCAACAAGACCGCCAGCTACGCAGGCTAATGTATGACAATTATTGGACGAGGTTGAGCATGATAGTGAGAATTATCAAGGCCGAGGTTTGTGTTAGTACATGTGTATTCTGTTATAAGAAATGTTACACCAGGAAAATGAATCAAGAATAATTTTATTTCTTCTACCATAAAAAGAGGTAAAGCCATTACTCTGGCCAAAGCTAATATCCCGGTGAAATTACAAGGAAAATGGGCGAGAATGTTCTCCAATACATGTAGTCTGGTGTTTTCAAGCAAAACTCTCCCTATTTTTCCCCCATGGAAATCCAGATCTTAAACCCCTCATGCCTTCGGACTTCCAGTCCAAAGAACCCCCCTTTGCCCTCGGAATTCCAAGATGCCGCCCGTGGTATGGATTGGGTATGGATATTTTCTGGAATCGCTCATTTCAGATATTTCCTCAGAAACATAAGAAGCCGAATAGACAAGTTGTGACGGGCATGTGGAAAACCAAGAATCCAGAACCGGAAACGGAATTTTTCTCATTTGTTTGTTACCCATTATATTTTAGAAAAACATTTCACCCATTTCGGTAGTAATCACAAGATGACCAAATCTGGATCTGGTTCCATTTCTGGATCCACTTCCGTTTCTGGATTCCTGCTTTTCCACACGCCCAGTTGTGACAGTCCAAAGGTTTTCAGTATCAACACTTTTCCAAACAAAGTGAGATCTCTTGATTTCCACAGATTGCAAACTAATCATGCGATAAACTGAATTAAACATGTTTCTCATTCATTTACCACATTTGCAGAGCTTAGGAACTGAGAATCGATGGAGTTAAAAATATAGTCCCTCATAGAATGGTCGTTACTAGAATGGATAGCCCAAAATTAGATAAAACATTACCCTACCCACAAAAGACAGGGCTACAGTAGGCTAATTGGGGTGCAATAGCAGGCTCTATAGTAGGCCAACCGGGCTGCATGGTATAGTGGGCGGGGTGAGTGGGCTAACCAGGGCCGAACCAAGTTAACCAGGGTGTTCCCGCTCCTGTAAATGTGACTGTTCCACGTCACGGAAAGGGGTATTCTGAAGACAAAAATCTCACGCATTTGACTCAGGAAAAGTTGGCAGGTATAGAATACTAGGAATGACTAGAAATACATGCGGCAAAATATAAAGTTTAGAGTTAAGATACAGTACGCTGTAGACAAAGCGAGGGCAAGTTTATTTTCAAAGAGAAATTTAAGCTTTAGCCACTTACGGGTCGTTCCAAGTCTTCGCTTTTCGTGAATGGAAGCTTCCTTAAGCCCTATGAACTGAAGAAGAATGGAATATAAGCTTAACCTTAACTTTATAAATGTTCTCATAAAAACTAGTGGCCACGCCAATGTTTGTTTGGAAGGTGAGACATACCGGCGGCATGGCGAATAACTTTCTTTCCCAATGTGATGTTACAGAATGCTTTTACATGTAAAGCGGTTGGCTGTTTTCCAACGTGGTTTGCGTTCGAATTAAGCTTACTTCGGCTAGGAGCGATAGACGTGAACACTGCCACACTAGAGAACCCCGATAATGCGAAGAAAGCTCATCCAGGCTCTCTCTTCTTTTCCTCCCTTGGGGAAAAAGTAGAGAGAGACTGGGATCTAGGTTGATTTATGGGTCAAGTCTCACACCGCCACGCCCGCGTCCTTCGCTTTGAATAGTTCAAATTTCTCGTTTGTCACACCATACAATCACTCCCACTCGTGCAAACAACTCCCTCTGACATATATTATTTGTTTCTGTATATTTTATAATCTCGTTCCAGTTAGGATCAGTTTCCCGTATTAATGTCCTAGAAAAACCTGTGGAGGAGACAGACAAACTTCCGTGCGGAACGGAAAAGTGAAATCAACCAGTTTTTGCATCCATTTTTTTGCGTCCAGATGTTTGCATCAAGTTTTTTGCGTCCAGTTTTTTAGTTATTTTTTTTTCTAAAAATAATACTCTTAGCCGGCGGTTTGGGCGGGCTGCCTTGTATGTCACACCAATCAGATTGGGGCTACTATGAACAACCAATGAAATAGCTGATTCTAATATCCGAGTAAATCCGAGTAGATATCGATTTTTGAAAGCCATTTGGTGACAGCCATCTTTGTTGATACTGATCATACTGTTGTTGGTGTTTAGAAGAATGGCGAAGAGAGCGGCTACTGCGATGTACAGGCTTTCTATGTATATTTCGTTGTTTTACGGAAATTGGTCAAATTGAGGAGATAATTTGAAATGTGCTTCAGGAGTTTGTCATGATCTCTTGTCAACAGTTGATTGGAGGTAAATCTGGTTGGGTCGATTTTATTCAGTAGTGTTGTGCAGTGTTTCTGTAAAAGTTTGTATTTTAGTGTTATTGTCGTTCGATGCATCTAGGTTAGGTGATTTAATACATCACTATACGTTTGTGATGGCTGTTCATTAACTTCAAAGGCAAGTATCAAAATACTTCAAGTGATTTCGTAAATTTTAGCTCGGACATAAATAGTTTCAGAAAGTTTGAATAAATCCGGTCAGTGTATTAACGCAGAGTGCGAACTGCATGCAACAAAGACTACAGACCAGGGGTAAAATGCAGACTAAAGTGTGAAATAATGGAAGCATGTATATCAGATTATTATACAAGTTGTGAGGATTAATTTGTGGCAAAATGAGAGGCAGCCGGTCAAGGTTTTGAAATAGACTAAATGATCGGCAGTGAGACTTGGAAATTTTCGATAAGTAAAAAGAGTTAAAAAGAGAATTATAAATCGAAAGCCGGTCGATCACAAAGCAAGCGAAAAAGTAAATTAATTTGTATACAAATTCCATCCTATGATATTATATATCCTTTGTTCATGAATTATTAATGAGTTTGAGAACCTGGGCAAGGGGGGAGGTGCCCCGGGCAAGCAAAATTTGAGAGTTGCTTTGAATTCCAATTTTTTTTTTAGCCCTGTACCTGTGCATAACAATGGTAAAGAGATAATATCGTGTTTTTCCGGGGTTTTTTTCAAATTTTAGCAAAAATCCAATATGGCCACCGGTGACCATTAGGCGTGGCAGGGAAGGGGTTAAACAATTGGGCCTGGTTCTCAGTGGAAGAAATGTCATACCATTTGTTCAGGTGATGTGGCAACCGCTCTCTGTTCAGGTGATGAGGCTGTCGCTCTCTGTTCTAACTCACTCTCAAGCTCATGTATGTGCTCCTCGTATCTCTTTACTGTCTGCTCCATGTGTAAGTTTTGTAACTCAGTGTCCAGACTACGGGAAAAACATGTGCACCAGTGAACAGAGTCGGAAGTGAAACTCATATCAACACTGAATAAGTACATTGTATTATTATGAGAATCAGAACATTCTGATCCTTGCGATTATGGGATTCTGCTTCAAATCTCCTTTGCTAGTGAAAACCAGCCTTTACTCCAAACAAACAAACAAATCAAGACAAACTGGCATGAAATCAAGTGAAGAATTGTTGGACAAGACTACAAAATAAATTCCCTGACTTTTCAGTTACTACACTGTATATGCATGGCCTCTTGTGCTTATCACAAACTCACTAGCAAGGGCTGGGCAAAAGAACGAAAAGTGGACTGACACGAGTATCAAACAATATAATGTATAAAAAGGAAGGAACATTAAAAACGTGTTACCAATTTGTTTTCCTCCTCGTGGCTTTCTTTTAACTTCAATATTTCAATTTTTAGTTTCTCATTTTCCTCTCTCATTCTCTTGACCATTGTCGATTACCTGCAGATAGCAGCTCCTTCCAATTCCTCCAATCTAGTAACCCTGGCTGTCAGGGCTGCCAGTGTCTTGTTCTCTAATTCTGTGCAAAGGTAGTAAAGGTAAAGCCAGGTTATAATAATTGATATTAAAAATTATAAGTAATCATTTTTTCTGTGAACTATAACATGCCTACAATGTATTACATGGAATGATTCCATCTGAAACATCTTTTTAAAAATCTTGATTTTAACAACTCTCACGTGGAATTGCCTAAATAATGTATTTACTGCACATTCAGTTTGTATTTGCCGTCGCTTGCAAAATTTAACTTTTGCAAAGGCACGCAAAACATTTGGGGGTCAGTGGAAATTAAAACTGATGTTTTTCTGTGACTTGAGTGAATTGAAGTTTAAATGCCTTTGTACATGTATGACTAGCCTGCGTAGCTGGCGGTCTTGTTGGCGGCGGCACAAAGGCAAAATTTGTAAACGGCGCCGCGACAGCGAAGAGTCTGAGACGGGAGGGTCTGAAAGACTGCCTGCCCGGAAACATAGGTTTTTTGAGTGCCGCTCCGACACCAGAGAGCAGTTCGTAATATGAAACTGTGACAGGCCTACCGTTCGTGACATTTGTACATTTGCCGTTCTCTATTAAGACCATTAAATGCAGAACTTTTGCTTCAAGTGTGTTTCTAATGGGCAATATATGGTTAATTACGGAAATTAACACTCCATGAAATTAACGCAAATTTTGAAAATTTGCATTAATTTAAGTCGCGTTAATTTTTGTGAGCATTAATTTCTGCGATTTGCTAAGGTTTGTTTTGGCTCATTTATATTGCAAGATATGTTTCCGGCTCTCTTAATGTTCACTCCAGAAGGAGTAGATATGAAATATTCCGCATAGGACGTTTAATTCTTGCCAGGTCCGACATTTGATTTGATTATTATAAAAGCTGTTGCAAGATTATATGTTGTTTTGGATCATATTTGTCTCTTGGTCCAGAGACTACTGCTGGCGCTTCTACGAAGCTACAAGAATTTGTTTAGAGAGATGTTGTATGCCTGATGCCAAGGCTTTATCTCTTGCATCGATTTTGACCGAGCGTGAGCTCGATGTTTAATTTGTATCCTCCGTTGTTCGTTGTGTGACGTTCTTGCACCACAAGATAGAAATAGAAATATTTCATGCAAGTGGACTGTTTTGCGTTTTGTACATGCCAGTCTCTTCTGTAGCTTTTTGAGAACTCTATGTTTTAATTTGAACGTGGAGTTATGTTGATTGGAACATATATGTTCTTCTTGCAAACCCCTCAAATATTTTTGCTCTCCACCATTTGACGAGTACCGGCGCAAGTAGACAATTTTGCGTGCTGTGCTATTTGGCTTTGTTCAGGCAAGACCATTGTTGAAGACATTTCTTAACGACCATTTCTTGCTCTTCCTTTACAGCAGATTTCAGTGCTGTGTGTAGACCCCGGTTTTTTCGAACATGATTCGCCCGCTATGATTCGCCCGTCATGATTCGACCGAGAGGTTACCAAGCAGTAAGACGAATGATGAAAGTTTTGCACGAAGACCCACGCTGGCGGGTGATTTATCATCAATATTTGTACGGAAGTTCTATAAAGGAAACAGCTAGATGTCTTTTTACAAGTACCAGCTTTGTATCAAATATTCACAGGTTGTATGGGGAGCGTAGCGAGATAAACCGGCAAAGAAGAAGAGGAAGGCAAAGAATCTTGTCTAGTAAGCGGAAGTTTGAACATGTTGAATGTTTATTGTATTTTATATCGCGTGACATGTACAAGTTGTTGAAAGTCAAACATTTCTTTATCTGATACTTGAATAGATAGGGAACACAAAACTCTGGAGGAAATGATAAGGAATAAGCCGGAACTGTTTATAGACGAGTATCAAGACTGGTTTCACACAGTTACACGGGTTAGCAACTGATTGCAACTATTGTATTGTGCAGGTCGATACTACGCCTTGGATTTACGTATGAAAAGGTAGGTCTTATCTCAATGAATTTTCCGTGTTTTGCATGTAGGAAAGTTTGCAGCCAGTACATAGAACTCCTATGGTCTGGAGAAACGCATTCTTGACTTCTTGACGGCTGTGCGTAACAGCGGCAGCAGCGGTTTCGGTAGTTCGCTATTGTTATTGTAAGTTCCTTCAGAAATTAACGTTTGATATCCAGTCACAAAGAATATTTAAAAATTGTCTGACACATTACATATTTTGTGAGGCCGTTCAGAAGGATATCTTGGTCCTTGCGGCTTGCAAATCTGATCGATGCGATTGTAAATTGACCTAAATTAACAATAACAATAGAGAACTACCGAAACAGCTGTCAAGTACAGCCGTCAAGAAGTCAAGAATGCTTTTCTCCAGACCATAGGAGTTCTATGTACTGGCTGCAAACTTTCCTACATGCAAAACACGGAAAATTCATTGAGATAAGACCTACCTTTTCATACGTAAATCCAAGGCGTAGTATCGACCTGCACAATACAATAGTTGCAATCAGTTGCTAACCCGTGTAACTGTGTGAAACCAGTCTTGATACTCGTCTATAAACAGTTCCGGCTTATTCCTTATCATTTCCTCCAGAGTTTTGTGTTCCCTATCTATTCAAGTATCAGATAAAGAAATGTTTGACTTTCAACAACTTGTACATGTCACTCGATATAAAATACAATAAACATTCAACATGTTCAAACTTCCGCTTACTAGACAAGATAATTTATTTGCCTTCCTCTTCTTCTTTGCCGGTTTATCTCGCTACGCTCCCCATACAACCTGCGAATATTTGATACAAAGCTGGTACTTGTAAAAAGACATCTAGCTGTTTCCTTTATAGAACTTCCGTACAATATTGATGATAAATCACCCGCCAGCGTGGGTCTTCGTGCAAAACTTTCATCATTCGTATTACTGCTTGGTAACCTCTCGGTCGAATCATGACGGCGCGAATCATAGCGGGCGAATCATGTTCGAAAAAACTGGGGTCTACACACAGCACTGAAATCTGCTGTAAAATCGGTATCGTTTCTCTTTGAATATTAAGCGAAGCTAAAGCTCTTCTATACTACTCTCGGAAAATATTTCTAATGGCGTCCTGGAGAGCCCCTTGGGTAGATTAACTGAACATTTCATTGACGTGTACGCATTCTCAGCCAATCCGAATTTCCCGCATGCTGGTGTGCGGACTACTAAAAAAACCTTCGATTTCGAGCAAGCGGACCCTCACGGCTCGCTGTCGCCACTTACGAATTTTGCCTTCATGCGCCAACAAGACTGCCAGCTACGCAGGCTAATGTATGACAATTATTGGACGAGGTTGAGCATGATAGTGAGAATTATCAAGGCCGAGGTTTGTGTTAGTACATGTGTATTCTGTTATAAGAAATGTTACACCAGGAAAATGAATCAAGAATAATTTTATTTCTTCTACCATAAAAAGAGGTAAAGCCATTACTCTGGAATGGGCGAGAATGTTCTCCAATACATGTAGTCTGGCATTTTCAAGCAAGACTCTCCCTGTTTTTCCCCTTAATCTTAAACCCCTCATGCCTTCGGACTTCCAGTCCAAAGAACCCCCCTTTGCCCTCGGAATTCCAAGATGCCGCCCGTGGTATGGATTGGGTATGGATATTTTCTGGAATCGCTCATTTCAGATATTTCCTCAGAAACATAAGAAGCCGAATAGACAAGTGTGACGGGCATGTGGAAAACCACGAATCCAGAACTGGAAACGGACTTTTTCTCATTTGTTTGTAAACTCATTATATTTTAGAAAACATTTCACCCATTTCGGTTGTAATCACAAGATGACCAAATCGTGGTAAATTTGATAACCATTACTAGTACTGTCTCGTTTGAAAATATGGAGTAACAGTCGAACCCCTATTATAATAAACTTCATCGGGCATTGTGGCGTATTTTGCGGGCTAAAATGGAGAATTCAGCGGGCTAAAATATATTTTAGCCCGCTGAACTGAGCCAATCAGAAACAAGAAAATAACGTAGCAGCCAATCAAAACCGGGAAACCATTCAACTGTTCGCGCCGTTTTCTTGGAATTCAAAGCGCCGTTGACTCGAAGTGCTGCCATCTGCAGCTGCAAAGCTATTGTTTTTTAGCTTTATATTATCAGACTGGCTGAAAAAGCTAACGAAGAAGCAAATTTTCAGCCTTCTCAGTACAGCTAGTTGAAGAGGACTTGCAGAAACTCGAGGAAGAATCCATACACGGCGGCGAATTGAATGTAAGTTTGTCTTCTTCGATCGAAACCCGCTCAGTTCAGGCAAAATATTTTATGTCAAATTGCCAGTTCAGTAATTGCATGATTAAGTTCCAACACTTCTAGATGACTATTTATTTGCTGTTGATGGAATTCTGTAATTTTTCCTTTCAAGAGAACTTTAGAGCACAGATTGTTTCGACGAATTTTGCGTACGGTTTTTCTGCCAAGTTTTACAATCATATGAAATAAACGTCGACCCGACGCCGGCAGTGTTCAAGATATCGCTTACTGTCTTTGATTCCTTTTCTAAATGCCCTCTGAAATTATTATAATAGTAATAGAGTTGATGTTCTTGGGCGTAAATATGTTTTTGGCCCTTCTCAGTCTCATTTTAGCCCTCGCCGAAGCGGCTCGGGCTAAAATGAGCCTGAGTCGGGCCAAAAACATATTTACGCCCGCGAACATCAACTCTATTGTTATATTAACCCTATTCAGACTGAGGGGCCGAATCTGCCCGTCGCGACTTTGACCGTTAATAACTTTTTCAATATTGAAGTAAAAGCCGCCAAACGTTTTGACTTTTCCTGAAATTTATCTGGGAACAATTATTTGGTATGACATGTCATTGTTCATGGAACTAGCTGTTACCATGGCAACCATATTTTGACAGGCATGTTTACCAAATTTGGAATTTTTGCGTTTTTTTTTTATATAGAAAATAACTTTGATCCAAGCCACATCATCCACGTGAAACGTCTCATAAGTCACATCCCTATGCTTGCTTGGGTGATTGACAATATCCAAATAAATAAAAACACAATTTGTCATTGATTTTAATAATATCTTTGTTTCCGGATCCGGTTCCATTTCTGGATCCGCTTCCGTTTCTAGATTCCTGCTTTTCCACATGCCCAGTTGTGACAGTCCCAAGGTTTTCAGTATCAACACTTTCCAAACAAAGTGAGATCTCTTGATTTCCAAAGATTGCAAATTAATCATGCGATAAACTGAATTAAACATGTTTCTCATTCATTTACCACATTTACAGAGCTTAGGAACTGAGGATCGATGGAGTTAAAAATATAGTCCCTCATAGAATGGTCGTTGCTAGAATGGATAGCCCAAAATTAGATAAAACATTACCCTACCCACAAAAGACAGGGCTATAGCAGGCTCTATAGTAGGCCAACCGGGGTGCATGGTATAGTGGGCGGGGTGAGTGGGCTAACCAGGGCCTAACCAAGTTAACCAGGGTGTTCCCGCTCCTGTAAATTTGACTGTTCCACGTGACGGAAAGGTGTATTCTGAAGACAAAAATCTCACGCATTTGACTCAGGAAATGTTGGCAGGTAAGCTTATAGAATACCAGGAATGACTAGGAATACATGCGGCAAAATATAAAGTTTAGAGTTAAGATACAGTACGCTGTAGACAAAGGGAGGGCAAGTTTATTTTCAAAGAGAAATTTAAGGTTTAGCCACTTACCGGTCGTTCCAAGTCTTCGCTTTTCGTGAATGGAAGCTTCCTTAAGCCCTATGAACTGAAGAAGAATGGAATATAAGCTTAACCTTAACTTTATAAATGTTCTCATAAAACTAGTGGCCACGCCAATGTTTGTTTTGGAAGGTGAGACATACCGGCGGCATGGCGAATAACTTTCTTTCCCAATGTGATGTTACAGAATGCTTTTACATGTAAAGCGGTTGGCTGTTCTCCAACGTGGTTTACGTTCAAATTAAGCTTACTTCGGCTAGGAGCTTACAAACTTTTCCCATTCGATAGACGTGAACACTGCACACCAGAGAACCCCGATAACGTGAGGAAGCTCATCCCAGGCTCTCTCTTCTTTTCCTCACCCAGAGTCCACGGTCTCCTCGGTCAGCGGGTAGTCGCCAGGTGAAACTGAAACGTTTCACCTGGCGACGACCCGCTGACCGAGGAGACCGTGGACTCTGGGTACGAGATTGCCTCCCTTGGGGAAAAAGTAGAGAGAGACTGGGATCGAGGTTGATTTATGGGTCAAGTTTCGTGTTCATTGGTGTCAAGAATGTAAGTTGATCGCTTTGATTGGTTCAAAATTCCTCCTTTGTCACACTGCCACGCCCGCGTCCTTCGCTTTGATTGGTTCCGATTTCTCATTTGTCACACGGTAATTTTTATAATTTTAAGATCGATATCTGTTCTTTTTCTCGTTTAACTTTCGAATCTCAATAAAACAGTTTCTAACTTTCTTTGACGTACACGTCACGTCTAATAATAGCTGTACGCTCTAATTGGCTAATTGGTAAATTATCATCGTTGCCGGAAGTAAATTATCATCGTTACCGGAAGTAAATTATCATCGTTGCCGGAAGTAAATTCCCTCACTAGGCTTGCAGTGGATGGGTCGGCGGTGGCAGCGTAGCCTGAGATCAGGCTCCTGGAGAAAATTTGCGAGCGAAGCGAACCGAGTCGCTGCAGAACGAAAGCGACGGAGCCTGAAGACATTCCTTTGATGCCGCCGATCCGCCCTCCAGTAATTAGTCCTGTTATAAAATGTCAACAAGTCACCTGGAGTGTTTGGCGTGTTTCCCAAATTAACTTAAATAAATTATTTCCCACGGCAAAAAATGATCGTTGCATATCAAGTATTACCCATAAAACAAGCTTGAAAGTAAAAATTGCTAAAAGTAAACGTATAAAGCGGTGAAGACGGCTTCGTCCACGAAATTTACCGTAATACGCATATGCAAATATGTAATTTAGCCAACGCTACGTCTGTTGAATGTTTCAATTTTCAGCCGTAATTTTTCTCTTCGCAAATGAAAGGACTCCAACGCAAAAGATCGCCGTCTAACCGAGTTTTCAGCTTTCAGCCTAAACGGGACAACTCTTCGACTTGGTCTTTCATTATCGAAACTGCAACAGCGACACAATTAGAGTAGTAGATCGTTCTAATCTCCAAAAACCAGTCAAGAGAGTTCCAAATACATCGCGCTCTTTTGCCACAGATTCTAGGCATATCCTTTGCTCTTCCTTGAGCCGAGGGATATCTGAAAGATCTGATGGCAAATAATAAATTCCGTAACGCTTGCTCAATTCTCCTGTATTCAACTTCAACAAACAACGCGTGACATTGTGTTGTCGACATCTGTCTTCATTCACCGCGAATCTGTCAATATTAAGCAAAATGACCAATCAGATCATGATACCAGAATCTGGTATCATGGATCGGCGGCGTCAAAGGAATGTCTTCAGGCTCCGTCGCTTTCGTTTCTCGCCCCAGGCAGCGACTCGGCTCGCTTCGCTCGCAAATTTTCTTCAGGAGCCTGATCTCAGGCTAGTGGCAGCGATGAGGCTTGCGGTGGGGGGGAGAAGTGGGGGTGGTGTCTCCTCGTAATTTTTGGCGGTCATGATCATGACGCACCAGGAGCCGATTACCCGGAGCCTCCATCTCCCATACTGATCCTGGGAGTCAACCCTGTCCCGTTTCATTTTATTTTTAGAACACCGCGGGGCTCACAGATTCCCGCGAACTCATTAGAATGCCCAATCAGAACAAAGTTATTGTTATACGTCACACGCCGGTGATCTCAGCTCACAGCGATAATAATGGTGGAATCGAGTGGAGAAAGTGAAAGTTCAGATTGTTACGATTTCTCTTCCGACAGATTTAGTACATAATAGAACATTAGTGAGGAGCAAAGTGTGTTGAGTCGAGCTAAAGGAAAAACGCCAGCAACGAAAGGTGACCGCGCGGCATGAACAAATAGAGTGGCAAAATACAATGTAGTCGATTTGCCCGGGTCGATTTGCGCCGGCACTCATAAAAAAACCCGGGTCATAAAACGGTAGAGAGCAAAAATATTCGCACTTAAAATGCTATAGCATCAACCCCACTTTAAGAGGGGTTTGCAAGAAGAACATGTGTGTGGACAATCGACATAAATAGAGTGCTCAGAAAGCTAGAAGAAACTGGCATACAACACGCAAAACAATAAATCGATACGCGTGCGATATTTATGTTATCTTGCGTTGCAAGAACACCGAAGAACATCACACTACGAACAAAGGAGGAAACAAACATCGATTGATGCAAGAGATATAACCTTAGCATCTATCTAAACAAATTATTGTAGCTTCGTAAAGGACGAAAGCCTGACAGGAAATCAAACATGACCTCTGAGCCAATTTTTCTAGAAGTGTACACAGTCGAAGGCTCTACTCGAAAATCCTCCTCATAATAAAACATATATTGCGCGTTAGAAAACACGCTTGAAGCAAACCTAACCTGCCAATGCAGCCGCCTTCCATCTCTGAAAGGCGTGCAGCCGCCTTCCAGGCTATTTTAAAGCAAACCGAATTTTATAATAGAGAACAGAAAATGTACAAAATGAAATGTCACGAGCTGTAGTCGCCGTGTAGGCCCGGGGGGGGGGTACTCCCTTATATACGCTATATAGGTACGTGCCGCTGGACAGGGTATGGTTTTTGAGCATTTTGCTCTGGAACAGGGTATACCAAAAGGCATTTTTTGGTCTGGAACAGGGTATCAGTTTCCAGAAGTTGGCACGAAGATCGGTAATTTATACTCTGGAATAGGGTAGACGAAGTCTACGTTAGTCGGACGAAACGAAATGCGCAGGAGTATTAAAAAGAAGCTTATACAGCTACACGTTAGCGTGCTGATTTATAGTTTAGCCTTTTGGGTTATAAAAAAAATCGTTAAATATCCTCTGGAACAGGGTATCTTTTTTCAACATTTAGTCTGGAACAGGGTCGCAAAATTAGCGTTTTGTGCTCTGGTACAGGGTAAGGGTTTTTATAGCCCAGCGGCACACCCCCCACCCAATTTTTGGGGGAGTACCCCCCCCGGGCGTGTAGGCCTGTCACCTTATTATTCTCTGCAGAACTGCTAGCTTTCTTTTCCTGGAGTCCCCTTCGCTGGATATCCTTCACATTTTTCGCTTCGGGTACAACATTAGTATCGTGTTTTTCGCTGCCACGACCGCTCGAGCTCGCACTTTCGCCATTGCCTCCACGACGGCCGAAATCCAAATATTAGCCGCTATAAATGTTTCCCTGTTTTACTGCTATGGATCTCGGAAAGACCCGAATCCTCTACAGAGCGCTTCATTTCGAATCTATTCGAAAGGCTTACATCGCGACAACACCACACAAGGAACACCACTCGAACAAGACAGACAAAGATAACTATCGATGAAAGTTTTGATCGCGCAACGATCAAACCAAATTTCTTGTGCAGCGGACCGCGATGTTCAAGATGACATTCATTCGCTTCCAGTTCAATCAAGTTGTTTATTAACTTCCAGTCAGCTAACAACCAGTTTCCCTCGGTTGTAAGAATAGGAACGGACGTAAAATTGTAAAGGAAAACGGACGAAGGAACCAAGAGTGAATTCCCCCATTTGGCCGCCATTTTTTTTTTTTTTTGGTCTCAGTGGGGGGACGTCAGCGGTCAGCGGAAACAAGATAATTTCGCGGGAGATCAATTCTAAAAATAAACTGAAACGGGACAGGGTTGACTCAAGAATATAGTACGTATGGAGGCTCCGGGTAATGGGCTCCTGGACGCACCTAGTTCTTTAAACCACGTACCCTATTCATGCTGTTTTCGATGGACACTAATATGATATTTATACTCAGTCAGTCAACCTCGTCCCCAGGGTCTCTCTTTTGGCGGTAAGAAGAGAGACCCTGGGAACGAGGTTGATACTCAGTCAGGAGAAAAATACAACTCCGAGAGGGGACTGAGCCCACGGTGTTCGTCCCCGTAGTTGCTAAGCAACATGACGTATTTGCTGGTGCGATTGCTTTCAGAGTACTCGTGAGTGCTCGCGCTAGTTTCTGACTGGACGAGAGTTCAGACCACAAGGGGGTCAAAATCTTGAGTCATAGCCCGTGATTGGACGAATGTAGTCACGTGAACCGTGTCCGACACCGCCTGGTCATAGCCTGTAGTAGTTTCAGAGGCTTAACCACAACCTCGTTCCCAGGGTCTCTCATCTTCCCGCCCCCTGGAAGATGAGAGACCCTGGGAACGAGGTTGGCTTAACCATGCATAAATGCACCTGTAAACCCAGAATGCTGTATTCAAGGACACATCTGGTAGTTTAAAGAGATTTCAGTGCGTTGAGTGCAACTTCCAAGTTACAATACTGACAGTGTCATTGTGAACCTAGCCTGCGGAACAGGCGTTATTTTTTTTGCGTTTTTTAGGCGAGCGCGAGGCGAGCACGACGGAAGGGGCGCGAAAAATATAATGAACCAAGTGCCGTTGAACGGCAATTTTGAAGTAAAAAGTTATAATATGCATGGAAACAAATGTAATAGTCATATCTGGGTTGTACGGCATCTCATTACCCAATTTTCACCCGAAGTCAGATCAGATCATGTGAAGTGGTCGCTTACCGGAGGTTAAAAACAGAAGAAAAATGTCAAAACAACAGCCTCAAAAGTGGTCGCTTACGAGAGGTTTCTTTTGTAGTGATTTTACTGGCGAAATGTTGGTAGTCATAGGGGATATAATACTAAAACAGAAACCAAGTAAACAGACATGATAAAAAATATCTACATCAGTGTTTCACCACAAGTTGGCACATGTACGAAAAGCGGACCTATTATATTGGATTGCGTGACTAAATTTTCCCGCGTAATTGACGCGCGCAAGTGCTCATTGGGCGTGGGATAGCAGTTGTTCATTTCCCTCGTGAGCTCGAGTGAGAACGGTGTTTCAAAGATATCATGGCTGTCTTTGATGAAAAGTGGCAGGAGGCCAAGGCAAACATCAAGAAAAGAGGTATTTTTATGTTTAACAACAATCTACTAAGCGATGTGAAACTTGTAGTTGTTGTTCGATCCGCAAGTGACGAAGATGAGCCCAAGAAAAGCAAGATGGCGATTCCTGCCCACAAGTTTGTTTTGGCACCTTGTAGTCCCGTGTTTTTCGCCATGTTTTGTGGAGAAATGGCCGAGATATCAGACTCGGTTGACCTGCCAGACTGTGAGTACGAGGGAGTGTTGGAAATGCTACGATATATGTACAGCGGGAAATCTGAATTAAACGAAAGTAATGTGATGCAAGTGCTGTATGTGGCAAAGAAATACATGGTGAATTCACTCGTTGAAGATTGTGTTCAGTTTCTACAAGAAAACCTGAACACAGGGAACGTGTTCTGTGTTCTGTCACAAGCTCAGAAATATGATGAGAAGATTCTTGTGGATCAATGCTGGGAAGTGATTGACAGAGAAACTGAAGAAGCTGTGAAATCAGAGCAATTCCCGACAATTGAGAGATCTTTGCTTGAAGAAATCGTCAAGAGAGACTCGCTGGCAATCCGAGAGGTAGAGTTGTTCAAAGCTGTTGATGTCTGGGCTACAAAGGAATGTGACAGACGAGGATTGTCTGCAGATGGCAATGTAAAAAGAGAGATTCTTGGAGAGAAGATTGTGAAAGAAATACGATTTCCAGTAATGGAGGTGACAGAGTTTGCCAGTGTTGTCCTTGGTTGCAAGATTCTCACATCAGAAGAAGTGATTGACATTATGAAGTTTTTTAATTCTGTAGTGAGCTCTCCCATCGGTTTTCCTGAGAAGGAAAGGGTTGGTACAAGTTTATTTTGTCGTAGATTTGGAGATGTTACAAATACTTATGCTGAAGAAGAATATGATGGATGGGATTGCAACAGTGATAGAAAAGAGTGTATTGATTTGAAAGTAGACAAAGATATCAAACTTTATGGAATTCGAATGTTTGGTAGTCAAAATAGTGACCATGTTGTAATTTTAAAAATAAGAGATGCCCGTTTCATCAATTCAGCAGTTGCTTGTAAGTCAGGAGCATTTTCTTCTGTACGTTTTCAGTTTTGCTCGACCTATTATTACGGCTTTGATGTCTTGTTTGATTCTCCAGTTTTTTTAAGAAAAGACACCAAATATTGTGTCGGAGCCATAATAGATGGTCCTGATACCTGTTATGGGTTTAATTGCATAGAAGATGCTGACTGTCATGGTGTCATGTTTACCTTCTCCGACTGCCATCTTGCAATTGCCAGGGACTGTATTTGCGATGGGAGGACGGATGTGATGCGAGGTCAATTTGCTGCATTTTTGTTCAGGCTGTTGTAGTTCTATTCTTTCTTGAGATAGTAATTTTGCATTTGTTTGTATGCGTGTGCGCATATTTCTTGAGATAGGAATTTTGCATATGTTTGTATGCATGTGCGCATAGCTCCGGAGGGTGAGAGAACATTTTCTTCTGTGCATGTTCGGTTTCAATCAACCTATTATGGCTACAGATAAAGAACTACATGTACAGTACTTTTATTAACAACTACAGTAGCCTGAACAAAACTGCTGTAAATTGACCTCTCATCAAATGATGTAGGGCAGGATGCTTGTTGAAAAATACAATGGAGACCAATGTGGGTGTGGCTCAAGTTTTATTTGACCCCTAAAAGATACAATATTCTAAAACAGACTTGGACAAATTGAGTTGTCATCGATGTCCAGTAATGAGACTGGTGAACGATGGTTTTGACGAAATTTAGACCACCAACGTAGGTAGTATGATCATGTTTTTTTTTTATTCACATGTGATACCTTGATGGCTAAAAATATAATTTGGTGTTCCTTCCTGAATACCCTAAGTGATACCAAAATCTGAAACTTACACCCCTAAAAGAGACGACAAGCATCCCCGCCCTTTCACATGGAAGTGATACTTTGCTAATATGGCAAATCAACTTACACTCCCTGTTGAATGTAAGTAAGTATAAAATTATGGAGTATAAAATTATGCAGGATAATTATGCAGGATAATTATTTTCTACAGTGTGCACCCATGGGTGAAATAATTAATGCTTAATTAACCAATTGCTGACGTTATGTTAATAGTGTGCTTTTTTCTGCAGTATCACAATGTATTATTATTTTCTATAGCCTGTAAAATATACAATTTAATCAATTCCCTCATTTCTAAGTAATGTGCTCAAAATGTCTGGAAAATCGGCCATGTGCCCATGCAAAATCTTTACAAAAAATCCAGGATAGTTAGTCTTAAGCACACCAATCATGGAATGATCTGTCAATCAAACCACCACATTTGCATTATCTCGCACAATTCACATTATCCAGGGTTCGTACAGTTCCCTGAAATCCTCAAAAGTCCCGGAATTTTGTTCTGTCATTTTCCAAGACTGGAAACATCCAGGAAAACGAGGGATTTTTGGCAGGTCCTGGAATGTTCCGGTGGAGGAAATTATTGCAAAATACAAAAAGATGTGTTGAAAATACAAATAGCTTGACAATGTGCATTTGGAGTCTGGAAAATCTACAGGGGTCCTGTTGGAAAAGAGTACGAACCCTGATTAATGCACTGCATGCTCGCACAAAATCACAGCCAATCAACAGCCAACTACACGTATACAGACAAGCCTTGATTGGGCCTTACATCGACCTCAGAACTATTTAATGCTGTCATGACTCTAACATATCAATTCTTTTTAGTTAATTACTGATTACAAGTCATATTTCTTTTAAGTTGGTGGTACATACATGTATTACATATCAAGACAATACTTGTCAATTAGAATAATTAAATAATATATACGTAGTAAAAATACTTGCATTTGAAAAATTGTTGGAAACTAATAATTTATATAAACGTATTAAAATCCTAATTTTGATAATAAATTATTTTCTTCTATCAATTTTCTTTATTGTCGAAGCATGTATGCTTGAAAATGTATTGATATTGACATTATGCTATCTACAATAACAACAATCAACTAGTGTTTTCCACCATATACATGTATTACTCTATCACCCAAAATATATTCTATCACCCATAAAATTATGTTATCACATCCGTAAAATTGCCTTATGTCCTCTGTCCCATCTGATCATAACATGCCTACTTGACAATGCACTGATTTCTACAGTAAAAAAAAATTCATCCATCACAAGTCCTTTTACCATTGTCTGTTTTGTACAGTGATACAATACTACTCATCCTTGGGAGACAGAGGGCCGGCTACAATTCCTCATATAGACTACGAGTAGTCCCTCGTTTTTCTCAGGGATTGAGTGGGCGAGCGCATGCATTTTAAATGCATGCATGCGTGGAAAAATGCATGCATGCATGCAAAAATGCACGCATGCGTGGAAATCACCTCCAGCGAGAAGACGCGACGCATTGCGTCTTCTCGCAGGAGTTAATTTCCGTGTGCTCGCCTGCTTGATCCCTGAGAAAACGTAGTCTATTCCCCATACAACCGGGGGCACTTGACCCATGTTTGGGTATAGGGGTGCCAAATACCTACTTGTGTAGGACAACACCCTACATTTTAGAACCCTGTTTAGGACAAAGGACGTTTTGCACAATTAAAGTGTTTTCTTGGCAATTGATCTGAAAAAATGATCTGATGTTGACAAGGGCATCATTTACTGAGAAAGTGGTCAGTGGTATGAAGAATTTAGTGTAGATTAGGAATTGACACTTGGAATTGAAAGAGTCTTACATGGCACACCCCCACCCAAAGCTTCACAGAGTACCTCACCCAGTCAACAATACAAGATAATAACTCAATTTCAATACTTTATTCCTTGTTTTCTTTTAAAGATATTATAAACTAACAATATATTTGACCATCTCAAGCTACTAACCCAAAATCAAAACGTGAAAGAATGATTTGACAAAAGCTACACTACAGCAGCCGATGCAAAAATGTGTACATTATTTTAATTCTAAGAATTATAAGACGTTCGTGATTTTAAATCTGGATGAAACCCTAGTGTGTGACCATTCTAATGAAAGCTATTGAGCAGTACTGTCACGTGGTACTGTTTATTATGCTGTACAAGGTGGTTCTAACTTTTAAGTCTGTGGATGAAACCCTAGTGTGTGACCATTTAAGTGATAGCTATTGAGCGGTACTTTCATGTGGTACTGTTTATTATGCTATACAAGGTGGTTCTAACTTTTAAGTCTGTGGATGAAGCCCTAGCGTGTGACCATTCAAATGAAAGCTATTGAGAAGTACTTTTGTGTGGTTCAAAACAACAACAACAAAACCAGTTAAATATGAGCCAAAACAGTTGTCATTACATTCCACATTTTGTCCTTGGGTATTACAGCTTGGTAATATATCACAGCTTCAAATTAATTTGTTTACAATGTACTTTATCTACACCTTAAATGTTATCTACATCAGTATTGTACAATATACATTTTTTTATTTCATGTGACTCATTGTGAGTGAGCTAAAGTATAAAATCGCACGTAAAAATGAAAATATTGAAACAACAGAAATGCTTCGCTTGACAAGCTGCGCCCTATTTACATCTCATAAAAACTCAATTTTTACGCTTCATTTACATGCTTTTTGGCGATTTTGTCAGAATAAAAAAAATTTCTCAATTTCACGATTTTGCCATAACTGAAGTCTTTCAGTTTTGTATATTTAATAGCTCTCACAGTCGCAAATAGCTGCTCATCTCCAGCAGAAAAAAGACTTAACTTGTCGGAAATTTTCATACATGTAATATACATTTTTGCATATAAAAATTCAAAACTTTATCCTAAATGTTTTCTTTTTTCCAGACTTGATGTAAATGAGTGAAGTCACACAACTGACTAGCTGACACAGAATTCACTTAAAAATTACAATCATGTCGCAACTTGGAAAAAAATACAGACATTTTTCACATACTAAATAAATTCACTTCTCCAGGTCTGGAAAAATACTCAGTAAGATTTTTTCAAGACTCTGTACGAACCCTGCACCAAATAGCGCAGTTTTGTAACCTAAACCAAAGTAATCACTATGGTACGCTGTAAAAGCTACAATCAGCCAATCAGAACTCAAAGCCAAATCATGAAACTGATGGCAAGTGTGGGAATAGATGTAACCAGTGACAAGTGTGGGAAAACATGTAACCGGTGACAAGACACGTTAGTGTGGGAAAACATGTACCGGTGACAAGTGTGGGAAACATGTAACTGGTAGCAAGTGCGGGAAAACATATACACGTTGGGAAGCACGGGAAAACTTTACCTGGTGTCAAGCGCGGGAAAATATGTAACTGGTGAAAAGTGCTGATAAGCACCAGAATAGTCGCTTAACACAGATCTCGATTGGTTTTGGCATGGTACCTGATTGACTGAAAAAATAACTTTATCTATATTACTCTCATCATTAGTTACAGTACATTGCTAGTGTTTGCAAATGCAAAAATGCAATAATGCGGAATAACATAATTTTAAAGGAGGTATGTCACGATATTTCAAATCATTTTTGCGAAGAGCAAAATCACCTTCAAATCGAAGGAAACTATCAAATAATAGTTTACTAAGCCTAAAGGTAGAAAAACATTAAAGAGGTAATAATAAACCAAACAGGAACAAGGATGGTTGAGGATGGAGAAGATTAAGATGGATTGTGAATGGCAAACTTGAAAAAATTGGTCAAGATGCGCCATCCGTGACGTAGCTCCTTTAAACAAAAGTTGTGTGAATAACTTTGATGAGCCCTAGAAAGACTACAACGGCCGATGTTCAAAACGAACATTTCACAAGTATGCCTGTTTGGCTGGACTGTGGTGACTATCATCGACTGACAAATAAGATTTCTATAAACATTAAAAGTACAATAATGTACGTCTTAAATTTCTTTCCCATCATTTCTGCATAGGCTATTGTTATTTATTTTTCACATGGGACAGAACCACATGAATCTTGGCTGTAAAATGTTGTCTTTTGCGCCAATGAGCGAGCACAATATTTTGCGGGAGTTTTTAATTTATTTAATACATTTCTATCGACCTGTAGCAAACTCACCGCTAAAATATTCACTGCAAAAATGTCTAATTATTCCAACATGACGTCACATAATTAATTATCTACCAGAGATTCTGTTCTCCAAAATTAAAAATGCCATGCGATATAATTTACTTTTGTCTATCGCATATTCCAGCATATGTAATATATTCTGTATTCTTTGAGCTAACTTCTTGATCTTTCTTTGATCAATTGTCTGATAATTTCGGCAGGAAATTGCTGCCTCTCTATTCCAAATTGTCTGGACCAAAGTGCCTTTAATCCACCATTCCAAATTGGGGTTTTCCTTTTGACTTGCCTTTGATAATCGTCGAAAGGAATGATTGCAAAGTTGCGACGATGTTGATCATCTTTTCCTCGCATTCGACTGGATGTCCCTCGTAGAAACACTATCCTTGATTAACCGCTTCCTCCACTGTTTGTTGTCGTCATAAGCAGGTTGTTACGGCGGAGTTTATAACAAAGTTGAAGCTTAGCAACTCCTCTGCCGATGGTCGTTTTTTAGAGTTCCTATGAAGGCAGGAAAATAACTGAACTCAATCTCTGTGACCAAACCCCCAAGAGAAATCCAGCACAACTACAAATGTCACGCACTACCAATACTACCTCAGCTAATGGAGGTGTGAGCTTGAATCATTTCTGCTGCCAATACCATAACTGCTGCTTCTTGCTTCTGCCACTGTCTTTACTATTCCTGCATGGACTACCACTGCCGCCACTTCTGCTACCTAATGCACCTACCACTATCACTGCTGCTACCACTGTTGTTACTAGCACTACCACTTATGTTTGTCCTTGCTTCTGCCTTTACTGTTCCTGCATGGACTACTTCTACTACATCGGGCTACCAATGCCGCCACTATCCACTACCACTGCCTACTGTACTGAACACTACTAGTGCTGCTACCACTGTTGTTACTACCACTGTCACTACTGCTACCCTTTGCTTCTGCCACTGTCATTATCCTTACTGCTTGGGCTACAACCACTACTACTATCACCTCAGGTTACTACTGCCGCCACTACCTACTGCATCGACCACTACAACTGCTGCTTCCACTGTTGTTACTACCAGCCTCTACCACTGTTACTGCCACTGCCTCTTCTACTGTTGCTACGTCTGTATTCTACTGCTACTACTACTGTTTCTACTGCTTCTTCCACTCCCTTCCTTAATGATAATAACGCTAGGTAATTATTAAGATAAAGTTCCCATTTGTCAGTGTGAAACTTCTATAATGATACGAGGCGATGGGGCGTTTCTGTGCTCTATACGGCAATAATGCGTTGAAAATGGATGCATTTAGGATGCATTTTGGACGCGTTTTGTAGATATGACTGATGGATTCTCAATTCTTACTACTCAATCTAAAATAGCATGAGGACTCTGAAAGTGCTGACGTTGGCATGGCGTGATCGGGATATGCTTAGCAAAATGTTGATGCTTAGCAACATCTCTGATGAAAAGGGTGGGTTCAAGATATTGGATTTCGGAGACAACCCCCTACACCCTAGTCCTTTTTCTTACCAGCCTATCCCCTGAGAGGGAAGCGTGGCGGCCTTATGGTTAGTGTATTGGACTCCGGATCGAACACTCCTGGTTCGAGCACAGAGATGCTAAGGGCCTGGCTAAACTAGGAAACATTGTTGCAAAAACATTGTTTCCTGCAATGTTTCCTGGATGGCTAAACTAGTGGGAAACACAAGAAATGTTTCGTTGCTCTGGTGGCTAAACTGGTAAAATTGTTTCCTCCGTGGGTAAACTGGGAAACATATGTTTCAGAAGCAAAATTTGCGTCTGTGAAGCAAAAATGTTTTTGACTTGATTCAGAAACATCTCTCACATTGCCCCTCTCCGCCCAGGAGTATAAATGGGTACCGCTGAACTGTTAGGGCAACCTGACAACATGCTGGGGCAACCAGTGACGGACTAAGGGGAGTAGCAATACTCCTCTAGAGTTGCTTCATACTACAGAAACCAGCCACTAGGGTAGTGAAAACTGTATCACCTATTCCCTGCGATGGTACTCACTTTGTAAGAGTGGCTTGAATGAACTCCATAGCATCCTCTGATAAGTCATGTGGTAATGAAGGTTCAGTGGGTTGCGTCGCAATCTTAAACAAGGCTGCCATTGGCTCAAATTCTGACCATGGAGGCTTAGTAGTCAACATCTCTACCACGGTGCACCCGAGACTCCTACAAAGGGAACAAACAAGTTTCATCCACAGGCTTAAAAGTTGGAACCATGCACCTTGTACTAAACAGTACCACATGAAAGTACTGGCAATAGCTTTCATTTTAATGAAACTCACCAGATATCAGCCTTCCGGCCATAACCTTCTCCATTGATCACCTCTGGTGCCATCCAGTATGGAGTGCCGTGAACTGATCGGAAGCCTGTTTTACTGCGAATTGTCTGCAAAGAGAAACAGGGTGAAAATAATTTTAAGACATAAAATAACCTTGTCCTTGTTAACAGCTTTCATTTGAATGGTCGCACACTGGGGTTTCCATCAACAGACTTAAGGTTAAGTTAAGGTTTTATTCATAGACTCAAAAATTAGACCCATCTTGTACAATACATTTAGTTGTGCCACAAATAAGATCCATTGGCTTTTTCGGTAATTGCGTTTATCCTTTGCGTACACTGTAACATGAAAAACGCATGTAAATAATTATTTTTACTATCAATACGCAACGCTATGAAACCTTCTCCACTATAGTTACCTGTAATCTTTTTGAGGCTCCAAAGTCTGCTAGTTTTACATTTCCACGAAGATCTCTGAGGATATTTGCTCCTAAATATGAAATATACGAGAAACTATCAGTTAAAAAACAACAACATTGTAAACGTTTCTTAGAGTAATTTCCCCCTGTTTCCACCAGCGTTTTTTACTGCTTATACTTCACAAATTCATTGCGCTTTTTTCCATTATTTTTTAAAGTAATTTGTATGTATGTTAGCTTGTTTGTTTACAGTGGAAATCTATAATCATTGGCTCAAAAAAGTGTGCACAGAACTGTTTTGTCGTGAAGTAACACGCACTCGGGCCAAACTGGCCCACATTGCTGGAGCTTATCCCAGTTTCCTTAGCATGAAGCTGTCTAAGAGTATTGCTACACCCCCTGGATGGGATACTAGTCCATCGCGGTTACCCCCCAGCATTTTGTGGCTGGTACCCATTTGTACTCCTGGGTGGAGAGAGGCAATGTGAGAGTAAAGTGTCTTGCCCAAGAACACAACATAATGACCCAGGCCATGGCTTGAACCCGGCCTGCTCGATCCAGAGTCCAACGCGCTAACCATTGCCTGTTCTGAAGTTCAAATGGAGACTGGGGACGAGTTTTTAAATTTTGATTTAATTAAAAATTGGAGCCCATCACAAGAAAGATCACATTAAAATTAGTCGGTTTACCAAGTTTGGGGTTGTTTCATTGGATTTCAACCATGTAGAAGGCTTTCAAAAATCAGAAAAATTAGAGACTTTGTATGGATGTGGGGGACGCCATCTCTGAATTAGAGACGTTTGTATGGAATTTGGACGACCTTTGACAGCTCACAGCCTGGTTACTATGCAATGTAACATAACCAAACTTGGTAAACTTACTAATTTTCATGCGATCTTTCTGGTGATGGGATTAAATTTTTAATATGACGTAATTTGAGCAATTGGTAAACTAGTGCCCAGTCCCTTTTTGAACTTCGGAATGGGCAATTAGGCCACCGCGTCTCCACTTGTCATGAAGAGTTTACCTTTAATGTCTCTGTGTACTATGAGAGTTGCGTGCAAGAAAGACACTCCTTCAAGGATTTGTCGTGTGTATTTTCTTGTTAAACTTTCATTGAGAGCTCCATGTTGTTTGATATGATCATGAACTGATGACTGTGAAAAAATCAGATAAACACGGCTTAGTTTCTACCACAGAAGTCAATAAGAGCGAAATACATGTTCAATTCTTCCTCTGCTTGAGAGACGTCTGAGATTCGACCCGAAAAATTCCATACTGATGATGTACATGTAGCTCTACAGAGATCCGTGTAGTGTCAACCAATCAGAGACACTACACGGATCTCTGTAGAGCTACATGTACGTCATCAGTATGGAATTTTTCGGGTCGAATCTCAGATGTTTTTAGGGTGTGGGAAGAATTTGTACACATGAAAAAAGACGTCTGTTTATTCAGGCATGTCTTCTCAAAACACCATTGCGTTCTTGAGACAAACACTCGGACAGAATTTCACGCAGGAAATCTTACCCCAGGCATAAATTCCATA
The DNA here is from genome assembly GCA_029204205.1 of Desmophyllum pertusum. Taxonomy (NCBI): domain Eukaryota; kingdom Metazoa; phylum Cnidaria; class Anthozoa; order Scleractinia; family Caryophylliidae; genus Desmophyllum; species Desmophyllum pertusum. The sequence goes on from MU827317.1 coordinate 828,378, forward strand.
AATATATAGACATGGAGATCTGTCTGTTGTGTTCCATAGTATAGCACTATTCTTTCGTGTCTAAGATTCTTTAAAAGATCAATCTCTGCTTCAAGAGCTTTTACTTCCTACAAAACAAAAGCACCATGAAGTTAATTCAACATTTACTTCTACAATCTAAATATTAGCTCATCGTTGTTGGTGCAGGGCTGCAAATAATTTTTTTTCTTGAAAGGACATACATCCGACTAAGTCACCATTTTGGTTGGACAAAAAAAAATTAGGTCGGACATCATATTACAGTACTGCTTGATAAGCGAACCTGGCTAATCTAACGCGTTGTCAACGCAGTGTAAACTAGTTTGCATTTAGAACAAAAAGCATTGTAATGCATTAATTAGTGTTGGAAGGCAAAAAATAAATTGTCTGGACATTATGTCCGACCACAGTTGGGATTTCATCGGACATTGGCAAATTTTGGTCGGCCATTGTCTGATGACCGACTGTTATTTGCAGCCCTGTTGGTGACTGATGTTTCGAGAACCTGAGCTGAAGTCATTGTCAGAGTTAAGTGACCCTGAATAAATAAATCTCAACATTGTCAGCCTTTTTAAAATACAGTCAAACCTCCCGTAAGCGGACACCCTCGGGACCAGAAAAAGTGTCCGCTAAGAGAGGTGTCCACTTATGGGAGGTTAAAAATGTAGTGTTTGTATGTAGCTGGGAACATGACCAAGTGTCCGCTTACGAGCTTAAAGATATGATTAAAGAAAACATTTATTTTAATAGTTTGAAAAATCTGGTGCTGCATCAAGACAATATATCCTTGTTGATGATTTTCTATATTCTCATCACCTGTCTGCTTGACAATGTGTTGATATTGTAATAAGAAATTAGATTTTGATCACAAACCTTTTGTGTTGCTGAGTTCAGAAGTCCAACTTCAACTTGTTTGACGGCTAACTCGCTTCCAGTGTCATGATCATGACACATATATACCTATGAAGTATGAAACAGGAGTTCAACATCAGTCAGTGACAGTCAAGCTACATGTACTAATGGAAAACACTTTCCAAGTTCTCCCAACAGAAGTCAAACCTACAACCCTCCGCACACTGGTCGGACGCTCTACCACTGAGCTACAGGAGACTCGTGGGAGCTTATGACATATAACTACAGTCAACTCTTGTTATAAATAGCGGACACTCTCGGGACGTAGTTTGGAGTCCGTAATAGCGAGAGTCCGCAATGGCGGGAGTCATTTTCAGTCAAAACACTATAGCTTTCGCTGGGTGGAGGGCTGGATTTTGTTCGTAATAGCGAGCATCCATAATAACGGGGTGTCCGCAAGGCGAGAGTTGACTGTACAGGTTCAAAATGTGACAAGCTTCCTGCATACTGATTGTGAATTTTAAGCTTGGTAGAAATAAGAGACGGGTAGATCTTAATTAACATATTTTAAATCAACCTGGATTGGAAGGGCAAAATCGTTCAAAATAAAATAAATTAAATGCACATGAGAAGGTAATATTTCTTGAAAAAAAAAATGCATGCAAATGACACAAAGAAAATTAATTTTTGTGACCAGCACAACACAGAACAAAACCAGACCACTTGATATGAGGAGGAACTTGTACCAACAAAATAACACTTGTGTATGTTATTTTAGTAAAATTATACATTACCTGACCAAAAGCCCCTGCTCCAAGAAGTTTCCCTTTTGTCCAATTTCTGGGGACCTCGAGCACTGTGCAAAGGAAATCACAGGTTAACATTCAGACTAAGAGATGATCAAGTCTATGCACAGCATTTCAAACAAAGCTTACAGGCAACTGACTGAGTGGGCTTGCCGTACATGATATGTTTTACTCATAACCACTCTTCATACAAAATGTAGTTTTGTCGATGAGTGAGAATGTGTGGAAAGATATTAAGCTAAGATATTATTTATTCAGTGATACAAGCTACTTTGAAAAAAAAAAATCAGAGTTCTCCCAACCGGAGTCGAACCTATGACCTTCCGCACACTGGTCGGATGCTCTACCACTGAGCTACAGGAGACTCGTGGGAGCTTAGGCCATGATAACTAGGTTCAAATGTGACAAACACCCCGCATACTTCTAGGATTAAATTTGTCGATGAGTGAGAATAAGTGGAAAGAAATGATGGCAAATGTTAAACTTAATTGGTAGAAATATGAGAAATATGTTAATCAGTCAGTGACACAAGCTACTGAGACAAAATTTCCGAGTTCTCCCAACAGGAGTCGAACCTATGACCTTCTGCAAACCGGTAATGGATGCTCTACCACAGAGCTAACAAAAGAGTGGGAGCTGGGTGAGGATGCTGTACATGTTGGATTAGTTAGGATATTATATGAAAGGATTAGGACTGCTGGGATTAGTTTTGTTGACGAGCGAGAATGTGTGGCAAGAAATAGCATATGAGAAAGATGTTAAGACGATTTCCGCTGGACGTTCGAGCAAAAAGTGCAAAAAATTAAGTTACCAAAAAAATACTCATAGCATCGTAACATTTTGAATACAGTTAAGATGAAATAATCGATAAATTAGCTCCCAAGCTGACCCCGCGAGAGAAGTCATTACATATTTTAATTAAAAAGATGATTAAAAAGACGCTTCATGTCAGTTCAAAACAAAATGGCGTGCGTTTTTATCATTGTTTACGAGGTTCGACATTAATTTTCTCGGGAATGCTTGATAATTTAATTGTGGGGTCACTTGGAGAAGTGAATTAAAAAGTGATATGTTTCAAATAGTGTTCAAAATGTTACCGTGCTATGAGTAGTTTTTTAGTAATTAATTTTTGCACTTATTGCTCGAACGTTGAGCGGAATCCGTCTTAATCAGTCAGTGACACAAGATACTCAGAAAAACAAGATAACACATTTGAACCTAGTTATATGGCCTACTGCAAGCTCCCACGAGTCTCCTGTAGCTCAGTGGTTGAGCATCTGACTGGTGTGTGGAAGGTCATAGGTTGGTCTCCTGTTGGGAGGAACTAGGAAATTTTTTTCCAAGTAGCTTGTGTCATTGACTAAAAGACATCTTTCTCAAGATAACAAGATATTCATTATCACCTTTTGTCCCTGTTGTCGACATGTCTTTAAGCTTCTGAACAGCAACTTCTAGTTCAGACTCTCGTCTTGGTCTTCTTGGTCCCATATCAATGTCTGCCAGCAAACCACTGCTGCTGCTACTACTGCTAGCTGGACTTAGCTGCTGGTCTATTCTCATGGACAGAGGAATAGGCTTGCGAGAATTCTGAGTACCATTGTACATCTGGTTTCCTGTTAAAAAGAGGATGTGTACATTGTTTGAGATCGTGAATAAGTTATTTGAACAGTGCAGCAGTTTAAGGATGCTTGTTTTTGCATGAAGTCAGTGAACCAAAGTATTCAAGTGAAAAATATGCTATTCTATAAGTAGCAACATTGTTATTCAAAACTGTAAGAGTCCAGGTTTTTCTCACGCCCCCCTGGGTAGGATGCTAGTCCACTGCAGGTTACCCCAGCATTTTATCACGTTGCCCTGACAATTTCCCGATATCCATTTACTTGTGGGTGGAGAGAGGCAATGTGGCAGTTAAGTATCTCTCCAAAGAACACAACACAATGATTCCAGCCAGGGCTCGAGCCCAGACTGCTCGATCTGGAGTCCACTGCTATACATACATCATTATTAGGTCACTCCAACAAGTTGCCAGTACCGTCTATGTAGAGAGAGGCACTATGAGAGTTAAGTGTCTTGCCCAAGAACGCAATATAGTGACCCCAGCCACCACTCAAACCCGGACTGATCAAACCTGGGTCCAGTCAGTACTAACAAACAACCAAGTCATGGGCTCAGTCAATTATCAACGCAGTGGCCTGCGAACAAGCTTTCTTGGCATGGGGTGGGGGGGGGGGGGGGGATCTCTTTCTCTCTCTCCCACTCCCAACCTTACCCCCACCCCAAAGAGAGCTTGCTCGGAGGCTATCAATGCAGTATTCCATTGAATAGGTATTAGTTTTGTGACTGTATAACACTGAACATGTATTTGTCAGGTTCATACCATCATTGTATTCAGTATTTGAACTTCCTATTGTGTGGCTTCTTCTTCTTGGATAGGTGTGGGCTTTTGAGTCGGATAAATCCTCTTCTGTAGATAAGAAAGGAAAAGCATGTTCATTTTAAACTGACTTCCTTAGCACAAAAAAAATTTCAGTTTCACTGAATAGCCTCTTTATACCTGCTAAAAGGCACCCACCTGAGGAAAACATTCCAGTAGCAACCACCAGTGAGCTGTTTGATGCAGATCTTGTTGAGGTATGAAACGACTGCATCTCTCCACCACTGAAAGGAATGTTAATTTTCATATAATTTTTAGTTTGTCTATGTGACGTTAAGGTCACGCAATCACTTCTATGTCATTTGATTTACATAGATATCGATGGTCAATCAGAAACATTAGATCTCATGTGCACATGGTAGCACTTTTTGTGAGTTTTTATAGCATTTGATTCTGGCTTTCTCCACAGTAAAATTAACTCCAAGTATACCTGCCAACTTTTCCCAAGTCAAATGCGTGAGATTTTTGTCTTTTATGATGATACGACGATCTCCGCCCGTTGCCGAAGACATCCGGAGATTTCCGAAGATGTTTCGAAGATTTCCAAACGTTAACGAAGAGTTCGTATCCAGATCTACAATGTGTTCGGACACGGTTTGGAGGATTCAAACACAACATATAGCGTTATTCATAGGACTATGTTTCCTCGTATTGGTTCAAGTTTACATATTTTCCGAAAGTGTGTCAGTTAATGCTGTAATAGCTCCAATTTTTCAACCAGGCATGAGAAATTGGTCCGTAGGCGTGAGCGGCATGAGATCAAAGTTTTCGACCGGCAGGCATGAGAATCAAGCCTAAGGCGTGAGAGTTGGCAGGTATATCCAAGTCACTACATTACAGTGAATATCTGTGGGATCCTTACAGTAAAGATGACGCTACCGTTGCCACTCGACAATGTTTTTGACATCTTTTTGACGACTTTTGGATGGGTTCCGTTTGACTTGACCAATCAAAATCCAGGAGTGTTGGAGGTGGAGCCGTGAAATTTGAATGGTTTTCGTTTCTAGTCTAGTTCAAATGTGGCGTCACAAAATAGAACCCATCAAAGTTGCCAAAAATTAATCAAAAACTTTGTCGAGTGGCAACGGTAGCGTCATCTTCACTGTAACACTAGGTATCCATGTGTAATAATTGCTACAAAATGTAAGTAATTACTGCTCACAACAACTGGAGCACTTCTTCCCAAAATGGGATTACATACCTGTCCACAGAGAATGATGATCCTCTCCAGGAGCCCTCTGAGCTTGGACTGGAAACAACTCTCACCTGAAATCATGACATATCATGACTTTTTACAATTAAATTAAAATGTGAAGACAGCGCTGTCAGGGACCACGCAGGGGGAGGGGCTGGAGGGGCTTTAGCCCCCCCCCCCCACTTTTCTAAAAAATAATAATAATAAAAATTTCCAGAAGTCATTTCGCCAGTTAACGTTTTTTACTGGAAGTCGGTGATAACATTTTATTTTTGATCTGCAGTAGTTCGGAATGGACAAAAGTTGCAATGACCATTAGCAAAGTAGACGCGATTACAACTGAACAAATATCAAGAGTTAAGATAACTTTGAGTTGACTGACTTTATGCTATTGAGCAGCTGTATCTTGCGTTTTATAGAGAAATATTTTTGTGACAACATTTTATCGCCATAGATACTTTAAACTGAGAATTATACACAACTCTGGACATCACGGGACACGGGAGTCCTGCATGATAACCAACAGAGAAACGCACAGGCTTCTGGCTGTTGGAAAGAAAATATCTACAAAAATCTCTGATTGCTTTTCGAAAATGGACAACTCTCTCTGAATTTAAAGACCAGATAATAAATGTTGATTTTTGTATTAAAAGCAGTTGCTTTTTAAGCGCTGAAAGTTGGTAATTTGCAATTTTAGATGCATTTCCAGCCATTTCAGAGGACTTAAATTCACAATTTTTCTGGGAGGGCATGCCCCGGACCCCCCCCAAGATGGCTCACGCTGACGTGTTCGCATTCGCATTCGCCCCCTCACTCAAAAAAGTGCTGTGCGGGCCCTGGCTGTAACCCAACACTTTCTGCCAAAGTGAAAACAATAACTCCTGACCAATAATAATAATTGAAGGGTCAAGTCGAAAACTATGCTAAGTGAAAATTCCCATAAATTTTTTTTTCTTTCCAAAAGTGCCTGAATTTTGGCATGTAGCCTCCAATTAAATATAAAAACATTGTATTTTGTATTTACTAAGGAATGCTGCCTAGTTTCCAACAGCTCTTTGTACTATTCGCATAAACGAGAGAATGGAGTCTTTAGAAAGCCAGAGAGTCGTTTGCATAATAACATATACACTGTAGTCGCACAGATACTGCCAAATTCCCAACAAGAGAGAGCTTTCAAGCGCGAAGCACGAGCGAGCAAGTGGGAATGGGCCGAGCGGAAGTGAGGCATTAACGAGCCTCGCTTCCGCTCAGCCGCACTCGCTCGCTGTCTCGTCCAATACTCAGCAACAAAAGCGTACTTTTCCGTTCAATGAAGTACTGTGTTCGCTTATAAACTGTGGTAAGCTGTAAGGGACCAAAAAGTTTTGGTACCTTTTTGGGAGTTCCTTTCCGATGATCACCCCTGTCACTTAAGAGTAAGCAAAGGGAACATTTCCATTGCAGGACACATTAGACAGTTAAGCCAGGGCCAAATGAGGATGAGAGTTGTTGAGAGTTGGCTCTCATGAGAGTTTTCTTCACCTCTCATTGACTATCATCACCCTGCACCAAACAAGAGAAAACTCTCGGCAACTCTCATGACAAATTTGAGCAGGTTCAAATTCGATGAGAGCCCACAAGAGTCGCTGAGAGTCGCTGAGAGCGCATGAGAGTTTCAGGCCAAACGTGAGTGAGAGTTTGAACTCTCAACAATTTTCATCCTCGTTTGGCCCGGGGTTTAATGTACATTACTGACAGTAGCATGCGTTACCTGACTGTGTGACAGAGGGTCATACCACATATTAATTCTTCTTTGTAATCTGGGAACCACCTGCAGATACAATAGTGTTACAATGTCTGA